>JAGIQG010000008.1:110504460-111704460 GCA_024679065.1 Sphyrna mokarran | reverse complement strand
CAGAGCAAATCCACACAAATATGGAGAGAACTTGCAAATCCACAGTTACCCAAGACCGGAATTGAACCCTGGTGTTCTGAGGCAGCAGTGCTAACCACCGTGCTGAATTTATTTCATATTCTCACTATAAACAGCAGGATATTACCACTTTCATGCCACTCTAATTTCAGTGCTTCATCAAGTGGCAACAACATATTGCTCATTTCTGCAATTTGCTATTATAGAACATAGAATATAGAACAGTACATCACAGTACAGGCACTTCAGCCCTCGATGTTGTGCTGAGCTACATCCAAACCCAAGTATACCACTCTCTATTATTCTGATGTGCTCCATGTGCCTATCCAATAACCACTTGAAAGTTCCTCAAGTGTCCATCTCCACTGTCATTGCAGGCAGTGCATTCCACACCCCAACCATTCTCTGAGTAAAGAACGTACCTATGACATCCCTCCTGTACCTCCCACCATGAACCTTATAATTATGCTGCCTAGTAACAGCTAGATCCAACTGAGGGAATAGTTTTGCAAGTCCCCTCTACCTATCCCCCTCATCCTCCTCTGCTCCAAACAGAAAAGCACCAGCTTCCTCAACCTTTCCTCATAAGACTTAACCTCCAAATCAGGTAGCATCCTAGTAAATCCCCTCTGCACTCTCTTCAATGCTTCCACATCATTCTTGAGGTGACCAGAAGTGAACACAATATTCCAAATGTGGTCTCACCAAGACCCTGTATAGTCGCAGCACAATGCCACAACTCTTAAACTCAAACCCCCTTGTAATAAACATTAACACACTATAAGCCTTCTTCACGGCTCTATCCATTTGAGTGGCAATCTTTAGAGATCTGTGGATATGAACCCCAGGGTAAACACTGTTGGGTAAAATCAGCAATATTGATATAAATTGCATCCAAAATTGTTCTAGTTCTGCAATTTTTAAGTTTCCACTCAAGTATTGGCAAATTATAATCTGCCTTGAACTCAGGATAATACAAATAACCAGGCTTAACTGAGGTACCGAACATGGTGGAGTAGCCTATCAAAAATCACTCAGCCAATTTTTTAGAACATAGATTTTTCTTACAAGAAAGAATTTTGCTTTAAAAAATATTCCTTGTATTATTTAAGGTGTCAGTTACATGCAGCTTTATTGAACAATTAGAAATGGATTTATCAGATAAAATAAGCATTTGAATCTGGTTATATTGGTGCACAGTTGCATCTTTTAAAACATGTCTTTGCAACTAACAATAAGGTGTAATTTTAAGAGCTTCCAAATGAGTCCAATTAATGGAGTCACGCAAAGTGGTGATTAACTTATTTAAGGTGTGGTCAGTTTTGTGGACTGTGTTAGTCTCTAGTGCAGTGATGGGCCATTTATGTTAGCAAGCTGGCCACATGAGTGGCTCTCCTTAATTTCAGTGGGTTGCAAGATTGAAATCAGGTTTATTGATTAACAGTGATCCCGCGAGTGAGATTAAATACATTTAATACATGCTGAATATTTCATAACGGGTTATAGAACATGCTTAATCATTCACATATTAATAGAACGGTCATAAACTTCAAATGGTAAAAGCAGAAGAAATAGTTATGCTTTGGACAGAGGGCAGGGTTTTATAGCCTCGCTCGTTCCAAAGCTGTAAAATCCTACCCAAAGTCAACGGACTTTTCCATGGTCCGCCTCGCCCATGGTAAAATCTGGCCAGAAGGTGTGCACAGATTTCACATTCGGCACACACTTCACTTGCCCTTATTTTACATGCGCATCACGTCAGTCATATCGGTAGGAAAATAAATAAGTAGGAAATAGTGGGCCGCATTCAGAATCCAGATGGGCCACAGGTGGCCCCTGGGCTCCCCCCCCACCCCACCTCCCCACCGATCTAATGGGATTCCAGTATCAAAAGTCACGGAAACCACGATTCGCGCAGGATGTAGTAGTGCATAATGTCCTATGGCACTGGCTTTAAAGTTTACTGTGAAAATCCCCGGTTTCAAGCGAATCACAGAAAAGGAAACCAATGTGCAACCTGGCGAATACTCAACATCTTCCCCGTGTCTTGGGAAAACATCCTGTCATGTTAATGGCAACATTCGGCTTTCAAACGGTAAAACGCTTTAGCTATCAACTTAAAATTCAAAGCAAACCTTGACTGCATTTCCAGCTGCGCTTTTTGTTGGCACTGTTGCTGCACCTGTTGGTTGGCTTGGCTGCAAGATGTGGTCTGCTGCTGCTGCTGTTGCTGCTGGAGGCCAGCTTGGCACTGGTACTGAGGGTGATGATGCTGAGGCCCCTGTTGCTGACATACAAGTGCAGGCTGATGTTGCTGCTTGTGCGTCTGCTGTTGCTGCTGCTTGTATCGTGAAAGGCTAAAGAAGAGACCCAAGATAGCCTTCAAATTTCCATTCCGGATTTCTGAAAAAGATTAAGCATTAAAGATCAATCGTAAAGTTACACAAAAAAAGGCAGTTCTTGTTCCAGTTAAAATTAGTTAAAAATAGGGCAGCGGCACAGTGGCAGGCACCAGGAATCTGGGTTCAATTCCCAGCTTGGGTTACTGTCTGTGCAGAGTTTGCACATTCTCCCTGAGTTTGTCGCAGGTTTCCTCTGGATGCTCTGATTTCCTCCGAAAGGCGTGCTATTTGGGTGCACTAGCCATGCTGAACTCTCCCTCAGTGTGCCCGGACAGAAGCTGGAATGTGGGAAATGGAAGATGCTCACAGTGACTTCATTGCAGTGTTGATGTAAGCCTACTTGTGACAAATAAACATACTTTAACTTTACTTTAGTGGTGACAAACTAGTTCTGATACTTTACATTATGAATGTCATTTTTCTGCATTCTTTGTGCATAACCCATAATTAAGTATCCTTTAATGCTTCTGGCCCTAAATTCCCTTAGCAGTCCCGTTGCATTTTTAAATGAAACTTTATGTTAATTTTAGTGCTGACAACTAACTCAGTTGGGAGGGGTTGGTGGTCGGGTGTGGGTGATTGTCAGCAAGACCAGAAGATCCCATCCAGCCCCAGATTCAAGATCTAAGGAGTTAACTGGAATGCTCAACAAGTTTACTGCGACTGCGGCAAGGTTAATTATAATCATGCTGTTTCCTTGCTCCTTTGTCCCTCCCAAAGGCTTTGACTCCTTCCTGTGATATGGTTCTGTGAGCACAAGATTGCCTCAGGTACCTTGCTTGAGTGGCAATTATGCACAAAGTCAGCCTTGACAGTGGATGTGAATGGGCCATTTTATCTCAGGCTTCAGAGCCAAGTGCAATCTAGACTTGATCCCATGTCGACAAATGTGCACTGCTACCAGTGATTGCTGGAGAACAGTCAGGAGCAAGAAGCATTACTAATTTTCCCTGCCTAACCCAGGGCCATTGGAGTCTAATTCAGTGGCTATGATTAACGCCCAAGTGAGACTTCATTACTCAGGATCATATTGAAGACCAGACTTGGTTGGTCACTATCCAAATTCACACATGAGTGTTTGGATGATGTACCAGATTGCTGCCGTCGACCAGGGAATAAGAAATCGAGAGAGAATAAGTCAACTTCGCCGTAAGACCATAAGACATAGGAGCAGAATTAGGCCACTCGGCCCATCGAGTCTGTTCCGCCACCATTCAATCATGGATGAAATTTTTCTCATCACAACAGTTTTTGTGACAGTTTTCAACTTTCACGCTTTTGTCTGGGAAAGGAAGACATAAGAAATAGAAACGGGGGTGCGGGGGGGCGTTATTTGGCCTCTTGGGCTTGGTCAGTCATTTGATAAAATCTTGGATGATCTGACTGTGGTTTTGCTCCAATTTTAATGAAACTGTGGTAGAAGGGTACCAGCCTATAAATGAAACAAAAAACTGGATTGATGTTTTCTCCCCCGCCTATATATGCAGCAACGGCTCCACAGAATGATGACACAGAATTTTAGCAAGCACAATAATTACTCACAACAGTTTCAGGCCTTGCTTCCTTTCTCACAAATTAATTAAGCTACACTTCAATGAATTTTCTACCCAAAGGATTTCATGGAAACGTACATTAATTTTCCTAAAAATATCTTGTGCAAATAGTAAATAAATCATGCAATAAAGATGTCGTAATTGAGTGTGACTTTCATCTTGGTAATCTCTACATGCTTCTAGTGTGTTGGTTCGCCACTGCGATACATCTTCTTTAAAAGTTCAGGGATGGACTTGAAATCTTTGTACAAAAACTGACACTAATCTCTCCCTCAATGTCAGTAAAATGAAGGAGCTTGTCATTGACTTTAGGTAATACAGTGAAGGATATGCCCCTGTCTGCATCAACAGTAATAAAGTGGAGATGATTGAGAGCTTTAAGTTCTGAGGTATTTAAATCACCAACAATCTGTCCTGCACCCTCCACGCTGATGCTATCATTAAAAAAGCCCACCAATGCCTCTACTTTCTCAGGAGGCTAAGGAAATCTGGCATGTCCACTATGACCAATTTTTACAGATGCACCATAGAAAGCATCTTATCCAGGTGTATCACAGCTTGGTATGGCTCCTGCTCAAAACCCCACAAAACCACAAAAGGTTGTGAACGTAGTCCAGTCCATCACACAAACCAGCTTCCCATCCATTGACATTGTCTGCACTTCCCACTGCCTTAAAAAAGCAGTTAGCAATAATCAATGACCCCCACTCATCCCAGAAATACTCTCTTCTACCTTCTATCATCGGGAAAATGAAACAAAAAGTCCAAAAACATGTATAAACTGACTCAAAAACAGCTTTTTCCCTCTTGTCATCAGACTTTTGGAATGGTCCTATCATATATTAAGCAGATCTTTCTTTTCACCCTACCTATAGCTGCAACATTAAATTCTGTACCCCTATCCTTTTCCTTCTCCCTTATGTACTCTACGAACGGCATGTTTTGTCTGTTTAGCGGGCATGAAACAATACTTTTCACTGTATCGCAGTACATCTGAGAGTAAATCAAATCACATCAAATCATAAGAAATACTATGACAGACAAACCACTAGTCTGTGTGAGTTCTAAAAATCATGAAGGTACAAACTTGGATTCACACAGCTTTAGAGTTTGCTCAACATTACTAGAACAAACTCTTTGTTCGAAGTCACATAGACTTAGTATTACTTAGTCTTTAGTATTACTAGTTTCTGCACAACAGACATAGCGTGTTAACCAGGGAAGTCATGCAGTTGCTTCAATTTACCTGGAATGAATTTTGACAATAACCTCGAGAATAGTTTCTTAGATTATAGGGTGCAGAGAAGATCCAGCGGGATGCTGCCTGAGATGGAACATTTAAGTTATGAAAAGAGGTTGGATAAGCTTGGGTTGTTTCCATTGCAGCAAGAGAAGACTGAGGGGGGCGACCTGATCAAGGTGCACAAGAGCATGAGAGGGACCAGCTGGTCCACTTAGTTGAAGGGTCAATCACAAGGTGAGGGATAGGGGGTTCAAGAGGGATGTGAGGAAAAATATTTTTACCCAAAGAATAGTGAGGATCTGGAATGCGCTGGTAAAGATAGATGGTAAAGATGGATTGCCTCACATCCATTAAAAAGAACCTGGATGAGCCCTTGGCACATCATAACATCAGGCTATTGTCAAGTACTCGTAAATGAGATTAGGTGGGAAGTTAAGTGCTTCTTATGTTTCAGCACAGACTCAATCGGCCAATGAATCAATGATCCTATACTTTCTCTTCGATGAATTGTGAGATTTTATGGAACTTACTTATTGAGAATAATTCTAATATGGAATATTATAGTTGAGACTGATGGGAATCCATTAGGCTGGAGATGCCAGATCAACGAACAACTCTTTTGAACAATAATAATAGTTAATTCCAAAATGTGTTGTGTAGTTTGGTTTTCTTACCTTCTGCAGAAAGACCCTGTATATTCACTCCTTTCGCAGCCAGGAAACTCAGGCACACATCAATGTTTTCAATCTGGAAAAGAGAAAGAAAAAGTATCAGTTTAAAACCTGTTATGTTGAGCTCTAATAATTTTTGTACGTTCTCCCCATGTCTGTATGGGTTTTTTCCGGGTGCTCCACGTTCCTCCAACAGTCCAAAAGACGAGTTGGTTAGATGCTTTGGCCATGCCAAATTCTTCTTCGGTGTACCTGAACAGGCACCAGAGTATGGTGACTGGGGCATTTTCACAGTGACTTATTGCAGTATTAACATGAGCCTACTTTTACATTAGTATATATATAAAAAAGTCAGTTCCACATTGCTCCGATTGCCCCAATTTTATACCACTGTAAGGAGGAAAGAAGTTATGTTTTTGAACTCCCATGGTTCAACTTCCATGCACAAATGAATATGCAATGATTGAAAATGAAAATCAACTCGTAGGATCATGACTGTGCATTGTCATCCCTCCAATCCTGTATTTACTCCTCATTCCATCTGTAGCAACGACCAGGTAGTACAGTGTGGAGATACATACACTAAAATAATAAACTCCAAGTTAGAAAAATGCAAAGAGAAAGAGAACTTTAAGCAGAAACTTAACAAATGAGGAAAAATATCAGTTTATAGATGGTAAGTATGGGTTTCCGTAAACACAGACACTTCACGTACAAACCTACAGAATGTGTGAAAGTAGTATCACAAGTTGAGATTAGTGAAATAACTTTAATGTCAGCCTGAAGCACAGAAAGCCTTAAAACCTCGTTGCCTGAATGTGATAAAATGAAGGTATTAATGTTTAGTGAAAGCATGCAGGCTACTTTATCTCACTGTATTGAGAACATAAAATCCATTTGCATTGGGGAACAAGGTGATCAGAGCTTGAATAGCACCATCCTCCAATTTAATCCCAGTAATTCACAGCCAGTTAAAATGCAGCAACAATAAATGTATTCTTCTATACAACATTAACCTGAAACTTGTGGCTTGGAAATAAATTATATTAGTTCTTATATTTCCATTGAATGTTCTGATTTTCACTGAAATAGCTCGACAAAATAGAACAAAGAACCAACAAAATTACAGTACCGGAACAGGTCCTTCAGCCATTCAAGACTGCTGTGAAAAAACTGCCCATCTAAAACTCCCTACTCTTCCGGGGACCATATCCTTCTCTTCCCATCCTATTTGTCCAGACGCCCCTTAAAAGAGACTATCATATCTGCTCCCACTAAGTACAAATAAAGTTTATTTATTAATCATAAGTAAGGCTTACATTAACACTGCTATGAAGTTTCTGTGAGATTCCTCTAGTTGTCACACTCTGGCACCTGTTCGGGTCAATGCACCTAATCAGCACGTCTTTCAGACTGTGGGAGGAAATTGGAGCACCCAGAGGACATTGAAGATAGGCGTGAGGGTTGCTATCACCCTTCAGTGCAGAGCGGGCACTGGAGAGGACAAAGGGGATTTAGATAAATGCAACTTGGACGGGGGTGAGATTGGCAGAGGGATGCTAAGGTCAGTCTCGGCATCTCGGGGGAGGAATCCCTCACAAGCCTTTACGGCTGTGAATGTCTAAGGTTAAAGGGATCTGGCAGTTGGTCTGCAGGCTGTACTTCCCATGTCCCCCTTGTTGGATCTCTGACAATGCCACCGTTGAGGGAGCACCCTTCTACAGCGATGCTGGAAAATTGTTTGAAAGCAAGTGAATCCATAGGGTCAGCACAGGGGCGATTGCGAGGTTCCTGGGTGGGGTCTCGTGAGATGCCGGGCTGCTTGGGCAGAGTGAGGTGATTCTGACAAGTGCTGGTTCCCTGCCTCATGAGGGCTGAACACCCTCAGATAGGGGAAAGGATAGGTGCAGTAGGATGAACCTTGAAGCCAGAGGGCATGAGTTGTCAAGAAGTTCAAGGCCTCTGGGTGTAAAAGTTAATTCTTTATTAACACAGTTAAAATATAACAAAATAAAGCCTGTTTTGATAAAAAGTTCTGAGTGGGTCAATGGAATCATAACTGAAGCAAAATACTTTACGCTCACCCTAATGGTAAAATCGTAAAAAGTCAGAATCTAGACTAACGTCATCATATATCTTGGAGTTTCTAATCTGGCCATTAGCAGTATTAAGAATGGAGCAATTTGCCATGGTGTCGAAACAACAAGCTGTGCATCTTTTGAAGAAAAATGTCAAGTGTAAAGTTTATTCATTAGTGTCACAAGTAATCTTAACTCCTAACTCTGCAATGAAGTTACTGTGAAAATCCTCTGGTTGCCACACTCTGGCGGCTGTTCGGGTACACTAAGGCAGAATTTAGTATGGCCGATGCATCTAACCAGCACACCTTTGGAGTGCGGGAGAAAATTGAAGCACCCAGTGGAAACCCATGCAGACACAGGGAGAACGTGCAAACTCTGCACAGTGACCCAAGCTGGGAGTCGAACCCAGGTACGTGGTGCTGTGAGGCAGCACTGCCAACCTGTGTATCACTGCCTTTGAAGCAGTCTCTAACAATAGAGAGTAGAAAGAAGTCTCACAAACTGGGTTAAAGTCCAACAGGTTTATTTGGTAGCACAAGCTTTTGGAATATCTCTACTTCTTCAGATGAGCAAATATTATGATTATCGAGAGTGCAGAGCATTAGGATTTTAATGAATTACTCACCAGTTACTGTTTGCTCAGTGGCCTCCTTGTGCTGTGAACATTTCAGGATTTATGTGTCACTGGATAGCAATCAGAACTAAGAACCCTGTCAACATTTCTCTTCAGTAGCCTAATTCTAATGCTTGTATTGTCACCCAGGCTGCAATCAGCTAACTTAACATGCTGGGTCTTCCTGATGAGTGTGGCTCAGGTACTCATTCAACAAGCTTGTTAAGCTTTGACAGCAGCACCTATTTCAAACAGTCCACAAAAGAACAATCAATGGAAGATTTATTTCACAATGCAGGTTCCTGACATTCCGAGGAGAATTTAAACCCATGAGTCATTTTCTGTGAGGGCACAATGGTGTTTGGTCAACAAAGTCGAAATAAAACAAAAATAATTTAAATGGTTGCTAGGTGTGTTGGTTTTGTGCTGGGAGTTATTCATAGAAAGTGCAAAAACTTTGTACACAACCTGCAGTCCCTGTCACATGCCAGAACTTATTAGCAACTTTGAATTGAACAAACTGAACGCTTGTTTCTTTCAGAGCATCAGACCTGATTAATAAAGTCACATTTTATAGTTACACACTGATCTTTTTGTGAAAGAATAATTTCCCTGAACTTCCATCCTTAACCACAGATATAGGATTATACTTGAAAAACACGTCCTCATAATACCTCTCACACAAATCCAGGAGTAATGTAAGATGTGGATTGCCTACAAGTGCAGTGCATAAACAGGCAGGATCAAGTAAATCACTGAAAAAGGGACAGTTTGGAATAAATCAATATCCACAAACAAAAATATGTGCTCTTACTTTCAGTTACTGCATTCACTTGTTGATAAATACATAATGGAAAGGTGATCTCTAGTTCAATCTAATATGGCTGGAACTCCCAAACTAAAAGTTAGGTGATGTCACTACAGTCCAAGAGCTGCATTTTTTTGCAGATGAATTAGTAAAGCAACTTACCTCCCCCTAGCAGCTGGTACCGTAATGTGGAGGCTCTGGTATCAATGCACAGAAATGCAAACACAATGCCAGTTTCAATTTGTGCACTTGTTTCTTGGCAACACAGAGTGCCAGTGAGATGATGTAATCCTGGCTCAGTCCTTCATACCTGGAATCTTTGGGTTCAAAGTCAACGGCAGAGTGTTTCGGGCAAATCAACAGCATGCAACTTGGCAGCACGTTACATGGGCTGTATCACATAGCCTCCAGTTTCACAGTGTTTACTAGCTCATATCAACTTGTGCTCGTCATGATAATGTCAGCGTAGACCAATTGGGCAGGATTTTACAGCCTCACTCGTCCCAAAACCGTAAAATGGACGATTTTAAAGGTCAATGGACCTTTCCATTATCGCCCACTCCGATTCCCTTGGCAGGCTGGGTGGCAAATTTCAGGCCAATATTTGCCACAAATATTTGATATATTTTGTGATTCAGAGTTTCTAAGTGTGATGAACAACACTTCAAGTTCAGCATATTTATTAGTGTCACAAGTAGGCTCACATTAACACTGTAATGAAGTTACTGTGAAAATCTCCTAGTTGCCACACTGTGGTGCCTGTTCGGGCACACTGTGGGAGAATTTAGCATGGCCACGCACCTAACCAACACGTCTTTGGATTGTGGGAGGAAACTGGAGCACCGGGAGGAAACCCATGCAGTCACGGGGAGAAAGTGCAGACTCCACATGGACAGTGACTCAAGTCAGCAATTGAACCTGGGTCCCTGGCATTATGAGGCACCAGTGCTAACCACTGTGTCACCATGCCGTCCAAACGACTTAAGAAATAAATTATAGTTGCATCTGCAATCACTAGTTGCATAAAATCTCAGGGATGTTGGTCTGGTGTTGGTGTGGGGAGGGAGGTGCGGTGGGGGAGACTGATGTCTTAGCAGAAGTCAATAAGTTACAACAACATCCTTGTTTAATTCTAATACCCTGACCAATATGTATCCTGATAGCTGAAGCAGGCCATGTGGCTACTTGTGGAATCTTGTTGTCTATAAATTATATGTTGCATTTTCTATATTACAGCAGTGACATTGGGATGGAATTTATGTCCCCCGCCTCCCCCTTGAGTTGGGTATGTTTTAGGCAGAATGCACGTTGGATTTCCAGCCCACCTCCTTTCTGCCCAGTCCCAACCTGTTCCCCAGTATTTCCCCAGTGATACCCCTAATGGGTGGGGTATCACCCATTAGGCACCCGTCCTTCAGCTAACCGAGCGCCTTGACTGCCCAATGAGTTAGCAATTAAGGGTCTCAATCTGTCTCCGTTGCCATAAAACGCTGCACTGTGGCAGGGGGCAGAGAGTGAAAAAGCCACTTTTGAAAGGCCATTTTCAAAAAGGAAATAGGCTGGTGGGTTCATCAACATTATATAATATCTATCTTGACCACTGGGTGTTTCAAGGTGCCAAAGTGTACAGCAGTCACTGTTGTAATGTAGGAAACACAGCAGCCAGTCTGCGCTCAGCAAGCTCCAACAAACAGCAACATGATCATGATCACATAATCTGCTCGGTAATGCTGAGTGTGGGATAAATATTGCCCACGACACTGAGGTCGACTCCTATGTCCTTCATGGAAATAGTGCCGCAGGATCTTTAACCTCCACCTGAGAGAGGAGCTGGGGGTCTTGGTTTAACATCTTGTCGGCAAGCTGATACTGCCAACAAGGCAGCAGTCCCTCGGTGCATCGATCCAGATCCTTGGTGCTCGAGATCCAAAGCTCAGAATCTTTTAACTTGGAGGTCGGAGCACTAAGGGAGTATTGCCTTGTTGGCAGTGTCGATTTGCGGACAAGATGTTAAACCGAGACCCCCCAGCTCCCCTCTCAATTGAGGTTAAAAATCCTGCTGCACTATTTCCATGAAAGAAATAGGAGTCTTCCTCAGTGTCGTGGCCAATATTTATCAACATCACCGAGCAGGTGATGTGGCCATGATTATATTGCTGTTTCTGCGAGCTTGCTGAAAGCAGGCTGGTTACTGTGTTTCCTAAATTACAACACTTCACTGGCACTTTGAGACATCCTACCTGAGGTCAATGGAGCAATGGAGGCCACTACTAAAAACAGGAAGTGGGGAATGTGGCAGCTACCTGTACATTCCAGGTTACACTTACATGATGAAGGAAAAAAAATACTTCCTTTGATGTCTGGTTTTGGAACAAACCAAGGCACCAAGTCTTTTATCGAGTTTACGGAATTCACCGGATAAAATATAAATCTTACACTCAAAGCCCACTTCATTGAATGTAAAATTTTGAACACATAAGCAAGTTGTTGGAAAAGGCATACACATGATATCAGAGAAAATAGTCAAAACTCTTGTATGATCACAAAACAGAACTATCACAGTGAAAGCCCAACAAAGAAGGTTTCAGAGTTAATGAGTAGGATTGTCCGGCCTTCCAGCCATGTGGTTCCCACAGGCAGGAGATGGCACGTTGTTTACTGGCAGTGGGATTCTCTGTTGCCACCACGGTCGATGGGAATTCCCATTGATGTCAACCCCACGATGGCGGGACCAGAGAATCTTACCAACATGAACAGCTGGAGAATTCCAACCATTATCTAAATAAAATATTGAACATTAATCTTAATTGTACAACCGACAGTTTTGGCGAACTACAGTAAACGGCACTATAAACTTTGATCTTTTTCTCTTCCCCATCCCACTCCCTTTGTCTTCTGTGAAGAACAGAAGGGTAAGCAGAAATCTACTCAGAACAAAACTGCTTTAGGCCATCGCTCCTGCTTTCTAAAAATAATCTTTCCAGCATTCACAGCTATAATCAAAAGCTCATTCAGTGTAGCATTGAATGAGTGAGTGTAGCCTACTGCTTGCATGTACCAATTTGCGATGTTCTTGATTATCAGTCAAACATTATTCGCACCACCCTATAAAAATCCCCCATGTTTCATAATATAAATAGTTTAAATTGCGTCAGTTCCACCTTGGTAATTCCCTGCCCTTCCTTCTGAATATCCACAAAAACTGTGAAGTGACACTGTGTGTGCTGTTATCAGTGAGACATGTGAGCCCTTAATAAACAGATTGTGCAGACTTGAACTGGTTGACAGGGCTTAGTCATGTAACTGTGACCAGCTACTTTTTAACTCTTCTATAAATAGCACTCTATTCGGGCTATTTATATTGTGGCAGGATCACAGAATGTCAGACAAACAGTTGTATGAACAACTTCTCTACTAAATCAGTTTGCTGGCAGCAAAGTGTTTTTTAATAAGCAGCTGATAATACAAAGTACCTTGATTCTTCCGGCTGAAGAAACAACAATTTTCTCATTTCTGAAGGCTCACATTAAAGTCATTAGCCCTTTGGATACTTTTCCTACAGCATGGGCCGGAACTTTAAAAATAGCGGGGGCCAGATTCAGATGTCCCACTCCCATTTCTGATTGATCTCATTTTCACCAGTAGGAGGAAGGGGGGCAGGTTTGGCTCACACATGTGGAGGTCCCAAACTCAGGAGGGTCATTTGAACTCAGTGCTGTGTTTAAACAATCCCCAGTTTCACTATAGTAAGGACAGAGTGTGGGAATCAGGAATTTGTGGAGTAAATGTAAATGCTCGTGAAGCCAAAATTGGTTTGTATAACTATCAAGCTTATGAAGTCATGTAAATCCCTAGTCCTTTAAAAATTAAAAAAAGACCACTCTTGTCAGTGAGAGATGAAAAAGATATCTAGCAATTACAGTCATTGTTTTTTGACATTTCCCCAAAGACTGTCAATATGTCTAGCCCTTTCCCGTCTCGCCAAAAAGAAAATAGCATATGTGGTTTCTCTCAGGATGGAGAAGGGAATTATGTGCCAGGAAAATTCGTGACTCCCAATACCTGTCTCGACCACAAAAATCTGGGATGATGAATCAATAATGGTTATGATTGACAAGTCTTGTCTCCCAACTCTATTTTGGGTTGCTTAGAAAAAGGGTACAATACCTTAAAAAAAGTTTTCTCCAAGTGGCATAATGAGCAAATTTTTAAAATATTATTGACATTTCTGAGGATTTGGCAGGATTTTCATTCCTGAGGTGGGTGGCCAATGCTCACCGCACCTGCCTTGGAAAGAAGTTTCCTGTCAAGCCTGATTTATGCTCTGGATAAGGCAGGCTGGAAGCTGAAATGGGCCCAGAGACTGAAGCCGGCCGATGCTGCTGGGGCCTCTTGTGGCGAACATTGGTGGCTTGAAAATAAAACAATGCTGAAAGATTTAATGGCATCCCTCACTCCCTCCCCTCTTCACCCTTCTTCAACACCCATTCAGGTCCTCACCAGCCTCACCCAAATGTTCACTTTTGCCCCTATTGGCCCTAAGATGTTGCAATCTCTTCAGATGCCCGTAGAGTTGTCAAAATGAAAAAAAAATTAACCAAAAAAAATGGGGAAAAAATACTTCCCCAGCCAAAGTCTTGCCAGCTGTGACTATGGCTCTCACAGATACATCTCTGACTGCAGCAGTTCCTCAGGAATGGCAAAGTGCTCTTGCTGCCTCCAGGTCAGAGTTCATGACCTCGCTCATCAAATGTAAATCAGGAAGCCTTCATGATAATGGCCTTTGTGAAAATCACGGGGAAATCCAACAGGTGTGACTTTAAACCACAGTTGTCCGTTATTGGGGAAGATGCCGGCATTGGACTGGGGTAAACACACTAAGAAATCTCACAATCCCAGGTTAAAGTCCAACAGGTTTATTTGGTAGCAAAAGCCACTAGCTTTCGGAATACTGCTCTTTCATCAAATAAGTGGGAGTTTTGTTCACAAACAGGGCATAAAGACATAAACTCAATTACAAAATGATGGTCCAAATGCGAGTCTTTATAGGTAATCAAGGCTTCAAGGTACAGACAAAGTGAGTGGAGAAGGGACTGAGTACCCTTCGTCGTCCAGTACTTCCCTGAAGCGGAGAAGCTACAACATCTTCTGGTACATACACTTGGAACTCGGCCAACATTGTCGTATGCTGCACGAAAGGATGTCCCGAGGCATGGGACACTGGGGAGATCATGCAGACGCGATGACAACGGATGAATGAACACCACCCGACAATCACCAGGCAACAGTGTTCTTTTCCTGTTGGGGAACACTTCAGCGGTCACAGGCATTTGGCCTCTGATTTTCCTGTAAGCATTCTCCAAGGCAGCCTTCATGACACACGACAATGCAAAGTCGCTGAGCAGAGACTGATAGTCAAGTTCCGCAAACATGAGTATGGCCTCAACCAAGATCTTGGATTCATGTCACAGTTTTTGTAACCCCCACAACTTGACTGGGCTTGCAAAATCTCACTAACTGTCCTGGCTGGAGACAATACACATCTCTTGTCCTGACTGAAGATAATACACATCTCTTGTCCTGACTGAAGATAATACACATCTCTTTAACCTGTGCTCAACCCTCTCTCCACTCACATTGTCTGTACCTTTAAGACTTGAACACCTGTAAATACTCGCATTCCAAACATTATTTTGTTAACTGAGTTTGTGTTTTTACATGCTCTATTTGTGAACAGAATTCCCACTCACCTGACGAAGGAGCAGCGCTCCTAAAGCGAGTGGCTTGTGCTATGAAATAAACTTGTTGGACTTTAACCTGTTGTTGTAAGACTTTTTATCAGGGGAGGAGCAGGGTGAGTGTGGGGGGGGCATATCCCTCACATAGTGGAAAATAGCTGGTGCTGAAAATGGAGGTGGGATGTCCTCATGCTGGACAAGGCAACTATTTTTATATATATATATGTGAATTTATATATATACATATATATATATATCTGCTGGGGCAATAAAAATCCTGTCTCATCAAAGGCATGAGTGCCTACAGGACTGAGAGGCTTGTTTAATGTAGCGAATCTTATTAATAACATTTGCATTCCTTTATGGATATCACCAAGGAATGCAAAACAATAAGTATTCTGTCCAATTGCTCCATTGATGATTACAGATGTGGGAGAAGTTAGAGTATCGGGTACAGGCTGATAAAGCACCCTGGTTTCGGAGACACTAATAAAGAGTCCAATAGACTGCCGGTTTTCAATTGTGCTAATTAGAAACTATGAAAAGAGTCTGATATAAGGAGACAGGAATGAAAATGGATGTGTAGCCAATCCAGTTTAGCCTGTTTTATCCAAATTTCGACAATGCACAATGAACCCTTACATCTGTCTCATGTGCTGGCATCAAATGTCCTGATAAATGCTGAACTTGAATACTTTTATAAACACCAGTGCATCTCTAACCAGTGAATCTGTTTGCTCAGCAATGCAACTATTAAAATCCTCTGTAGCGATTGTTTAATCCTTTAAGTTTACCGTATTGGAAATCTGAAATAAGAACAAAAACAGTTGGAAAACTCAGTAGATCAGGCAACACATGGGGATGTGAATTTACAGATCCATCTGCCACCAAGTTCATTCAGTCCTGCCAAATGTCTACAATTTTCCGGCCATGAGGAGGCTGGAAAATCCATGCCTGAATTAATATGTTGGATACTAATATGATAAATCAATGAATTTTGTAAATCCAGCTGTTTTAGTTCATAAAAGAATCTGGATCACTTTTTCAATCCATGCCAAATTTATCTGGATAATCCTGTTACAACTTTCATCAAAATGATTCTTAGATTTTCAATTCCAGTTTATCCTCTCATCTTCTCACCGTGTTACTGCCTTTCTAATGTTGTATTCTGTCGATTTTCCATTTCTGAGTTGTTAGACAGAGTTCCGTCAGCTCCTCATGCTTTTCATACTCCTTTATTTCATCATTCAAATTTGACTTCTCTTTTCTACTTTTATCTTTGTTCTTCCCTTCCTCATTATCTCTTCAATCCACTCAATCTTTTGTTGCCATAGCGTTTACAGAATATGCGCCTTGACAATGCAATTGTTTCACCTTTGAACAAGAGGGCCAAAAGCTTGACTTTGAGACACGGTCAAACAAACATAAACCACTCAACAATTAGCGAGTCTTTCAATGTCTTTTATATTGAAATTGCGCATCATTAATTGCCAAATTTAATATTTTCAGAGAACAGCCTTTTTGAAAAGACTACAAATTTCCAAATCAGATCAGTGTGATGTTTTGAAACTTTCTCTGTCTGAAATTTCACTAACATTTCTGTGATGCATCAATGGAATGAGCTGCCAGAGAAGGTGGTAGAGGCGTGTACATTTACAACTTTCAAAATATATTTGGACAGATACACGGATAGGAAAGGTTTAGAGGGCTATGGGCCAAACACAAGCAAATGGGATTAGTTCAGTTTAGGAAACCTAGTCGACATAGATGAGTTGGGCCGAAGGGCCTGTTTCTGCGCTGTATACCTCTATGGCTCTATTATGGACTGAAGGCTTTCTAAAGCATTCCTGAATCGTGGACAATAGTCACATATTGTTATTAGCACAGAAATATTGACTGAATTAATGCTTGCTAAAAGAGTATGTTGCAAATACTAACGATAAGTCAAATGTATAGAGACTATAATCTTGCACCCAGGAAGGATATGTCAGTCACATGGTATGTGGAAAATGAGAGCACCCCACTAATATTTCATAGCAATTAGATAAAATGCTCACCAGCTGCACAGTCAACAGCTATTAACAAAAAGATTACAGAAAACAAAAACTTCAAACTTGATTGTTTTCTGTCAAGCACTTCAAAGTGCCCATGGGACCTTCCAGGGTTGTGACTGATATATACACAAGGCACCCTGGAGAAAAACAGAAGTGCACTTCCTCCACAGTGGAATATTATAATGGCGAGACACCAGGGTATTCTTTTTCCAGAGTAATAAGCTTGACAATTCCATGTATTAAATTTCACAAACTGTAATTATAGACACTCCAAAATAAACTATTCTTAATTGCCACCCACATTGAATTCAACCAAGCCAAAGATACTTGTGCCTTTAAAGGAAATACATTCAAAAGTGTACACTGCGCTGTTGTTTGGGTAAACTGAATTGGCAACAAAACATTTAATGTGAGTGGTACAATAGCACAATGGGTTAGCAGTGTTGCCTCACAGTGCCAAGGACCCAGGTTCAATTCCAGCCTCAGGTGACTGAATGTGTGGAGTTTGCACATTCTCCCCGTGTCAACATAGGTTTCCTCCAGGTGCTCCAGTTTCCTTCCCACACTCCAAAGATGTGTGGGTTAGGTGGATTGGCCAGGAAAATCACACCTTAGAGTCAGGGGGACAGGCAGGATAAATATTTGGGGTTAAAGAATAAGGCCTGGGTGGAATTGTGATCAGTGCAAAATTGATGGGCCATATGGCCTCTTTCTGTACTGTAGGGATTCTATGTTTCTATGCATGCCAATGTACCAATGCAGTCCTTTGTTTACAAAAGCCAACATTCAAATGAATGGCTGGTTATTAGATGAAGCACCACCCAAATAACTCGGGGTGACCCTCGATAGGACAGCGACCTCCCAGAAACAATTAAAAACAACTGCAGTCAAGATCAAGTCTGGAAACAACTAGATTCCAAGTTAGCCAGCTCAACAGGGAACACTGTTAGCATCAGCTCCCAACCTCAGCACCCGTACCTTTTTACTCAGTGGTAGAATAATGCTCCCCTAGTTGGTTGAGATTATTACATACCTGCAGAGTTGACACCCAGCCGAATGCCACCATGCATATCTTTTTTGGAATACCGCGCTCAACACCATTCCCCTGGCTCCTTGTCCTGCCAAATATTACTCTTCCACATATCCACTGACTTGCAACAACCCCAAAATGATAGAAAATGTTTCCAACACACTCTCCCTCCACCACCTGCCACTTCGTGCTGACCTATTCAGCCCACTCACAGTCTGTCTCCCGTCAAGAAGACTGATCTGGAGAAACCCTTCTACACAGAATTTCAATGCAAATCCAACCTGGAATAAGTGAATGGGAATCATTGGGCACGACAAATAAGTAGTTGGTCTCAAACCCAAACAAACAGCAACCTGGTTTCAACTTTGTAAGGAAAGAGTGGTCCACCCTCAACAGATTCAGAACCTGCCACTGCCCCTGGCTTGGTCAGCCACACAGATGGGGCACCAGTGCCTGAGAGACAGGAAACTATGCACAATATTGAAGAAGAGTGTCCAATTCTGAGACTGAGTGGAGGTCTAACCGCACTCAAAATGGCAGGACCAGAAGAAGCAGTTTGGCTCAGAGATTCTACATGTGTGAAACAAATCAATAAATAAATGTGATAATTTACAGATTTCCATATGAAATCATTTCTGTGTCTTAATTCTCCGTGTAAAGAGCTTCATAATCATAAATGGGCAATTAAAAAAAACATTGATTGGGCACTTGACTAACCTGTACTGTTTACTGGATATTTTGGGAAGGTCAACTCAACAAGCGGCATCGACAAGACTCGTGTATTATAGTGGCTTTCAGTCACAGTTGAGGTTACAGGCAAACCAAACAAGAGACAGAATAACTTGTAGCATTTGGTCCCTTTTATGGGTGAGCTTCTGAAAGGGTCACATGACCAAGACTGGCCAAGCAGGAATTGGTTTGAAGCTTCACTCCAACTTGTCTAGGCTTGTCCCTGGAGTCATTCTATAGTCATGCCTGGAAATATCAAATCACCATCATCCTGTAAGTAATTGTTATTTGTGCGTAAATGTCTACAGTTAGAACCAAGTTGCTACATAACTAAAAAAGAGAGAAATAGAGGGACAGATAGTCATAAAGAAAGATAGAAAAAATGGATGGGTAACAAAAATAAGATAAAGAATAAGTAACTCCAAATATCTGACTTTCTGGTGACTTATTACAAAAATTCTACAGTACCACTTGTTCCTCCCTTCTATAGTGGACTCATCATTCTGTAGATGCCCATGCAATAAGTTTTCGTCTAGTTTTTAGCATCTAGATTTATGCCAAAGCATAGGAATTATGCATGCTAAAGACAGAAAAGGCTTTTACGTTCGTGTTGGTCAGGATCTTGGATCAAGGTTAATTCTATTTGCTTCACAATCCTAACAGGATTTAAATGTTCAACAGGAACGATTTGCATTTATATCATGTCTTCAAACTAGCCCAACATCTCACAGGGGTATCACAAGGAATTTACTACCAAGCCACATATGGAGAAATCTGAACAGGTGACCCTAAGCTTGATCAAAGAAATTGAAAGGGTCGAGAGCTTCAAGTCTTTTGGTGTCCAGATCACTAACAATCTGTCCTGATACCCCACCTACCAACAGCACACCCCCAAGCCAACACTAGTTAAGAAAGCCTCGACTTTCTCAGAAGACTAAGGAAATTTGGCACGTCAGTTATGACTCTTACCAACTTTTACAGATGCATCACAGAAATCATTCTTTCTGGTTATATCATAGCTTGGAATGGCTGCTGCTCTGCCCAAGACCACATGGAACTACAAAAGGTCGTGAATGTAGCCCAGACGATCACACAAACAAGCCTCCTATCCATCAACTCTATCTACACTTCTTGCTGCCTTGGAAAAGCAGCCAATGCATCCTGGACATTCTCTCTTCCATCTTCTTCTGTCGGGAAAAAGATACAAAGGTTTGAGGTCATGTACCAACAGCCTCAAGAACAGCTTCTCCCCTGCTGCCATCAGACTTTTGAATGGACTTACTTTCCTTAAGTTGATCTTTTTCTACACCCTAGCTATGACTGTAACACTACATTCTGCACTCTCTCATTTCCTTCTCTATGAAGGGTATGTTTTGTCAGTATAGTGTGCAAGAACATCTGAATAATAAATCGAATCAAAGAATGTTCCAGGAATGTCTTTAAAGAGGTGAGGGAAGTAGAGGAATAGAGAGGTTTAAGGAGGGAATTCCGGAACTTAAAGGCTGGAGCATCTGAATGCTGCCAATTGTGGAGTGATTAAAATTTGACTTTGTGCAAGAGACCAGAATTGGAGGAACACCCAGATCTTAGAAGATTGTCGAGCTGGAGGAGGTTACAGAATTGGAGAAGGGGGGATGTGAGCAGTCTGGTTCGGCTTCAGACTGACAGCTGTTTAGAATCACCAGTGTTTTAAAGAGATATTAAACTCAGCAAAACTTACATAGAAATGTGAGAGTCATTTGGAATAGTTAGTGAGGCAGTAAGTTAATGTAAAAATAGAAGCATGCAAACTGAGGATAGAACTTCACAGCATAGCAGCTAATAAATTAGCATCAAGTCGGCCCAGTAGGGGTAATAGTTGGAATTTCAGCCACATTTTGTAATTGCATCTGCTCTAATTGAGCAGGTTCATGATGTGCTCCTTGTAATAGACTGTACTAGCCAACACTTTGTTATATAGCTCTCCCTGCTGCCCCTCCTGTAAATGAAGTTGCCCATTGATGGTTGCCTGCAGTTGAGCATGTATTAGCCTTACTCAGTGCAATACGCAACCCTCCTCATGTCAGCACACGGCAGCAACATTATCTTGTCTCTTGTTGGAGGGAGGAAAAGTAAGCTCAGGTTCCCGTCCCAGATGCAAAACCTTACTTTACAAATTTGTATCCTGGCAAAGGATTCTTTAAAAGTTGGGACATTGTCATGAAATTAAACAGGGGAGTGCAGGGTGAGAGGGAGTCGCTTCAGATCTTTCTGGCTTCCCACCAGATATATCGGTCACAGCAAGTGCCAATCCATCATTTTTTTAATTCCTCACTTTGATGTTGTAATAGGGACTACTGTCTGCCCTTCCCATAGCCCAAGCCAATTCCATTCCATTTTGCATAGGTTCCAGTCCTGGCTTGCTTAATCCCATTGGCTGCCCCGTCTGGTCCCTGATTGCAGAGTGCACAGCACCCCCTCCCACATCCACCACCCTCCATCCCCTCCACCCTCCCACCATCTGCCCAGTAGGACCTGCCCCCATGATGGGCCTGCCTCTCCCCTAGGGCTCGCCCACATCATGGCTCCACTTCTTGGCGCTGTCTGTTGCCAGGTGGCACTGCCACTGTGCCAGGCTGGTGATGCCAAGCTAGCACTGGCCAAGGAGCACTGCCCCACTGTCCCTACAGTGGGCCCACTGGCCTCTATTCTACTGGCGAAGCCACCACATCATATTCCCATTGATGGGGACTGTACGTGATTCTCACCAGTGTGATAGGCTGGGATAGTCAATATTGAGGACAACTGGAACAAATTATAAAACAATGCTAATAAACTTACAGAGCTGTCAGACAACTGGCAAGCAAATTTCGGCATAGGCACATGTGAGGTATTACCTTTTGGCAAGAAAAACAAGAGTGTTGCATGTCACTTCAAGAATAACAATATAAATCAGGTAAAAAAAAGCAAAGAGATCTGGTAATATCAATACACTGTCAAAACCATGAGAAAAGCACCCAAACAGTCAGGATTCCACTCACTTGACGAAGGAGTAACGAGCGCTGTGAAAACTAGTGACTTTTGCTACCAAATAAACCCGTTAGACTTTAATCTGGTGTTGCGAGACTTCTTACTGTGTTTATCCCAGTCCAAAGCCGGCATCTCCACATAATGATATAATGATTCCATAAATAGTGTAGAAACTCCTAAGGGTGGAATGAAGAAAACTGATAGGAACACTGGTGAACTTGATACCGATGCAGAACAGCAATCAATAAAGCAAACAGAATGGTGGACTACGTAACTAAATCAGCACAACAGAAGTCAAAGTAACTCCTGTTAAAATTGCTTTATCTCCTACTCAGGGGACACTTAAATGCTGGAGGCCATTCTAAGGCAGTCACAAGGACAAGCACCTACATCAGATACCTGAATTACATCGAAGTACAGGTAATCCTTGGACTTACAGCACAGTTGGTACCTGAAACTGTGTCTTAGGTCGAAACGTCTTAACACAGAACTGATTTTCCCAAAAGAATAATCAGGCATTGATTTCTGACCAAGGCTCTATATCCTATCTTGGCAAAAATAAACCAGAATTTTGCACTCAATTAATTATAAAGAAGTAAAACAGCAATATATTAATGTTGTAAAATTTAACATTTTAAGAATAAGTTTGGAAACTTAAACATTCGCCAAATAAATGAATTGGAACAGCAACCGAGCATCTTGAGTCAGAAAATGGGCAGTGCAGAATGTTGATGCACGCATATGAATGCTTGAACTTGTTCACTGGCATGGAGTTAAAAGTCAAAATTGACATTGTGAAGACAACACTTCAAAAGTTCATCATAACTCAAATGTCATAAAATCGAATCAAATCAGAGGAGGTCCATCAAGCCTGCATTGATGACAACAATTCCACCCAGGTCCTATCCCCAATACCCCATGTGTTTACCGTGCTATTCTCCCTGATACTAAGGGGAAATTTAGCCTGGCCAATTTATCTACCCCACACATCTTTGGAGTGTGGGAAGAAACCAGAGCACCTGAAGGAAACTCACGCAGGCATGGGCAGAATGTACAAATTCCAAACTTTCAGTTATCCGAGGCTGGAATCAAGCCCGTGTCCCTGGTGCTGCGAGGCAACAGTGCTAACTGCTGTGTGACCATCCTGCCCTTGAGGACTGCCTGTACCTAATTTCTGCAGCACAGACAGCCAAGCCATTCGGCCCAATCACTCTGTGCTGGCCTTTATACTGCATGCAAGCCTCCTCCTTCCCTTCTTCCACTGACTCTATCAGTGTAACCTTCTAGTCCTTTCTCCCTCTCCCTTAAGATGAGTTATACAGTTGCAGGTAGAGGAATAAAGGAATATCAGAACAGGGTAGGCATAGCATGGCTGGACTGGGACAACCAGTTTCCATATTGAGATCTTCATGTAAGATAAGGTTTTTAACTTCAGATACTCAATGGATAATCTCAGCAAGCTATGATTTAGTTTCTTTTGTAAAAATGCCAAGTTTGGAAACTTTCACGACTTCCTCTTCCAACAATGTTAAGAAAGAATTAAACCCTCGATCAGCCAGTCTAATAGTTACCATATAGATTTTAAAACTTAAGAGAATAGAATCATAGAATCCTTACAGTACAGAAAGAGGCCATTCAGCCACAATCCCACCTAGGCCGTATTCCCTTAACCCTCATCTACCCTGCTGACACTAAGGGTCAATTCAGCATGGCAAATCAACGTAACCCACGCATTTCTGGATTGTGGGAGAAAACCAGAGCACCCGGAGGAAACCCATGCAGACATGGGGAAAACATGCAGAGTCCGCACAGACAGTGACCTGAGACTGGAATTGAATCTGGGTCCCTGGTGTTTTGAGACTGCATTGCTAACCATTGTGCCACTGTACCACCCCAAAGAGACTAGATTACAAAAACACGGACTTCTCATCCTTGAGAAGTGGAGATCCTATGACAGAATTCAATAAAATAAGTGATATGGAAAAATGCAGCATATTATTTCAACCTAAACTAAAAAGGTGAGATAAACGATGACTTGTTCCAACTTCAACATGGCAAATTTAAGTCTTACAGCAGGTTGCACAGAGTGATGGATAGGGAAATGTGCTTCTATCATGCCAAATCGATGGAGAGTCTAAGGTAGTGCTGAAACAATGAACCAAGTGAATCCAAATAACCTGGCCCAACTTGCATTTATCTTTTGATCATGTGAAATGATAAACAGGTGTTATAATTTAAATATTGAACTCTGTTCCTTGAGAAAATAACTGTTTTGTAACATTTAATGCAGAAATATTAAAATTTGCTTGAAAATAAGGGGATGGGGAGGGGGAATGGGGGCAAGAGGAGGGACGGGAGGAGAAGAAGTGAAAGGGAAGGCAGAATGGGGAGGGGAAAAAGAGCAGAGAGGGAAAGAGGAGGGGGAAATGGGAGAGGAAGGGGGAAGGTTAGGAGAGAAAAGGGGGGAAAAAGAGAGTGGGAAAACGAGAGCTGGGAAAGGGGAGGGGAAAGGGAAGAGAGGGAGGAAGGGGAGGGGGAAAAGGGGAGGGGGGGGGAAAGGGGAGGGGAGGGCAAGGAAGGGAGAGAAAAAGGAGAAAAAGGGGAGGTGAGAAAAGCAAAGAGAAAAGGCAAATTGGGAAAGGAGGAGGGGAAGGAGAGGAGGGAATGGGGGGAGGGAGTGAGAAAGGGGGAAGGGGGGAAGGAAAAGGAGAGGCATGGACGGGGAGGGAACGGGAGTGAGGAAGGGGAGAAGGAGAGGGGGACAAGGGGAAGGGGAAAAGGGAAGCAGAGGGGAAGTGGAAATCGGGGAAAGGAAAGGGGAAGAGGAAGGGGAAGGGGAAGAGGGAAAGAAAACGGAAAGGGGTAAACGGAGAGGTTGGAGGGGGAAAAGGAGGAGGGTGAAGGGAAGGGGAAGACGGGGGGGAGGGGAAAATAACAGCATAGCTGCACGTGACCGTACATTATTTTTAGACCAACTGCACTTTCTTTACTATGTCTATGAATTGGATTGCAACACATTCTAAACGTCTATCCATCTTTGTAACTGTTAGTTCTGCAATTACTCCGGTTTCCACAAGGCCAATGCAAACACATTTTCATCATCAGCTATATGCACCTGCCCCTTGCAAATTGTCCCTCTTTATTCTTGCAGCATTTTTCATTGACCCTGTGGGAACAATTAAGCACAAATTGCCACAATCTAATGGGGAACTGTTTTGTATTGGCAAAATGCATGTTGCTAATGGTCTCCACTCATTTCGAAGTACTCTGGGTTTCAAATGACAAAAGAACTACATCACGTTCTTCGAAAATGTCAATGATATATGTATTAGGCAGACAGAAATGAAATGTTAATAAACCAGGAGCTCTACAAAATGTGAAACAGATTTAATTATCGTGAAAAAGGATGACATTTTACTTACTTTTAATCATAGAAATGCCACAGTGCAAAAGCAGGCTACTCAGCCCTTTGAGTTTGCACAGACTTTCTGACTAAGTATCCCACCCAGACTCTATCCCCATAATCCCGCATATTTACTCCACTAATCCCCTCTCACCCACACATCTTTGGATACTAAGGGGCAATTTTTCATGGCTAACCAACCTAACCTGGAGGAAACCCACACAGACACAGGAAGAATGTGCAAACTCCAAATGGACCTCGTGTGACTGTACACAGTTTGCACTTTCTCCCCGTCTCTGTATGGGTTTACTCTGGGTGCTCTGGTTTTCTCCCATAGTCCAAAGATAGGCGGGCCAAGTTGATTGGCCGTGCTAAATTGCCCCTTAGTGTCAGGGGATTAGCAAGGTAAAGATGTGGGGTTATGGGGATAGGCCCTGGGTGGGATTGTTGTCAGTGCAAGCTTGTTGGATCAAATGGCCTTTTTTTGTCCTGTAGGGATTCTATATTTTTACTTTTACATAGTGCCTTTAACATGCTAAACATTCCAACATGCTTCACAGGAGGGCTGACAAGCATATCAACAGGCAAATTAGACACAGGAGCAGGCCACTCGGCCCCTCAAACCTGTTCCAGCATTCAAAGAAGATCATGGCTGACTTGATTGGAGCCTCAACTCCGCATTCCTGCCTGCTTCTGATAACCTTTCACACCCACAAAAAATATTTGTCACTGAGACACGTAACCAGACATTAGAACGGATGACCACAAGGTCGATCAAAGAAGCAGATTTTAAGAAGCAACTCAAAGGAAAGTGTGGCCTTGGCAGTGGCGGGGGTTTGGGAGAGGGGTTGGTGGTGGTGATGTTGTGGTAGAGAAAGGATTACAAAGGGAATTAGAGACTTTGGACTTTGGCAGCTGAAGGCATAGCCTCTGATAGTGGAAAAAATAAAAAACGGGGATGCGTGATAGGCCAGAATTGGAACTGTGCAGATATCTGGGAGAGTTGGTTAGCTTGAGAGGATTGCAAGGATCGTGGGATAATGAGGTGCGAGGGGCTGGAGGGATTGAAAACAAGAAAGAAAATTTTAAAATGGAAGATTGGTTGATGTTAATGAACAAGCACAGGAGTGATGGGTGAATGGAATTTGGTCTAAATTGCGACACAGGCAGCAGAGTTGCAGATGATTTCAAGTTTACGGAGGGTAGGCCAGCCAGCCATGGAATAATTAAGTCTAGAAATAAGATGAGAGGTCACACACAGGTTATTGTCCAATAGTTTTATTTGAAATCACAAGCTTTCGGAGCACTGCTCAGATGAAGTTGCTATATAACACTTCAGAACAGACTATAAACTGGTGTTGTGAGACCTCTCATTTTGTTGGCATGGTTGGCACAGAGGTACAATGATTAGCACTACTGCCTCTCAGCGCCAGAGACCAGGGTTCAAATCCCGGCTTGGGTCATTGTCTGTGTGGATTTCCACATGATGCTCCCGTTTCCCCCCACAGTCCAAAGATGTGCAGGTTAAGTGGATTGGCCATGTTAAATTGCTCCTTAGTGTCAGGGGGACTAGTTAGGGTTAATACATGGGGTTATAGAGATTGGGCCTGGGTGAGATTGTGGTTGGTGCAGACTCGATGGGCTGAATGGCATCCTTCTACACTGTAGGGATTCTAAGGTTCTATTGTCCACCTCAGTCCAACACTGGCATCTCCACATCATCAGAAATAATGAAGACGTGGTTACTCATTTCAAAGGTAGGTAAGTTGAGGCAGGAGCAAAGTAAGGTAATTATCATTATGGTAGAAATAGGCAGCCTTAGTGATGATGTGGAATTATGATCGGAGGCTCATTCTGGATCAAAAATGACAGCGAGGTTGCCTGTAGTCCTTAGGAAGAAGGATGAAATCAGTAGCTAGAAACAGCACTTGTGGCAGGGAATGAAGACAATGGGTGGGAGTTTACAGCTGTGCTCGCCCCAAAACAGGAAAGTCCTGTCTGAGGTCAATAGACCTTTGCATGGTCTGCCCCTTACCTGCTACAATTCCTGTGGTGGGTGGGATGGGAAAATTCCCCGTAATGGTTTCGATCTTCCCAAACAGACGGAGGAAATTACTGCACATCCATGCAGAATACCAGATGTTATGAAAGGATTGCAATCATTCTCAAATCATTTCAATAACACCTTGTGTTTATCTAGCACCTTCAGTATAGTAAACTATACTATAGTAATCCATTCCTCATCCTCTCGACTTGCCCATAGCCTTTGTCATAGTTGACCATTTTCCTTCTTCAGTACCTTTCAACCAGCTTGTTGGGACTGTGCATGCAAAATTCCGTTCTTATCTATCTGGTCATAGCCAGACAGTCACCTGCAGGAGAGATAGTGGCGTAATGGTTTTGTTGCTGGACTACTAATCAGAGGCCCAGAGTAATGCCCTGGAGACCCGGTTTTAAATCCCACCATAGCACATGGTGAAATTTGAATTCAATAAAAATATGGCATTTGAAACTCCCCAATACATATTTAATTGCACAAAGCAACCTTCAGAAGTTCACATTTGACAGTTGTCTAAAATTTGAATTAAAAGCTATCAAACCTGTGTCATTTGATCACGAGAGAATACAAAGATCTCCTGCCATTGACAATGGTTAATGACTGGGATGGACTGCTGATTGGAATGAGTGAGGCTTTCAACACAGGAAAATTGAAAAAGAATTATGTAGGCATTTGGCATGGAGATTAATTAAGGGATGTGGGTAGAAGATTGTTCAATATAATCTTTATTATCTGGCATGCACGGGGCATGTGTGGTGCCAATTAGAGAGTTCCATTTACAAAGAATGCAGTGCAATACTTGTCACATGAACTGATGTGCAAGTACTCAGGAAGTAAGGCACAATGCGTACAATTCTCTGTTTTTGAGACTATGTGTAGTGATGGGCAGCTCCAGCAGCACCTTTCCCACTGCCCAGGATGGCAGGGTACCATGGCAGGTTCTGCCTTTGAACCTCATTAATTAAGCATGGGTAAGTTTCCCTCTGAATCTCTTCGTGGGCTGCTAGCTGATGTTTCCCACCATCAGCTGGATGGTTCAAAGATCCCGATTCCATATTTAAATATCTGGCTTCACCAGACCATGCAAGCTGTCAGCAACCCTTAGGGAAGAGCCTACCAACCTCAAGAAGAAGTCTGTTGCTCAATTCAACTACCCTCATTCTCCCTGTCAACCAGGGAGACCTGGTCACCTTCAAGGCAACCATGCTCCACTTGGATCGCTGGAGTCTTCATCCATCCCCTTCCTGTAAATGATGTGACATTGCTTAGACACCCTTGTTTGTAAGCTTTTCATTCAGTTTTGTTAGGGTGCATCCTTCTCCTCTTTGTCTTCCCTCTGCTTTCTATTGTTCGTTCTCTTCATCCACCTCTTTGTCCTTTTGCCTACCATCATAAGCTCCTGCCCCATCTACCCCCAATACCTTGCACAGCGGCACAGCTAAATTTCACATTGCGCTCCCCCCATATCTTCGTCAAATGTGTCCCCCTCCCCCATCTCTCCCATCTTCAACTTGGCATTCTATCCCTCCTATTGAGCTTTGGACCTATGTTGCAGAGGCTGCATGAGTCTCACAGCATAGTGCTGTCTAGATAGCCACTGGTGTGCGAGTAAGGAGACCCCTATACTCCCCAACATCAAGTGACACTTGAGGGGCCCATAGGTCTAGCAGCATGGTGCTGCCCATGAAGATAGAGGCAGGAACTGGTAGCAGAACCATACATGGTGGTGCATCAGAAGCATTGCAGCACTGTGGCTAAAAGATTTTGGTGTACTCATCTCAAAGTCTCTTGAGAATCCAGGATGGCCACTCTTTATCAATCTGGTTTTAAACCAATGTAATTTCTTGCTGGTGAGATGCAAGATTGAAAAGCCTGATGAGCTTCTGATAGGAAGTTTTAACCAGCATTCATGAGATACAAATGAATGCAAATAGAATCCATGCTAGCAGAAAGGCCAGCCCAACATTAACTAACACCTGGGAGAATTGCAGCATCACTTTACACCAGCGGGTTTTTGGCTCCTGCTAGGCTCATCGCTTCACTAAACCTGTCTACTTCATTCCACCACCAGAAATTAGGAATGCATACTCACCCCAACGTCATCAGGTATCTTAAGAGCAACTTCTTCCAAAATGGACTCGTGAAGCAATACGAAGGAGGAAGGCACCTTGTACCCTGCAGTAACTGACAGCTTCTCACGCACAGTCCTCAACAATGAATGAATGTACAATATTTCATTGCTAGAAGATCGTAGCTAAGCGTGGTCTTGTCCTCCTCCAAGCACGCTTTTCCATTCAAATAACAATAGGAGCTGGAATCTTGACTAAATATCTCCTCCCTTAACAATGGAGCACCTACAGCACTAGTTGGCTCACAATAGATGGATCAGAGCAGACTGAGACCGGAACCTGATCCATTCCCCTATATATGGAACACTCTGGATCATTGTAAGCACATAATGAGGAACTATATCAATTCAAGCACTTTGCTTCTTCCTTATATGACTCAGCCACTTATGTAACAACGTGCCTCATCAGACAGATACAATCAGAAGGTAAATTTGGTCAGGGCTCCTCGTTATCACTCACTTTGTCTCTAGCTCCTTGTCATCACTAATAAGCAGGTGGCACTCGTATTTTTGATTGATAGCTCGCCCAAAGAGGGCTGAGATATCTGATCATTGTGGTGCTATTTAAAGGCAGCATATATCTTTTAAGGGGGAGATGCGCTTTGGCTACAGGCAACGAGAAGGCAAATCAGCAAGCCAGGATGGAACTTCAGGTGGCCCCCCCCCCCCACTTTTTGAACGCAATGTTGCAAGTGTTGAGTGCAAAGGTCAGTTGAAGAAGGTTCGACTTCCTGCCCTCAGTAGGCAATCTGTTTGGCATTAGTGGGTAAAGAGAGCAGATTGCCTCAAAGTGGCTATCCAATCTATTGGGTCCAAGGAAACATGAAAATCTTGAACATTTTGATTTGAATTTAGCACTAGTTATACACAAGTAAATCCAAGGGATAGGTCCGTCTGTTATGACTGAAGTTTTACCAAAGATGGTTTCACAAATCTCACAGACAAAGCTCAAAGCTGGAGATTATAAGTTGGACGCATGTTTTGAATGCATTCATGCACGTTAGTTCATGCATGCACTGACAAGAGTATTTTCACCTCAACTGTAAGTCACAGACTGCAGTCCATAAACCTGAGTACAGAAATCACAGCTGATACTCCACTGGGGTGCTGCTGCATTGCCAGAGGTACCACTTTTGGATGAAATGTTAAGCCAAGGCCCCACCTTCCCTCCAGAGTGGGCATAAAAGATCAATGGCCCATTTTGAAAGAAGAACAGATGAGTTCTCCCATGTGCCCTGTTTTAAAACAAAATCAGCCGGCTGCTACTTCATGAACTGGGTGATTTGTTTGCCCTTCAAAATATTTAATTGGATATAAGTTGTTTGGGAATCTTCCAATATCATCTGGGCATGGCCATCACTGGCTGGTCAGTATTTACTGCCCACCCCTAGTTGCCCGAGAACAACTGAGAGTCAACCACATTGCTGTGGCTCTGAAGTCACATGTAAGCCAGGCCAGGTAAGGATAGAAGATTTCCTTTCCTAAAGAACATCAGATGTTTTTTTCCAACAATCATTTCATGGTTATCATTAGATTCTTAATTCCATCTGCTTTGGTGGGATTCAAACTCGAATCCCCAGAACATCAGCTGAGTTTCTGGACTAATAGGTCACTGATATTACCGCACAGCCATCGCCTCTCCTGTCTTTCTCTTATGCAAAGGGATTGGGTATACTATTTTTATGGGGCCAACAGTGAAAATTGGTGTTGTGACAAAGTCAATATAAAGCATATGTTTGATGTATTGTCACATTCAGATATACATATTCAGGATATTGACATCATTAGGATAGGACTATGGACAAATCCTTTATCTAGTGTACATGTTGTTGGTTTTTGTTGAAGTCCTGTAATGTCAGCATTCAGACCTCTTTGAAATCTCATTCAACTGGCTTTTAATGGACAATCTCTTTCTTTACTCAGAGGGTAGTAAGGGCATGGAATGCCCTGTCTGCAGCAGTTGTAGACTCACCAACTTTAAGGACGTTCACATGGTCAGTGGATAGCCATATGGATAACATTGGAATAGTTTAGGTTAGACTGTTTTTGGTTCCACTGGTCGGCGCAACATCGAGGGCCGAAAGGCCTGTACTACGCTGTAATGTTCTATGTTCTAATCAACAAATTTTGGTACAATTTGATTGGGGAATGGTCCAAACAAGTTTGTGTCTGCCCTCACCTCATGGTAACATAGAAACTCTATAGCGCAGGAGGAGGCCAATCAGCCCATCGAATCTGCACTGACAGCAATCCCACCCAAGCCCTATCGACATAACCCCATACATCTGCCCCACTAATCCCACTAATCTACGCATCCGGGGACACTAAGGGGGAACTTAGCATGGCCAATGCACCTAACCTGCGCATCTTTGGATTGTGGGAGGAAACCAGAGTAACCGGAGGAAACCCATGCAGACATGGGAAGAATGTGCAATCTCCACACAGACAGTGACCCAAGCTGGGAATCGAACTCAGGTCAGGGAGCTATGAGGCAGTAATGTTAACTACTGTGCTACCATGCCACCTATTTTTTAAAAAATATTCACGGATCATAGAAATCCTACAGTGCAGAAGGAGACCATTCGGCCCAATACATCTGCACTAACAAAAACCAATAACACATGCTTTTTTCTGCTCAAATTGAAGCTGATATCTGGAATCTGAGTGTGCACCAGTGATTGAATTCTCGACTTAGTCCACATGACTACTACCACATCAGTACATCTAAGAGGAGTGAGGCCCAGCTAGTCTGAGGCAAAGAAAAACTTTGTTGATTAAAAGCTGCCAATCAATAGCTCTAATTATGCTGGCAACACGCCTATTTAGTGACTTCGGGGCCGCATATTCAATTTTCCTTCCTAATTGCACCCACAAATGTAAGCAAATCTGTTGAGTGAGAAGCTAAGTCATAAATTATAGAATAAAATGCAAAAGACAAAAGGCCTCTTGCACAAGGTAAAATGAGAGGAAGAGCTGTTAGCAATTATATCACCACAACACACAGTATATCACTTGCCTCAGGAGAAGACAGGAACATTGGGAGATGGGGAAAACACTGTAAGGATACACAGTCTTTCTTCATAGATGCCACCAGACCCAGTCCTAATCTTTATTTTGTTACCAGCATTTTCTGTCTTTATTTCAGAGTCAGGTGAGAGAGGAGGGATATAAAAGTGTCCAGAGGGGCATTTTTTTTTTCACATAGAAGGTGGTGAGTGTTTGGAACAAGCTGCCAGACCTAGTAGCAGAGACAGGTACAATTTTATCTTTTAAAAAGCATTTAGATAGTTACATGGATAAGATGGGTATAGAGGGATATGGGCCAAATGCGGGCAATTGGGATTAGCTTAGGGGTTTAAAAAGGGTGGTATGGACAAGTTGGATCAAAGGCCCTGTTCCCATGCTGTAAACATCCAGGACTCTATGGCTCTATTTCCAGCATCCACAGTACTTTGCTTGAGAATACGCAGTTGTTTATCTTTTCAGTTACTGCCTACTCTAACTCTCCTTAGGAAATGCACCAACTGCTGTTCTGAACCAACCTGCTCCCAACAGTTATGCCATGTTTGTGTTGAGAACAAGATTGTATGGTCGTAAGAAATAGGAGCAGCAGAAGGGCATTTGGCCTTGGAGTCTGCTCCGTCACTCAATATGACTGTGGGTGATCTGATTGTGCTCTGAACTCCACTTTCCTGCCTGCCACCCAACTCTCCCCACCACAGCCCCTCAACAAGCATCATCGCAAGGTTGCATGTGGAATTTATAATGTGGCAACAAATCAGGAATTTAACTGTGCTTTGCCACCACAATAAATCTCTTCCTTGTAGCAACACCACTGGAAATTCCAAGTGGCTGTGCCCATCACACTCATTCATCCATTTACCACTTACCCAGATATAAAGCTGTGCCAATATTTCTTCTCACTTCAAGTATGAGTTCAGATAAATGTGCTTCTTTGCTTCACACTTGGTTATTCCTTGAATCAGCTCATCACTCATCTGCTACGCCGTCTTGAAAACCCAGCAACAGCACTAATTTTAACTTGCCTTCACATTTTTGCTCCTCCAGTTTGCTATTTTAAAATAGGGATTAACTGCAAGTTTGATTTTCAATTAGGGAACAACTTCAAGATTCCAAAGCTATTTTTATTCTCAGTTGGTGAATATCATAAACAAACGAGATTGGAAAAAATCGATCATACCAAAAACAAGCGGCAGTGACATCAATTTTTTAAGAAATTGTGCACATTAACAGGCTAAATTGACAAGTAAATTGACAAAACTTCTGGGAATGTTCACAAATCAAAGTTTTTTCACAGAGGTGCAATTTTTCTCCCTTTAAGAATAACTTAAAACTTAACAAGTTATTCTGTGCTAAACGTTACCTACACTCTAACCTGGACAAGTGAATTGTTTTATTTGGATTGATGTGTTCAAATAACTAAAGTGACCAATTCTGAATGACTTCTCAACCCGTTAGTCAAATAGTTCTGAAAATAAACCCTTCTATTTCAATAGTGCAATGCTTGAAATGCAAGAGGGAAGAGGATTTAAGCAACTCACCATCTGAGATCGATTCTTCGGACAGTCATTAATGTCTTCAATCTTTTCATTGGCTGAAATATTCAGAAAATAGCGTGCATAACTTTAGCAGCAGGTGAACTAGGTACTGAGCAGACAATGTGAAAGCAAGATTTGTTGAAAGCATCTGGAAGTAGATCAAATCGTCAACAGGCAAACCTTGCCAAAGCAAAGTAAGACTGGTTAGGGATATTCACAATTTTCAGCTGGGCAAGTGCCTACCCAACCCCACAGCAGCTGAGGGGCAAGGTCATTCTCTAAAAACAGACAACTGTATGACAGCCCTGCCTAACTCTTTCCACGCCCTTTTCTCTCTCTCTCTCTCTCTCTCTATCCCCATCAACTTGTCTGCATGTGTGAGACCCATCAGTCGTGGGTCAGGCATGCCATACCGTCATGGCTAGGATAAGGTTTCATGACCGCTCCAGAGAAAACAAACGCAACAAGACTAGGATAGCACAGATGGAAACCGCATGAAGCCTCCATGGCAAGTGCAATTAGCTGCTGGAGTCAAAACACTTTTGCTTACCTCTAGCCTCTTAATTGATTTTTTTTCCCATCCTCACCTGCTGCCGATTGTTCAAGCATGACAAAGTTGATTATCACTGACATCTCTCTCCACTCTGTCTGACACGATAGTTGTTGGTGCACAAAACTGCATCAAATTTAAAATCTTTTGTGAGGTTTGGTTTCTCACAAAAACTGAGAAATTGTTTTGCAAAATCTTCCCCATTTAAGCTGTATTGCAGGGGAATTGCCAGAACGTGAGCAGTGATGTAAGGACAGCCACGTGCAAGCTTCTGTTCCATGCCAACAACCCTCCAACACCTTCAATATCCCAGTTAGCTTAACATCCGTAGTTGGAAAAATGCTAGAATCCATTATCAAAGAAGAAATAGCAGGACAACTTGCAAAAGAACAGTTTGATCAAGCAGACGCAGCATGGATTCGTGAAGGGGAAGTCGTGTTCAACAAATTTAATGGATTTTTCTGAAGATGTGGCTAGTACAGTAGACAGAGGGGAACCGATGGATGTGGTGTTTTTAGATTTCCAGAAGGCATAAGGTGCTCCACAAAAGGTTGCTGCAGAAGATTAGGGTGCACAGAGTTGGGGGTAAAGTGTTAGCGTGGATTGAGGATTGGTTGTCTAACAGGAAGCAGAGAGTTGGAATCAAGGAATGCTTTTCTAGTTGGCAGTTGGTGACTAGTGGAGTGCCACAGGGATTAGTGCTGGGGCCTCAACTGTTTACCGTTTACATAGATGATCTGGAGGAGGGGTTTGAGCGTAGGGTAACAAAATTTGCTGATGACACAAAGATGAATGAAAAAGCGAATTGCGTGGAGGACGCAGAAAGTCCGCAGAGAGATTTGGATAGGCTGAGTGAGTGGACGAGGACCTGGCAGATGGAGTATAATGTTAGCAAATGTGAGGTTATCCACTTTGATAGAAATAATAATAGGAGGGGATATTACTTAAAGGGTGAAAAGCTACAGCATATTTCTGTGCAGAGGGACCTGGGGGTCCTTTTGCACGAATCGCAAAAACCCAGTCTGCAGGTGCAGCAGGTGATCAAGAAGCAAATGGGAAGTTGGCCTTTATCGCATGGGGGATAGAATATAAAAGCAGGGAGATCTTAGTGCAACTGTACAAGGCATTGGTGAGGTCACAACTGGAGTACTGTATTCAGTTTTGGTCCCCTTATTTGCATAAGGATATATTGCATAAGGATATATGTACTTGGAAGGAGTACAGAGAAGGTTCACCAAGCTGATACCGGAGATGAGGTGGTTAGTTTACGAGGAGAGATTAAATAGACTGGGCCTGTACTTGTTGGAGTTTATGAAGACTTACAAGATAATGAAGGGGCTAGATAGGGTAGAGGTAGAGAGATTCTTTCCGCTTAGAAAGGAAATCAGAACTAGAGGGCATAGCATCAAAATAAGTGGGGGGGGGGGACAGTTTAGAACAGAGTAGAGAAGGAACTTCTTCACTCAAACGGTGGTGAATTTCTGGAATTCTCTACCCACTGAAGTGGTGGAGGCTATCTCGTTGAATATATTTAAGTAACGGGTAGATAGATTTCTGATAGATAAGGGAATTAAGGGTTATGGGGAGAAAGCAGGAAAGTGGAACTGATCTACTTCAGGTCAGCCATGATCTTATTGAATGGCGGGGCAGGTTCGAAGGGCTAAATGACCTACTCCTGCTCCTATTTCTTATGTTCTTATGTTCTTAACTCTTCATTCATTCCATTTTGGTCTCTAGCATATTCCTGATTTTCGGTGTTCCACCATTGGTGGCTATGTCAAGAGCTGTCTGGACCTTAACCTTTGGATTCCTTCACTAAACTTCTCTGCTCTCTCCCTATCTTTGAGATGCTTCACAAAAGCTACCCACTGTTGATCACCTGTCCAAATGTCTCCTTCTGCAGACTGGAATCAAATTCTGGGGGCGACTTTGTGCCCATGTCCATCAGAGTTGGAATGTCTAATACACATGCACATCAGGCAAGAGGGGGAAGTTCAAAGCAGATGTGAAGGGCAAGTTTTTTACACAGAGAGTGATAGGTGTCAATATTCAGTTCAAATATCTATTGAATTCAAATTTCACCATCTGCTGTGGCAGAGTCCCCAAGAACATTAAGTGAGTTCCTGGATCAATAGTCTAGTGATAATACCATGAGGCCATCGCGTCCCCCTAATTCAGAATAATAAAAAACAACTGCTGAAAATATGTGTGGTGGCAAAAGTGGATGTGGGCAGGTACTTAAAGCAAGAGATAATCAAAATCAGGGAAGGGCGAGTCTCTGGAGATACGTGAAAAAGCAGGGGATGCTCTGGTTTCCTCCCACAATCCAAAACTGTGCAGGTTAGGTTGACTGGCCATGCTAAGTTGCCCCTAGTGTCAAAGGGGTTGGTAGGGTAAATATATGGGATTACCGGAATAGGGCCTGTGTAAGATTTTGGATAGAGTCAATTGGTTGAATGGCCTCCTTCTGCACTGTAGGGCTTCTATGTGGAAATATTTTTGATTAATTAAAATTTATTGACTGAGATTGCTGCTGGAGAGATTAGCTTGAAGGGCGAGGAAGAGGTCAAGTTGACGTTTGATTCAATGGCAGAAAGAAGTGATGAGAGTGGAGGTAAGCAATGTTGATAACAGAATGATTGAGGGGAAAAACATTAAGGAAAAACATCACCATAACAGGATTCCAGCAGTGCTCTGTATTCTGACTCAGCACAAAGGGACATTCAGAGATGGAACATAAAGGTATGAAGATACTGATGGCAGCCTGAGAATATGTTTCTGATACATTGCTACCTCACTAAGAGATCTGTCATACAGATCTGTCATACAGATGTCATACAGATGGTGTCATACACCAGCGGTGCAATTTTCCCAAAACATATGAAGTGTTATCAACAGTAGGAAAAGCGGTGTGATTCTCGCCAGGCTGGTCAGAACCATCCACACAGATTGCAATCCACACATAGACATTTTTTTGGAGTTTGTGTTGATTCCCACCAGATTAGAGATGTGCAGCACCTAAAGATGTCATGATGTGGAGATGCTGGTGTTGGACTGGGATAAACACAGTAAGAAATCTCATAACACCAGGTTAAAGTCCAACAGGTTTATTTGGTAGCAAAAGCCACTAGCTTTCAGGTGGCCTTCACAACACACAACGGTGCAGAGTCGCTGAGCAGAGACAGATAGCCAAATTTTGCACACATGAGGACGATCTCAAATGGGTTCTTGGGTTCATGTCACATTATTTATAACTCTCATGACTCGCTTGGGCTTGCAAAATCTCACTAACTGTCCTGTCTAGAGACAATATACACCTCTTTAACCTGTGGTTAACACTCTCTCTACTCACATTGTCTGTACTTCTGAGACTTAATTACCTGTAAAAACTTGCATTCCAACTATTGTTTTGTAAATTGAGTTTGTGTCTTTATATGCCTTGTTTGTGAACAGAACTCCCACTCACCTGATAAAGGAGCAGCAAGCTCTCCGAAAGCTGGTGGCTGTTGCTACCAAATAAACCTGTTGGACTTTAACTTGATATGGTAAGACTTCTTAGCACCTAAAGATGTCAGCATAGCCAGATCCCCAGAGATTGGGGTGGCCTTTTTAAAGAGCTCTCTAATCTCCAGACCACCTGACAGAAACCCCACCCATCTCCACCATCCACTGGGAAAGATACCCCCCCCATTCACTAACAAAGAATTCCCCCATACTCGCTAGCATCAGGCTCCCCTACCGTAATCACCATCATTACCCAACCCCTCTTCCTCCAGTGAACGAAACAATGCTACTGGGTCGCAAAAGGCCCCCTCTTCCCCTCTTAACCACCACACTTCAGCAACCTCCTTCTGGCCATCCTCCATTTAGGTCCCACACTCCTCCCTATTCAGGCCCTACCCCTTGGCAGTGCCAATCTGGTAGTGCCAATGTGGCAGGTTAGCCCTGCCAGGATGCCAAAGAGCACTGCAGGACACAATCCAGCCATGTTCCTGACCACCCGAGGGCTCCAATGACTTTTGAGCTCCCACGGCATTGTCATCTTGTCTGGCCTCTGTTGGCAGAGATCAGTAGCAATACTTGCCAGCTTCACATTGCACCATCAAGTGGGAGAAATGAAGGGGCTGGGTGAAATTGGCTCAAAGCCGATTCTGCATATTTAGATTTTGATGTAAATATGCTAATAAGGTTCTTGTCCTCACAACGCTGGCGGGGGGAAAATCGCATTATGGTTCCTCTCGCAATTTACACTTGCAGAGCTGGAGAATCACCCCTAAGAAGGGGCAGTCGGTGTACTTCCCAACTAGCTACCCAGAAACCACACCAGAAAAAACACGTTAAGGAACAGGTGAATTTGTACCCAAGTGATATGTGTTAATTAATGCTAAATTTACTGTGAAGTCTCATTCTTTTAGAATTTAATTATTGTTGGAAATTGTTTTAATAATTATATTTTCATTGTCTTCTCAGCAGTCTCTTAATGCTATCTTTCTTTCCCTCTCTTCTTGATTCCTCACGAATTACAATGAATAAGAAAGAAATGGGAACATAAGCAGCCATTTGGCCCATCAAATCTGCTCCGCCATTGCTTAAGTTAAGACTGATCTGACTGCAGCCTCAAAGTCACTGTTATTTTACTGTTCCTCCTAACTCCTTTGTCAGTCAAAAACTGCCTAAGTTGGCCAATGACCCCAGAAATGACTGCTACGTGTGGAAGAGAGAAAAGAATTCCTCCTCATCTCCACCTTAAATGGGAGAACTCTTATCTTTAGTCTGTGCCTCCAGTTCTAGATTCCTGCATGAGACAAAACATTCCCACAGTATCTACCTAGTCAAGTTCCTTCAGAATCTTTTGTTTAATGGAGTGTACCTCTCATTCCTCTAAACATTATTTCGGATGTAACTCACTTAACAATCGAAATCTGGTGGCAAATAATCCCTTCAAGTGTAAAAGGAGGCCATTCAGCCCATCAAGCCTGCACCAACAACAATCCCACCCAGCTCCAATACCATATCCCACATCATTACCCTGCTAGTCCCCTGATACTAAGGGGAAATTTAGCGTGGTCAATCCACCTAACCCACATATCTTTGGATTGTGGAAGGAAACCGGAGCACGTGGAGGAAACCCACACAGACACTGGGAGAACGTGCAAATTCCACCCAGGCAATGGCCTGAGGCAGAAAAGAACCCTAATCTTTGATGCTGTGAGGTGGCAGTGATACTCAGTGTGCCACTGTGCCCCCCTGGGGTTGGAGAAATTACACCACCAAAACAACCAGTCAAACAAAGTCATTGGGCAAGGTCATCTGGCCTCCTATATCCTGACAGTGGAAGGTAGTGTGCTGTTTGCTCGCAGTGGGATTCTCTGGTCCCACTACTGACACTGGGACTTCCCACTGGGGTCACCTCACACTGCCATGAAGGCTGAGGATGCAGATGCACTGTTGGCAGGACCTGCTGGCATGAATCCCGCTGGCGTGAATGGCCGGAGAATTCCAGCCATTATCATTTTTATAAGAAGCAGAGCAGAGTGAATAAAGATGTTACGTACCTACAACCTGGATGATCTCAGCCAGGAGCACACCGTCTGTCACATCCTGCTGTAGGTCTCTGATAAGTCGCTTGTGGCCAGATTTCGCCAGGTAATGATTGGCCCAGTCGGTATAAATCTGTTTACCAAAACAAGATTCAACATTTCACTCAGCAATCAGAATCCAGCTGGAGTAATCCAATGTGTATGTTCAATATTTAAAACAAGTTTACTGATCATTGGATAAGTAATGAATAGCATTCAGTAGGAAGCTTGAATCCCAAGTGTATCTTTTGTCGTGAATGTCAGAAATGTAAGTCAATTTGTTACCTAAATAGACTCAGATCGACACACTGCAGCCAGTCCAGAACAGTGACCCGGCTTAGAGTCTTAAAAACAGTGCTTGAAGAACACCAAAGGAATCCTTTAAATTGTAATGAGTTTAAAGTTTATTTCTTCGTGTCACAAGTAGGCTTATATTAACACTGTGAGAATCCCCCTGTCGCCACACCTGTTCAGACACACTGAGGGAGAATTTAGCATGGCCAATCTGCCTAAGCTGCGCATCTTTCAGACTGCGGAATGAAACTGGAGCATCCAGAGGAAACCCATGCAGACATAGGGAGAATGTGCAGATTTCACACACACAGTAACCCAAGCCAGGAATCGAACCCGGATCCCTGCTGCTGTGAGGCAGCAGTGCTAACCACTGTCCCACTGTCCAATGTGCTGCATATTGTCAATATTTAGAATAAATTACTGATCATTAGGAAAGTAATCAATGGTGTTAAATAGGAAGCTTGAATCCCAAGTGTATCTTTTTTTAGTGAATGTCTGAAATGTACTCAGCTTGTTACCTATATACACTCAGATCACTACATTGCATAATAATCAAGTCCAGCACAGTGACCAGGCTTAGAATTTTGAAAACACATACGCAGCACGATGGTTAATATTGCTGCTTCACAATGTCAGGGACCCAGGTTTAATTCCAGCCTTGGGTGACTTGTGTAGTTTCGCCATGTCTGTGTGATTTCCTCCAGGTGCTCCGGCTTCCTCCCACAGTCCAAAGATGTGCCTGTCAGAAAAACTGTTCTTTCGTGTTGGAGGGGATTGGTAGTGTAAATATGTGGGGTTATGAGAGAGTCTGAGTGGGACTGTTGGCAGTGTAAATTCAATGAATCAAATAGCCTCTTTCTGCACTGTAAGGATACTATGATTGCTTAAGGCTTTCTGCAAAGTGGGTGAGACTGAGACAACTTATTGATACAACACTAAAAGAAGGGCAGTAAATAAGTAACGTTTACAATGGATTCTAGGAAGGCATTATCAGGTACCATCCGAGTCATTAGTTGCATTATGTTGCAGGATGTGGCACAGTAGCGCAGCGGTTAGCACTGCTGCCTTACAGCTCCAGGGACCTGGGTTCAATTCCTGGCTTAGGTCACTGTCTGTGTGGACTTTGCACATTTTCCTCTGGTCTGTGTGGGTTTCTTCCGGGCACTTTGGTTTCCTCCCACAGTCCAAAGATGTGTGGATTAGGGTGACTGGTCATGCTAAAATTGCCCCTTAGTGTCGTGATACGCGTAAGTTAGAGGGACTAGTGGGTAAATATGTGGGGGTAGGTCTTGGGTGGGATTGTGGTTGGTGCAGACTTGATGGGCTCAATGGCTTCTTTCTAGGGTTTCTATGATTCTATGATGTTTACTTATTGTAACTTGCTTCTTCTAACACTTCAAATCTCATGGGATCCAATGTGAGATATCCATTTAGATGCCTCAATCTAAATGAATACAAAATTGTCTGTTGTTTGTCAAACTGGAGGCTTGTGATCAGCAGTGTGCCTGAAGTATCAATGCTGGATCCATTGTTATAATAATGATTTGGATGAGAATATAGGAGGCATGGTTAATAAGTTTGCAGATGTCAGTAAGATTGGTGGCATTGTGGCCAGTGAAGAAGGTTATCTCCAATTGCAACGGGATCTTGATCAATTGAGCCAGTGGGCTGACAAATGATAGATGGAGTTTAATTTAGACAAATGTGAGGTGATGCATTTTGGTAGATTGAACCAGCGCAGGACTTACTCAGCTAATGGTAGGGCATTGGATTAGTTACAGAACAAAGAACTCTAGGGGTACATGTTCAAGCTCCTTGAAAATGGAGTCACAGGTGGACTGAGTGGTGAAGAAAGCATTCGGCACGCTTGGTTTCATTGGTCAGAATACTGAATATAGGAGTTGGAATACCTTGTTGAAGCTCTACAAGACATTGGTAAGGCCACACTTGGAAAACTGTGCAATTCTGGTCACCCTATTATAGGAAGGATATTATTAAACTAGAAAGAGTGCAGAAAAGATTTACTAGGGACTACTAAGACTTGATGGATTGAGTTATAAAGAGAGGCTGGATAGACTGGGACTTTTTTCTCTGGAGTGTAGGAGGCTGAGGGGTGACCATATAAAGGTCTATAAAATAATGAGGTGGCACAGATCAGCTAGATATTCAATGTCTTTTCCCAAAGGTGGGGGGATCTAAAACTAGAGAACATAGATTTAAGGTGAGAGGGGAGAGATATAAAAGTGTCCAGAGGGGCAATTTTTTCTTGTAGAGGGTGGTGAGTGCCTGGAACAAACTGCCAGAGGTAGTGGTAGAGGCAGGTACAATTTTGCCTTTTAAAAAGCATTTAGATAGTTATATGGGTACGATGGGTACAGAGGGATATGGGCCAAGTGTGGGCAATTGGGATTAGTTTAGGGGTTTTTAAAAAAAGGGCAGCATGGACCAAAGGGCTTGTTGGGCCGAAGGGCTTGTTTCCACGCTGTAAACATCTATGACTCTATAACTTCCCGGTCCCTATCTCACTTGATGTGGGGATGCCAGCGTTGGACTGGGGTAAACACAATAAGAAGTCTCACAGCACCAGGTTAAGGTCCAACAGGTTTATTTGGTAGCAAACACCTGTCACACTTGCTCAATATAAGTCGATATTGTTACTCTCTGCGTCACTGTGATCAATGTAAGGGGAGATTGTCTCCACAATATACATAAGACGTGAAACACACACACACACACACACACACACACACTCTCTTTTGCTAAACCACCCACTACTTACATGCAAGAATTCCTCATTTACATGTCATGAATTCTTCCCAACAATGACTTCTTAAGCTGACAGTAATGAGCTTTCTCTATATTCAAGAATATTTCATTTCTTTGGCAGCATTAATATTTTGCACATTACAATAAAGCGCATGCATTCAAACAACCTGGAAATAATCCAGTTTGGTCGCTTTGGAAACACTGGCTCCAAGAATGTTGATTATAAAGCTTTACTATCAGGAGAGAAGCGTTTTCATGTTATAGTGAATTGCAGGCATCAATGTCAGATACAATTCCTCTTGGGTTTCAGTTCAGCATGTGCTGAGCAGCCACTGTGTTTGATAAACTCCTTGATGTGAATTGTTTGGTGATGGACATTCCCTTAATCTGAGGCATTTCAGCTCAATTTTGGATGCACATACACATGGCATTTTCTGATACTGCTATTTGGATGGACTGGTTTCCCACCCTTTTCATTAGGATTAGACTGGGTAAGTTCTGGCAGCTGGAATCATCTAAATCAGCGGACATCCAGGAACTGAAGCCTGGGGCCTTCCTGCTCTATTTGGGTCAATACAACACCAGGCAGTGCACTAAACGCAGGGAACCCCCAGGGGAAGAAGTTCATCTTCATGGAATCACAGAATTTAATAATTAAACACAAAATAACATAAAATACCGCGGATGCTGGAATCTGAAACTAAAACGGAAAATGCTGGAAAGCCTCAGCGAGTCTGACAGTATCTGTGGGAAGAGAATAGAGCCAATGTTTCGAGTTTAGATGATGCTTCATCAGAGCGGAGAGCAAAGAGCATCAGAAACAATTTATACTGTTGGGGTGAGGGTGGGGAGGGGGATGTGGGATTAGACAAAGAGAATGTAAATGAGGACGCAGAAAGTTGAGAAGGTGCTAAGAGTGTCCATTCAGTGATCAGAATACAAGAATGGCAGAACACGAGCTACAGATTGTCAAAGGACTGCCTGAGGAAAGTGGCAGCTGCGCTGAAGGGTGGGGTTTGGAGGCACGGCGGCAGAAGAGAGTGTGGAAAGAAGGTGAGCTGGAATGAGAGAAGTGGAAAAATAGAAGTGAAAAAAAAGGATGTTCAAGTGGATGAATGAGGTAAAACGGAATAAGGTAAATGGAAACTGGATAAAGGTGGAGGAGATAGTCCATCCTCTGAAGTGGTTGAACTCAATGTTCAGCCCACAAGGCTGTAAATTGCCCAATTGGAAAATGAGGTGCTGTGCCTTCGGTTTGCGTTGGGGTTCGTTAGAACATTGCAAAAGCCTAAGGACAGACATGTGGACGGGACAGCAGGCTGGTGTGTTGGAGTGGCCAGTGACAGGAAGGTCTGGGTGTATGGTGGTGATGGTGGAAGGCCATGTGCTAGCTCCTTGAAAGAGCTGTCTAATGAGACCCCAACTTCTTCCTCAAAGAGTTGCAAAATGTACACTGTCGCCCCAATAAACCAAGTACATATCCAATTTCCTCTTCAAAGTTAGCACTGGAACTGCTTCCACCATTCTGTCAGGCATTTCAGGTCACAACAACTGACTGTATCATAAAAACACCCTTCACATCTCCATACTGCTTCTTTTTAATTGCCAAATTCCTTCAGTTTGTTGCTTCTGGTCACTGACCCACCAGTCACTTGAAACAGTTTCTTTCTATTTACTCTATCAAACGCTTTCATAATTTTAAACACTGCTATTACATTTGCCCCCTTAACACCATTTGAAAGAAAATATTTCCAGCCTCTCTGATCGCTCTATACAACAGGCGGAATTTTACGTCCTCACTTGTCCCGAAACAGTGAAATCCTGCCTGAGGTCAAAGGACCTTCACATGCTCCACTCCTTGCCCATTCCTATTTCCGTGACAGGCAGGCAGGCAGGTAAAATTCTAGCCAACATCCCTGATATCATTCATTAGTTACCTGAGATCATGGCTTCCATCCCGATCCTGCTACATGAGCTACCAGCCAATGAGGTTACTGGGAGTGGTGGCAACTGCTGGTACAGCAGTCCATCCCCAAAGAGGAGTCATGGAGGTGGGTAAGTGAGGCTAGTAGGTAAGTGGGGCGGCCTTGCAAGAATCAGTCCAGAGGATTGAGTGGGAGATCAGGAAACTGTGGGGGTAAGGAAGGACAAGCAAGCATTGATGGCCCTTTCCACTGAAATGTCTTCAGTGGGCAGTGAGGTTGCTGGGTGTCTGAACAAGAGGGACCTCCCCCCTCCTCTACCTTCCCCATCTCCTCCTACTATCACCCTGTTGCCAGGCCATTGAGATGTGGCAAGAAGAGGCCTTTAAGTGGTCATCAGCTGGCTACTTAAATCCTCAATTGGTCAGAGGCAGAGAGGTGATGGGCATGATGTCCGCCCCCACCAACAACCTCCCCAACATCCCCCCAACTCCACCTGAATTTACAACCCCCAACTACCAGCCTATCTCTGGAAATTGGTCTAAAATTAGTTTTTCCCAATATTTAGTTGGAGGAAATTTTTCTTCCCTCAGTAAAGGATGTTGGACAAGCAGTGTGGCTATTAAGAGACAGTGGAGGGAGTAGAAGGAGGTGGTATTAAGATAGAACTGAGTGTTGTCAGCCTAGAAGTAAAATCTGACATAGCTCTTTCAGACCATGATGCTAAGGAACAGCAGTGGTGGTGGCAGGATGTGTGTGTGTGTGTGTGTGTGTGTGTGTGTGTGTCTTCAAGGTCGATCTTTGGGGAATGCTAGAGGTACGTGTGTGGGAGTGGGGAGGGAAGTTATTAGCCAGATGATTATCTGACTAATATATTGCAATTTAGCACATTGCATTTATTCTCATACCCATTCACTTCATGGAGGTCCCAGGCTGATGGATGGCTGAGCTATCTCCGGCAGAACAGTTGTTTGTGTTAATTATTCCAAACTCTGAACGTTCTCAGTCCTTTGACTCATAATTGAATTGTACACCATCCACAGCCACTGGTTCACCAGCATGTGAAATGGTTCACCTGTCTTTGCGTTTCTCCAAAGTATCAACAGTTTAGAAAGTTACAGTTTTATTCTAATTCATCAACAAACGGGCAGCCATTTCAGCATATTTCCTTCAAAATCAATCTTCTGGTCCAACCATCTGAAGTACATTTAGCATTTAGAACTAAACATAAAAGTTATTAATCTTTTGCCTGTGCTATGAATAACTACAAGTCTTTGGGAACTATTTTTGTCAGTCCACATCAAGAAAATTAATGATTGCTAACCTTATAAAAATAAGAAGTAGTCCATGTTTGGTAGTATGGTATGGTTTAACTACTTTTTTTACATTCTAACAAAATTCTGGGTTCCTCATTGGCCTTTAAATTGGAACAAATCATAGGCACACAGGAATTAGGGAGTTCAGCACTTCAAGTGTGCTACGCCATCAAGAGATCATGATTGATCTCTTCTGGGTCTCAAACCCACCTCCCTACCTGTTCCCCATGTTCCTTTAACCCGTTTTAGAAATCAGAAATACATCTATCTCCTTCTTGAAGCCATTTAGGAAGAATATTAGAACATAAGAACTAGGAGCAGGAGTAAACCACCTGACCCCTCGAGTCTGCTCTGCCATTCAATAAGATCATGGCAGATCTTTTCGAGACCTCAGCTCCACGGATCTTTTCGAAGACTCAGCTCCACTTACTCACCTGCCCACTGTAACCCAATCATTCAGGTTCCACCGAATTATGGGGCAGCGAGTTCCACAAATTCTCAGCCCTCTGCAAGAAGTAGTTCTTCCTCATCTTAGTTTTAAATCTACCTACACCTATCAACCTATACTTCTCAACCTATACCTGTGACCTCTTGTTCTAGATTGTCCCACAAGGGGAAACGTTTGGTCTACATTTACATGATCAATACCGAGCATTTCAGCTTTGTATCCTGTCTGAGTCACACGTTAAACTCAACAACTGGTTATTATATTGGCACCAGTTGGGAGTCTAAGTTTCTGAATTCAACTGTCCTCTGGTAACCTGTGCACAAAGATCCCAGGTGAAGACATTGAGTCATTTACCAAATATTCCTGATCCTAGTTCTAATATTCTTATTAAATGGTTTCAAGAAGGAGATAGATGTATTTCTGATTTTAAAAATGGGTTAAGTGAACATAGGGAACATTTTCTACAATGGGTTGTACTGTCAAACATCTTACTGACACTCAGGCTAGCGTCATATTAAAAAAAATGACTAGTCACAAGAAATAAATCTTCAATTCACAGAGCAACTTTTGCAATCTCAGCATTTCCCAAAGCATTTTACAGCCAATTATCTGATTATTTGGTAAATGTTGACAGCAAAGCAGGAAAATATTTTGTCCAAAAGAAAGAATACTTTCTGAAGGGAGACAAGGTAAGAAGTCACATGACACCAGATTATAGTCCAACCGGTTTATTTGAAATCACAAGCTTTCAGAGTGGTGCTTCTTCGTCAGGTAAAGACAATAACCCAGTGTCTTGTGATGTTTCATCTTTTCCGCCCCAGTCTAGCACCGACATCTCCACATCACATTTCTGAACCGAGGTCACTGTTGTAATGTAGAAAACACAGCAGCCAATTTGCACAGAGCAAATATCCACAAAGAGGTCTTTGTGGCACAATGGGTAGCCTCTGAGCTGGGAGCACTAGGTTTGAATCCCACCTAAGGACTAGATGGTCAAGGAAGGTGCATTCATAATGTGGCCAAACAGGTTGAAAGTCAATCAGTAAAATCCTTCCAACATACCCTAAACAGTAGTTGCTAAACAATCCTCCAGGTACTAAGAACTTCATTCACTTCATGGAGATCCTCTGCCAATAAGTGGCTGTAGTATCTCCTGCAGGATAGTTAGTTATTCAAAACTCTGAACAATTTATTATTACCAGTTGGGTTTGCAATGGGGTTCACTTACATAGAGGGGAGTTGGTTAACCCAGTTGGCTGGATGGTTCGTGATGCTGAGGGAAGCTAGCACCATGGGTTCAATTCCTGTATCGGCAGAGGTTATTCATGAAGGCCCCACCTTCTCAACCATGCTTGAGGTGTGGTGATTGTCAGGTTACAATCACTATCAGTCAGCTCTTCTCCTCAGAGGGAGAGCAGCCTATGGTCATCTGGGACTATGGCAACTTTATCCTTTCATTAAAATGAAGGGACCTGTGTTCTTCCAATTCTGACTAAAACCCTTCTTAAAATCAACCTCTTTATTTTGTTCACCTTTTCTAATATCTTCTATTTTGGTTTGGTGTTAATTTTTGCCATATTATATATCTGTGTAGTACCTTGAGATGTTTCTCATTTGTTAAAAATGCTAAATAATTGCAAGTCTTCACTGCTGTTACTGTTGAGTCCTCTATATAGACCTCTATAAGATCACCCCTAAGCCTCCTACGCTCCAGGGAAAAAAGTTCCAGTCTATCCAGCCTTCCAGCCTTTCCTTCTAACTCAAACAATCAAGTCCTCAGTCTGATAAATCTTTTCTGCACTATTTCTAATTTAATAAGTCATTGGATAATATTCACCTATTTCAGGACCAGGGCACGAATCTAGGCTGATAATCTACAGCATTACTGTTGGGGAAAGAATTCTTTGATGGAAAGTGGGCATCATTGGCAAGGCCAGCTTTTATTGTCTATTCCTAATTGACCTTGAAATGAGTGGCTTATTAGACAAGGCAGTTAATGTCATGATAATAATATGACTGTGGTAGTGGGTTCCAGCATTAGGTACAATATGGCATGCTCCTTACTAAATGGGGTCACCTAACCTGGGTGTCAGATAGCACATGTTAGGGTAGTTTGTAACAAGGTTGCAGATGCCTTGCAGTTGTGTGTTCCTGTTATGAAAATGTATTATTAATAAAGTTAGCTTACAGCAATGGTGTCAGTCATCCTACATCATATAAAAGACAGTTAATAATCAATCACATTGGTGTGGATTTTGACTTTGTAGGCCTAGTAAAATGGCAGGTTTCTTTCCCTAAAGGACATTAGTGAACCAGATGATTTTATAGTCACCATCATTGAAACTAGTGCAATATTCCAGATTTATTAATTGAATTTTAATTCCATCAACTGTATTGGTGAGTTTTGAACCCACTTCCCAGATCCTCAGTCTCTCGTTTAGATATCCAGTGCTATTACCACTATGCCACCATCTGCCTAATCACTTGCACTGTTGGTGGTGCTGCCTTTCGGATGAAGATTTGAATCAAGGGTCCCTGCCTGCCTGATGTTTACATTACAAATGAAGGGGAAAGACTAAATTATCTCATTGTCCAGACTCACTTCCCTGAACCAGCAATTAAACGGACCAACAGGTCATTCATTTTATTTATTTTTGCGAGTTCTTGCTGTGCGCATGTTGCTGCTTAACAACAGTGAATACACTTCAACAGCAGTTCCTTGGAAGGAAAGAGTTTTGGGACAGTGAGAGAAGGCACATTTCTATATATAAGTAAAAGTTCCATCCTTCGGTTGCTAACCCAAAATATCAGGCATTTCATCTGTTGAACTCTTCAGTCTGCATGTGCCAGTTCTGCTATTCAAAGTACAAAAATGTAGCAAATTTTTTAGGATGTAACAGGCAGACAGGTTACAAATGTCTAATGCATCACTACAGCAACAAATATAAAACAATTCCACTCTCTTTAAATTGATCAAATGTCTTGCCTGTGAATCATCTTTGAAACATTTGCCAGCACTTGTTCAAATATAGTAACGGTGCCTTGTTTGAGTTTGAAATGAAATACATTGACCGGCTGAGGCTGTTTTGGGTTATCACTGCAAAATACTTACTCTGTGGATCAGCCGAAGAGCAGGAAAGCTAATTTCCTTCTGTGAATTGGCTGCAATAATTAGCCAACTCACAGCCTTCAGAAGGACACATACATAACAGAGCATTGACTGCTTCACCTGCAGGTAGTGGTCACAGCACACCGCATAACTCCAGACCAGCAAAAGTGAGGTCAAAAACTACTTACCACTTCTAACAGATCAATCTGAACTTAAGTGGCTGGCCGTTTCTGAAGGTAAGCTTTCAGCCCCGCATCTGAACGGCAGGCAGTCTTCAACGTAAATCAACTAATTCACTGCGTGGCAGAGCAGACAAGACGGACACAGCAAGGAACTCTCAAACAATCTGCCGCGGTCCTCTGTATCATAACTTGCCCTGAACAAAGCACTTTCATTTACAATTACTATGCTGGCATTACTCACACTAGCCAACTGATACCACAAATCTCATATTACAAAGGCCAGTCTATTCCACTATCCACAATAAAATATGCAAGCATGGATTGCAGAATTTGAGTGTTTCTTAAAAACAAAACCAATGCTTCTTCTAATTTTACACTTAGCTTTTGTTCCTTCAAAGGTTAACCGTTAAACATCTAAACAATCCATTGATCCCAACCAGACATGAAAACAATTAAATATAAAGAATGTCTCATTAAGAGCTGTGTGCAAAAGGCTGCTCATTGTGTATCTTGTGAGAGTGATAGTAATAACTGAATGGTTTACAAAATCCAATCTAAATTTGTCCACACTTGATAACAGGCATTAAGAAAGCAATTTGTACTCTATAATAAACTTACTGAGTTCCTGTAAGTCATAAGGGGAGTGTGAGACATCAAGATGCAATTTATTTTGCAACAGAAAACATTTTATTTTTGCTCAATTCGGGACAATTAAGAAGCATGATCAGATGATACCAAACCTCAGTTTTACAGTGAAGGACTATTTGCAGCTTTTCCCCTCTATTGATTATGGTGGAATTTTAGCACATTACCCTTCATTTTCATACACTTTTCCAAAAACAGTGTTGCTCACAGTAAAATCAAACTACAAAGGAAGCTGGACTTAGCGTTCAGATTTTCCTCCTTCTATGCGAACATTAAGTGAAGAGTTAGAGTTAGTTCCAGCATTGGCAATGAAATGAGGGAGGCCAGCAGTCCTCTCTCTAGACATGCAAACTACTAGTTCCATTCACCATCTGCTGAAAATCTTACTTCCCTTCTCAAACAGAAAATAAACACACTGCTGCCGAGGTCAGGTCTGGTATGAACAGGTGGACACCTTCGTCCTACACCCTTAATAGCTTTCCCACTGAATGCACCAAAGAACAGTTTAATGTATGCACCTGCGCCATACCAAAGCTACTAAGGAAAATTTATCACACAAACTTTAACGCAAGTCGAGCATTAGCAAAACAAGATGGAGCATTTCGCTGACTGCTTTAGTATTTTCAGTTCAACTCCTTGAGGGTTAATCTATCATCAATAATAAAGATTTTTATTTATGTTAACTTCCTACCATTCTGTAATCTTCAGAGGAAGAGATTCTCCTGCTCCAAACTGGAATCCCAAGGTCTTCATTCACTGCCATTTAATGTTGTTACATTCAAGTGGCTTGGCTGGAGACATAGCAAATCTGCAGTGCAAATGATGATTTACAAAGGAACCTGTGGCCAAGTGTAGTTCAGGCCAGTTTTGTAGCAGAGGAGCTCTCTCTCTCTCTCTCTCTTTCTCTCCGAATGTTGTTTCACTCTTCCAAATGATAAACAAACACTCTCCCAAGATAGCCTCTCAACTAATCACATCGTTAGATCTAAGCCCCTTCCAAGCGAACCAAACTGTGCTGCGTACAGAACAAATGGCCTCAATTTTGTCTGGCTTTACAGGCAAAAACAATCTCTACAAGATACAGCCCAGCATGGTACATTAACATGCAAACTGCAATCGCAGGAGCTCGGAAACAAGTCAGTTTTGCCAAAAGTCAATTTAAACACATCAAAGTGAAGGATAAGCACACCGTCAGCCTTTGGAAGCAGAGACACAGACCAAACAAGCATTGGCACAGACACAGGTCTGACACAACTTAACAGCGCACTTTACAGAACTGCATCCCATATATGCATATATCCCACATATGTATTTGTATATGTACCCATCAGCTACATATACAAAAACACCATTTATATGCACTGAACATTATCTTAATCCTCGCTTGATTTCCAACAATCCAAGAAAGGCCGTAAAGATGTCAGTTACTTGCTGGCCAGCTTACTTATTGGCCACAAAATCTGAATGTAGGAATTTGATTGCGATGACTTAATTTTCTGTGGCGCAGTAACTAAGCTGCTGTAAAAATTAGCCTGTCATAGTTTTAAGTGACAGAAAATGGTTCCTGCACCTGTATGATAAAATGTTGAATTTATCAAAGGATTATCATTAATCAAACACTTCGGGCTTAATCCTGCAATGCCACAAACTAGGAAATGGGGATGAAAATGATTAAAACTCAAAGCAAGATGGAGAATTAATCTTCTGTCAAAATGATATCTTACAATTGAAAACAGTGATTAAAACTGAATTAGAACATATCATTTGCTAACGGTGTAATCCCACAATTTGTACTTCAAGGATGTTTATTCAAATACGCACCTCCATTTTAATAACAGCATAAATTTGTGTCACAACTTTGAAGTAGTAAACTGTCTCTGCTTCACAGATGAATATGGTGAGGGAATATTAAAAGACGGCATGGTGGCACAAAGGTTAGCGCTGCTGCCACACAGTGCCAGGGACCCAGGTTCGATTCCCTGCTTGAGTCATTCTCTGTGTGGAGTTTGCACATTCTCCACGTATCTGTGCTGATTTCCTCCGGGTGCTCCAGTTTCCTCCCACACTCCAAAGATGTACAGGTTAGGTTGATTGGTCATTCTGAATTACCACTTTGTGTCGGAGGTTTAGCAGGATAAATATGTGGGGCTATGGGGATAGGGACTGGGAGGATTGTGGTTGGTGCAGTCTTGATGGACTGAATGACTTCCTTCTGTACTGTAGGGATTCTGTGAAAAGGGACTCAAAGCTTAGTTGAAGGAAAGAAATGTAAGGATTGAGGTGTGGTTGCAGAGGGAGGAAATTTCACAGCTTCAGCCCGAGGCAACCAAAGATACAAATCACCAATGACTTAATGACAGTCAGAAAAGGTCAGGCTTACAGGAATAAAATGGTTATTGGTCATACCGAACTTAGATTAAAAACTCCTCTATTATAACAATGAGAACATTTCCAAAAAGTATTTAATTTGTCTTAAAGCTCTATGAGATGTCTGGAAATCATAAAAAGGATAACAGAAATGCAAGGCCTTTCTCTTCTGGGCATCACATGCTTATCTGCTTTCCACATGTGTGAATGTCGAGCTGTTCCTCTTATCCCAGCCTGCCTAGTTCCTCATCTGGAGATGCTGAAACCGTTGTGAATAAGAGATTGGTTAACATGATAGACAAGAGGGTTTCCTGATGTATGTGATAATTTAACAAAGACTGGAGGAAATTTCTCCATGCAGATGGTTATTGGAACACAGAATACTTTGCCATAACCGACCACCAAGGCTGTAAGAAATGCATCTTCCAAATGCAAAAGCAGAGACAGATGAGAGATTATGGAATGAAAACTGGCATTAGGAACAGAGGAATGGAGGAGGCTATCTGACCCTTGAAGCTACTCGAGGAGATCATGGCTGATCTGTGACCTAACTCCATTAACCAACTTTGTCTCGCATTCTCAAATAACTTTAGTTAACAAAAATATATGTATTTAACAACTGATAAAGCATCATCCTTCTGAAAACTCCAATCATCTCATCCATTAATCTCCCAAATTCAGGGAATGGCAGAATAAGGATTTAAAATGTTCAGTGATAGGTGTGGATTTAGGAAAGATTTGCCTAAGATGTCATGGGCACAAGACATCTCTGTGAACATTCTGACCCCTTTTGTTAATCCAATTATTTGTCCATCTGTCATTTTTTCTTCAGTTTTGTTTTCAGAGGGCACTGATCCTTGTTCTGCTTTTAACACATTCTGCTTTCTTAACTTTATGCCACTATCAACACCTTCTGTAGTCTTTAACACCGTCATTAACACTCCCTTTATCCTGTGCCTGTGACGACTGTAATCATTTTATTGCCCAAAACTAAAAACTGGATGAAGCACCTCGCAAAACATTTTACCAGATGTCACAGCCATTTGGATCACTTTGTTAACAAGTGATGGATGCAAGCTGGCGCACACAATTTTGTACAGAACAGAAACCAGCCTTTCATCCAATTTGTTTGTGCCAATGTTTGAGTTTCATACAAGCCTCTTCTTAGCTTAGTAACACAGCCTTCCACTTCTTTCTTCCTCACATACATATCTAACCTCCTCAAAACTGGCTGGCATGGTAGTACAATGGTTAGCACTGCTGCCTCACAGCACCAGAGACCCGGGTTCAATTCCAGCCATGGGTTACTGTCTGTATGGAGTCTGCATGTTCTCCCTGTGTCTGCATGGGTTTCTTCCAGGTGCTCTGGTTTTCTCCCACACTCCAAAGATATAAAGGTTAGGTTGATTGGTCATGCTAAATTGCCCTTTTGTGTCAGGGGGACTAACAGGGTAAATATGTGGGGTTACACGGATAGGGCCTGGTGGGATTGTTCTCAGTGCAGGCTGAATGGCCTTCTTCTGCACTGTAAGGATTCTATGATTCATCCAACAGCAGCCTTGAAGATACAAGTGCCAAGCAGCATGTGAGAACTGAAGTGACTGTGCAGTCATTTTGTAAACATAAAAGGATTCATTATGTGCTGAGACAAATCATATGCTTAAGCAACGGTCTTCCTTGTGAACATGTCACGCCAATAAGGTTATAGCAACTTTAAGATTCAAACAGCTAGCCTGCTCTTTGTAACCAAGCTGTCTTCGAGTATAATACATTCATAAACTCAGCAGGTGGTGCTTGTTATAATGTAAAGTAACCCGTGGCTGGAGGCCTGTGCCAGGAGTTGCAAAACAAGAGTTGCATACGTGGAGTGACTACAAGCACAGGGGATATGATGGGCTCCTACATCCCTGCATTACGACAACAATTGTGAGGATATCAGATTTTTTTTAATTTGATTTATTATTATCACAGCTATTAGGATACAGTGAAAAATATTATTTCTTGTACGCATACCATTCATAGTGTACGTAGAAGAGAAGGAAAGGAGATGGCGCAGAATGTAGTGTACTGTACAGACAAAGCATACCATTCATAGAGTACATATGGGGGAAGAAGAGAAGAGGGTACAGGATGTAGTGTTACTATACAGAGAAAGCATACCGTTCATAGAGCATATACGCAGAAAGAAAGGAGAGGGTGCAGAATGTAGTGTTGCTGTATAGACAAAGTATACCATTCATAAAGTACGTATGGGGTAAGGAAAGGAGAGGATACAGGATGTAGTGTTACTATGCAGACAAAGCATACCATTCATAGAGTACATAGGGGAGAAGGAAAGGAGAGGGAGCAGAATGTAGTGTTACTATACAGACAAAGCATACCATTCATAGACAAAGCATCTCCATTCATAGGAGAGGGTGCAGAATGTAGTGTTACTATGCAGTCAAAGCATACCATTCATAGAGTACATAGGGGAGAAGGAAAGGAGAGGGTGCAGAATGTAGTGTTACTATACAGACAAAGCATACCATTCACAGAGTACATTTGGGGAAGAAAAGGAAAGGGTACAGAATGTAGTGTTAGTCACAGGAGGGTGTTGAGAAAGATCACCTTAATATAAAGTAGGCCCATTCAAAAGTCTGATCACAGCAGGGAAGAAGTTTTCTGAAGACATATGCTCAGACTTTTGTATCTTTTTCTGATGGAAGAAGGTGGAAGAGAGCATGCCCAGGATGCATGGGATCCTTAATTATGCTGGCTGCTTTCTCCAAGGCAATGGGAAATGTAGTCAGTGTCAATGAGTAGGAGGTTGGTTTGAGTGATGGACTGGGCTTCGTTCACAACCCTTTGTAGTTTCTTGCGGCCTTGGGCAGGGCAGGACCCATACTGAGCTGTGACACAACTAGAAGAATGCTTTTTATGGTGCCTCTGTAAAAGTTTTTGAGAGTCATAGTGGGCATACCAAATTCCCTTAACCTTCTGAGAAAGTAGAGGCATTGGTGGATTTTCCTAACTATAGTGTTTTCCGGATGAAAGAAAGTGGAAGAGAGGATATTCATGGTGCATGGGTTCCTTTGTTATGCTGGCTACTTTCCAAGGCAGCGGGAAGTGTAGACAGAGTCAATGGATGGGAGGTTGGGTTTGCCTGCTAGACTGAGCTACGTTCACAAGCCTCTGTAGTATTTTGCAGTCTTGGGCAGAGTAAGAGCCATACCAAACTGTGAAAACTCTGGAAAGGATGCTTTCTATGGTACATCTGTAAAAGTTGGTGAAAGTAGTAATAGACTACCAGGCAAAGTTCAACCTGTGCTTTGATCAATGAAATTCAATTCATTTCTATGGGCAGCACAATTCTTCTCCAACATAACCCAATTCCAAAACATTGGGAGTGCAATGAAACTGTCTGGAACTCAGCTGCAGGAGAAACAGATCAATTAACCTGCAATCATAGGAGACAGAGGGATCTGAATGTCGGAATTCCGTAGGTTAGAAATGGTATTCCAAATTTAAGTTTGAGTGGAATTCAGAAAACAAGGCTGGAATTTCCCAGCCATTCGGGCCAGCAGGATTCTTCGGTTCCGCCTGCAGTGCACCCGGTGCCAGTTTCCCACCAGCATGGGATGACATCAATGGAAATTCCCGATGACAGCAGCAGGTCCAGAGAATCCCACTACCAACAAACAACGTGGCATCTCCCACTAGCAGGAAACACATGGCTGGGAGGCCAACAAATCTCTCCCCATTTGTTTTATTTAGTTACACTATGTGTGCAGGCAATAAAAGATCACTTGCTGTCATAGTAGTTGCGCTAACATGGTGACTTTAAATAGTTATCCAGTTTCAGTTCGATTAGCCCATTGTCTAAACAGTAAACAGTAACTTGAATTCATATAGCTTCCTAACACAGTGAAATGTCCCTATTCCAATTAATCCTAATTAATGTACAATGGACAGCTCTCCCAGGCTCTGTCCCTGCCTGATCGAGTCAGAAGTGTTTTGACATTCACTTTTGAAGTGTAGTTACTGTGTGCAACATTGTGTTTGCCTGTGATACCCTCCAATGGTCAGAGTCTGCCTACAAGCACTCCCTGATCGACATGAGTCAAAGTGGCACGTGGGCAAAGGATCACAGAAAAAGCCCAAACTTTTCAGAGAGGTAAGGAGAAGGGAGAAGAGGGAGGTGACTGTTGTGGGTAAGGGGAAGTGGCAGGGGTGTGCAGGGAACAAAGCAAGAACATTTCTTTCCCGTTAAAGTTTGAAAAACTTGTTGAAATATTCTTCTAATTGTTCAAGTGCTCTGCGCCAGGGGAGCTGACTCCAGCCACAGCTAACAGGTATTTCAAACCACTGGTATTTTGCAGGATGGCACTCGATTTTGCCAGGTGACACGGCACTGCTTTTAATTTCAGCTGTAAAATCAAATTGCCCTGTGCCAAAAAAAACTTCAAAGCTTTATTTCCAACCCATATGCCCTGTTTCTACTTAGAACCAGTTGGAAGAGAAGCATAACACTGGGAGCTGCAGTAATGCCTGAACAACAGGGGATTTTGGTTTATATATACAGTACCCCACATAATAACAGAGATTAAGTGTTGCCATCTGTATTTCTTTCCCTAGTCATGAGGAAAACATCACATTTTCCACAAACTTTCACCTCGATAATGCACTGCGTCTAAAATTTCAGAATATTATTGCAAGGTTCTTTTTAAGTTGGCACTTGTAAACGCTCTGTTGCAGTGTGAGTCAGCATCACTTTGTTACACTGTTGGCTCCACACCATTCTTAAAGCAGGCGGAACACATACACATGTACTTTGATGCGTGCGTGAAGCTCGGCCAACTGGCACTCAAACGCTCATGCAATTTTAATGTTCCAACCCAAACAGGTGACTCAGTGGTTAGCGCCGCTGCCTCACAGCATCAAGGACCCAGGTTCAATTCCCAGCTTGGGTAACTGTCGGTGCAGTGTCTGTACGTTCTCTGCATGGGTTTCCTCCAGGTGCTTCGGTTTCATCCCACAGTCTGAAAGACATGCTGGTTAGGCGCATTGTCCATACTAAGTTCTCCCTCAGCATACCGAACAGGCACTGGAGTGTGGCAACACAGGAATTTTCACAGTAACTTCACTGCAGTGTTAATGTACGCCTTCTTGTGACAAATAAACTTTAAGCATACAAAATAGAGGCATATAATGGCAAGCATGCTCTGCCATTCAATAACATTTTGACTGATCTTCAAAATCATGTTCCATGATTCTCCATGGAATCTCCATGTTCCTATGTTATCCCCAAATCTCATGACTCCCCCTCCCCATCCCACATCCACCTATCCCTGCTAACCTTTCACCCTCTTACTTATCAGTAATCTGACGAGCTCTGTATTAAAAATATTCAAAGAGTCTTGCCTCCAACACCTTTTGAGGAAGGGAGTTCCAGTGACTCATAACCTTCAGAAAAAAATTCTCTTCATCTCTGTCTTAAATGGGTGACCCCTTATTTTTAAACAGTGACTCCCTAATTCTAGATTCTCCAAAGAGGGAACATCCTCTGCACATCCACCCTGTCAAGACCCCTCAGGAACTTACATATTTCAGATACCAAAACATTTGCATACTCAAAGGGATCTTGGTGTGTTTGTCCATAGACCTCTGGAGGTGGAAAGGAAGGCAAATATGGTGGTGAAAAAGGCATATGGTACACTCGCCTTTATCAATTGGGGTATAGATTACAAAAGCAGAGAGGGCATGATGGAGTTATATAGAACTTTGGTGAGGCCACAGCTGGAGTACTGCGTGCAGTTCTGGTTGCCACATTATATGAAGGATGTGATCCCACTGGAAGGGGTGCAGAGGAGCTTCACCAAGATGTTGCCTGGGATGCAACACTTAATTTATAAAGAGAGGTTAAATAGGCTTGGGCTGTTTTCTCTGGAGCAGAGAAGGCTGAAGGACAATCTTTTTGAGATGTTCTATATATTATGAGGGGCATGCGCAACATGGATAGGGAGAGTTGTTCCCCTTCATTGAAGGGTCAGATACGAGGGAGCACAAGTTAAAAGTGAGGGGTGGGAGGTTTAGGGGGGATTTGAGGAGAAACTCTTTTATCCAGAGCGTGGTGACTGTCTGGAATGCGCTGCCTGGGAAGGTGGTGGAGGCAGGATGCCTCACATCCTTTAAAAAGTACCTGGATGAGTATTTGGCAAGCCAAAACATTTAAGGCTCTGGGCCAAGTGCTGACATGTGGGATTAGGTGGACAGGTCAGGGCCTTTTATGTGCCGGTGCAGACTCGATGGACCGAAAGACCTCTTTTGCACTGTAGTAATCTGTGACTCTGTAATTCCTAAATTTCCAAAGGAGGATTACAGTCATCTACCATTCGAAAATTTGAGTTTTACTCTATCTCCTACAATCAGCCAACATCATTATAATGCAAATCAAATCAATGATCATGTCGAATAAATTACATTACATGCGAAGCTAGGGGCAGTCAAGCATAGAGCTGCTGGGGTTTAGCCCTCAACTAACCGTGACATTTTCCTTCAGATGATTACCATTACAATGTGATGACACAGCTGTGAGGTACGGTTGCAAGTAATTACTTCAACTTTCTGCAATGCTTCACAAATCAAAGTAAAACCACTTCAAAGTTCATCCACCAGAAATTTACTGATACACAAAGAAATAATCACTGAAATTCCTCGAGTGGTAGAAACTTCCAGCAGCATAAGGAAGGGAAGACTATTTGGCCTTTCATACCAATGCCAGTGCTTTGAAAGAGCTGCACAATTTAATCCCATCCTCAAGCTTTAATCCCATAACATTACAAATTAGTTCCTTGCAGATACCTGTCTCTACACATTCTTGCAGAATCTAATTCCACCAGCCTTATAGATAGTGTTCCAGACCACATCAACCCACTCCCTGCTCTGAGAGAAAGAATTTCTAAATTGCACCCCTCTCCCCATTATCCATCTGCCAATTGTTTTAAATTTACAAACTCTAGTTAGTAATTTGATTTGATTTGATTTGTTATCATCACACATATTAGGGTATAGTGAAAAGTATTGTTTCTTGCGCACTATACAGACAAAACATACCATTTATAGTGTACAAAAGAGAAAAGGAGAGGATGCAGATTGTAGTGTTACAGTCATAACTCAAGAAAGATCAAATTAATATAAGGTAGCAGCAAAATACTGCAGATGCTGGAATCTGAAACAAAAACACAAAATGCTGGAAAATCTCAACAGGTCTGACAGCATCAGCGAGCAGAGAATACAGCCAATGTCTCGAGTCTAGATAATCCTTCATCAGATGACAAAGACGTCATCTAGACTCAAAACATTGGCTTTATTCTGACCTCATTCGCCTGACAAAGGCCACAAAAGCCGAAAGCTCATGGATTTACTATCAAATAAATCGGTTGGATTTAAAATTGGTGTTGTAAAACTTTACTGAGTTTATTCTCCCCCCACAGACGCTATTAGACCTGCTGAGATTTTCTAGCATTTTCTGTGTAAACATAAGGTGGCTCCATTCAAAGGTCACACGGCAGCATTGAAGAAGCCGTTCTTGAATTGGTTGGTATGTGATCTCAGACTTTTGGATTTTTTTCCTGACTGACCCACTTACCTGAGGAAGCAGTCCTGATGCTTAGGTAAAATTCACGGGAAAACAATCCCATCACATTAGCAAATGTGCCTTTTGTTAGTTACAGTGATGCAGTTCCACCTGTAGCAGAAAATTGGTGGACAGTAGGGGTGCGGGGGTGGGCAATTACATTCTTGGGACCTTAGAGGTAAGTCGAGCTTCCTGATGAACCCTGCTGGGAAGCTCTTTTACCTAACTTGCATTTTTACCTAATGCATGCTCATTAAAAGGCAAGTTCACCAGAATTAAGTGCTCCCTCCAAATTAAGTTCTCCGCGAGTGAGAAATTTGAACGCTCATGTATAAGGCTGTACATAAGTGGCATGCACCCAGAGAAGTCAATTTCTTCCTGGACTTTCAGGTAAGTAGCTGTTGATTTGGCTTTCTTGGCGATGGCTCAGAAACCTCAGCCACCTGATTGAGATGCCAGCAGGCCAAGCTGTGTGAAGGCTGGAGAATGGGGGAAGGCTAAGCGGGGCAAGAGTAGGATGGTGTCTAGGGAAGGAAGTCATGCTGTGTTGGTCATGGGTTATGTTAGGAGGATATATGGGGAAGGAATCTTGATTGTCCAGGGCTTGTTTAAGAGGGTAAGCATGTCAGACATAATTAGTCCTGTTACAGGGTGACAGGTGGTCTCTCTATGGGCATTGTAGAGAGATGCGTTTAGATGTGTAGAGGATGTAGAGGATGCGGTCTGTGAGTTCAAGAGTTTGGTACTAAGGGTTTAAATAAGGCTATGGGGAGGCAGAAGGTACAGTCACAGTCAGAGGAGGAGTTGGATCAGATAGGATGCAAATGCTAGTTCCTTGGTGGGTAGTGGATGGTCTCATGTAGAAGGTGAGGGGGTGGGCAAAGGGCAATCGAGGAAAGTCAGGATAAACTGATCTCAAGAATGGGAGGGGTTAACTCAGGAAGGGCACAAGTATGCCGACGTTTATGGGAATAGAAATAGAACACAAATAAACAATAAATAACAGGTGGATCCACAATAATGAGGGAGGTCAAATAATTTACCCTCAAACCCGTCAGGGTATACTCTAGGAAGATACCACCTACAAAGGGATTGTGAATGAAACCCAGTCCAGTCCATCACTGAAATCAACCTCCCTCAGTTGATAAGGGGTAGGAGTCTTAGCTGTGTTGTAGAGCAGAAGGATCTCGGGATCCAGGTCCTTAAATCGGCCTTGCAGGTGGAGGAAGTGGTCAAGAAGGCGTACGGTGTACTGGCCTTCATTAATCGAGGAATAGAGTTTAGGAGTCAGGAGGTAATGATGCAGCCGTATAAGACTCTTGTCAGACCCCAGTTGGAGTATTGTGCGCAGTTCTGGTCGCCCCATTATAGGAAGGATGTAGAGGCTATTGAGGGAGTTCATAGGAGATTTACAAGGATGCTGCCTGGATTGGGAGGCAGGCCTTATGAAGGTAGGTTGAGGGAGCTGGGACTCTTCTCACTGGAGAGACATAGGTTGAGAGGCAACCTGATAGAGGTTTATAAAATGTTGAGAGGGATAAATAGGGTGGACTCTCAGAGACTATTTCCCCGAGCTGAAATGATCACTACGAGAGGACACAGATTTAAGGTGCAGGGAAGCAAATACAAAGGAGATGTCAGGGATAGGTTTTTCAGTCAGACGGTGGTGAGTGAATGGAACTGACTGTCATCGGAGGTTGTTGAGGCAAACTCACTGGGGTCTTTTAAAAGACTTCTGGATGAGTATATGGAAACGAATAGGATAGGGGGTTATAGATAGGTCTGTGGATTGGTAGATGTGATCAGCGCAACTCATGGGCCGAAGGGCCTGTTTGTGCTGTATTGTTCTATGTTCTATGTTCTCTCACCCACTGACACTGTCCACACCTTCCGCTGCCTCGGAAAAGCAGCTTGCATAATTAAAGACCCCATGCATCCCTGATACATTCCTAAGGTGTCCCGTCAACCCCTTTTCCATCCCACCACCCGATCAGAACTAGGAAATAAGTCACCTCCACTGCCAATCAGAGGTCATACACAGAGAGTCAGTGATATTTGTATAGAGACAGATGTTGATTGGCCAGAATTTTACCGGCACGCCTGCCCCAATTCCAGTGGCGGCAAGACTTGCAGAACGGCAAGTTCTCTATTGGCCTTGGGCAAGATCATACGAACCTCGGATGGACATGCCAGTAAAGTTCTGTCCATTGTTTGTAGGATGCATTAAAATGTAATATAATCAGGCTGTAATCCCTCATGGCCGTGAACCTGACTATATCGCCGGTGTGGGGTGATGAAAATTGGGAATCAAGATGTCGCTGGAGAGATCAGCGTTTTAAAAGTTTCAGCAGATCTTGATCCCCTGCCGCCATTCTCACAAACAGAGAGTGCAGGCTCAAGAGCACCCCCAAAGGAAAGTGTAAAAAGGAACTATCCAACATAAAGAAAGAGCAAAGGATATTTTCAACATATTGGAACATGATCCAATCTTATTTGTTAAATCCCAGTTGATGATGTACCAGGGCAGTACGATAGCACAATGGTTAGCACAGTGCCAGGGACCCAGGTTCAATTCCTGGCTTTGGGTCACTGTCTATGCGGAGTCTGCACATTCTCCTCATGTCTGCGTAGGTTTCCTCTGGGTGCTCCGGTTTCCTCCCACAGTCCGAAAGATGTGCTGGTTAGATGCATTGGTCATGCTAAATTCTCCCTCAGTTTACCTGAACAGGCACTGGAGTGTGGCAACCAAGGGATTTTCATTGTAAGCCAGCTTGTTACAATAATAAATAATAAATTTCTTTAAAATAAATAAAATAGATGACACGGATATTTCATAAATGTGGAAGGTGAAAGAGATTTACAACATTCTATCTGTTCATTCTGCTGCTGGAATGTTTGTTCTGTTCTGCATTCGTGGCTTTCTGAAAATGAACCATCATAAGAAGTGCAGCTTTAAATTGGTTTCTCAAGTTTATTTATTAATGTCACAAGTAAGCTTACATTAACACTGCAATGAAGTTACTGTGAAAATCCCATAGTCGCCATACTCCAGTGCCCTATTCGGGTACATTGAAGGAGAATTTAGCATGGCCAATGCATCTAACCACCACCTCTTTCAGACTGTGGGAGGAAACTGGAGCATCCGGAAGTAACCCACACCGATAAAGGGAGAATGTGCAGACTCCACATAGACTGTGACCAAGACAGGAATTGAAACCGGTTCCCTGCACTGTGGGGCAGTAGTGCTAACCACCGAGCCGTCCACAATTATAGTTTGATAGCAAAATCAGATCAATTCAGCAGGCTGAGGGGATTTCTTATTTTGATATACTCTGTAGGATTATCCTGAACTTAAAGTCTGTCAGAATATATATGAGAAAGAATATGAATTACACTACCACAACTAATAAGACAACATAATTACAAATTTACATAAATAGACACGACTATCAAAACTAAATTATTAGACAAATTTAACAGTGAAATTAAAATGGATAATCTTCTAATGGGGACAGATACCTATGAATCCTGATGCTATTATTCACTACCCTCTAACCTCAATCCATCTTAAGTCCATACTTGGAATTCTGTGTACCAAGTAGAGTACTGGTCACCCTATTATAGAAAGGATATTATTAAACTAGAAAGAACGCAGAAAAGATTTACTATGATGCTACTGGAACTTGATGCTTTGAGTTATAAAGGAGAGGCTGGATAGACTGAAACTTTTTTTTTCTGAAGCATAGGAAGCTTAAAGGTGATCTTAAAGAGGTCAATAAAATAACAAAAGGCATAGATAAGGTAGAAAATCAACATCTTTTCCCAAAGGTAGGGGAGTCTAAAACTACAGGGCACAGGCTTAAGATGAGAGAGGAGAGACACGAAAGGGTCCAGAGGGACAATTGTTTCACTCAGAGGGTTGAGTGTGCCTGGAACGTGCTGCCCAAAGTAGTAGAAGAGGCAAGTTTGTCATTTAAAAGCACTTGGACGGTTAAAAGGGGAAGCTAGGGATAGAAGGATATGGGCCAAATGTGGGCAACTGGGACTAGCTTAGTGATAAAAACTAGGCGACTTTGACATGATGGGCCAAAGGACCCATTTCCATGCTGTAAACCTCTGTAGCTCAATCATTTGAATTTTCTTGTGGTAGACCACAAGTGACAAACTGTAAGAAAATAATAATTAAAGTTACGTTATCCTATCCAAGACGCACAATCAATGTGTGCCTTTGAAGGAAAAAGGAAGTGGACAGGAACAACATATAGCAAAGGAATGCAAAACTAATAAAAGTAAATGAAAGAAAAGTATGCTTTTTTCCCCCAATTACAGTTATGAACACAGCAGATTTTTCAGGCTGCTTCCTGCTTGACTGACTTCACAGCCACAATCTTGAACTTGCTTCAACATTTGTTAAATCTCACTTTGCAACTGAGCAGCTGTTCAAAGATGTTCCATGCGAAAATTAAACAGGCGAAAAGGAAAGGGTTTCTTTTTTTCCCAGTTATGTGGCCGGAAGGCTCCAAGTAAGCAATGGTTGGTGGCAGAGAGCACAAATTGCAGCTCGGAGCAAAGGATTAGCGCCAATTACTAATACTCCAGTTACTGCTAACCAGATAAGACATCTGTTCTGCATAACCAAACAATAAAACTGCAATTAGGTTATGTTCAAATACTTTTGCTATCTGCTTGGCCTGGCTTGACAATCTGCTGAGAAAAAATTACTTGTTAGTCTGCGGACCCATGTGGGGTGCAGTTATTTTCCAATCACACAATTCATTTGGGATCACTTTTTGCACGGAAAGTCTCAGTGAGCTTCTGTCAATCTCCGTTGAGTTAACCTTTTCAGAATGGCATGAGAACAGCTGGCTTGGCACAGAGACTTCTTTCCTCCTTTTTCTGTGCTTGCATACATATATGCATGTACTTGCAGAACATCACCCCATTAATACAAGGCAGACAGAAAGATAACAAGCATTGACACAATGCCATTGCATTGTCCACTGCACCTCGCACAACACATTTACTATTAAAAGGAAATTACTACGGATGCTGAAATCTGAAACCAAATGAGAAAAACGCTGGAAAATCTCAGCAGGTCTGGCAGCATCTGTGAGGAGAGAAAAGAGCTGATGTTTCGAGTCCAGATGACCCTTTGTCAAAACTAAAAGGCATAGAAAGTGGGAGATATTTGCACACATTTATTTGGGATATTCCTATATACTATACATATATACTAGATATTTATCCTGTTTATACACATTTAGTACTGCAGTCAGCGAGGGAGGCAAGTGAATATTAATAAAAAGAAAAAAAGGAAAACGACTGCGAAATCTCTCACTGTGATAAATAAAATTACATTCTTTCCTCCCCCCATTGTCAATAGATTCTAAAGGTAACACAATTTCCGAAGGTGGTTCCCAAGCAGCAGCAAAGATGGCTTGAGGGTGCTAATGAGGCAACAAAAGCCATTTAATGAAAATCACGTGCAGACACAGACAAGCTAATTTAACATCATACGGCAATCAGTCAATCAAACTAGATCCAGTGACACATCAATGACATCAGTGAGGCACTCCATCAGCCAATTAGGCTGCTGCATCATTAACATACTTTATACTGACGTCAGTTATGCCAGTGCTAATGCAGCGACCTACAGGGAATTTGAGTTATTTATTAGACTCCTCACCTCTTTAATTATTCTAAGCAACTATCTTCCTTTCAATGTGTAACCATATTTTTGTGTGCAGTGTGTGTCTTTTGAAATATAAAGTAAAACAATAAAAATTTGTTGTCTCACAATTATTGGTAATAACAACAATTTATATTCAGCTTTTAACATGGAAAAATGTTCCAAGGTACTTCACAGAAGCCCAATCTTCTGAAAACGGAAGCTGAGACAAAGACCATATCAGGATACTGACCAAAAACATGTTCATAGAGTCCCCACAGTGCAGATAGAAGCTATTCAGCCCACCGAGCCTGCACAACAACAATCCCACCCTGGGTCTATCCCTGTAACCTCATGTATTTACTCTGCTAGTCCCCCTGGCAGTCAGGACAGAGGCAGCAGATAAATGGAAAACCAACTGCAAGTTCCCCTCCAAGCCAATCACCATCCTGACTTGGAAATATATCACCGTTCCTTAGCAGTCGCTGGGTAAAAATCCTGGAATTACCTCCCTAACAGCACAGAGCATGGACTTCAGCGATTCAAGAAGGCAGCTCACCACAACCTTCTCAAGGGCAACTAGGGATGGGCAATAAATGCTGGCCAGCCAGCAACACCCATGTTCCATGAATGAATAAAACAAAAAGTTAGTCAATCAACCTAACCCATACATCTTTGGACTGCAGGAGGAAACCCATGCAAACACAAGGAGAATATGCAAACTCCACACAGACAGTAACCTGAAGCCAGAATTGAAGCCGGCTCCCTGAGCTGTGACACAGCAGTGCTAACCACTGTGCCAGGTGGTTTTAAGCAAGATCCTAAAACAGCACGGAGGGACAGCAGCTTTTAGTGAGGGAATTCCAAAGTGTGGACAAGAGATAGTTGGTGGAGCACAGCGACCCACAAAACAGAAATAGTGAATTCGGTAAGTGAATGGTAAGGCTGGAAGAGTTCATAGATTGGGACAGCCGTTCATATAAATTTGAAAATGGAAGCTGAGAATTTTATAATTGAATCACTGAAGAAGGAGGAGCCAATGGTTAATGAGTGACCAATATTCAGTGCAAATTAGAGTAAGGCTAATGGAATTTTGGACAAGCTGATGTTTATAGATGGAGTTAGCCACAAAAGGAATGGAATAATCAGCCCTGGAAGTGACAAAGGCATGGATCACAATTTCATTCGCTGATGAGCTGAGCAGGGACAGAGGCTCATGATGCTACAAAAATGGAAGTAGGTGGATTTTGTGATGGGGGTGGACTACTTACAGGCTGGAGGTTAAAATAGCAATTGAATAGGACTCAGATTCAGCCCAAGACAGCAGCCAGGGTTGAAATCATAGAATCATAGAATTCCTACAGTGCAGAAGGAGGCCATTCAGCCCATTGGGGCTGAACTGTCAACAATCTCACCCAGATCCTATCCTCTTAACCCCACATATTTATCCTGCTAATCCTCTTGCCACGAAGGGATAATTTAGCATGGTCAATCCATCTAACCTGCGCATCTTTGAAGTGTGGGAGGATTCTGGAGCACTCAGAGGAAACCCACGCAGACATGGGTTGAACATGCAAATTCCAGACAAAGATAATGGCTTCCAACTTCCTAATATTTAACTGAGCAAAATTGTGAATCATTCAAATTAGACACTGAGAAATCAGTCTCATTTGGCAGAGACAATGGCAGTGAGATGATGGAGAAATTGAGTTGGGTGTCACCACAGTGTACAGAATCTGATTCAATAAGTAGAGGTGTTAATATTAAGGATCAGGAGGATAATTTATGAAGAAAAACTTAATTCAAACTTATGTCCTGAAATTTGTGTTGTATCCTAATGCATTGGTATGACAAATTTGGAAAAGATTGAAGGTTACAATTTGTTTCTAGCATAAACTATTTGAGAAACCACCACTTGAAACAGAATGAAAACTGCTAAGTTCTAAACTTATCTTTTCTTGTAGCAAAATTCCTCAAAAAGGCTGAAACAAAAAATACAATAAAAATCACCACCAACTGATGCCAAGCTATCATCTAGATCACATTAGAATACAAAAGCTAGACACATATATAGCTTGCATCAAAATTTAAACATTCTATCAATCATAATAAGCTAGTTCTTCTGGCTTCAACTCTGTACTTTCACCTCTGGAGGCCACACCTTGAACCACTCTTTTTATCAGATGATTGCTGACTTCTGCAGAGAAAAATAAATATTCTGAGAAAGTTTTTTTGTTTTTATCCAATCATCGAATGTGGCTGTCACTGAATACGTCAGTATTTATTGCCCATCCCTAATTGCCTTTGAGGAGCTGGTGGCGAGCTGCTTTGTTGAACCACTGAAATCCATGTGGTGCAGATACACGCATAGTGCTGTCAGGGAGGAAATTCCAGAATTTTGAGCCAGGGACAGTGAAGGAACAAGCAATATATTTCCAAGTCAGGATGGTAAGTGACTTGGAGGGGAACCTCCAGGTGATGGTGTTTGCTTACACCTGTTGCCTTTGTCCTTCTAGATGTAGTAGTTGTTGATTTGGAAGGTGCTGCATAAGAAGCCATGGTAAGTTCCTGCATTGCATCTTGTCGCTGATACACAGTGCCACCACTGTATATCAGTAGTGGAGAGAGTGAATCTTTGTGGATGGGGTGTTGATTGTGTAGACAGCTTTGTCCTGGATGGTGTCCAGCTTCTTGAGTGTTGTTGAAGCTTTTCTCATTCAGGCAAGCGGAGAGTGTTCCATCACAGTCATGACTTGTGCCTGGTAAATGGTGGACAGGCTTGGGGAATCAGGAAGTGAGTTACTCACTGCAGGATTCCTAGCCTCTAATTTTCTCTTGTAACCACAGTATTTACATGGCTGGGCCAGTTCAAATCTTGATCAATGGTAATCCCTACAATGTTGATGGGTATAGACACAGGCAAAATAAAACAATGCCACATGATTAGAGGTTACTTGCTACAAATGTTGTACAGATATAATGTGAAAAGAAATATTATTTTATGCATTGGCATTCCTGACTTATACCAATGGAGTCATAGACATAGATGTTTATAGCATGGAAAGAGGGTCATCAGCCCAACTTGTCCATACTGTCCAGTTTTTAACTATTAAGCTACTCCCAGTTGCCGACATTTGGCCCATATCCTCCATACCCATTTTACCTATATAACTGCCTAAATGATTTTTAAAAGGCAAAATTGTACCCGTTTCCCCTACTGCATCTGGCATCTCGTTCCAGACACTCACCACCTCTGAGTGAAACAATTGCTGCATTCTTTTGTATCTCTCCCCTCTCACTATAAACCCTATGCACTTTATATTAGACTCCCCTATCTTTGGGAAAAGATGTTGACTATCTACTTATCAATGCCCTTCATTATTTTATTGATCTCTATAAGATCACCCCTAAGCCATTTACACTCTACGAAAAAGACCCCCAGTCTATCCAGCCTCTCCTTATAACTCAAACAGTCAAGTTCCAGCAGCAGCCTTGTAAATTTTTTCTGCACTATTTCTAGTTGAATAATATCCTTCCTGTGATAGGGTGACCAGAACTGTACATACTGTTCCAAGTGTGGCCTTATCAATGTGTTGTACAATTTCAACAAGATGTCCCAATTCCTGTACTCAATGTTCTGACCAATGAAACCATGCACGCTGAATGCCTTCTTCACCACTCTGTCCACCTGTTTTCAAGGAGCTATGAGCCTGTAACTTTAGATCTCTTTGCTCTACAACACTTCCCAAAGCTCTACCATTAACTGAGTAAGTTCTGCCCTGGTTTGATCTACCAAAATGCATCACCTCACATTTATCTAAATTAAACTCCAGCTGCCATTCATCAGCCCACTGGTCCAGCTAAGCACTGCAGTTTTGGCACTATTAAAACCCGCTTCAAGCTTTCCTGTCAGGACTCTGTGCAGGTGTAAAACATGTGAGGGAAAGCTAATTTGTGACTGCAGAATGCATCCTTATCATTGCCAGGCTGGCAAAGCTCTCTAAGCAATGTCATAACGCCAATAACACATGGCAGCTGAGACAAACAAACAAAAAACACATTTCTTCCCAAATGTGCTCTTCAGTCATAAAGTCCTGCCTGGTCTTTACTTGTAATGTCTATACATGAACACTATCTTTTAATTTGACTATTTCTTCAATGGCACAGTATTCTGGTTAGTTCCAATGGAAATCAACTGGTTTTCACAAACTAACTATTGAGGAGAGGGAAAACCGATGTGCAAGGCGACATTCTCCAACCTCATCCGTGGCTGCCCCACTGGAAGTGAGAACGGAAAATTTGGCGTTCCAGCCAAAACTCCATTACTTTCCACGACACCGGAGAATCCCAGCTGTGAATGGGGATGGAGATTTTTGATCATTCTAAAAATCAGTAAAACAGGATTATTCTAATCCTTGTCCTTCAACCTAAACCTGAAAATCTTTAAAGAGCCATAAAATGTGAGTAACATTCTGCTTATTCAGCATCTCCACTGATGCATGTGGTCAAAGAATGTAAAACTGCAGGTGTCGCAGTTAACATTTACGAACTATCCAACTTCCCATATAGCTGGGATTTCCCACATTGTTGTGATGATGTCAACTGCAGGAAGACCAAGCCAGGAGTGATTGTCAATCAGATACCCTGGTGACCTCCACCTTGAAGGAGGGATTTAATGTGTAAATATTTTGTCTTTATTAGCTCCTGCATATTTTCCAACAACTCTCAAGTAGAGAAAAGGTTTTATCTTAATATCAATATCGTTATCCTCTTGGAATAGGGTTAATTACTTCATAATTTCACCACTGATATTGAGCTACAGTAAGTCTGTATCATAATCAGTGTTATATTGTCAAGATTAGATAGATCCTAGATGTATATTATTTACATAGAATTTACATAGAACAATACAGTACAAACAGGCCCTTCGGCCCACGAGTTGCGCCGATCACATCTATCAATCCACAGACCTATCTATAACCCCCTATCCTATTCTTTTCCATATACTCATCCAGAAGTCTCTTAAAAGACCCCAGTGAGTTTGCCTCAACAACCTCCGACGGCAGTCGGTTCCATTCACTCACCACCCTCTGACTGAAAAACCTATCCCTGACATCTCCTTTGTATTTGCTTCCCTGCACCTTAAATCTGTGTCCTCTCGTAGTGACCATTTCAGCTCGGGGAAATAGTCTCTGAGAGTCCACCTTATCTATTCCTCTCAACATTTTATAAACCTCTATCAGGTCACCTCTCAACCTACGTCTCTCCAGTGAGAAGAGTCCCAGCTCCTCAACCTATCTTCATAAGGCCTGCCTCCCAATCCAGGCAGCATCCTTGTAAATCTCCTCTGAACCCTCTCAATAGCCTCTACAGCCTTCCTATAATGAGGCGACCAGAACTGCGCACAATACTCCAACTGGGGTCTGACAAGAGTCTTATAGAGCTGCATTATTACCTCCTGACTCCTAAACTCTATTCCTCGATTAATGAAGGCCAGTACACTGTACACCTTCTTGACCACTTCCTCCACCTGCAAGGCCGAATTAAGAGTCCTATGGACCCGGACCCCGAGATCCTTCTGCTCTACAACACAGCTAAAATTCCTACCCCTTATATTGTACTCCTTCATCCCATTATTCCTGCCAAAATGGACCACTACACATTTATCTGCATTGAAGTCCATCTGCCACTTCTCCGCCCAGTCTTGCATCCTGTCTATGTCCCGCTGCAACTTTTGGCATCCTCCAGACCATCCACAACCCCACCGATCTTTGTATCGTCGGTGAACTTGCTAACCCATCCCTCCACTTCCTCATCCAAGTTATTTATGAAAATGACAAACAGCAGGGGTCCCAGGACAGATCCCTGGGGCACTCCACTGGTTACCGACCTCCATGCAGAACAAGACCCACCCACAACCACTCTCTGCCTTCTGCCGGCAAGACAGTTCTGGATCCACGAGGCCAAAGCCCCTTGGATCCCATGCCCTCTCACCTTCTCCAGAAGCCTTGCATGGGAGACCTTATCAAACGCCTTACTAAAGTCCATGTACACTATGTCCACCGCCCTTCCTTCGTCAATGTGTTCAGTCACATTTTTGAAGAACTCAACTAGGCTCGTAAGGCATGACCTAGCCTTGACAAAACCATGCTGACTATTTCTAATCAGTCCAAACTTCTCAAAATGTTCATATCTTATCCCTCAGAAGCCTCTCCATCAGTTTACCAACCACTGAAGTCAAACTCACCGGTCGGTAATTTCCTGGACTATCCCTGTTCCCTTTCTTAAAGATAGGAACCACATCCGCAATCCTCCAATCCTCCGGAACCTCTCCTCTTTCCATGGACAACGCAAAGGTCATCGCCAGGGGCTCTGCAACCACTTCCCTCACCTCCCACAATAACCTGGGGTACATCCCATCCGGTCCCGGTGACTTGTCTATCTTGATAGAATTTAACAGGTCTAACACATCTTCTTTCCTAACATCTACATACTCAATCTTTTCCGTATGCCTCAAACCTGCAGTGCAATCTCCCAGTTCACTTTCCACTGTGAATACCGAGGCAAAGTACTCGTTAAGCACCTCTGCCATTTCTTCCGGATTCACACAGACTTTTACTCCTTCACCTTTTATAGGCCCTATCCCTTCTCTTCTCATCCTTTTACTTTTCACATATTTGTAGAAGGCCTTGGGATTCTCCTTAATCTTACCTGCCAAGGCCTTCTCATGACCCTTCTGGCTCTCCTAATTTCCTTTTTAAGCTCCCTTCTACACACCTTATACTCCTCTAGATCCCTAACATCCCCTAGCTCTCTGAACCTTTTATATACCATTTCTTTCTTCCTAACTAGGTTCACCACTACCTTCGTGCACCACGGTTCCCGCGTCCTACCAGAACCTCCTTGACTCCTCGGAACGTTGTCTTGCAGTGCCCCAGACAAACATTCCTTGAAAAACCGCCACTTTCCTTCTGTACTCTTCCCCAAGAACACCTCCTTCCAGTTTATGCGTCCAATTACCTGCCTAATGTTTTCATATTTCCCCTTACTCCAGACATACACCTTCCTAGCCTGCCTGATCCTATCTCTTTCCATCGCTATCGTGAAAGAGATAGAATTATGATCTCCATTCCCAAGATGCTCACCTACCGTGAGATCCGATATCTGCCCTGGCTCATTAGCAAGCACCAGGTCAAGTACAGCCTCTCCTCTTGTAGGTTTTTCCACGTACTGTGTCAGGAAACCTTCCTGAACACACCTAACAACCCTGTCCCTCCTGAAGCACCTGAATCCCAGCACCTGAAGTACCCAGTCCTGTCCCTGAGACAACCAAGTCTCTGTAATGGCCACCACATCACACTCCCAAGCAGCAATCCACGCCCTAAGCTCATCTACCTTGTTTACTATACTCCTGGCATTAAAATAGACACACCTCAGCCCCTCAGTCAGGATATTTCCCTTTTCCACCACCTGCCTAACCCCCCTCTCAGAGTGCCTACCTGGGAACTAATCTCCTTATTCACCGTCCCATCGGTATTCCCACCCCCCAGCTTATCTAGTTTAAAGATCCCCCACATACAGCATTTAATCAACATTTATCCTTAACCACATTGTGACAGTTTTTTATATTATTTTCTCATTATATACTCAACTTAAATTCAGTACCATTTTACCACCATACAATTTTGAGATACATATCACTACTATTCTGTTCAATTACTATCCCTAATCTATTCTTTTAACAATTTCTGAAACAAAACCAAAAACCTTTTCAATTTAAAAATAAGTTGCCAACACAAAGGGCAGAATTTTTCCATCCTGCCTGCCATGTGAATCACAGTGGGCAGGAAATGCCCACAGAGATGCGCTGACCTCAGGCTGGATTTTCTGGCCTTGAGGTGAACATGGCCGGAAAATCCCGCCCAAAGATCTTCTCGTTCCTTGAGGGCGAGTTTGGAACTTCAAACAAATTTCAACTTGCTCCACTTTAACTTTCTACAGTACCGATCAATTGCAATCTGAACAACACAAAAGATGTACCAGCTTCATGGTGACATTGTTCTGCTCCCAACGCCACAGCATCACAGACATTGTCTATCCACCATTCAACCACCGCTAGCATGCCGAATTCCAGCAACTAGTAGAAAGTGCCAAGACGAATCCAAAGTCATTTGCGATGCTCTCCAAACACACAAGGCCAGGCCCTCTTTGGTTCATACTGCTCCTGACAGAGGGACATTTTTGAATGGAAGTACCATGCTAAGATGCAAGACACAAACTGCCAATCCAAACAACTTTCAGAGGAGCAAACTAAAGGCAGTTGGCTGTAACTGTGCTTCAGAAGGGAAGCCAGAACGCTGAGCTTTTCCCCTCCGTGAGTAACCACAAAACCTTTCGAGATTGGGTGTCCCCAATTCTTTGGAATGCCTATTCTCTTCAGAGGATCTAGCTTCTTTGTTACCAATCAAGGAAACTCCCTCTCAGTTTCAATTATTGCAGCCCAGGACTCTGTTCAAACAACACACGTTGAACAATTATGAGATTCCCTTCCTGTCAAAAAAAATTCACTGTTTGAAAAGCGAGTGCAGCCAATTGCTTTCCCTTAGGAATTCAAGAATCTTAGTTCTGCTGTCCAGAATTAAGAAAACACAAAAATAGTTGTGATGTCCTCTGTTTTATTTCTCACATGTAATCTCAGGATGCAAGGCGGCTCTCTGTCCAAAAGCCATTTCACAAAAATTGGATTCAATGCTCAGAGGAAGGTCATAGCCTCTTGAAGATCTTCAGAGAGAAAAAGAATGCTGATTGATGGGTTCCTGGGAGGAACATCAGTTCTGTGGCCAGTCTAAAAATGAATGAATACATATCCAATGAAGAGAACTGTATGCAGCGTGCTCATAATGCACGAATTTTCAATCTCGTCATTTATCAGCTAAAATGAATGACAATCAATGTAAGGACTGCACCAGAATGGCACAGCGATTAACATTGCTGCATCAAAGTACCAGGAGCCAGGATCAATTCCCTGAAACCAGAGAAAACAATGAGGTGAATGTGAGGTGAAATGTGCACGTTCACCTCATTGTTTCCTCTGGTTTCCACCCACAGTCCGAAAAGCGTGCTGGTTAGATGCACTGGCTGTGCTAAATTTCTCCGTCAGTGCAGCCAAATAGGTGGCAGGTGTGACGACTAAAGGATTTTCACTATAACTTCATTGCAGCATGAATGTAAACCTATTTGTGACACTGACAACTAAACTTTAAAAACTGCCATTTCATTTTACATTCAGCGACAGCTGTGTTCTCTGTCCTTTATCTATTGAGGGGCTCATGGCAGAACTGCAAGACATAAATGACAGCAACATTAAGAAAAAAATGTTACACAATTTAAAACAAAACAAGCCTAGTGATGATAAGCATCAAAACTGTTGCAGTGTATATGTCATAATTACTCATTATCAGTGAATAACAGTCAGGTTATTCACTTCTTCTGTCTAGGTGACAAACGGGACACGTGTAGAGTCAGAGCCACAATGTTCTCGCGGGACAGCATTCCTCCTACACTTGTCATCAAATGACAGAGCAAAAGTGCAAGGAAAATGACGGGAAACAGATGGTTGAATTGTATGAATGAATCTGAGCTACACCAGTCATTGTTATCACAAGGACCATTATTGGCAAACTTTGGAGGATGTCCGTTCAGAAACAATCCATTGTTTCAGTAGGAACACAGCCGGTTGTACACCCCTGTACAGTTGGAGCACATTTTTCCACCAAAATGCAAGTAAGGATATGGTTTTAAGAATAAATAAGAAAGCAAAACACAGTTTACTGACAATTGCCAGCACCATGTGCAGTACAAAACAAGCTATGGCATTGCTGCATTTCAAGGTTCATTCACAACAAGAAACAAGAAAAGAGTTTTTAGTTTTTCCATTGTTTGATTTGATTTGACTTATTATTGTCACGTCCATTCAATACAGTAAAAAATATTGTCCTTTGTGGGTTATACGGACAAAACATACCATTTACAAAGTATGTAAGGAAGAAAGAAAGGAGAAGGTGCAGAATATAATGTTACAGTCATAGCTAGTTTCAGAAAAAGATAAGCTAAATATACGGTAGGTCCGTTCAAAAATCTGATGGTAACAGGGAAAAAGCTGCTCTTGAGTCAGCTGGCATGTGATCTCAGACTTCTGTATTTCTTTCCCATGGAAGAAGACAGAAGAAAGTATGTCTGGGGTGCAATGGGGTCCTTGACTCTGTATGAATATACTGTAAAATCTACAATGTAGATTATAATATAGCTACATAATATATTTATTGATGACCTGCAGCCAGACACCAGTACCTTTCCAATGGGAAGAGACTCAAAAGAGAGTTGTACTAACTCTGCCATTCTCTTGTCACAGAAAGCATTTATTTTCAAACCGAACCAATATAAACTCTGTGCTATAACTGGTTCCCTCAAGCAAAACGTGATACAGTTAAATGTTTGGAGGAAGAGGAAGCCAACATTCACAATTGCCGTGACTACATAAACATAATGTTGGCCAACCCAAAAGATTTAGTACGTTTATGAAGCATGAGCTGCAGCCGTGGAGACATCAACTCTGGAATACGCTGATTTTACCACTATTAGGTTGCGGTATAAGTAAGGGTACAGTTACATTTACTACCCCTGGGCCCCTACTCCTGATCGCTGTTAGACATGCTCCTATGTATGAACGTTAAATGAGGATGGCATTGGCTGGTTTGGAATGACCTATCCAACCAAGTAGACTTTCAATGTTCATCAACAAGGTTCACAGATGAATAAAATTCACTTCAGCAAAGTTACAGATGACGCACACACTCACAGAACTGCACCCTGACAATTTTACATGAGGAACGATTGACGGCAGGACTGAGGAGAGATTAGGATTGTTAGGATTATAATTGCTGGAGTTCAGAAGAGTGAGAGGGGGAAGGTTCTAATAGAAGCCTATAAAATTCTAACAGGACTTGACAGAGTGAATGCGAGAAGGATGTTCCCAACAGTGGGAGTGTCCAGAACCAGAGATCACCACTTAAGACAGGGTAGACCATTTAGAACAGAGATGCGGAGCAATTTCTTCATCCAGAGAGTGGTTGGATGATGAAATTTTCTACCACAGCATGTATTTGAGGCCAAAAGATTGAATGTTTTCAAGAAGCAGTTAGTTATAGCACTTGAGGCAAAGGGAATCAAAGGATATGGTGGGAAGTTGGGATCAAGCTGTTGAGTTGGATGATCAGTTATGGTCACAATGAATGGTGAAGCAGGCTCAAAGGACTGAAAGGTCTTCTCCTGTTCTATGTTCTATGTTCTAGGAATGAAAATTTAAAGCACCAACACTTCAGAATACAGCCAAACACTGGATGACAGCATGAAGTACTAAAAACTCACCTGTGATTGCACCGTGCATATAATTTAATCTTATACTAGTGTTTTAGAACATAGAACATTACAGCACAGTACAGGCCCTTTGGCCCTCGATGTTGCGCCAACCAGTGGAACCAACCTAATGACCTTCTAACCTAAACTATTCCAATATTATCCATATGTCTATCCAATGACCATTTGAACGCCCTTAAAGTTAGCGAGTCCACAACTGCTGCAGGCAGGGCATTCCACGCCCTTACTACCCTCTGAGTAAATTTTTCCTGCCACATGAAAATGCTTTCATTTCTTTCTACACTTGTGCATGCTGTGTTTCTACAAGCAAATATACCTAAAAATATTAAAACAAAAAGAGAAGTAGAAATACAGAAAAGATTAACTGAAATACCTAAATTTGGAATCGCATCATAATAGAGCTATTTAAACGATGAATGCACATAGTTTTTTTACCCAAGGAACGAGAATTGAAAACTAGAGGGCATAGATTTAAGGTGACAGAGAAATATAATGAGGTGAGAGAGGAGCATAATCAAGGACCCCACATACCTTGGACATACTCTCTTCCACCTTCATCAATCAGGAAACAGATACAAAATTCTAAGCTCACATACCAACTGACTCAAGAACAGCTTCTTTCCTGCTGCCATTAGACTTTTGAATAGATCTACCTCATACTAACTTGATCTGTCTCTGCACCTAATTATGACTGTAACACTACTATCTGCACCCTCTCCTTTCCTTCTCTATGTACAGTATGCTTTGCGCTATAATTTAGAATGAAGCATGAACAGTCTTCATTTTGCAAATCTAAGTAACGCAGTAGGTGAAAGCGTGATCAGACTCACAGAATGCTCTCGGTACCAAATACTCACTGTCCTGCCTTATAAATGAAGAGGTGGAGATGGTGGTGTTGGACTCGTAAGAAGTCGCAGAACACCAGGTTAAAGTCCAACAGGTTTATTTAGAATCACGAGCTTTTGGAGCACTGCTCCTTCGTCAGGTGAGTGGAGAGGTCAGTTCGTGAACATGGCATTATATATTTGTGTGTGTATGTATATATAGATAAAGACACAATTACAGATTGGAATGTGAAGAATGATTGGAATGCGACTCTTTAGAGGTAATCAAATCTTTACAGTGTGCATGGAAAGAGGGATAATCACAGGTTAAAGAGATGTGAATTAAGCACAGGAACAGATTCTTTTGCCTACGAGCTGCACCGACCATGCTACCCATCCAAACCAAAACTCATCCCTTTCCAAGGACCATATCCCTCTATTCCTCTTCATGGATTTGTCTCAAGACAGGATAGTTCGCAGGGGACATGAGGAAAGGACACTTGGCTGAGTCTGCAGAGGGAGTTTAGCACGCATGGAACCAACAAAGATTCATGCCCACAGAAAAGAAGAGAAAAAGATCGCTCATCAGAGATGCACAGTTACTGCACTGAATGCACAAGTAGAAAATCACAAAACTGTTGCAAACCAGCTGTCTGGGATTTATCTTGATCAACTGTAGGATATAGCCCGCGAAACAGAACATTCATGCATATGTTCAATCTATTAACATTGAAGAGCTGCCAGCTGTGTGACTGGCAAAGCTGATTTCCTTAATGCTCATCTTTACTTTCATCCTAAACACAATACAGCTCCAACTGCTCCAGCTTACTGCAGCAAAGTATTTGCCTGTCCAAAATCAAAATGCTTACAATCCCATTCAACCAAACAGCATTTTCTGTGAAAAAAGAAATTGATGTTCCATACTTCATTGAGAATAACAACTTGTCCCAGAGATGTAAAGGTGGTGCAACAGGTTATTCATGAGTGATCTTGAAGATTTCCAAATGTGTTTGATAAATCCCCAAATATGGGAGAGAGAGAGAGGGAGAAAAAGGGAGAGCCTTGCATTTCTATAGCACCTGGGGATAAGCTCAGGATTATGCTTCTTTCCTTATGGTGAGGCACATCATGGTACTGGGAAACTGGTTTATTACAAAATTATAGAATCTCTACAGTGCAGAAGGATGCCATTTGGCCCATCAAGTCTGCACCAATCACAATCCCACCCAGGCCCTATCCTCATAATCCCATGCATTCATCCTAGCTGGTCTCCCTGATACTAAGGAGTAATTTAGCAAGGCCAATCCAGATACATCTTTGGACTGTGGGAGGAAACCAGGGCACCTGGAAGAAACCCGCACAGGCATGGGGAAAACGTATGGACTCCACAAAAAGATAATTGTCTCCAATTTCCCAGTATTTAACTGGGCAAAACTGTAGGTCATTCAAGCAGCAGGAAATCAGTCTGACAATATAGAGGCAGACATGAGGAGAATGTGCAAACTCCACACTGACAGTGACCCAAGCTAGGAATCAAACCCAGGTCCCTGGCACTATGAGGCAGCAATGCTAACCAATGTGCCACCATGCCATCCTTGGAATCTAATATAGTTCATGAATAACTACAAATCATCTCATTGGAAATTTTGATCAGATCACCAATGATTGCTTGGTGGTTTAGATCAAGTGGGTGGCATGGTGGCACAATGATTAGCATTGCTACCTCACAGTATCTAGATTCCATTCCAGCCTCGGATCTCTGTCTGTATAGAGTTTGCATGTTCTCCCCTTATTTACGTGGATTTCCTCCTGGTACTCCGGTTTCCTCCTCCACTCCAAAGATCTGAGGGTTAGGTGGATTGGCCATGCTAAATTACCCTTTCGTGTCAGGGGGATTAAGAAGGTAAATAAGTAGGGTTATGGGATAAAGCCTCAGTGGGATTGTTGTCAGTGCAAGCTCAATGGACTGAATGGCCTTCCACTGAACTGTAAGGATTCTATGATTCTAAGATAGCCTCAAAAGTTGACACATAATAGTCCGGGTTTTCCATTGGTTTTCTCAACTTAATTTGCCTAAAATCAAACGGTGATTGAATTAAGTGCAAATTGAGTTTCTGTGATCCTTTGTGCTGGTTTAGACAATGTCATACTAGAAGTCAGGCTGGCCCATAAACCTGATTAAACAGATTGAATGAATCACCACGGCAAATTTTGGCTAATTGTGCTTCAAAAAGGCTCTCTCTAAAAAAGATTTTTCTAGGTGCAAAGAGACTTATAAACAAGTTGGATAGTCAGAGGCTTTTTCCCAGGGTGGAAGTGTCAATTACAAGGGGGTACAGGCTCAATGTGAACGGGGGAAAGTTTAAGGGAGATGTGCAGGGGAGCAGCTTTTCATGCAGGGAGTGGTAGGTGCCTGGGGCTTCGGTAAGGTATCATGACTGGCACACACTTGGAGGGCCGAATGGCCTGTTCCCGTGCTGTACTTCTCTTTGTTCTTGCTATTTGTTTTAACAGGTTTTTCTGACAACAAGGAAATTGACCACTATTCATCAGTATAATCAGAAAATGGTTGTGTACTTTCTTAGCCATTTTGTGTCATGTAAAATGTGGCTGTTGAATTGAGCTTGTGGATCAGACCCTGGCCGGAATTTAAACAAAACACACGGGGTTGGGGGGGAGAGGGGCATGCTCCCAGCCCGCTGCACTGCTTCTGTAGTCATGATGTAGAGATGTTGGTGTTGGACTCGGGTAAACACAGTAAGAAGTCTCACAACACCAGGTTACAGTCCAACCAGTTTGTGTGACAGTAATCTTACAAGCTTTCGGAAACGGTGTTCCTTCGTCAGGTGTGTGGAAGGTTCTGATCAGAGAAAGGCATATAAAGTCACACAGTTTACAGAATACTGATTAGAATGCAAGTCTTTACAGCTAACCTGCTATGCAGGCAATGTGAGTGGAGATATCATTAGCATAGGTTAAAGAGATGCGTATTACAATCCACTTCTGAAAGCTTGTGAGATTACTATCAAATAAACTGGTTGGACTCTAACCTGGTGTTGTGAGACTTCCTACTGCTCTGTACTTCTGTGGGAGGGGGCCCTCTAGCAGAAGTCGTTTCGCGAGCCTCCCACTGGGCGTTTTGGCCTTTGCACATCTCTGGCAGCACGATTTCTGGCACCATCAGTTCCTGAATTCAGTGCAAAGCTGTGTAAATTATTTAAATTAGAATTCACATGTAATTGCAATGTCATTAGTGGGCCTGGGACTGAAGTCTCTAGGGTCTGCTCTTTTCTCCCCCATCACCAGGAATGGTTCACTCCTGTGAAGTTCATCATAGCTCCCCACTTGCAGGAAGCTGGTGCCCTGACGCTACTGGAGGGAAGGGGGAGCAATTGAGGCCCCCCCCCACCCCCCCTCCCCCCCACAAAGAGTCAGGCAACAGGAGTTGGCGCCAACTGGGCATTGGCACTTTGGGAATACTGGCCTGAGCCCCTGGCATTGCTCAACATGTAAAGTGCCTACGCCCTTGGTACTGCCGGGGTGGGGTGGGGGGGTGGGTGGGCGATTAGTGGGGTTGGGAATCTCTGCTGCCATTCTGGGCTGAGTGACAGTGGGAGTGACAATCAGAGATGGCCATTAGGGTGAGGATAGTGCAACCTGCTGAAGGGATCCGGGCTGCAACAGGGAGCAAAGGAACAGCGGGATTGGGGGAAGGTCAAGGCCTCTGGTAGGGTGGGGGATTGGGAAATTGGGGCTGTGAGGGAAGGGGTCATGGTTGGGCCTGGGCAAATTGAGGGGGACAGCGAACAGGCTATGGAAGGGAGGGATGGGGGTCGCACAGCTGGCAATGCGGGGGTCATGGGGCTGTGATCAAACAGGCCAGCAATCAGGAGGCCGGCAAACAGTGGCCACCGTGCATGTACAGGCCTCGGTGCTGACAGATCAGCACATGCGCAGTGGCCCACTCAGCACTATGCTGCCGGCTTGCCCAGTGGGGATAGGTCCCGAACCCAGTTTTTTGGACTGATTCACGCTAGTGCGCTCAACAGTGCACAGAGTATGGGAGATTCACATTGAAACTCCCATTGAAAAAAAAGCGTGATTTACTTCTGGTTTTTACACAAATTTGACACTTAGATTTGGGACAAGAATCATCCCCGTTATGTTTTGCAGAATGCACAAGAGTTTGCACAGAAACACAAGAAAAATAAATTGTCAAAACTAGCGCAATTCTGGCTGCAATTTGTGTCCGATTCCTTGAATGCACCTGCAGTAGAAATGCACTTCATATATCTTTGCATGACTTCAAGATTTATCTGGGTGCTTGTATCAGCATTGTACACAAACATCAGTATGCATTAATTGCCCATTAAAATATCTTTAAGTTGCCTGCACTTGGATACTCAAAGGTATGAAAGTTGTCAATTGCCCAACTCATTCTGGAAGATTTGCAGTGCACTCATCGATTTAACCCAGGGTTGTTTGGTCTAGCCAGGCGCAGAAACTGGCAATTTGACAACTAGTCACAGTATTTAGTAACACTAATAAACCATAAAAGAAATTGCAACTATTGAACAGTGCTTTAAAGCATACAGAGAGAATTACAGCTAAGCTGAACTAGTCAGCTGAGGACTCACATCTGTCAATGTCCCTACTGCCCTGTTTAGTCTACTACCCTACATTTTATAAATACAGTAGGAGCTGTAAATCCAGACACTGCCTATCTCAACAACTGTCCAAACCTTGTCTGATGGTACTACTTAATGACAGGCATGGCTTGTCATGTTTAAACTGAATAACTGTCTTGCCTCTCACACAGTCAGGAGTCAGCACTCCAAGCTAACCCGAATCTTCCCCGCTTGTGAAGGGATAACTGTTCAAAATAATTTATCATCAGTGGCTCTAAGTCTGATTGAGTTAAAAAAAAAATCACGTCACTGTACAAATATTAGCGAGAGTGTTAGTGTTCACTGCCATTAATCCTCTGAAAGTGACGGCAAAATCCGTGTCAGAATTCCATGCCAACCCCACCTCCAACACTGGAAGCAGGCAAGAAGATGAGGTGAGGGTACATAAAATATGGCGAACGGTGGAGGAAAAGAACGGTGCCCATTGTCTATCTGCCTTTACTGGAACTATACCAGCAAAGGATGCCCTGCCCACTCTCAGAAACAACCAGAGTTGAGGCGATTGGTGTGTGCCATGGGTGGGAGAAGGGGATGTGTGTCCATTCCATTCAGCCCACCCACCAAGAACCCCACATGTCTCTCTATCTACACTCCTTGCCCACTCTCCAGGGCCCATAAGACAGGTTACTGTCAATCCATTCCACCCAACTCCAACACTGATCCTGATCCAGGGCTCACGCGTGGACGGCCTGGTGGCACAGTGGTTAGCACAGCTGCCTCACAGCACCAGAGAACTGGGTTCGAATCCCGGCTTGAGTCACTGTCCATGCGACATCTGTACGTTCTTACCATGTGTGTGCGGGTTCCCTCCAGGCACTCCGGTTTCCTTTCACAGTCCAAAAGACTGGTTAGGTACATTGGCCATGCTAAATTCTCCCTTGGTGTATCTAAACAGGCACCGGAATGCGGCGACTCGGAGTTTTCTCAGTAAATTCATTGCAGTGTTAATGTAAGCCTACTTGTGACACTAATAAATAAATAAATTACAGCAGCCACCATATCGTCTGATAAACTAAATACTCTTGGGGATAGGAAATCCTGCTTCAGGGGTGTAGCAATCACGACTCACACCATAAGAAACAGGAATAGGAATAGGCCACTCCGTCCCTTGACCCTGACTGACTTCAGGCAAATAGTTCCCTGAAACATATAAAATGGCTTCCAGGATTGGTAGAGGTAGGCTTGTCAGGGAGGGGGGGTATAGGGAGTCGGAGGTGGTTGAGACCCACCATCTCCGCTATAAATCCCAGTTCTGGAGTGTGCACATGTGTGCAGGTAAGTGTGGAAATTTGGAACTTGCTGACACTCGTTCTTTGCTTCCCATAGGGTGAGTAGGAGGATTTGTTCTGACTGCAATCAAACAGAATTCACTAAATGGACAAGAATGTTTAAGGCATTGGTCACAGTATAAAAGATAAACCTCACTGAATTAAATATAACTACATTTTTTACAATATACTCCGTTCATAATTACTGCTGAATAGACTTTGTTGTATTTGATGAGCTCATTTTATATTTGTGGAATGTCACATTTCTCCATTATGAGAAAAGGCTCAATTCTTTTTTTTAAGTTTGCATATGATGTTTCTGCATCTATCTTAATCCCATGTATATGTCCCAAACCATTCCTTCATTCACTTTAAAATCTTTAATTAAAAGTGAAAATAGGTGCATTTTACTCCCTGATTTCCTGTCTATGAGAAAACTTAAATGTGACTGGCTGCTTATCTTGTTTGGTGGCATGCCTATTGTTAATGCCTTGAACTGGCATCAGATTTAAACCAACATTGGGAAAGAAGAATTCAGCATCAAGGAGATCAGACGGAGAATGCCGCTTAGTTCAAAATCTGGATCATTAATTTTTTGTGCATTATAAAAATAAAACCTTCAAAACCAGCAGGGTAGCTTCTTGTGGTATCGTTTTTGCTGATGCAGAAGATACAACATTTTGTAACATCTGGACCATGCATCATCATCAGACCATCAGATGTAGGAGCAGAAATAGGCCATTCGGCCCATCAAGTTTACTCCGCCATTCAATCATGACTGATATGTTTCTCAACCCATGCAAGGGATTGCAGGCTGGGCTCGAGAAATGGAATTAGTCTGGTTTGTGAATGATGGAATAAAGCACAGCATCAGTCGATATGGTTGTGTCTGATCCACTTTGATTTTCTTTGGAGATTGTTCCTTTGGAGAAAATCCCAGCCATAAAATTAGACTCACAAGCCTTGAAAAACATAAAAATGACACAATTCTCAAAATGAAATTTCATCAGCAATAGAAGCCTGTGCTTTATGTGTAAAATTGAACATCCAATATTGCAATGACTGACACTGCAAAGTAAAACAGAACAATCTGTATACAATTACAAATGGCGCGTGAGGTGATATGTTGACGGAGAAACAAAGGATTTTGCAAATACTTTTATTCTAAAACACTCAATTAGCCTGATGGAGATCAGTGAATTCAGTGCAAATCAGGGCTTGAATCTTAACCTGACAGTCTGTATATCTTAGCTTCATGCTATCGTTATCAGCTAAGGCATCTCGAGTGCTCAGCAACTTATTTTCAAAGAGATGGTTCAATTGGCTAAAGTGTCTGGGGAAATAAAGCTATCAGCCACAACAGGAATAGTACATGCCATGTCAGCCAAGTCACATTACTAGTATTGCGTGTGACTCATTAAACATCCGCACAGCTTACTTGACTACTGACAGAAACTCAAATAGGATCTCAGTCACTCAATCAGGATCTTCTCATCTTTCTTGATGTAGAAGCAGTTTCATGTTTCACTTTCTTTTGTTTGACTCCCATCGTATCAGGCAGCTGATCCAAGCTTAAAGTTTACAGATCGTTCCATTTGAGGTACAAAGCTACTGATAGTGAAAGCAGAGCCTTTGATTCCCAGTGGGTCAATAAACTTTTAAGGCAAGAAAGCTCGGCTCCTTAACCCTGGAGTAAGCTGAAGTAATCTTCCCACATTGATTCCAAGATGAGCAAGTTAAGTTTGAATCATAGAATCTAGAGTGCAGGAGACCATTTGACCCATCGAATCTGCACCGACAACAATCTCACCCAGGTTCCAACCCTGTAACCTCACATATTTATCCTCCTAAGCCCCCTGACACTAAGGGGCAATTTAACATAGCCAATCAATCTAACATGCATGTCTTTGGACTGCGGAAGGAAACCGGAGCACCCCAAGGAAACCCATACAGACACAGGGAAAATGTGCAAACTCCACACAGGCAGTCACCAGAGGCTGGAATTGAACCCGGGTGCCACGCACTGTGAGGCAGCAGGACTAACCATTGGGCCCCCCGTGCCACCCAAGTTGGGACAGGGATACTTATTAACAACTGAGAAATTTTTAGTATCTGTCATCCAAAATCAAAATGCTGCAAAGACACATGAGTGAGGCTCCTTCTGTTTGAAAATAACTTTTCCATAGGAAAGCAGAATTGCTTTTATACAGTCATGAGAAGACCAAAATTTCCTGCTTCTTTACTGGCTCTGACAAAGAGTCATCCAGATTCAGAACATTAGCTCTAGTCTCTCTCCATGGATGCTGTGGATTTTCTTTACCTGCTAAGATGTTCCAGTATTTCCTGTTTTTGTTGTGGTCACCAAGTTTCTTATTCATTCACTTGACCATGAGTGGCACGGTGGTTAGCACTGCTGCCTCACAGTGACTAGAGTCACTGTCTGTATGGAATCTGCACGTTCTCCCCGTGTCTGCATGGGTTTCCTTCGGGTGCTCTAGTTTTCTCCCACAGTCCGAAAGACATGCTGGTTAGGTACACTGGCCATGCTAAATACTCTCTCAGTGTACCCAAGCAGACACTGGAGTGTGACGGCTAGAGTATTTTCACAGTAGCTTCACTGCAGTGTTAATGTAAGCTTACTTGTGACACCAATAAATAAGCTTAAACTAAATTAAGTTAATCTAGCAGCTACACCCTAGCTACAACTGCAACACTATATCCTTTCCTCCTCCTCATGTGCTCCACAAATGGTATGCTTTGTATAATGTGCAAGGAACAACACTTTTCACTGTGTACTAATATATATGTGACAATAATAAATCAAATCAAATTGTAGCAAGTGGGAAACTTTTGCCACATCCATGGGTTATTAGACTTCCGACTGGAATCTTCAAATCACCAGCATCATTGGAAGATTCTCCGGTTCAGCTGTATTGAACATTGCTGTTGGAGGGGAACTAGATGACGGAGCAACAATTCATAGTTTAGTCTGACAGCATTAATGCCAGATAGGAGTTCTGAATTCTTCTTAATTCGCCCACATACAAAACGAAACTTGCAGTCTTTATTACGTAATAGTGCTTTGGTTCAGGACAATATTTGAGAATTGGTTTGATTTTTAAAAGCTGTCAACTGGGAGCCATTTTAGAAAATAACAGACTTACCAGGATGAACTAAACAGAACTACAATTTTACGATTATACGGAAGTCGCACTTTATGAGACAAATTTAAGTTTGCCCATTCCTGCAATTCCCAATGAATCTAAGCATCAGAACATAACACCAACAGGCAATTATCAATAAAACTCATTTAATGGTGAATTAACAAAATGACTCGATGGTTCCTTTGAAGGTAGATGTTTTAAAGAGCCCTGGAGATGACTTACTAGCTACTGAGTGGAATAACTCATGAAAATGTTCTGATGGTAAGGCAGTTGTGGAAGAACTAGTTCCCCTCTATATATAAAATCTCACTTGTGTCCATTATTGGACATTTGGCCTTAGAAGATGGGAAAAAAAGTGGAAAACTGTAATTAGGGATTGCAGCTTTCTAAGCAAAATATTTCCACTTCTATTGTATACCTCACCAGTGTTCATGACAACCAGCTCTTTCCCTATTCAACTGCTCAAGCATTTAATTTTGATGATAATTAAAATTAAGCTCTCCGTAGATACACTACCTTCTAAACAACGACCAACCCCGAACTTTGATGATAATCCCAGCTTTCATCTGCTAATATTCTTGCCCTCACTATTGCCTCTATAGTTAAAATAGGGAAGAGGTAAACATGTGGAGAGGGTAGCAAAGCCAAATGGGCAGAGGCCACTGTGCCACCTGGCTTCTTGCCCAACATATTGGAAGAGCCACTCAGGGGCCAAAAAAATGGACGGTCGAATTTCTTCCAGAAATCTGAATCCAATCAGTGTGGCATTCATTTCTTGTTGGATAAAGGCTGAAATATTTGAACAGCCCAGCCGCAAAAGATAATGCGACATTTACAATTTAACCACAGTGCAAAGTAACCTACCGAGTAGAGACTGAACAGCATCTAAACAAAACCATATGCTGTTTTGTAACTTGTTTACTGTTACTTTATCTTTAGTGTCAAATCCAACCTAAATTGCAATTTTAATTTTAAGTTTATATGTACATATATGCTCCAATAAAGAGAAGACAGCAGGCTGTTCATGAATATGCCAATCAAATCAAAGTCACGCATATTGGCTGCAGCATCAGAGTCAGCATATGGTCTCCAGGTTTCAGGCAAAGAGGGATGAACCCTTTGGGGTAGGATAGTTTTAATTCATTATACAACAGTATGCCTGAAGGCCACACATATACAAGAATATTGGAAGTGGGCATGCTTTGAACAGTCATGTCATTCGCACAGATACACAGAACAGTCAGCACGTTGCTGGCTGATCTGCATTCACAACCACTTCCTCTTTGAAAAATATGTGCCCAATCCCTGCAACCTGGGTTCGATTCCAGCCTTGGGTGGAGTTTGCATGTCCTCCTTGTGCCTATGTGGGTTTCCTCCGGGTCTCCAGTTTCCTCCCACAGTCCAAAGATGTGCCAGTTAGGTGAATTGGGCATGGTAAGTTTGCCCAAGATGTATAGGTTAGGGGGAATTTGCAGGATAAATGTGTGGGGTTATAGGGATAAGGGGATGGCCCTGGGTAAGATGCTTTGTCGGAGAGTTGGTGTAAATTTGATGGGTCAAATGGCCTTCTTCTGTACTAGGGATTCTATGATTCAAAATGAAAACTGAACTTACAAGATGCAACCTGCCAATGTTATAACTAGTGTGATCACCTAACACAAGGGACATCTAGTAATCATCTGCTATCAATATCGTGCCTGCATAACAGATGGGGCCTGGAGGTTGCCTCCTGAAATTTACAACCCCAGCAACCACTGTGTACTGACAACATGACAACAGGTAAGTTGGATTTCTCCTTCAATGTTCTAAATATATCAATATTCTTAATTTTTTTTGCTCTCCCTTTGGGCAATCAGGGGGCTCTCTCGTTGATGGGAAAGTGGCAATGTTTTCTTTATTATTAGTCAGGATGGAAAGTTCCTGAATCACACATGATTCCATTGTTTTCAAAGAGAAAACATCAGCCGGTGCTTTGAGCAGTTGGCGCAAATCATCTGAGCTCACAAAGCAGCGGCCAAGCTCATTTCCAAACTCTAAAAATATTCTTATTCCATAGTTTCCGTGGATGAATGAAAACAAACATTGCAAGTCACAAATCTTTTCAAGAGGCAGCTAGATCTATACAAGAGGCAGCAAGAAATAGCACTTAGGGCAAATGGGATCAAAGGTTATAGGGAAAAAGCAGGGTTAGGCTATTGAGTTGGACGATGATTTTAATGAATGGTGGAGCTCGCTCGAAGGGCCACATGGTCTCCTCCTGCCCCTGTCTTCTATGTTTCCATGTTATGATAAATTGAGTTCTAAATCTTTTATTTCTTTCACTTACATCCATACTGACTATCAAACTAAGGTAGAAAGTCCCTTGAAAGACATCGGCTTAGAGGGGATCTAATAGAGGTGTATAAGATTATAAGGGGTATAGATAGAGTAAATGGTGGTAAACTTTTCCCACCTTCAGAAATGGATAGGACGAGGGGTCACGGCCTTAGGGTGAGGGGGGCTATGTATAAGACGAATATTAGAGGGCAGTTTTTCACACAAAGGGTAGTGGGGGTGTGGAATGCACTGCCGAGTAAGGTGGTGGGAGCAGGCACGCTAGGGCTGTTTAAGGGTCTCTTGGACAGCCACATGAGCGTTATGCAGATAGAGGGATATAGTAGGACTGTTTAACTATGGCTTTTTTTTCCACAGGTAATTCGGTCCATACTTGACCATCAAGGAGCATGCATTCGGCAGGTGGTGCGAGGACAGCTCTTGGATGTTGATTCATGGGTTGCCTGGTGCTTCATGTCGTAAATGAGTGCTTTATCTGGACCATCTGAAGGGCACCATGACAGCTCAGTGACTATCGCTGTAGCTGTGCAGACACTTGGAATTGGGCCGGTGTCTGCGGGAGTTTGCGCGTTCTCCCCGTGGTTGCGTGGGTTTTCTCCGGGCGCTCCGGTTTCCTCCCACATCCCAAAAATTCGCTCTTAGGCTGATTGGGAAACAAATTGTCCCTACATTTAGACTCTTCTATATTAGGAATAACCTAAAATTAGGATAGGATAATGGAACTGTTACTATATAGTTATGACGGTGGCGCGGGCTCGTTGGGCCGAAGGGCCTGTTTCCCGTGCTGTGTGTTGCTCTTGCTCTAGAAGGCCAGGGCACAGAATCTTTACAGTACAGAAGGAGGCCATTCAGTCTATACTAGCTGTAGCCACATGTATTTACCCTGCTAATCCTCCTAACCTATCTACCTTAGGACACGAAGGGGCAATTTAACTTGGCCAATCCACTTAACCTGTATATCTTTGGACTATGGGAGGAAACCGGAGCACCTGGAGAAAACTCACTCAGGCATGGGGAGAACATGCAAACTCCACACAGAGAGTCGCTCAAGGTTGGAATTGAATCTAGGTCCCTCACTGCTGTGAGGCGGCAGTGCTAACCACTGTACACCATGTTGCAACCAGCTTCAGAACAAACCAATCTATCATGTGCAAGAGAGACTTTCAGAGAACAGGGGGGCTCAAGACAACACTTGTGATGCAGCAGAGCTCCCTCAACACTACAATGGAACGTTATCCTAGATTATTGTGCTCAGATATTTGGGGTTGGATCGACAAACTTGTGACTCAGAGGGGGGACTGCTACTATGGTTGACACTGCAGGATTCATCCCAACAATCTCCAAGACAGATCAGGTGGACTTTGTAAGCATGCCTTAGATATGACTATTAGTCTACATGTGCCTCCCTTGCCCTGATCTCAGTTGTGAAACTAGACGTATTTAAACCACCAGAATCCAAGTGGAGAGAAATTTGGGTCCAGAGAGCATTCCATAGGGCTTGATATCAATCTATATTCAAATCCACTAGCAACATCTTCTCAGCATGCTAGGTCTCACTGGTCAATAAAGGGAGAAATCCCTGCCAGAATGAGGAGGACCTTAAGGACACTAGTGCCCTGTGTGAGTTCTCCCAGTTTAGGAACAGAGCTCATTGTCCAGTGGCATTTTGCATCACCACTTAACTTGGCTCTCTGCACCTTGAGATTCCTTTGGTAGTTGGAGCAGCAACGAATGCAATAAAGGTGCTTTGATGCTCAGAGCACCTTTCGGAAGAAAGTGCAAAGCTGCTGCAAGTCTGTGAGTATCTCAGGCAGAGTTTCAGGCATCTCCAGATTGGTACCCATGAAAGGAACACTGTCTCACACTGTGGGTTTGCCTGTCCTATCTACCAGCTGTCCTTCAGCCAATTTAAGTTTTTAGCCCGATTGCAATGCCCTTGAAGCATACCAACCAGTCATTCCAGGTTAGGACCAGAAATCTGTCTGGAATTCCAAGGCCTAATCTGCAATGCAAGGAACTCACAACAAGGAACTATTTAGGTCCTTATCTGAGGAAGGATGTGCAAAAGTTTATTTATTAGTATCACAAGTAGACTTACATTAACACTGCAATGAAGTTACTGTGAAAATCTCCTAGTAGCCACACTCTGGAGCCTGTTCAGGTACACTGAGAGAGAATTTAACATTGCCAATGCACCTAACCAACACGTCTTTCGGTCTGTAGGAGGAAACCGCAGCATCCAGAGGAAACTCAGGCAGATATAGAGAGAACCTGCTGACTCCACCCAAGCCAGGAACTGAACCCAGGTCACTGGCACTGTGAGGCAGCAGTGCTAACCGCTGTGCCACCATGCCGCCCCATGATCTTGCTGTAGAGGGTATGCAGCGAAGATTTACCAGGCTGATTCCTGGGATGGCAGGTCTGTCATGTGAGGAGAGACTATTGACGGGATCTCATAGAAACTTTCAAAATTCCAACAGGATTAGGTAGGATAGATTCAGAAAGAATGTTCGAAATGGTGGGGGGAATCCAGAACTAAGGATCATACTTTGAGGATAAGGGGTAAACTTTTTAGGGCTGAGGCGAGGAGAAATATCTTCACCCAGAGGATGGTGAATCTGTGGAATTCACTACCACAGAAAGCAGCTGAAGCCGATTTCAAGAAGAAATTAAATATAGCTCTTGGGGCTAAAGAGATCAACATATATTGGGGGGGAGGGAGGTGTGGATCAGGATATTGAATTTGATGATCATCCATGATCATAATGAATGGTGAAATAGCCTTGAAGGGCTGAATGGCCTGCTTCTAGTTTCTATGTGTCCTGCCTTGATTGCTCACTGCCAGCATGGTGGTGGATCATTCTGGATGCTTGAGTCCAAGAGCCCAATAGTAATGAGTATCTGAACCTCCCATGTTTCCCACAACATAATTTTTTTGCCGTAAATTGGGAGGAGACTTTTTGCTCCAATAAGCAATGGTTTATTATTGATTTAATGTTCATACAAGATGAGTGTGATGGAACTAATACACAACCCTATTCTCTTCTCCTCCTAGGCTCCAATTGAGGATCTTCTCTAACTCAGCATGCATGTCCTTGCTCCTGATTGGCTCAGCTTCCTGTGCAGCCTCTCCACAGGTTCCAGCCCAATCGCGTGGCCCGCAAAGGATCATCCCATAAAACGGGGCCACGTAACCACAGTTAGATCATCAGTTGGGCTGTTTACTGGCAAGTAGTGTCCCAGTCTTCTATCATTGACACTGAGGACAGTTAAGTGATAATATGCAATTAGCTCTACTAGTAATCTTTCCATGGGTTAGTGTTTGCACTGCAGCTATGGGATCCTGGGTGCATGCTGTTTTTCAGAGATCAACACCGCAGCCATCAGGCTCTTGAACTCCCACTTCCACTTATGGTTGGGGAACACATCGAAGCTGCATGTGCTTCTCAGCCATTGAACAACTCACTTGATGTTTTTACAAACTCAAGACGTGAATGGCAGAATAGGATGTTATCCACTTTCAGATTCAGTGCAGGATAAGTCAGATCATGGCCAAAATCTCCTATCCCCCTTCGTAGCTGGGATTTTCCAGGGTCGCAACAAGTGAGTGGAATTTAGACTAGAATGTCAAGTTGTTCATTCTCGCTTGCAATGCCTCCCAGCACAGACAAGACCAGAGAATCCCATCCAATATGTCCGGTAGGTCTACAAGGACCCAGATGACACCTTGTTCCCAATTCTGGGTGGAATATACTCTTGAGGCCAGGTTTGGCCATAGTGGACACACAGTGGGACAGTCATTAGCTCTGCTGCCTCACAGCATCAGGGTCCTGAGTTTGATTCCCAGCTTGGGTCGCTGTCTGTGCGGAGTCTGCACATTCTCCCCATATCTGCATGGGTTTCCTCCAGATGCTCCAGTTTCCTCCCACAGTCCAAAAGAATGCTGGTTAGGGGCATTGGCCATGCTAAGTTCTCCCTCAGTGTACCCAAACCAGCACCAGAGTGTGGCAACAAGGGTATTTTCACAGTAACTTCACTGAAGAGTTAATATAAGCCTACTTGTGACACTAATAGATTAACTGTAATGTCAGCTCTGTAGCGTGAATACTCCTTAGAGAAAGTCTAAAATTTCTTTACTTGATGAAGGAGCAGCACTCCAAAAGCTTGTGATTCCAAACAGACTTCTTGAATTTTTTAATCCTTGGTTTGCACCTCAGCGAGGATGTCACATGACTTTAGATAGGGTGGAGAATATATAAATAGTGAAACACAAGCAACCACATTTCCTCTTAACTACCCTCAGGTAATGAGGGGAATGGGCAATAAGTGCTGGCTAGTCAGTGATGCCCACGTCCCACGAATGAATAAAAAAGAAACACTGGGTAAATTAGGTGGATTAGAGCTTTTTACCTTGTGCATCATTTTCCTTTGTGTGTTTTATAAATCATGAGACTTCAAGTGTGAGAAGTTTAGAACATAATAACTCGGAGCAGAAATAGACCATCTGGCCCTTCGAGCCTGCTCCGCCATTCAATAAGATCATGGCTGATCTTTTCAAGGACTCAGCTCCACTTACTCACCCACCCACCATAATCCTTAATTCCTTTACTGTTCAAAAATTTATCTATCCTTGCTTTAAAAACATTCAGTGAGCTAGCTCAAATACTTCACTGGGCAGGGAATTACTTTATGTGAAGAAGTTCCTCCTCAATTCAGTCCTAAATCTGCACTCCCCCTTTATTTTGAGGCTATGTCCCCTAGTTCTAATTTAAACTGCCAGTGGAAACAACTTCCCTGCTTCTATCATATCTATTCCCTTCATAATCATATGTTTCTATAAGATCTCCCTCATTCTTCTGAATTCCAATAAGTATAGCCCCACAGTCACTCTTCATAAGTCAACCCTCTCAATTACAGAATCAACTTAGTGAATCTCCTCTGCACTCTCTCCATTGCCAGTATATCCTTTCTCAAGTAAGGAGACCAAAACTGTGCTTAATACGGAAGGAGAATTAACTGTATGTTAATTAATTAAAATTAATGTGTATCTTCTGATTTGTGCACAGATCATAGCAAGGAACTGACAGGGGACGAGATGAGAGGTCTCCGCTTGGGAATTACAGACTGCTGACTGTTATCGGGATCAGCTGCTGTCTTACTGAACTCAATGAGCCACACACCAGGCAGGGGCCAAGCACAGAGGATAGACAGCTGGCTTTGCTGTAAATCAATTGTCTTCAGGATGATTTATCAGGGGAAAAGATTGTTTTATGAGTGTATGGGTTTACTTTTTACCCCTTCCTCTCTGAGAAACACAGAGATGAGGGATGGAATTCTCCCGAAAAAATTCTAAATGTCGAACTCGCATGAAAACGGGAGTAATTCATACTGTTTTTTTTCCAGTGGGAGTTGAGAGAAGAATCTCCCACGCTCTGTGCATTGCAGAGGCCACCAGTGTGAATATCATTCATTTTCAGGGAGGGGGGCCTATTCCCACTGGAGAGGCTGAAATCTGTGCGCTGATGGGCCACTGTACCTGTACCCATCTGTCAGTCCAAGATTGATGCCTGCGCAGTGGCCCCACACTGTTGGCCTCCTGATTGCTGACCAGTCCCACCCCCGCAACCATTTCCAGGCCCAGCCACAAACCACCACCCCCCCCCAGCCTGCCATGATCTACAGTTTCCCCCCACCCCAAAAATAACACCTTCCACCCCATTACAGAGCTGATTGCCATCCCTCCCACCCCACAGCTGATGCCCATCCCCCCCACGCCCATCCTGATCGCTGATCTCCCTCCTTCCCTACACTCCCACCACCTCCACAGAATGCCCCCTAATTTCTTCCCCCATCAAGCACTGTCCCTAGGCCCCGTATCTTGGCACAGCCCCAAGCCCGATGGGCAGTGCCAAGGTGTCCCTGGGCATTGATCGTTTACTCCTTGGGCAGTGCCAGGGATACAGGTTGACACTGCCAGGGTGCCAATGTCCAGGGGACACCCGTACCCATTCCCCTGGTGGGCAGGGGGGTGGAGGGCCCAAGTGCACCCTCTTCACTCCAGTGCAGTCAGGCCACTAGTGGGGAAGTATCGTAAGCCCCAGAGGAGTTAGGCATATGGATAGCATTGGAATAGTTTAGGTTAGAGGGTCATAAAATTGGTTCCATTGGTTGGCGCAACATTGAGGGCCAAAGGGCCTGTATTGCGCTGTAACGTTCTATGTTCTATGAGTGAGTTTAGCAGTGGGGGGAGGGGGAATGCTAGTGGGTTCAGGCCTGAGCTTGCTAATCACATTTAAATAACATTAAAATCCCTCCTACATATCTAATGCAACTCCGTGCCTATTTCTGACACGGAGCTGGCACTGGGAGAGGCTCTTGGGGCCGGATGCCCAATGTGGATCAAGCTAATCCAGCCCCGCTGAAATCTCCTGACCCGCCGCACTAATTATTAGCTCAGCAGGATGGGAGAATCACCCCCGTGAAATCAGTTTCAATTCAGGCAAGCCACAAGCACCCCCCATGTTCAGATGTTACATTCACATTAACCAGCTTCAATCAGAACACGTGGATTGTTTTCATCTTGTGTCATCTGATTGGGCTAGGTGGTAAAACTAACTGGTGTGGTTTAATCTAGTGATGTTGGAAAATAAATGAAAAATCGTGGACATTAACTGTTACCTGTTGCAGTTCTTTATATATTTCACCCAGTGCTCTGCCACAAGGTAATAAACACAACAGAACAAAAAACTGCAATTATATAATGGCTGTGAGGGGGTTGAGCACCAGCAGTGACTCCGGGGCTGGGGCAGGGGGTGGGTGTTGGGGGAAAGGGGTCTGATGTTCAAAACAGATGGGAGATGCTGGCACTGAATGTTGGGGTGGGCGGGGGGAGAGGGGTAGTTGTTTAGGCTCCCCCCATCCTCTCCCTCACCCATCATGACATTGTGAAACATGCCCAGCAGAATTTATTTTACACAGAATGTGGTAAGATCCAGAGAAAAAAAACCAAACTGTTTCTCTGGAGAATTTTATCGCCAGAACCAACACTCAGCCATGTCCTGGTAAGGTCTTGGTTCGATCCAAAAACAGCACCTCCAACAATGAAGCACTACTTCACTACTGCACTGAGAGTGTCTGCCTAGATTCTGTGCTCAAACCCCTTCAGAATGGGAATTGAATCTGCACTGGGGAGAAAAGAGTGCTTATACAAAGTAGCACCCCTACAGTCTTGGTACAGTGGTTAGCACTGCTGCCTCACAGTGCCAGGGGCACAAGTCAATTCCCGGCTTGGGTCGCTAAGCGAAGTTTGCACGTTCTCCCCGTGTCTGCGTGGGTTTCCTCCGGATGCTCTGCTTTCCTCCCACGGTCCATAAAATGTACTGGTTATGTGCACTGGCCATGCTAAATCCTCCCTCACTGTACCTGAATGTGTGATAGAGTGTGACAACTAGAGGATTTTGACAGTAACTTCATTGCAGTGTTAGTGAAAGCCTACTTGTAACACTGATAAATAAACTTGAAATTTAAACTTACTGTCTCACACTAACTATAAAATTCAGAGGTGACCCAAATGAGGTATTTTCAGATGACTGAAATATACAACAAGAATAGATGAGGACTATTTCAGTGAGGGAGTTCAGCACAATTGGACAGAGCTTTAAAATTAAAAATCTGCTACTCACTGCTGACCTTCACACAGGAAGGTGGCAAAAATGTGTTCTGCCTCCCTGGAGAAACTGAGGAGCTTTGGGATCAGTTGAAAATACCAAAGCTGGATTGCTAGGTTTTTGTGAGTTTGGGGTGTTAAGGCTTTACAGAACTAAGGTGAGTAGGTGGATTTAGAGGAGATCAGCCATGATCTAATTGAATGCTGGACAAGGCTTGAGAGGCTAAATGACCTGCTTGTGTTCCCATGTAATGACAAAGCTGCTTACATCTGCAACTTACATAAGCACAGGAATTAAACTGGCTTGTAAAATGGATAGACAGAAATAGCATTGAAAAAAAATTATAACGGTGTGTTGATGCTCTGTAAGTTCTTCTCCATATAAGTAATTTATTCAAATCTGAGATATACCCATTTAAGCACTGTTCTTTACATCTATTATATTTTATCTGAATTATTTTGGTTGAAATTCTAACTTGTGCCACCAGATGGCGAAAGTTATCTGAATGCAAACATTCATTTCCAACAGCACACACCATGTAGTATTCAACAAATCTGAACAACAGAAGGGTAAATCCCATTTACTTATTCTGCTTGCCCCATCAACAAACATGGTTGACAAAAATCTCCCCTCGCTTCAGGGAGTCAGTGCACACTCGATGGGCCAAAGGGCCTCCTTCAGCACTGGGCGGCACAGTGGCATAGACCTTGAAGCTGCTGCCTCACAACTCCACGGACCAGGTCCAATTCTTGGCTTGGATCACTGTCTGTGTGGAATCTGCATATTCCCCCCTCCACATCTGCACAGGTTTCCTCTGGGTGCTCTGGTTTCCTTCCACAGTCCAAAGCTGTACGAGTTAAGTGGATTGGTCATGTTAAGTTGCCCCTTAGCGTCAGGGGGACTAGCTAGGGTAAATGCACGGAGTTATAGGGATAGGGCCTGAGTAGCACTGTGATTGGTGCAGGCTTGATGGGCCAAATGGCCTTCTTTGGCACTGTAGGATTTTATGATTACATGTTGGGATTATATGGTTCTGTGTAGACTTTGCACATTCTCCCCGTGTCTGCACGGGGTTTCCTCCAGGTGCTCCAGTTTCCTCCCACAGTCTCCAAGATGTATTGGTTAAGTGCCATAATGTGGCAAGTGGGGGAATTTCACAGTAACTTCATTTCAGTGTTAATATAAGCATTATGTGTGACTAATAAATAAAGTTCTAATTCCTGCGATGACTTTGACACTCAAGCTCAAGCCTTTAGTGCTATGGTCTTGGTATCTGAGTAAATCTATGTTAAGAGAAACACAAAGTTAAGTATAGTACATTTACCCTAGCTAGTCCCCCTGACGCTAAGCAGCAAGTTAGCATGACCAATCCACTTAACCCATACAGCTTTGGACTGTGGAAGGAAACCGGAGCACCCGGAGGAAATTCATGCAGACACAGGGAGAACATGCAAGCTCCAAACAGACAGTAACCCAAATTAGAGGTCAAACCCAAGTCCTGATGCTGTGAGGCAGCAGTGCTAACCACTTCACCACCACGCCTCCCCCAGTTGCAAGTTTAAATTTTTGGCAAAACTATGGTGTTTGTGCACACATTGGGACTTATTTTGGATCCTAAGGCACTTCAGAGACTTAAGTTGAGTCATTCATGGCAACTCACACTGTAAGATTCAGGACATTAAGCTCAGAGCCTCAAGCAGATGATGTTATAAATAAAGCAACAGAATCCTGGATTTTATAACAGAAAGTACAGCATATGAAAGTCAAGTGAAGTACCATGTGTACAATTTGAAGGTCCATGCCATAGGACAGCTTTTGAGGCAACAAATAACCACAGGATTGATCCACTAAGATACTGTCTGCTATGAGAAAACAAAAATACAAATCAACAATAAACACTAAAAAATACTTTTAAAGTGGAGCACATCCCTTTAACAAAGATGGTCAAGTGAGATTTGAGAACTACTCAAAATTACAAACGAAATAGAGCAGGGTAAATACATTCAGACATTACCCACTGATTAAGGAGGTCTAGCATAAAAACATAGAACGTAGAAGCAGCAGTCGGCTATTTGGCCCTTCAAGTCTGCTCTGCATTCATTCTGATCATGGCTAATTATTGAATTCAATATCCTGAATTTATCCCTCCCCTCCATCCCCATTCCATCTCCCATGTCCCTTGATCCCTTTCGCCCCAAGAACTATATCTAATTTCTTTTTGAAATCACAGCATCAGGGATCCAGGTTTGAATCCTGGCCTTGGGTCACTGTCTGTGTGGAGTTTGCACATTCTCCTGTGTCTGCATGGGTTTCCTCTGGGTGCTCCAGTTTCCTCCCACAGTCCAAAAATGTGCAGATTAGGTGCACTGGCTGTGCTAAATTCTCCCTCAGTATATCCAAATGGGCGCAAGGGTGTGGCGACTAGGGGATTTTCACAGTAACTTCACTGCAATGTGAATGAAAGATGACCTGTGACTCATGAATAAAAAAGCCTTAAACAAATTTTTGACCTCAACTACATTCTGCAGTAGTGAATTCCACACATTGACTACCCTCTGGGCAAAGAAATTTCTCCTCATCTCAATTCTAAAAGATTTTCCTTCCATATCCTCAAACTATAAAAGGCATAACAATGAGATTAAATCAAAGAGATTTAAGACAGGGCTAAGAGGACCTTTGTACATATTATATATTCATAGTTAGAGGGTTATGAGGCTGTCAAAAACAATTAAAAAGGAAGAACTTACATTTATATAGCACCTTTCATGATCATAGGAAATCCAAAGTATTTTACAGCCAATGAAGTATTTTTTGAAATGCAGTCACTCCTTGGCCATTTGCTTACTGTGTGCTGGTAAAAATGAAGCAGACTTTAATGTAGGTTTTGAAACAGTGGTTAAAACATTTTCTTTGGCTCCTGTGTGAAGCATTTCCTGGAGATGACAGTGTAGTATAGCATAGAGTTAATGTCACTGGATGAGTAATCATGATGTGGTGTTGTCAAACATCTTACTAGACTAGTAATCTAGCTGTCCAGGCTAATGGGTTCACATTTATAGAATCATAGAACCCTATAGTGCAGAAAGAAGCCCTTTGGCCCATCGAGTCTGCACCAAACACAATCCCATCCAGGCCCTATCCCCATATCCTAACATATTATCCCCACTAATCATTCTAGTTTACCCACCACTGGACACTAAGGGGCAATTTCTTAAGAACATAAGGACATAAGAATAGGAGCAGGAGTAGGCCATTTAGCCCTTTGAGCCTGCCCCACCATTCAATAAGATCATGGCTGATCTGAAGCGGATCAGTTCCACTTTCCTGCTTTCTCCCAGTAACCCTTAATTCCCTTGTCTATCAGAAATTTATCTATCTGTGACTTAAATATATTCAACAAGGTAGCCTCCACCACTTCAATGGGCAGGAAATTCCAGAGATTCACTACCCTTTGAGTGAAGAAGTTCCTCCTCAACTCCATTATAAACTGCATCCGCACCTCCCCCTCTTTACTAGAGGGCACATCTAGTTCTGTTTCCCTTTCTAAGCAGGAGGAATCTCTCTACTTCTACCCTATCTAGCCCCTTCATTATCTTGTAAGTTTCTATAAGATCCCCCTTCAGCCTTCTAAACTCCAAAGAGTACAGGCCCAATCTACTCAATCTCTCTTCATAAGCTAACTCCCTCATCTCTGGTATCAGCCTGGCAAACCTTTTCTGTATTCCCTCCAAGGCCAATATATCCCTTCACAAATAAGGGGACCAAAATTGCACATAGTACTCCAGTTGTGACCTCACCAGTGCCTTGTACAGTTGCAGCAAGACCTCCCTGCTTTTATATTCTATCCCCCTCGCTATAAAGGCCAACATTCCATTCACCTTCTTGATCACTTGCTGCACCTGCGGACTGGGTTTTTGCAATTCGTGCACAAGGACCCCCAGGTCCCTCTGCACTGCAGCATGCTGCAGCTTTTCACCCTTTAAGTAATATTCCCTCTTACTATTATTTCTACCAAAGTGGACAACCTCACATTTGCTAACGTCATACTCATCTGCCAGGTCCTCGCCCACTCACTCAGCCTATCCAGATCTCTCTGCAGACTTTCCATGCCCTCCATGCAATTCACTTTTCCACTCATCTTTGTATTATCAGCAAATTTTGTTACGCTATACTCAGCCCCCTCCTCCAGATCGTCTATGTAAACGGTAAACAGTTGAGGCCCCAGCACCGATCCCTGCGGCACTCCACTAGTCACCAACTGCCAACCAGAAAAGGACCCATTGATTCCAACTCTCTGCTTCCTGTTAGATAACCAATCCTCAATCCATGCTAACACTTTACCCCCAACTCCATGTATCCCAACCTTCTGCAGCAACTTTTTGTGAGGCACCTTCTGGAAATCTAAAAACACCACATCCACCAGTTCCCCTCTGAATACCGCACTAGTCACATCTTCATAGAAATCCAATACATTCGTTAAACACAATTTCCCCTTCATGAATCTGTGCTGTGTTTGCTTGATCAAACCATTCAGGGACTGTGGGAGAAAACCGGAGCACCCAGAGGAAACCCACGCAAACACGAGGAGAATGTGCAAACTCCACACAGTGACCTGAGCCATGAATCGAACCCAGGGCCTTGGAGCTGTGAAGCAGCAGTGCTAACCACTGTGCTGCCCCACTGTGCTCCAACTCTGCCGCCATGGAAGCCGCTGGAAATTTAAATTCAAATAATTAAATAATTGAAAGCTGGTCTCAGTAACGGTGGCTGCAAAACTGTCATTGATTGTTGCTAGAGAAACTTATTAGGTTCACTAATGTCTCTTCAGGATGGGAAAACTATCGTCCTTTCCTGGTAACTCCAAACCCTACAGCAATATGTTTGACTCTGAACTACTCTCTGAAAATTGCCTAGCAAGCCACTCATTTCAATAGGTAATTAGGGATGGGCAAGAGGGCTGACCTAGCCAGTTTCGCGCACATATCACCATAAAGGAAAAAAAATCCACAGACACCTTTTGGGAACAGCGTTCTTAAGTCACGTCCATAGATGTTTCTGACTCCACTGGCAATTATAATCTAGCTCCAAAGTTTATGTAACCATTGTTAAGCATTTGTAACCTGTCCAACTACACAGAAAGCCTATTGTACCGATCAAAATAAGTTCCTTGCCTAAACGATGATTTATGAGCGATTGCAGATGAACTCAGTGAGAGAGGGAGCTGCGGAAGTAAGTCACAAATATTACACTGCAATGTTCTAGGAAACAAACTTAACAAAATGTAACAGCAACAACTTCATAAGCCAACAACTTGATCGATGACCCACAGCCTGACATTACAAGCATTCCATGGTGGTACGCGTTGAAAAATATTATTTTGGTTTTGGTACAAAGCATGCTTAATCGCAGGATATTTGCTCTCTATTTAAGTATGTGCTGAAAAAGAAAAGAACATTTTTGTCTCAACCACTTCAGATCCACGGAATCTGGCATGCTGTGAACTCAGTGTAGAATGTTGTGTGGTTGCAACAATAAACTTTGCACAAGTTTTCACCTAAAATTGACTCCAATGGCCTCGGAAAGCAAAAGCACTGCAAAAAGTTTCATTTCTTTCTTAACTTCTTACCTCTCCCAGTTCAGCTTGGATATGACATAGAGAGCAGGCATTACGGGCAATTGTACCAACTGGACAGCATCAGTGGGGAGTTAATCCCTTAAGCAGCCAATGTGTGCAATGTGCTCCTGAATCTTTGTTGGTGGTCAGGATGTCCTTAGTGACTAGACTAAGCAATGGCTCCTCTCAGACATGGCCCCTGGGGGACTGAGCCAATATTCCAAACCACAGAGATTCAGGTGCAAGAAGAGGTTCCTGTCGCAACATTGCCAAGTTACAATATTAGCGTATGCGAATACTGGCCACAAAACAGTTGGATTAAGTCCAATAACCTCTGGCTGATGTCACACATCGTCACAGGCTGCTTCAAGCTCAATAGAAAACATGCAAATAAGAACAGGAAAAACATATGCCGACATTAGAAAACCAATTATGAAAATCCGATGACTCGAAATCTCTCATAGAGTCAACAGGTGTGATCTTACCAGCCATTCACGCCACGCTCCCGCTGCAGCGAAGTTAGAGAATTTGGCTCCCAGCCAAATCCCTGTTCACTGCAGTAAGATGTTAAAATCCCACCAGTCTGAATGGCCATAAGGTTTTGGCCATAGAGGCAAACGGCATAGAAAAGACCCTTCAGCCCGTCAAATCTGCACCGACTCTAACTACCACTGAAGGCGTGCTGATCCCATGTTCCTGCACTTGTCCCATCTCCTTGAATGTTATGAAATTTCAACTGCTCATCCAAATACATTTTAAAGCTTGTCAGGTTTCCGGCCTCCACTCCCTTCCCAAGCACTGAATTCCATATTCTCACCACCCTCTGGGTGAAAAAGTTTTTCTCAAATCTCCTCTGAATCCCATCACATAAAACTATACACCTTCAACCAAAGGACACAGCTGCTTCCTATTAGAATCCCTACAGAAGGAGGGCATTCGTCCCACTGAGTCTGCATCAACCACAATCCCATGCCCATTTCCCATGAACCCTCATATGAACCCTGCTAATCCCCTGACACTAATGGATAATTTAGCATGGTCCAATCAACCTAACCCACACATCTTTGGACTGTGGGAGGAAACCACAGCACCTGGAAGAAATCCATGCAGACACAGGGAGAATGTACAGACTCCAAACAGCTAGTGACCCAATGCCAGAATTGAACCTGAATCCCTGGTGCTGTGAGGCAGCAGTGCTAACCAATGTGCCATGGTGCCATCCCTATCTGTACCCTTCATAGCATTATATATCTTAATCATGTCTTCCCTCAGCCTTCTCTGCTCTAAAGAAAATATTCCAAGCCTAGCCAGTCTTTCCTTACAGCTCAACCGTTCTATCTCAGACAACATTCTACTGAATCTCCTCGGTACATCCTCTCATGCTATCTTTAAAATCAAAAGCATTTTAAAAATCTGGTTTATTAATGTGATACATTCCCTCCTGTGTGTAAAAGGATAAAGAAAGTGCAGTGACTTGCACTCATAAAAAAGATAATTTTGCACAGAATTAACTTTGAGTTATATTTAATATTGACACACTTTTATGGTATAAATGTAACAGGAGACATGATGGATCGGGGCTACAAAATGACAGATTCCAGCTCTGAGTTCCTGATCGCCGAACACAGTGAGCTAATAATCCAAGTTACCTTCACTGTTAGCAACCAGGGACTTTCCTATAGAGAGTGAGCATGATATAATGGGGAAGCTTTCATTGCACAGCCTCAGAGACCTCAAAAGACTTTGCCATAAAAAAAAATCAAACCAGCCTTTTTTTAATTCAAAAATAAAACTGCCTGACTGATTAACTGATTGATTTTGGCATTTCTCAGTCAGATGGCAATGTAGCGATAGACAGCTCAGACCGCAACATGCTCAGGTTCAACTCTGGCCCCTGCCTGAATCAGATGAATTTGCTCAGCACACAGCGAGCATGAGAAATCAGTCTCAGCAACGCCGAGTCACTGAGGCAGAGAAGCATGGGAGGTAAATGTGCCAGGATCACTGTTCCTCATCCGTGGCCTTTTCATTCTCAGCTTGTTGCATCAGGACGAGCTGCTAGCCTGGGGCCACACACGGCGAAGGAAGATACTGCAGCAATCCCCTCCTCATCTGGGGCTACACAGCGGAGACAACAATGGTCTGAAGGATACTGTCAGCCGGTCTCTGAGCTGGTAACAAATTGCTGCGGATTCAGTAAAGTATGGGAGGGATTGTCATAAAAATTTAATGTCTTGTGTATGGTCTGATAACCATTCCCCTGCTCGCACCATCACCACCCCCACTGAAATATTGAAGTCCCAGCTGTCAGTATCAGCTCTGAGTGTCAGATTGATCAAGAGCCAGGCATGCTGAGGGAAACAATTGAGGCAACTCTAGGCAAACACATTACAGCAGCATGCAGACAAAACAATTGCTAGCTGCATCCCACAAGTGTTAACTGCAGCATTTGAGTTGCATGGAAAGATTTCCAATAAGAACAGGAATTTTTGTATTTTTGGAAGGCTAGTTGCTGTCCCTCGGTTTTGCAGAAGGTATGTCAGAGGATGTGAGGTATTTATGTTGCAGTGCACTTCTTCATCTCTCTTTCTCTTTGTCCCACTGTGTCTTTCAGGGAGGAGGTGGTGAGTGGCAGCAATGCACTGCTGAGTCCTAAGCCACCAGAACACATTTGAGTCAGGGGGATATGGCACCCATTCCCATTCAATACCACATCACTCCTGGACTCCTCACTGGTCCATGAAGCCAAACACTTCCTGCTAGCCCGTTACTCCTATCAATACACCTACCTCCATTGTCAAACTACTTAGAGTCAGAGAGCCATGGAGCAATACAACACAGCAGTAGACCCTTTGGCTCAACCAGTCTATGCCGACCATAGACAACAACGTTGTCCTCCCAGCTAGTTCCAATTGCCCATGTTTGGCCCATCACCCTATAGAGTGACAGAACATACTCAATCACAGCATCTTCCTCGACCCCATACTTATTTCCCCCTTGTCCTTCCAACCACATCTGTGTCAATGGGAGGGAGAAAGGGCAAAAAAGGTTCCTCACTGTAACACGTGTCCTTACACGATTAGGATCGAGATTTGAGAGAGTAGGGGAAGCAGATACAATCAGGGCTTTTAGAAGGGAATTGGATAAGCACATGAACAGGGAAAAGTTGCAGGGCTACAGGTAAATGACAGGGAGTGGGACTAGCTGGGTTTCACTCGTGAGAGAGCTACCACGAGCACAATAGTCCAAATGGCCTCTTTCTCTACTGTAACCATTCTAGCAGGGGGAAGTTTTTTGGAGATAAGAAGGGTCTCGACTACCAGCTATACAGAAGGCAAGCAGCCTGCATTGCCTCTTTCAGAGAAGGTCTGCCAAATTATGAGCCATTTATGACCCTTATTCTGATTTTTGCCCAATGCCCCGCAAAGTTTTTGTTTTGTATCTTCATGAACGACTTGGTTGGGTGTCATCAAACGCAGTCCTTTCCCCTCTGCTGACAACAGCACCTTTTACTGACTGTTACTTCCTATTGATGAGGTTAGCAGTGATTGATCCACTGCTGATATAGATGGACAGGACTGGACGCTGGCAGGAAAACTTTCATCAGCTAAAGGGACAAGGCAATAACACAGTCATGAACACTTAGCCGCGATATTTACCACTCAGCTTGTATTCAGTGAGGAGTATTCAATTTCTTGGCATGGTAATCACATTTAAAGTGTGCTGGAGCAAATGAGTTTGCTCTCAAATGGCTGGAGAAACTAATAAAAAGAGGTCAAGAAAGCTAGCACCCACTTGTCAACTTCAGCGCTTGCAAAGACTGTGTGTGCTAGGTGATGCACACCAGGCTAAGCACTGTCGGCCTCAGTGGGGTCCAAAGACTTACTGGTCCACTGAATCCAGGCGATCAAATCTACATTGGAGGGCACCCTCCAAATTGTTAGTAAGTTGTGGGAGAAATGTTTGAATTTGCTTCACATTTTGCCAAGCAGTGTTGCAAAAGGTTTTCATCTTGCTCACCGTGGGAGCAGAAAAGCATTTTTACTAGAACCTCAATAATTCATTTCTCAATCCAAAAATCCTGCACAGCATAGAATCTGGATACCATCATAGACTCCTACAGCATCAGACTCCCTACATCATCACAGAATCCCTACAGATCATAGAATTGCTACAGCATCATAGAATCCCTACAGCTTCAAAGAATCGCTGCAGCTTTATAGAATCCCTACAAGCTCATAAAATCCCTGCAACATCATACACGCCCAACACTGCAGATTGAGGCCATTTGGTCCATCGAGTCTGCACCAACTCTCTGACAAAACGTCTTACTCAGGCTGTCTCTCTGTGCCCCCACATATTTACTCCACTAAACCCTCTAACCCACACATCTTGTGGTGCTGAAGGGCAATTTAGTATGGCCAATCCCTCCGCATCTTTCTACTGGAGGTGCAGTGTTGCACAGACAGGAAGACATGTCAGAAGAAAAAAAATTATTGAACATATCTCATGCCGATACAGTTCCCTCCCGACAGCGTTGTGGCCTGGGCATTTGAGAGGTAAGGAGGAACCTAAAAAGATGATTGAGAATAACAAGAGTATTTATTTTAGAAAGGGCAAGTGGAGGCACAATACATCACAGGCAGCAACAGCCGTTGGAACAAACTGTCAATTTTACATTGTCAAAGAATCAGCAGAAATCAGCGAAGTGCACAGTTACGTATCGATAGTTGTTGCGACACTACAAAAGACTAATCCATTTCAGAAACAACAGCAACAACCATTCTTTATTCTGACACGGGTCATTCTTTCTCCCAGCTGAAATGATAAACATATTTTGTGATTCTGGGTCAATACTCATTAAACGACAGAAACCAATGACTGATCCACTGCTGGCAAAGAAGGACAGAATTGGAGGCTGGCTGGCGGGCAAATCTTCATCGCCAGGAAGAGCAAGGCAATAAGCCCTATCATTACATGCAAATCAGTCTTAGAAATCTCTTATACCAGCTGTGCTCTTCAATTATGGTTCTTAATAAGGAAAGAATGCACATAAGAAAGAAATTCAATGATAAAAATGCAGTCCCATAGTAACCTTGGGAATCAACAAAAATGGGGCACAGATGAAAAGATTTATTTCATACAATTCCTACAGTGCAGAAGAAGGCTATTTAGCCCATCAAGTCTGCACAGGTAACAATTCCCTTCCGGCCCCTATCCCCATAACCTCATATATTTGCCTTGCTAAATCCTCCCCGAACACTTAGGGTCAATTTAGCACAGCCAATCAACCTGACGTGCACATTTCTGGAATGTGGGAGGAAACTGGAACACCCGGAGGAAACCCCTGCAGACTCGGGGAGAATGTGCGAACTCCACACAGGCAGTTACCCCAGGCTGAAAGTGAACCTGGGTCCCTGGCACTGTCAGGCAACAGTGCTAAACACTGTGCCACTGTGTCATTCTCCATTTGAAGTAGAAATGTGACAAATAAGTAATGTTCAACATTCTCATTGTGCCTTAGTTCTGCCATTGCTTTTAAGGGTTCCAGGAAGCCACTTGCACAGGTGACTATTGAAAGCTTAAAGAAATGCAGGCTCAATCAGATCATTGTCTAGATCTGTGTTTGGAATGTATTGCACAATCAATTGCATTGCAGTCCTCTCTGCCTTTAATATTAAAGATGTGCCTTCAAATCTTCAAGAGGATTTTAAGAGTGAAAAAAATTATGAAACAAAATTAAAGCTCTTGAAGTCTTGTGACTCCATTTCAATCCATCATAAAATATTAACACACACTTGGCCAATAGATTAAAGTTTAAATAAATTAGCGTCATACGACATTAGAAAATTTGCAATGGTATGTAATTACACATCCCACCAGGGAAAGAACTGGAATTAGGGTTGGTAATATATATATATATATATATATATATATATGGGCTTGGGGTTTTGTTACTCAGGCAGGTAGTTCCAAGTCCAAAGACGTGCAGGTTAGGTTGATTAGCCATGCTAAATTGCCCCTTAGTGTCATGGGGACTAGCAGGATAAATATGCAGGGTTACGGGAAAGGATCTCTGTGGAGTTGTTGATAGTGCAGGCTCAATGACCTCCTTCTGCACTGTATGCGTTCTATGATTCTAAGTTAGGAAATTTTCCGATCCGCTGTGTTTTCCTTGGTACAAAGTCCCCGGGTGGCACGAATTTCACTCTGGGGGTGAAGGTTTGAAGGCTTTTGGAGTTTGGGCCCACCAACCCTGGAAACAGATTGGAGTGGAAACAGCCTCTGTGGATAGAATATGGCTCAGGTATGGTTTAAAGGACTCCCCTGTAAGCAGTTCAAGCTGTGAGGCAGGAAGCTATGTGATACTGGATCATGAGGGCCCTGTGTAACAAAGGAACACACAGCACTAACTTATATCTGGCAAAGCTCCCCAAGGCCTAGTCATGCAGATGGCAGCATCATATGGTCCCGACACCTTGCTTTAGATCCACAGAATCCTATCAGTGCAGACAGAGGCCATTCGCCCATCAAGTCTGCACTGACCATAATCCCACCCAGGCCCTATCCCCATAAACCCATTATTTACCTTAGCTAGTTGCTGTGACTCTCAGGGACAATTTAGCATGGCCAATCCACCTAACCCACACATCTTTGGACTGTGGGAAGAAACTGAGCACTTGGAGGAAACCCTCGTAGATACAGGAAGAACGTGCAAACTCCACTCAAACAGTGATCCAAGGCCGGAATTGAACTCAATCCCCTGGCACTGTGAGGCAGCAGTGCTAACCACCGTGTCATCCTCAGTTTTCTTTTACACTTAAAATATTCAAAACTGGAAATGTACCAAAGGCACGGAGCTATTCCAAGATTATATTGATGTGATCAAAATTTAAAAGAATCAAATAGTCATGTGGCAAATGAAACCTTCTCCCTTCCCCTTCACCTTCCCTCCCAGCTCTATCCACATTTTTATTTTCAAACAACTATTCATCCCGAAGTTGATTTCAATCAAGATTTCAATTTTTAGGTTCTAAGAAACAGACATCATTTTGTCCATCATCACAGAAAAACACCATCCTTCTAATGGCTTCTCCCAACGCATGCTGAGGAAAACGATTTGTGAGAATTATAGCTGTTTGGTATGACAGGGATTAAAAATGAGGGTGACCTCCTTGGAACAATAAATATACGTTGTCCTTGTCCAGCTATGTTTTAATACTGATACATCATTTAACAATTCTAATTCAATCTCCCACAATTCCAATCACCTAACAACCTCCTATAATTACACGGTCAAGTCCCAATAAGCATCCGCTGCCTTCTTTGTAACCGCGCAGATATTATGAGCATGTGAATGAAACTGCATTTTCTCCAAGTGACATAAATTTCACCTTGAATATAAATGACAAATCATAAAGCTTACAGGTTTTTTTTAAAAAAAAACACTGCAACTTAATGCCCAGGGATTTACAGAATATTATACATCATGGTGATTTGACAAGCTTTAAGCTGCTTACTACAGAACTTCAAGTAGGCGGAACACATGAAAGTTATGCTCCATACTTTAATACCACTGGAATATTGTGAATCAGGAGAGCCAAGACGCAGATTATAGTCTTTCTGTGTGGGCGAGGGGATGTTATTCTTCCCACTGATAGTATGTTCCCCTTCAGTCAGTTAATCTTTCCCAAGGACTTCTGTGTCAGGCTAGCAATTCCACAAGATCTCCTCTTGCTTCAGTAGGAGGGCTCCCAGCATAATTGCCCGATCAGATTGTAGATCTGTCCCTTGCGCAGTCAACCCACCTTATCAAAATCAAAAGCTCTGCTACTGAGGGTTGTAAAAAAAAGTCAAAATTAGATTTGATCTTTACTTTGGAGAGAAAAATAGAATTGCAAACACATATTGCCATTCATGTCCTGGGGATGTCTCAAAGCATTAGAAAAGGAACCAAGCTATCTTTTCAATCCACCTCAACACATCCCAGAGGCTTTTGTTTAACCTCTCATCTAAAAGATAGAAATTCCAGCAAAGCAGCAAGCCTTCACTACCACTACTGAGATGTCGGCAACAACAGCATGCATTTATTTTTGCACTTTTAACATTGGAAAACAACCCAAGGCTCTTTACAAAACTGAAACTGAGAGCCCCTGTCAAAAGAGAAGTCATGAAGTGGCATTGATTGGAAACTTGGTCAGAGAGGGAGGTTTTAAGGAGCAATTTAATGGACAAGAGGGAAGGAGGGAAACTGGAAAATTCGGAGCAGAGGCTTCTGAGGCCTCTGGTGTGAACCTCTGGCCCAAGGTGTATGATGACATATCTGCTGAGATGGGCTGCAGGGAGTGAGGTTTGAGTAACTGGAAGAATGCAGAGTTCAAAAAGGATTGTAGGCTGGAGGGGTTTATGGAGATAGGGAGGGGGCAAAGCTATAGAAGAATTGGATGAAAATTTTAGAATATCCAGAACAAACGCTCACCTCCTCACTCATCAGTTGCACTCAGATGGCCAGAATTGGGGGCAACAATGAAAAATACTAAACCTGTCACTTTAGTATGGAGAAGAGGATTGATAGCATTCCCAAGTGCTTGGAAATATATCTGTAATGAAAGTAGCAATGCATCATCATCGCTGGGTTAAGATAACGAAAAGAATTAAAACACTTGATTTAACAAGATCCACAGGCACCAAATAAATTTCCTTTTACACCTTCTTCTGCCGATCCTCACTCCCTCACTGTGATCTCACTGCTTCACATTGCTAATTTAACTTAGTTACATAACATGACCTCAGCTCCTCTGCAACCTACCTGTCACATAATGTGACTCCAACGCACCATTTACTGAACGTAATGATCCAACAATTATAATATATAATAAATAAGAATAAGTGCTTACATCTAGCCAACACTAAAGGTGTTGCCAGGGCAACTGGAGTTCCAAATATACACTGAAGCACATAGGTTAACCAAAGCACTCCCAACTGCAGCTCACTAACAACCAAGCTGAGATTTGTCTTAAGGATAACAAGGGCCTTGTTGCTGTCAGTCTGACAGCTGACAGACAATTTCTGCCAAATGCACCTCTCAAATTGGAATCTCCCCCATAACTGGAAGTTAAAACATTAATAAGATATTGAATGCCTTTTGGAAGAGTGAAAAAGACTGGAAATTCTGTTATGATGGAGTTGCAGAAGTGAAATTCTGAGGAAGTACTGGAATTCATTTAATTTCTTTTAACTCTGTTGATTAGAATTTGAGGTCTGGGTAGAATTAAGCTTAGGTGCAAGTCCAAGTAACGCGAGAAAGCTGGTGTTTGTTTTTGCTGCTTTCCATGATTGTACCAAGCTGTTCCTTAAGGGATGATCTGTTTTTAAAACAGATGGTATTTAATGGAGAGCTGTGGATGGCAACTACAGCCCACAAAGTCTGATCGTGTAAAGGAAGTGATTCCATTGCCAGAAACCCATTTGTTCCGCAATCTTCCAATTCAAACGTTAAAAACTTAACACTTCACAAGGATCTCAAAATAGAAATGATACCAATGGATTTTGAATGGTTAGTCTCCCAAATAAATGTTAGACTGAAAAACAAAGTCTGCTCCTATTTTTGTGGCTGGTTGTTCTTAATTTTGGTGGGGTCACCTCACATCTGCTTCCTTCGGTATGAGATAGGAACTCCACGCCTATGGTCACCAGATAGAATGTAAAACATCCAAATCAAGTTGTACTTTCAAAAGTACAACATTCTCATGTTGATTTGTGGGTTTTGAGTGCACATATAGCATGCAAGTCAAAACAATTCTTCTGGGTCTTAATCTTCCCTGACCTTTTCTAACCATCCATTTTTAATCAGTTGAGGATCCTCATTTTTCTATGAGATTTTCCATGCATCCTTAGTCACGTTTTGAATTCCCAAATTGCAGCCTGGAAGCAAATGTTCATGTTCAAGTGGGTATATTTGTGGTCTTCTGAGTAAATTCTGTAATAGAATTCAGCATCTGAGGAGAGAACGCAGACAGAGTTGGCTTCTCCACACGCACCGGGGGAAAGAAGGAGCTTTCCTGCCAAGGCACAAAGATACTGGAGAAGATTCATGAAGAAAATTAGTCTTTTCAAAGCAGAACTGAGAGGTTATACACATCTGGAACGATTGAATAGAATGGGGCCCTTTTCTCGAGAAAAGAGATTATGATAAAGTTTGATAGACTACAGAGAGAGGATGTTTCCACTTGTGGGAACCATGTGGGTGAGACTAAAGGCTGAATTTTCATCTGGGCCCCCTCACATTTCCCCATGGCACACCATGCCCACATGCGATTTCACATTTCCCCATATCCCTCCAAGTGTCCTCATGTTCTGCCATTCCACCTGATGTCACTTCTTTGCTCCCATACCACCTCACCTTTTCCAAGCCACCACTACATTTCCCATGTGTTCTCCATAATTACCCGTCCATATGCTTCATGTACAGCCCTTAGGAGCCATGGAACAGCAATGGGAATTACTTTTAAATCTTTGGAATACCATCAAACTTCTAGCCATCTAAGAAACCACTGAATTCAAACTCACAATTATTGATATTGGACTAAAAAAGTTCAAGGGGGAAAAACACTGTAATCCTTTAGTAGTCTATGAGGCTTGTAAACAAACATGAAACCACATCAAAGATTATTTTCAGCTCATAAACTGTTCAGTAGTTCTTGGATTAATAAGACAACTCGCTGAACTGATGCTTTTGAAACCCAGCCAATCATTCATAATAAAACAGCTGATTCAAAAAAAAGTTTCTAGCTTCACTGACAGAGTAAGTATACTCAATTTCAAAGTAAAGAGCTCATCATTCAGTGAAGAAAGAGTGGGTGCAAACCATTTTTTCTGCAAGTAGGAGCAGGGTTTTATTTGTTAAAAAGCCAAATTTGCTAGTCCAATTAAATCAGAGTACAAATACATGACAGAAGAGGACTTTTTAAAAAAAAAACTTTTCTCAATACATTATGGTACTTTCTCTGTGAGAAAAGATCAGGGGAATATGGCACAGCATTAGGAATGCAGAAGGAAATCAGGTTCCCTCCAAAGAAAAATCAGTGTGGTAATTTGCACAATGAATCTCGCTTTTGGACCCAAATTCCAGCCCCAGAACAAGGGAAAGTTACTATTAAATCCAAGATAAAAGCAAAATATTACAGATGCTGCAATCTGAAACAAAAATAGAAAATGCTGGAAAATCTGACAACAACTTTGGGGAGAGAATAGAGCCAACATTTCAAGCTCATCAGCTCTTTCAAAGGATCATTTAGACTCAAAACAAACAAAGAATAAAGAAAAATACAGCATAGGAACAGGCCGTTTGGTTCTCCAAGCCTGCACCGATCATGCTACCCAACTGAATTAAACCCCCTACTCTTCCGAAGATCATATCCTCAAGAAATGTTGGCGCTGTTCTCTCCTCACAGCTGCTGTTAGACCTGCTGAGGTTTTCCAGCATTGTCTGTTTTGTACTATTTTGGGCGGTGGTTAGCACTGCTGTCTCACAACACCAGGGATCTCAGTTCAATCCCCAGCTTGGGTCACTGTCCGTGTGGAGTTTGCACATTCTTCCCATGCCTGCATGGCTTTCCTTCAGGTGCTCCGGTTTCCTCCCACAGTCCAAAGATGTGCAGATGAGGTGGATTGGTCATGCTAAATTGTTATCAGGGGAACTAGTTAGTGTAAATGCATGGAGTTACGGGGTAGGGCCTGGGCGTGATTGTGGTCAGTGCAGTCTCAATGGGCCGAATGGTCTCCTTCTGCACTAAATCTAATTGGGAGTTCAGAGAGAAATTTCTTTGCTCAGAGAGTGGTAAGAATATGGAACTTGCTACACAGGTAGTCATTGGGGAAAAGTGTTCTCATGTATTCAAGGGAAAGCTAGCTAAGCGCATGATGGATAAAGGATTAGAAGGATATATTGAATGTTTTATTCCACAAAGCCACACAGTGAAGGATAAATCTGGAACCAAATCTGTAGAAGCTTATAAGCTTCTACTTACAGAGATACACATTACAATCAAGAGCACAAGTGAGCCCTGAATCAATGTACACCAACTGCGTACAACTAAATAATATACAATTAAAATTAATTGAGTAGAGTTATGGAAGAGGGGGAGGAGACTCATGTGGAAAATAAATACCAGCGTGGAACCAATGGGCTAAATGGCAGTGAGAGAATTATTGCCCATTTTTCAGTCTCCTTGTCTGTATATAGTACATCTCAAACACTAACAAATAGATTTCAATGAAACTTTGTACACAGAAAGGGGCCAGATTTTTACCAGCGTGCCCACCCGGATTCTGGGGGCAGAGGAGGCTTGGAGAATGGCATTCTTTGTTGGCCTCAGGTGGGATCATACGAAACATGGGCGGACATGCAGGTAAAATTCCATGATGTAGAAATGCTGGCATTGGACTGGGGTAAACAGAGTAAGAAGTCTCATAACACCAGTTATGAAGTCATATAACATAGAACATAGAACATTACAGCGCAGAACAGGCCCTTCGGCCTTCGATGTTGTGCCGACCAATTAGGAAAAAGCAATGACCCTCCAAAGTAAACCATTCCCTTTCCGTCCATAAACTTCTCTACTAACCTCTTAAACGCCACCAAACTTGGCGCATTTACAACTGCTGCAGGCAGGGCATTCCATACCCTTACCACCCTCTGGGTAAAGAACCTACCTCTGACATCTGTCCTAAAACCACCACCCCTTAATTTAAAGCTATGTCCCCTCGTGCTAGCTTTCTCCATCCTAGAAAAAAGGCTATCACTGTCCACCCTATCTAAACCTCTAATCATCTTATATGTTTCAATTAGGTCCCCTCTTAGCCACCTCCTTTCTAACGAAAACAACCTCAAATCCCTCAGCCTCTCTTCATAAGACCTGCCCTCCATACCAGGCAACATCCTGGTAAACCTCCTCTGTACCCTCTCCAATGCCTACACATCTTTCTTATAATGTGGGGACCAGAACTGCACACAATACTCCAAGTGCGGCCGCACTAGAGTTTTGTACAGTTGCAACATGACGGTGCGGCTCCGAAATTCAATCCCCCTACCAATAAAAGCTAAGACTCCATATGCCTTCTTAACAACCTTATCGACTTGATTGCCAACTTTCAGGGATCTATGCACATGTACACCAAGATCCCTCTGTTCTTCAACACTATTAAGAGTCCTACCATTAGCCCTATACTCTACAATTTGTTATTCCTGCCAAAGTGAATTACCTCACACTTTTCCACATTAAACTCCATTTGCCACCTCTCGGCCCAGCTCTGCAACTTGTCCAAGTCTCTCTGCAAACTATAACACCCCTCTTCACTATATACCACTCCACCGACTTTAGTGTCATCTGCAAATTTACTAATCCATCCTTCAATACCCTCATCCAGATCATTTATAAAAATTAAAAACAGCAGGGGCCCCAAAACAGACCCCTGAGGTACACCACTTGTCACCGAACTCCAAGATGAATATCTCCCATCAACCACCACTCTCTGTCTTCTACCTGCTAGCCAATTCCTAACCCAATTAGCTAAATCACCCTCTACCCCCTACATCTGCATTTTCTGCAGAAGTCTTCCATGGGCCACCTTATCAAACGCCTTACTAAAGTCCATATATACCACATCAACCGCCTTCCCCCCATCCACCTCCTTAGTCACTTTTTCAAAAAACTCAATGAGGTTAGTAAGGCACGGCCTACCCTTCACAAAACCATGCTGACTATCCCCAATCAATTCATTTCTCTCTAAATAACTATAAATCCTATCCCTAATAATTCTCTCCAATACTTTGACCACAACAGAAGTAAGACTCACCGGCCTATAATTCCCCGGAAAGTCTCTCTTCCCCTTCTTGAACAATGGAACCACATTCGCTATCCTCCAGTCTTCCGGCACTATACCCGTAACCAACGACGACCTGAAGATCAGAGCCAGAGGCTCTGCAATCTCCTCTCTTGCCTCCCAGAGAATCCTCGGGTAAATCCCGTCCGGCCCAGGGGACTTATCCAACTTCAAACCCTCGAGAATTTCTAACACATCCTCCCTATCTACTACAATACTCCCCAATTTGCAACCCTGTACCTCAGTGCTCTCCACAGCTACATTTCCAGCACTCTGCGTGAATACCGAAGAGAAATATGTATTCAGTGCCTCACCAATCTCTTCAGGCTCCACGCACAACTTCCCACTGCTGTCTATGACTGGCCCTAATCTTGCCCTAACCAATCTTCTATTCTTAACATATCTAAAGAAAGCTTTAGGATTCTCCTTGATCCTATCAGCCAAAGTCTTCTCGTGTTCCCTTTTAGCTCTCCTCAACTCACTCTTTAGCTCACTCCTGGCTAATCTATAGCTATCCATTGCACTAACTGAGCCTTCAAGCCTCATCCTGACATAAGCCTCCTTTTTCCTTTTAACCAGCGAATTAACTTTTTAGTACACCATGGTTCCCTTACTCGACCATTTCCTCCTTGCCTGACAAGGACATACTTATCAAGGACTTGCAGTAGCTGCTCCTTGAATAAGCTCCACATTTCAGATGTTCCCAGTCCCTGTAGTTTCCTAGTCCAACCTATGCACCCTAATTCCCTCCTTATGGCCTCATAATTACCATTCCCCCAGCTATAACTACTGCCCCAGCTTCATGCCTATCCCTATCCATCACTAAGGTGAACGTAACCGAATTGTGGTCACTATCACCAAAATGTTCACCAACTTCCAAGCCTAACACCTGGTCTGGCTCATTGCTCAGCACCAAATCCAATGTAGCCTCACCTCTAGTTGGCCTATCTACATACTGAGTCAAAAACCTTCCTGCACACTTTGTACAAAAACTGACCCCTCTAACGAGCTAGAGCTATAGCTATTCCAATCAATATTAGTAAAGTTAAAGTCCCCATAACAATTACCCTATTACTTTCACTCCTGTCCAGGATCGACTTTGCAATCCTTTCCTCTACCTCTCTAGAACTTTTAGGAGGTCAATAAAAGACTCCCAACAGGGTGATCTCTCCTCTCCTGTTTCTAATCTCAGCCCATACTACCTCAACAGAGAAGTCCTCATCAAACTTCCTTTCTGTCACTGTGATACAGTCTTTGACTAATAATGCCACTCCTCCCCCTCTTCTAATGGACTTCTAAGTCCAACAGGTTTATTTGATAGTAAACATCACTAGCTTTCGGAATGCTGTTCCTTCCTCCAGGTGAGTGAAGAGTGGAGAGACTCTCCCCTCGTCTGACAAAGGAACAGCGTTCCGAAAGCTAGCGGTGGTTACTACCAGATAAACCTGTTAGATTTTAACCTGGCACTGTGAGACTTCTTACCGTAAAATTCCATCCAAAGTATTCCCCAGAAGGAATTAATTTTAGGCAAAGAAGTGGCTCTGGATCCTGGAATCCATTTTAAACACCAAGGGATGAGGTTTCCCATCCCCCCCCCGCCCCAAGAATTGCCACAGGCAATGGGGGTGGACGACAGAAAGAACCGCTGACCTTTGGAGGGGATTTTCCAGTTTCAGAGCAAGCGCGGCCAGGAAAATCTCGCCCCAGGAGTTGGGTGAATTTAGTTTCTGAAAAAACGTTTTGAATTGTTTGAATTAGAACGTTGTTCTTTCAGAATATTGTGGATGATCTTAGCTACTGTGGTGAAATTTGTTTCAGACTGTGCGAGCAGATTTTTCAGAGCAGGTTGTTGGATACGGATTGGCCTATCATTCTAAATGTTATTTTTACAAGTTTGAACTAATCTTGGGTAGTCCTGAGGGAAATAGTGAATAACAGAAAGGAAAAAACTTCTTAAGCTATTGTATTAGTTTATCCAGTCGTATTTGCTAGGTACATGGTGTTAGTTTTTAAGAAGATAGCTGGATGGTTTTGTGCAAGATCCTGAATCCTAAATGGCAGCAGTTACTACCAATGTTCTCAGTGTAGTTTCAGTTCCTTGTTATGAAACTAAGAGACAAGGGTCATTCCCTACTTCTCCTGGCTTGCTGCCTTACCCCAGCAATCACAACAAATCATAAAATACCTCAATATCTTTGAAGTACTTTGGACACCATGGCACAGTGGTTAGCAATGCTGCTTCACAGCGCTAGAGACCTGGGTTCGATTCCAGCCTTAGACCGTCTGTGTGGAGTTTGCACATGCCTGCATGGGTTTCCTCCGGGTGCTCAGGTTTCCTCCCACAGTCCAAAAATATGCAGGTTCGGTGGACTGGTCATGTTAAATTGCCCCTTACTGTCCAAAGATGTGTAGGGTAAGAGGATTAGCAATGTAAATGTGTGGGGTTATGGAGATAGGATAGGAGAAATGGCCTAGGTAAGGTACTCTGTCAGAGAGAGTCAATGCTGAATGGTCTCCTCTGCACTGTTGGGATTCTATAATTCTATGGTCTATAGGAATGATACCAGAGTTAATGGCATAAGAACATTATTAATTAAATAATCAGAACAGTTATAAAGGGAGATAGCTGGGACACTTATATTAGTAAGAAGGGGGCAGATATATGTAAAGCTGTATTCTGCAAATAAAACCAATTATCAAGAAAACTATTTGTATCAAACTTTGCAATCTATTTGCTATCCAATGGAGGATCAGAGCCTCCAGATCCTCAGATTCATCCAGTCTGTGCAGATGGGTGGAAGTGGGAACGTTAAAATGGCGGCACGGGCTCGTTGGGCCAAAGGGTCTGTTTCCCGTGCTGTGTTGTTCTTTGTTCTATACCCAAATTGTAGCCTGTTCTTGAGGTAAATGCTCCCAAGTCACTGCACCTCCTGTTCTTTGTCACTCCCAATCCCATTGTTCAAGTATACACCTTAAGTTTCTGACCACCCAGCAGCAAATAATGCAAATTCCATTTTATCACCACTTTACATGGCCTTACATGTTTTCATGGACTGTTTTTGAATCCCTCGAAATTCCCAGCCAAATTTTGACAATAGGGGCAGCATTCCCTACATTCATTGAAGCAAATCTCCTTGTCTCCACTGGCAGTTCATTCTCAAACCTTTTCCCGCCACAGCATCCACCATCTGCCATCCAGGAACCTTCACATTCTCCTTTCCATCATGGCTTGCAATGATAACCCTTCCCACTGTACTCATAAAAACCCTGGTCCCAAAGCCACTAAAAGCCTTCCTGCTATGAGTGAATTTCTTTTAGGCTCCTTTAGTGCTTTGAAGTGACTAATCCTCTAATTTTTTTAATCACTTAAGTAACTGAAAGCACTTCAGCTTGGCATTGAACTTAGTTGTGCAGAGGAGAGCAGCAATTATATTTTTATGGTTAACCATACGGTTGTCGTATGAGGAACAGTTGAGGATTCTAGGTGTGTACCCATTGGAGTTCAGATGGCTGAGGGGGGATCTTATTGAAACTCACAGGATATCGCAACATCTGGATAAAGTGGGCTTGGGAAGGATGCTTCCACTAGTAGGAAAAACTAGAACCAGAGAGCACAACCTCATGTTAAAGGGACGATCCTTTAAAATAGAGAAGAAGAATTTCTTCAGCCAGAGAGTGGTGAATCTGTGGAACTCTTTGCCACAGAAGGCTGTGGAGGCCAGGTTACTGAGTGTCCTAAAAACAGAGACAGATAGGTTCCTGATTAATAAGGGAATCAGGGGACATGGGGAAAAGGCAGGAGAAGGAATGAGTAAAATTTCAGCTATGATTGAATGGTGGAACAGCCTCAGTGGGCTGAGTGGCCTAATTCTGCTCCTTTGTCTTATGGCCTAACCCAGAAACAACAAGGGTTACTGATCCTTTACTGATTGCTTTTAAAATAACGATTTGTTTGAAAACAAAAGCAGCAAATGCTGCTCAGTGGGTCAAGCAGGGATTTTGTGGAAAGAAACATAATTAATGAGTTGGATGTTATGTTCCCTGCTGGCAGGTTTGAAGCAAGGGTGCGGCGGGCGGTGGGGGGGATGCTTGTAAAATCCAGTGGTTAGCCTGCCCACTGCTTAACCCAACTCCCAATGATATTATACCAGAGTCGGGAGAGGAGGCGGCATCAGGTGACTTGCCCACCTGTGAGCGAACTGAAGCTCTTAAGTGGACAATGGCAATGGCCAAGTGGTATTATCCCTAGGCTTTTAATCCTGAAACTCAGCTAATGTTCTGGGGACCCGGGTTCGAATCCCACCACAGCAGGTGATAGAATTTGAAGTCAACTTTTTTTAAAGTCCAGAATGACCACAAAACCATTGTTGATTGTCAGAAAATCCTATCTAGTTCACTAATGTCCTTTAGGGAAGGAAATCTGCCGTCCTTAATTGGTCTGGCCTGCATGTGTCTCCAGATGCACATCAATATGGTTGACTCAGGCTACTAGGGATGGGCAATAAATGCTGGCCATGAATGATTAAAAACAAATACAACATGGCTTCCTATAATGTAACCAGCAGTAGAGGAGGCCCATTACAAGCAGCCAGTCCAGCAGAATTCTCTGTTCAAGTTAGTGGCAGAAAGGGGCATGTGTCTTCTCAATGAATCTCCTGGGCTGATAAGTGGTTAACACTGCTGCCTCAGAGTGCCAGGGACCCAAGTTCAATTCCCAACTTGGATCACTGTCTGTGTGGAGTCTGCATGGTCTCCCTGTGTCTGCGTGGGTTTTCTCCAGTGCTCCGATTTCCTCCCACAGTTCAAAAGACATAGTTAGGTGCATTGACCACGCTAAATTCTGCCTCAATGTACCTGAACAGGCACTGGAGTGTGGCATCTAGGGGATTTTCACAATACCTTCACTGCACTGTTAACGTAAGCCTTCTTGTTACACTAATAAATCAACTTAAACTTAGATAACCGCACCCCCCTCCAAGATATTATCTCCCAGTAGCCTGTCCTTCTCCTACGGCAAGTGCCAGCTGTTCAACCCCTTACCCCAGACTACCAGCTTGGTACTCAGCAAGATCCCCAAACACAGAGAAACTGTATGATTCAATGCTGTATACCTCTATCCCGAAGTATTGGCCAATAGCCCTCTGAGACAGGACTTCTTTCAAGGCAAAACTCCCACTTTCAGACCATTAAATAGTTGTAGAGCAGCCTTGTTCTCTCAGCAGGCATCCCATCATAACCTCATAGCCAAGCGGGCAGGGAATTTGGCACTTAAGATAATTCAGCCATATAATCCAGAACATACTGATAAAGGGAGACCAAAATCAACTCTGCTTCTCTCCGATTACAATCTCCATAGAGGCTGGTAACTTTAAAAAAGATATTTGAACTTCCAGTTGAAAGCTGAAAAGGTGACATGTCAAGATTCAAGTTTTAAGATTTCACATTTTAAGACTTTTACTGCAACAAAAGGCTAAAACCATCATCCGTTAAACACCATTTCTGTAGGCAACTTAATACTTTAAATCACAAAACAGAACATGTCCCTTCCCCTTTATCACACCAAAAACACATCATAGCTACATCTGCTTTTAGTAGGCAGTCAACTCTCTAGGAACTGATCCAAGTTGTTCCTTAGCACCTGAAGGTTCATTTCCATTCTTTTCCTTTCTTAGCCTGGGAATCTTTAATCTCAGAATTGCTTTTCACAGCATGGGCTTTTCCTGGGAATTCTTCCTATACTGCAAGCCAGCAAATCTTCCAGCCTCATTCTAACTTCTCATGAATATGGTCTTTTTATTCCAAATGGGTGGTCCCTCCTGCATGGTGAACCAAAGAATCCAACTGTTTATAGCTGCTCTCCCTCTCCTGATCCTGGCAGACTATCCTTGCTTGTGAGCTTTCAGGGATATCCTAGGCTTTGAAAGCAGGAGTTCTATTTCCATAGCAATGTGAATCATATGGTCCTTGCATCCAGGTAAAAATGCTGATTTGCTATCCCTCTGACTCCAATTCTCTTATTTCTTCAAAGTAAATAGCAGTGTAAAGCACAATTATTTACTGATAGTAGATAGTCCAGATACTGTCAACATTTTTCTCGTACTTTGGAGACCCACAATTTTTCTATGTTAGCACACAGACTGCTGCCATTGTCTGCACTTTGTACCTTCTGCCCAGTAAAACAATCCAGCCCCTCTTTAATAGCTAACAATCAAACAAGGTTCCTGTCAAGTGACTTCAGAATATGTCACGTGACTCTACTTCATTTTAACCTTAAGTTAAAGACACGATCCAAAAACATAATCTTATAATTATAGCACTCTATAAAATGCTGCCTGACCTCTAAGAGGCAGATTCAATCATGGTTTTCATAAGAGAATTAGATAAGCAGGGAATGAATTTCCAGGGCTTCAGAGAAAGGGAGTGAGAATCCAGAACTCTGATACTGTGAGACTGCAGTTCCAACCATTGTGCCATCATGCTGCCCAGTCCCATGAAATTATTGTCAACCATCTGGTTCACTAATGCTCTTTAGGGAAGAAAATCTGCCATCCTTACTTGGTCTGGCCTTCATATGAATCCAGATCCACAGCAATGTAGCTGACTCCCAAATGTTCTCTGAAATCGAGGGCAATTAGGGATGGGCAATAAATACTGGCCCCATCAGTGATGCTCACATTCCATAAAATGAATTTTAAAAAAGTTTAGAGTCACAGACAAAGTCGAAAAGCACCGAAAAGGCGATTAGTTCAATCGACTCTGCACTGACAATAACTACCATTAAAGTCCCGCTGATCCCATTTTTCAGCACTTGTCCCATAGGCAGGCCAAATGTGCTCCTTTTGCACTCAGAACCATAGAAAACTACAGTGCAAAAAGAGGTCATTTGACCCATCGAGTCTGCACCGACCACAATCCCACCCTGGCCCTATCCCCACATCCTACACATTTACCCACTAATCCCTCAAACCTACACATCTCAAAACACTAAGGGGCAATTTTTACATGGCCAATCAACCTAACCTGCACATCTGTACTGTGATTCTATGATGCAATCAGAGAGAATTGCTGATGTAAAAGTACGCTAATGGAACACATTGGAGTTACAATTGGCAACACCAGAATAACAATAAAAATGGTTTGGCTGAAGGGGTTCCCGTAGTCAGGCATCTGATCCAAGTTAAACAGAAAACTACATTCAACAGCATCACAATGTGGGAGGCTTTTGGTTTCTGTGGATTATGAAGCTGAGCCCACTGGTTATTACAGGGTGACACTCCGCGCCATTCTCTATACTAACAATAACAATGGCAACCGCAGACTGACTACAAATAGCAAGCAGCAATACATTGCCTGCTCCACATCCAGCTCTCCAAACAAAATAAGTTGATCGATTTTTCAGTTGTTTAGGTAGAAAAGATTTATTCTTCCTTTTTCTTAATATGGATAAAGCCAGTACATAAATTTGTCTGAACAAATCTTCATGGTGCTAATTAGTCAGGGATACCTTAGCCTGAAAAAAATGTTCAATCAATATTACGCTAACTACAATCGTCCAATATTTCACAGGAAACGTCTGTTACAACATTTCTGGGGTGCTAATAACGTTCTATAAATTAGAATTTTGCTGTTATTACGAAAATTTAACTAAGTGCTTGCAGTCATCAAATGATTCAAATCGCAATTTCATCTTTTAATGAAATCACACTAACAGACTGCTGATTATATTGGTCTATCATTGTCTTCCTGCATTCTTACAATCCTCATCTCTATTAGAAATACTCTCTAATTTAGTCTCTTCAATTTTGCTTCTGAATTCCTAAGTACAGATAATTTAGTTGTCTGCTCATTCTAATTAACTGGTCATTCAACTCCTTCAACCTGTGTTACATGTTGTGTTCTGGTGCTTGATTAAAATGATTGGATAATCCAATTTTTTTGGCACAATGAATTCAGGAAAATGAATCGTCAATAAACAAGCTATGACTGTAATGAGACATTCTGCACTCTCTCCTTTCCTTCTCTATGAATGGTATGTTTTGTGCATATAGTGCACAAGAAACAATACTTGTCACTGAATACCAGTGCATGTGACAATAATAAATCAAATTAAAAGACCAAGATTTTCTTTTTACCCTAATCCCTTGCTTTCTCCCCTCCAACAATCACTCCCTTTCTATGTCCTGACATTGCCCACCTTCTGATTTCTTCACTTATTGGCATCTTGTCTACTTCAGCGAGAAATGAGATTTGGGACTTCTCACGAGATTTTCCACTTCTGTTACCAAACCCGCCCAGCAGAAAATCCTGGCCTAAATATGCATAAGGATGGCCACTGGCAACATATCCAAAGTTGAACAATTGTTATTCACTAATGTTCTTTATTTACACTTGATATCCTACAATTCGCAATCAATCTAAAATGCCCTTTGGCAAAAAGGGCTTCTAACACAGTGTGATTTTCATTTAGATACCAATTGTGGGACAATTTGCCCTATAATGGTGAGTTTATATAAAATTGATCTTAAGATATTTTTCTTTTTATTCATTTGTGGGACATGGTCTTTCCTGGCCAGCCAGCATTTATTGCCATCTCTAGTTACCTTTGGAGGGCAGAAAGTAAATTACATTGATGTGGCTCTGGAGTCATATGTTGGCCAGATCAGGTAAGGATGGCAAATTTCTTTCCTTAAACGATATTTACCATCAATTGAAAATGGTTTCATGGTTCATCCACCCTAGAATCTGGAGATGCTGTTGTGTGTTGGAGTCATTTTGTCAGAAGTAAAGCAAAATGTCTGGTAAAGGAAAGCTTTTTGCTGGTGGTCTTAACTTTGACACTGATGAACAACCCCTGTAATCCAGTTTCTCCAAATATGGACAGATCTTTGAAGTTGTTGTTAACTAAGAATCAAGAGATGCAGAGGTCGAGAGGGTTTGGATTTGTCATCTGTGAAAATCCTGGTTAACTCTAAATTGCCCTCCAAGAGCAACTGGGGTGAGCAATAAATGCTGGCCAGCCAGCGATGCCCATGTTCCATGAATGAATAAGAAAAGGATAATACAACAGTTGGACATTTGGCAAAGCATGTGGAAAATACTGATACATGAAACTGCAAAATGTACTTTCATGACTAAACAGTTCTGCACAGCACAGGAATGCAACCTCAAAATTGGCATGCATGAGGCCCTGGTGAGAAATTCATATATTCAAAAAATATATTCACCAATTTCTCATGATTTGCATAACATCAGGAGACGACAGCAAACAGAACGCAGAATTGTACTGTGACAGTGATTGAGAGGAAGGAAGGAAGAGCAGTTATCACCGCAATGATATGCTCAACTGTGCCATAAGCAGAAACCAAATGCAGTTTGCATTGAATAATATAATGGTGCACGGTATTGACAGGAAGTATACAAAATAAGACTCATCAGAAATAGAAAAAAAAATTCTCTAATGAATAAAATGAATGTCTATTCTTATTTAACGGAGCACATGACTCAGTTAAACGCGGAAGGCCAAAATGTCTAACAATGAAGAAAACAAGCTGAAGTTTAGCACTGATGTCAAACGTATTCAATCCCCAGTAATTGAAAATCAGCATTCGACAGAACAAATGGCAAGTTTTATGTCAGTAAAATGTGGGAAGGCAATAGATGACAAGAGAGATCTACGTAAAATTAAAAATCAGAATTATTCAAACTCATCTAACTCCTCTCCTTGGGACAATATGTGGATCAATTTTCATTTCTTAGTAATTTCACAACTGAAACATCACTGAGCTGCAAGACTCCAACCAAATAGGAGCTGATCTATGATGCACCACTGATATGGAATTCAGTTTATCCATCAAGACACAAGTGCACTTCTTTGGACAAAAGGAGGAACTGAACACAGAATTATATCTTCAAGCAATCAAAGACGTTTGCAGCATGGAATGAGGCTGACCTCTGTCTGTGTCTGTTCTTTGAGGCAGCAATCTTACTCTTCTCTTACAAAGGAGTAATGCCATCTCTTTCGACAAATCCTAATGGCAAAGCTCCTTCCCACGTAAATAAAATTCTCCAACTTTCTCCTTCCTCTCAGAAGCCATTTCTTCTGACCCGTAGAAGAAACATTTTTTTTCTCTTATTTACTATTTTTAAAACTATCAAATGTATTCTTTGCCTTTCTGCCCCAATTGAAACGGTCCCAGTATCATAAGTCTCTCCTCAAAACTGCAGTTCTCAATCACTGCTAAGATCCTGACAAATTTTGGTTGCATGCTTTACGTGGTTTTAATGTCCATTATGTATAATGGTTACAACCGAAATTGCACAGAGGACTCGGTAAATGAACAATTAAATTGGACAGGGTTGTCAAACCCTCTTGACTTTTGCACTCTTAGGAGCCTATTACTGAAACCCAAAAGACGACTGACATTTTTTTGCTCTTCCAACTTTAATTTCCTGCAATAGGGAATTTCTTTCAGGGAATGACAGATTTGAACCGCTTGTCCATCTTACACCCTTCAACAGAGTTCTGTTGAGTGCATACTCCTATTTTATGATTCTCTTCCAGAGATGCGTTACTTCACATTTTCTCATTGACGTGTAACATCCACCGACGGCCTGTCTCCAGTCTGCTGATCTGTAACCTCTGCACTTGCCTGCCAAATAATGATACCTGTATTATTGACAGATTTCAAATGTTGTGCCTCCCCCCTCCCCGCCATGTCCAAGTCACCTACAGCCCAATCAATGGTGAGGAATGTAGGTTAGATTCAGTGTCCTTGGAGAAATATGGGAGTGGTGAGGGGAGAGGTGAGAGATCAGCCAATGCTCCAGCTCACAAGTTGCATCCTCCTGTGCAAAGTGCATATACAGGCACAATTCGTTCCACATATAGTCAATAGGAAGGGGAGCCATGCAAAAGCACTCTTATCTCTCCGGGCTGTAAACTGACTAGCCAGCATTTATAGATGTATGTTGTCAACCGCAGAGCACTCTTAATTTCCAACTAAATATATAGTTAACATTGCAGAACCCTATCATTTAGCTCGTGGGCAATTTAAAACTTAGCTGAAATATGAAGAGGTTGAAAAAAATTCTGAAAAGTTAAGTTGCAGAGGGAAGTGACAGCTTTAAAAATGTTCCTTGCACTGTGACAGATGTGTTCAACTTCTCTTTCTCACTCCTGCTGTACTACAGTGGTGTGACTGATTGGCAGGCTACAGGGAGTGCAACGGCAAAGTTAAGATTTTTCTCATGGTTCTGATCCTCCCATGATTTCCAGCCATCTCCAAACCAAAACGGCGGACAAGCAGATGACTCCTACTCAGTGATAATCTTCCAGCTGGCATGTCATGTGGGAACGGTTAAGTTTACTAACTTTGCATCCCAACTCAGTTCATCCTCAACTAAATTCAAGAATTCCTCAATGTGTGAAAAAAACCAAAATGCAAAAGACACAGTTCATTGCCAAATATGTCAATGTATCAACGTCCCATCCAGAGGTGAGTATTTCTAAATAATGACCATCTTCTCTACCAGATGTATAACAATAGGGTGATTCCATTACATACTCTATGTATTTATTTAAATCAATAATGTGTATTGATTTTCTAGCAGTACTTTGGTACTACCAATGAGCTATGGGAACAAACATGTAAATTCATAATTATAAAACCATCACTAAAAATAGTTCTCAATATGCACGTTATTTTGTTCCTGAACTTACATTAATGCAACATCCAGATTTAAGCTGTTTATTGGTAAGTAACACTTGTGCCACACAAGTCCAAGCAATGACCATCTCCAATCACAGAAAATGTAACTATATTCAATGGCAATACCATCAATGAATCATCCACCATCTTAGGGCTGATCTTTGACCATAAACCTAATGGATCCGACGTCAGAAAAATTGTGGGTGCAACAGCAGGGCAGTTGCTGGGTCCTCTGTACTATTCTGGTAATGTGTTTGTTTGATACCCTATCCATCACCTTAAATATTCAATCCCTTCAACATTAATGCACAGTGGCAGCAATGTGTACCATCTACAAGATGCCCTGCAGAAAGTCACCAATGTTCCTTTAACAACACTTTCCAAACTTGTGACCTTAAGGCCAAGAGCAGCAGGAGTATGGGAATACCACCATCTGCAAATTATTCTCCTGGCCATATACTGTCCTAAACTTGGAATTATATCATCATCCCTTCACTGTCACTTGCCAAAATCCTGGAACTCCCTAATAAAAGCACTGTGGGAGTAACTACACCACATGGACTACACCAGTTCAAAGCAACAGCTCATCACCACCTTCTCAAGGGCAATTAGAACATAGAACAATACAGCACCAGTATAGGCCCTCTATGTTGTGCCAAGCGATCCCACTCCCTTGGGATTGGGAATGGGCAATAAATGCTGACTCTACAGATGATAACCCACATCCCAAGAATAAATAGATAAATAAATATCCCACAGAATTACTGAAGATATGATCACAACTGACAGAGTTTGATGAAGTTCTCTAAAAAACCTTGCACCTTAACAAATACAGAAAATGTTGGATGCATAATGTGTTGCACTCCCCCGCCACAAATATTTCTTGCCAACTCCCACGAGAGAAACAGATTAACTTCAATACTTCCCTGTTCCTCAGTGCAAAATGCAAACTCTATATTACATGGAAATGTGTCATGCTGCGATCTGTGGGGGTGCACAATGTTTTACCCAACAATATCAGCTAGATACAAGATTAGTTCCACAGATTAACTTATCATAAGAACATAAGAACATTATAAATAGAGCATCTGATCCCTTAAGGTTATTCTACCATTCAATAAGATCAAGGCCGATCTGATCTTAGGTTTCAGTCCCAGTTTCCTTCCTGTTCCCTCGCGGAATACTGGAAAATATAAATAATTTTCCATTTTTTTTAAATTCACTCATGGGATCCGGATGTGCATCCTTACTTTTCCTTGAACTGAGAAGCTTGCTAGGCCATGGGAGTCACATATAGGCCAGACCAAGTAAAGATAGCAGATTTCTTTCCTTCAAGAGCATTAGTTAACCAGATAAGATTTTACAACAATCATTCCATGGTCATCATTAGACTTTTAATTCCAGATTTTTAATGAATTCAATTTCACCATTGCCATGATGGGATTTGAACCCAGGTCTCCAAAGCATTAGCCTGGGTCCTTAGAGCCATAGGCAGTGACAATATCTCGATGCCACTGCCTCCCCTGTGTATCTTGGGTGCTTCCTCGTGGCAAAGGCAAACAGAGACAACAAAATTCATCATCACCTCCAATGTGCAAATTTAACTTTCAGTAATTTGGCAAAGTCGTATTTGTGACCAGGATTCAAACTCAAGACAAGAGTCATGGTTTAATGAGCAGCAGTGACCTCCCCCACCCCTCCTCCCCCACCCATGTTCCTATATGTTTTGAGGATTTAGATAACCTACAGCAAAGCACTGGGGAGGCAAGGGCCTGGTGGTGTTATCATTAGACTATTAATCCAGAAACTCAGCTAACGTTGGGGGGGCAAGGTTCATTTCCCACCACAGCAGATGATGGAATTTGAATTCAATAAAAATATCTGGAATTTAAAGATCTGGAATTAGAAACCATTGTTAATTGTCAGAAAAAAAAATCTTCTCGAAAGTCCTTTGGGGAAGGATATCTGCCATCCTTACCTGGTCTGGCCTTCATGTAACTCCAGAGCCACAGCAAGGTGACTGACTATGAACTGCTCTCGGGCAACTATGGATGGGCAATAAATGCTGGCCAGCCAACAATGTCCATGTCCCATGAATGAATTAAAAAGAAGTACCATCAGCGGTGCAGTCGCTGGAGTCTCCAAATCCAGTAACTAGAAAAGTGGTCAAACAGGATGACCTCTCCCAAGCCAATCTGCTCAGCACTGAGGCATCAAAACCAGCTTTGCTGGGTGAGACATTTTTTTATCGTTCTTTCATGGAACGTAAGCGTTGTGGCAAGGCCAGCATTTGTTGCGCTCAAATTCTGGAGCTTGCTAGACAATTTCAGAGGGCAGTTATAGATCAACCACATTGCTTTGGAGTCACATGTCGGCCAGACCAGGTTCAGGCTGACAGGTTTCTTTCGCTAAAGGATATTAGTGAAGCATGTGGGTTTTTACAATAATCAATTTTCAGTTCATGGTCTCCATTCGACTAGCTTTTGATTCCATATTTTTGATTAATTGAATTAAAATTCCATCAGTTGCTGAGATGGGATTTGAACTCTTGCCTCCATTAACCCTAGCTTCTGGATTGCTAGTCCAGTGACATTACCGCTACACCACCATCCATTCCCAATATGTTGCTTGTATTCTCAACACCAGGCTTTGGAAGCAGCTGCTCTGAACTTGACAAGAGACTCATTGGAGGATGGCAGAAACACTTTACAGATATTCTCAGGAAGGGTACTGGTCTTCATTAATCAAAGGATTGAGTTTAGGAGTCGGGAGGTAATGCTGCAACTTTATAAAATCCTTGTCAGATCCCACTTGGAGCACTGTGTGCAGTTCTGGTCGCCTCACTACAGGAAGGATGTGAGATCCTATTAAGAGAGTGCAGAGGAGATTTACAAGGATGTTGCCTGGATTGGGAGGCATGCCCTATGAAGATAGGTTGAGGGAGCTAGGTCTCTTCACCCTGGAGAGACGAAAGTTGAGAGACAACCTGATAGAGGTTTATAAAATGTTGAGAGGAATAGATGGGGTGGATTCTCGGAAGCTGTTTCCTAGAGCTGAAATGATCGCTACGAGAGGACACAGGTTTAAGGTGCTGGGCAGCAAGTACAGAGGAGATGTTAGGGGTAAGTTTTTCACAAGGGTGGTGAGTGAATGGAATCGGCTGCCATTGGTGATGGTGAAGGCGAACTCACTGGGGTCTTTTAAAAGACTTGTGGATGAGTACATGGAATTACATAAGATTAGGAGTTACAGATAGTTCTATGGCCTAGTAGGTATAGGTATGATCGGCGCAACTTGTGGGTCGAAGGGCCTGTTTGTGCTGTAGTGTTCTATGTTCTATATCCCTGAAGAACTCAAACAACCCATCACTCATGGAAACCCCTGGCTTGTGATCTACCAAAATCGAGGTCTATTCCAGAAGATACCAAGCATATTGACAAACTTCACCAGTGACATGCTGAGGAGAAAGAGGCCTCAGAGAGAGCATACAAAGTCTCCCAACAACCATCGACCCAACCCTCCAAGCACCACTTGCCCGACACATTGCTGAGTCTACAGATTGCACCCTGGGCCTATCAGCCGTAAAGAACCCATCAAACATGAATGGAAAAGTTGACCTTGATTGAAAGGAACTGCCTAAGTAGCAGAAGAGCTCAAGAAACTGCCCATCCCATCCATGAATATGTTCAACCAATTAATCTATGCAATTCTCAGGAATAAAGAAATCCAAAGAATTTTATTTTTCATTTTATCTTGGGGTGTGAACATCACTGGCAAGGCCAGTATTTGTTGCCCTAACTGAACCATTGCATTCTATGTGGTCTAGGTAGATCCACTGTGCTGCTAGATAGGGAGTTCCAACATTTTGGTCCAATTGAAAAGAACAGCAATATATTTCCAGAACAGAATAGTGTGTGACTTGGAATGGAATCCTTATCCTTCTGTGTGGTAGAGGTCGCAGGTTTGGAGGATGCTGTTGAAGGGCCCTTGGTGAGTTATTGGGGTACTTATGATGGTACGTACAACTGCCACAATATACCCATAGTGGAGGAACTGAATCTTTAAGATGGTAGTTCGGGTGTCAATTAATTTTGTCGTGGATGGTATCGAGCTTCTTCTGTGTGGATGGACTCACTCTATGCAGGCAAGCCAACAGCATTCCATTACACTCCTAACATGAACTTTGTAGATGGAATTCATGCTCTGGGGAGTCAAGAGATGGAAGTTGCTCACAGCAAAATTCCCAGCCTCTAAACTGCTCTTTCAGTCACAGTCTGCATATGGCTGACCCAAGATATTTATGGTGGAGGATTCTGCCATGATAACATCAAGGGGAGGTGGGGGTTAGTTTCTCTCTTGTTGGAGATGATCTTGTCCAGCACTCGTACATGCTACTTGTCATTTATTCGCCCAAGCTTGAAAGTTGTCCATGTTTTTCTACATGTGGGCACTGATTGTTTTATTATCTGGTACTGTGCAATCATCAAAAAACAGCCCCACTTCTGACCTTATGATGGAGAGAAACTCATTGATGAAGGAGCTGAAGGTGGTTGGGCCTAAGGCAATGCCACAAGGAACTCCTGCAGCAATGTTCTGGATCTGACATGATTGCTCTCCGACAACCACAACCACCTTTCTTTGTGTTAAGTATGACTCTAATAAATGAAGAGTTTCCCCTTGATTCCCTGTGATGCTCTTGCTACTTGGTGCCACACTTAATGAATCGCTACTTTGATATCAAGAGCAATCAATGACTCACACAGAATCTAGCACTTCTGACCACTTCTGAAGCAAGTCTTGATGAATTCAGGAACTGTTTGGGTCACGACCCTCTGAGGGAAGACATTCCTCCTCATTTCTATCTTATACAGGGACACTTTTATACCAGTTTTCTGCAGTTTTTGTTTCTTCTATGTTTTCCTTTCAATTGTGCCTCTGATCACAAATCCTCGTTACGATGACCATGGCATCAACTATCTGTTTCCGCAGCTCCCATCTCTCCTGTTGGAGCTGTCAAGTCTCTGGAGCCAGACCAAGGGCATCAGGAGCCCACCCATTGTGCTTAATTAGTGAGTGCTAAGGTAACCAATTAGAAGGCCATCTCTGGAATTATAGTTCCTCTGGACCTGTTCCTGGCAAGCATAGGCCTGGCACTGGGATCCCATTTTATCCTGATAATGGGATCCCATTCTGTGCTGACATGGAGGTCCTATTCTGTCCTGATGTGGGGATCCCATTTTGTCCTGACATGGAGATCCCATTCCGTTCCGATAGCGAAGCCCCATTCCATCCTGATGTTGGGGTTCAAAGCCCATGAAAAAATTTAGAAAGAAGCTTTTTCTGTCTCACCCCAAAACAGAGTTTCTGAAGTTCAAGCAGGCAGCCCACACACTGTGAGGCACCGCAACCAAACTCATTATATACACATACGCAGGATGGCAACAATTTGCTCATGACTGTTGGCATGGGCCAGAATTCTCTGGCCTTTTACACCAGTGGGATTCTCTGGTCCTACTGCGATGAATGGAAACGTGGCTGAGTGCCACATTCTCCTTACGTCCTTGCAGAGGATCTGGGTTTCCATTGATAAACCTGGCAGTGCATTTAACCAGCCTCACAATCTCTTGTCTAAAATGTTCCTGACGTTCTCCATCCTAAATCTCTTACAAGCAGTCTTGTATCTATTTTGCCTTTTCTGAAACCCTCAGCTATATGCAACATTGAAAAATCATTAATTTTTCTGAAAACTTGCCCATTTCTATGTAATTTTGACTGCCTTTATCAAATCCCTCTTCTTCAAATCTCCTCTGTTTGAATGAGAAATGCTTCAATTTATCAGCATTCTCCACAAATTTTCCATTTGAGGAGAGTGCTGATACACCCATCATGGTTTCAAGGTGCTACTTGTAATTATCTTCAATAAATCCTCAAATCCTACCAACCTGATCTAACTGAAAACCACCCCAGCTCGGGAAGCTGACAATGTCACATTATGTTTTCTCATTTAGCATCGCTCAGCTGCCTCGAGCTCCGTAAGCCATTTTTCTTTCAGGCTCCCCATCTTGCCTTGAACTTGCTTTGCTCAGCCATAATTTGATGTGCCTCACTGGTCAGTTTGCCAAGGCAAAAGCTTGGATGCTGCTTTGTTCAAACACAGGCGATTCTAAGTTCCAATTCAGAATGCCCATCTTAAGTAAAGAAGCATTGCTACTACCATAGACGATGGCCATTCAGGAATTCACACCATCACTCATCATAGGAATACCCACACACAAACGTAAAGACACTCAGCCTCTTTATATTTTGTATTGCAACATCGGTGGATCCAAAGACATAAAAGCTTGATTTTCTTTTCTAAGCCCTGTAACATTCTCACAATTCTATCTGCCCAAAATAGGCAGTGCTGCATTACAATAAATGGATCTCACACACAAAACCTCGACCATTAGCTGGTTACTATTCCGAGTACCCAATGAAACATTACCTAATTTAGCTTTCCTTGAAAGGCTGCAGAAGGCTACATGAAACTGCAGGGTAAATCTTAACAAAACCTTCATTTCAGTTTACACAATTTTGGGAGATATATTGTCCTCCAACCAAACCAAAATCAGATGATTTAACCCTTACCATCAAATCATAGTGTTTATTGGACTGGATGCAATTTGGTCTCATTTTGTTTCACTGAGCTGGGATGTGTATCTTTTGAGAGAATGATTTGATGAAAATTATGTTTTACGAGATGACAGGGTTAATACTGAAGGATTTCTCAACTGCTTCTGGGGCGGCCATCGTGCACTGGTGACAAGCAATTAAGTTCAGCGAGGCTGCGAAGAAGATTCCAGCACTATCTTCACACTAATAATAATGCCAATATTAGCTGCAGGCACAAATCCTTTCAGATCCTGGAAGGCGTCCAATAATCTACCATACATATACTGGAGCTTGGTATGTCAGTCTGACCAGCAGCCACAGTAGATAGAATGTGCAGTAAATAATAAACTGCAGGGCACCTGGCCAAATCCGACTGAACACACTGACACTCCACAACCATATATACCATTTGTCAAATGAGGAACGACAATGGAAAGATCCTGCTGCTTAATATCTTACAATCTCACACTTGTTTTTTTTCAACAAAATACTAACAAGGTCACAAAGCGGGAGACGCCAAGTGAAAATGATCATCTTTCTTTCCCAACAACCCCCCCCCCCACCCACCTCCCCACACACCCCTTCCTCACCTGAGTGTCAAAGCCATTTTCTGCGCTGGTGGTCTTCCCTTGCCTCTCCTCCCCTTCGGGCACATGTGCAGGTTTGAAGGGGATCTGGCTCGGATACGTCGGCTTGCTCACTTCTACCTTGCCCCCCAGCTTCAGGTAGCAAGGCTGCTGCAGAGCCCTTGCGGTGACATTCGGGATGGGGGTGGCACTGTGAACGGGCTTGGGCAGCCCCGATTTCATTTTCGAGGCCACGAGAATAGCTGGCATTTTTCTGTTCCCCTTCTCCGCACGTCTCTCTCCCCAACTCGGTCAGAAAACAGCGGCGGCGATAACTACAGCAGCAGCAAGCAGCGATGGGAAACTACGTGCTTTGAAATCGTTGCCTCTACAGCAGCCTTGCACAGCCAGAGAGCTCACACGCACGCACAGTTTAAATGATGCACAGTCAGGGCTGAGAGATTTTCCCACCGTTCCGTCCACCAGGAATACTTTATTTTATTTTTCTGATCTCCATTAGTCAGCCAGCTTCACTCCTCCCTCTTGCAGCACATGTCTGAACAGTCAGAATGTAACAATTTTTCCTTGCAGGAAAGCAACAGCTCAAACAGGTATCTTTTCTTTTCATTCACTGTCCCGTCATTTGCATCTTCAAAATCACAGAAGTCCTGTGGAAAAATGACATCCTGCTTTTTGAGACCTTTCAGCACATGTGTGTGTGTGTGAAGTGTAGTGTGTGTGTGTGTGCAGCTCAAAGCGCCTAGCCTCTTCACTGCCTTAGTCCAGATGCACAGCTTAATATGATAATGCCCAATGCCCTTGGAACGGTGCCTTGGGGAAAGAGAATCTTCTCAGCTTGGCCAGCATCAGTCACAGTCGAAAGGCAGAAAGACCGCAGAATAGGAAAGTGCCCATCCAGCCTACCGAGTCGTGTAATGATGATTCAATTTCCCTGGCCCATAGGTGTATACCATTTTTTTTGATGTTGCTGCTGTTACAAAAATGAACGCAACTTCATGGATGCAGCTCACCTAGAAGGGCAAGGGCTGCAACTGGTAGATGACTGTACACACGGAGTTAAAATAATGCCATGTTCATCGATTCCACACTACCACATTCTGGTGCTCATGCTGAAGAGGAAACAGTTGAGATCAGAAGGGAAAAAGGGTCTGACAGTGCCAGCGTCTGATTGGCCCAGTTCTCTCAAATCAGGATAACAAATATTCACTGCAAAAAGGGAGTGGCCTAATATATATGGAGAGCTGGCTAAATGTGCCATTCTCTCGCTGTAGCACAAAGGCCATTTGTAGCTTCAGTGAGCTGCAAGGAAGAGAATAATGAATAGCCAGCAGTATTGAACTATGTCTGAGTCAGTGAGTCTGTAAAGGGAGGATTAAAGAGATAGCCAACACCCACGTTAAAACTGGGACAAGAGGGGAAAAAAAATGCCCATGGATTCAAGGCACTCAGGTTCTGCACCCTCTCCTTTCCTGCTCTAACATACAGTATGTTTCATCTCGTGTAGTGCACAAGAAGCAATACTTTTCACTGCAAACCAATACACATGACAATAATAAATCAAATCAAATTTTTACAAAACCGATTCTGTAATTCCTGTTCCAGATTACTGTAGTGTCATGTTTCAAAACAGTTGATTAGCTGTTCTGTATCCCCGTGCAATTTTGACCAGCGATTAGTTGAAAATATGTTTAGGTTAGTGTGACTAAATGACATCTGTGTCACACAAGCTGTAATCCTTCCGTAAGTTGAATGAATGAATGAATGCGAAATGAATACAAAATTAGATGCAGCTTTCGATGCCCTTAAACTAAATATGCATCTGGAACTGGAAGTCCAAGTTATTTTTAAGCTGGGTAGAGTAATCATAGACAAATATAGCTTTGCACTTGTTTCAAACCATGGTATTTGGCATTTCAATTCTCTTTATATAAATAAACTGTTGCATTAGTAAACTATCTTAACAGTTTATTCCAGCAGTAAAACCAGCTCAAAACTCTATCTCTTCTGCTCACAATGTTCATGCTTTATGCCACAAGTTATAAAATGCACAAGATTGATCCTTGTGCAGTTGTTGAAACCAGAATCACAGAATACTACAATGCAGAAGAGTCCCTTCGGCCCATTGAATCTGTACCGACACGTGCCCTGACCTGCCCAGCTAGGCCTACTTCTGATCTCTTGGCCTATAGCTTTCAATGTTATGGCATGCCAAGTCCTCATCCAGGTACTTTTTAAAGGATGTGAGACATCCCACCTCCACTGCCCTCCTAGGCAGTGTATTCCAGACCATCACCACCCTCTGAGTTGACTCCTAAGCTTCTCACCCCTCACCTTTAATTGTGTCCCCTTGTAACTGACCCTCCAACCAAGGGGAATAGCTGCTCCCTATCCACCTTGTCCAAACGCTTCATAATTGTGAACACCTCAATCAGATCACCCCTCAGTCTTCTTTGTTCCAACTAAAACAATCCAAGCCTATCCAACCTTTCTTTATAAGTTAAATGATCCACCCCAGGCAGCATCCTTGGTGAATTTCCTCTGCACTCCCTTCTGTACGTTCACATACTTCCTATACTGTGGCAACCAAAACTGCACACAGTACTCCAGCTGTGGCCTCACCGACGTTCTATACAACTCCATCATGACCTCTCTGCTTTTGTAATCTATACCCTGATTGATAAAGGCAAATGTGGCCATACACCCTTTTCACCACCATATTAACCCGGCTTTCCACCTTCAGATATCTATGCACAAACACACCAAGGTCCCTTTGTTCTTCAAACTTCCCAGTGTCAGATCTTTCATAGTATACTTCAGAACCAATCCACTATTTGGAACTGTCCTCATTATATTTTCAGGCGTATGTCCCTCTCAATGTTTTGCTAAGCTGTTCTGATTTTTTTTTAATGTGTGAAACAGTCGTACATATTGTTTCCACAACAGCAATTTTTTTTTTTGTCATCTTCATACTTGGGATGTAATTTATACAGACATTCTGTTTTAAGGGAGACCCGCTCAAGCACTGATTGATTTCCAACATATTTTAATCAGTGCTAATGGGTTTTGCTCACTAGGAACCACTTGGCAAAGAGAATGGTGTCAGCATCATTTAAGAATTTCAACTTGAATGATGTTTTTAACTCTTCACTATAAACCCGCCAAATCCAGGATTTGATTCCACTAATCCAATATTTATAATGTTCTAGCTCCCTCATGAAACTGATTCTTTCAACCTGTGTGATTCCTGCTTTCTACTCCACATTCACCCTCATCTCACTGTTCCTAACATTCTATAGGAGGGACAGGATATTTTCACATTCATATTCCTTTTGAGCTTGATTCTAAGTTTTTCTTAAAAGGGAACTTTCCTGTGCTGTTCCATTCATTTTGACTGATGACAGACGCCAAGTATTATTCCTGCCTTTAGATCCTCTGCTCCAACGAGAGTTCCGGTCCTATTACAGTTCCTTCCATCACCCACACAATGTGTAGACCTGGCATCTCTTCAAACTCTTTTGTCTACTCCACCCTTCTGTTTTCTTGGAAATTTGCCCATCTTCCCATATCTCAAATGACTTCTGGCCTATTCCAATTACCAAACATGTTTTCCTTAAAAGTCATGGAAGCAGTTTTTTTCCGCATTGATTCATGAGACTCTGATGTTGTTGGCAAGGCCAGAAGTTATTACTAACTCCCAGTTGTCCTTCAGAGGGCAGTGGATGCACCACCTCTTGAACTGCCAGTGTATGTGTGTGATGAAGGCACATCCACATGTGCTGTTAGCTAAGGAGCTCCAGGATTTTGACACAGTAAAGATGAAGGAACATAAGTATATTTTGAAATCCAGACGGTACATGACTTGGAGGGGAACTCGTATCATCTGAAAATGATAGCCAAATTCATATCCAGCAGCCTGATTAACAGCATTGCTGTCCCACTGTTTATCACGTCTTCTGAGTTGACCACTTCAGAACATTTTGATAAATGATTTGCCTTACTCAGAGTCAACACCAAAGATTTCTAAACCTTCCTCTCAAATCATTCCATCTGCGATATTATTGATTCCCAGTAATGACATTTATCCCTCAAGCTGCATTCTCCCTCCCAATTGGTTCTTTGTTCATATCCGTGTTTTTGTCCACTTTTTGTTAAACCCCACCTATTCTTTTACCAATGCTTTTACTTTCCATTCAGCAACATCTTGCAGAATGGATGCTCTCAACAATCAATAGCTGTCTCCAAATATAACAGATTAACTATTACAGAGTCACAGAGGTTTACAGCATGGAAACAGACTCCTCTGCCCAACTTGTCCATGCCAACCTTTTCGTATTAAACCCTTAAGCTATCCTAATTGCCCGCATTTGGCCCATATCCCTGTATACCTATCTTATCCATGTATTACATGCAGAATTTTCCCAAAAACTTTTTTAAGTGTCAGAAGGTGAGACTAATGGAGTGATCCGCGCTAGTCTCTCAGGCGCACTCCACACCACAATCCTCCCATCCTCAGTAACTGTTTTGGAGAGTTAGGAGTTTCACGCCATTACTTGGGTATGGGCTTAAACCCGCCAGTGAGCCCAGCTTTCGAGTGTTCGGGTGCTGTTTTGCAAGGGCACCCTGATCTGATAATGCATTGGGAGACCTGCCCCCAACAGCGGCAGCACATTTCCATATACCCCACTTCTGACATGGATGGCAGGCATCGGGCCCCTCCCGATGGATTCCCCCTACCCAACCACCGACAAGCTCCTCCATCAAGACCCCATCAAGCTCCACCATCAAGATGTCTTCATGAACCACCCTTGAACAACTCCGCTAACTGTCATATACTCTCTTGCCTAGCCTCCCTTCATGTCCCCCACTCAAGCCCTACTCCCTCACCACTGCCTACTGACACACTGGCGGTGCCTAACTGGCACTGCCAGGCTGTTTATTGGCCACAATTGGACAGTCTAGTGACTGCTGCCTGGTTAGCCCCACTGATGTGCCAGTTGGGCACTGACAGTATGCCAGGTGGGTCCTGCCCGATGTGCACTGTCTGGCCATGCCACTGACCATCTAGGAGTTTCAATGGCTTGCAGGTGCCCTGACGTGACCATCTCTCCAGGTTTCCGCTTGTGAAGACTGGTAGTGATTCTTGCCTTTATTGTGTCATGCCCAAAGGCTGGTGAATTCTGTTTGCTGGAAGTGGAACTGCTACTTTAAATATATTAATCAGCCTCGCGCCTGTTCCAGTTCATGTTACTAGAAAAAGGCTGAGAGAATCGCAAACTGTTTAGTGCCGGATGCAAAATCAATTTCTATGCCTGCACGCTATTCCTCAGGTTTGGAGTGGCAAGGACAGAAAATTGCCTCCCACTCTTTTCATACATCTACTTACATGCAAAAATTAGAATCTCTCTCTTGAAATTTTGCAAAGGCGCAGATTGTTTATACAAGGCTAAACTAACAGCTACCACCATTTAATACCTAAAATGTTATTCAGCGATTGAGAATATTTAGAGAACTTTGACCACATGATCTCCTCTGATTACCAATGTGTACCTCCTCCAATGTCCAGCTATCCGCTTGCCCCATATCAACCTTAAACTCCTCAAAACCAGTTAACGTTGAATATTCCAATTAAATATTGGGAAGAGGGAATTAACCACTGGAGTAGCATTGCACTTTCCGACAAAAATAATGCAGGATTGCCAACCAATCCTAACAGTGGGGAGGCAGTGGCCGAATGGTATTTTCACTGACCTCTGGGGTCCCAAGTTGGAATCTCATCACAATAGATAGTGAAATAAAAATCTGGCATGAAAAACTAATGATTATCGTTGTCGATTGCTGGAAAAATCTATCTGATTCACTAATGTATTTTAGGGAAGGAAATCTGCCACCCTTACCCGGTCTGACTACACGTGAGTCTGGAGACGCAGCAATGTGGTTGACTCTTAATTAGAGGTGGACAACAAATGCTGGCCTAGCTTGTTATGCCCATGCCCCGTGTGTGTTAGGAGATTCGGGTAAACTCAAGATCACAAGCCGGGGGAAGGCAGGGGTGCCAGGGGAACACCGGAAGTGTTGAGTCTGGAGATAGAAAAATGCAAGGATGAGGATTTCAGCAGCAGAGGAGCTGAGACAGGGATGGCGATGAGTGACGAGACATAAATAAAGTGTTTAACTGTGTAGGCCATTGAATCTTTATAACATTGAGAAACAGCACAATCCTACATCCAAAAACCTGTCTGCAGAGAAACAATGAAGAACGGGGCAGTGAATGCACTGCAGCTTTTCTATTCTTGCAACGAAAGCTGCAGTGCTTCTTTCCCCAGGCATATTTTGTTGTATACAAAGAGAAACAAACTCTTAAGATTCAAATAAGAGAACCTCGAAAGAAACCATCTGCTCCTCCTACCAATTGTTGGATTAATTGTGCCAAAAGCATGATTATCATTTTAACTGGTGTTGCACTGCTGTTCAGGGACATATACGGTGGCTCTTGAGCAAGGAACTCGATTATTTTTATATTTGGTAATAAAATTTAAATGTACTGGAAACAGCTCGAATAAATATCCCATACTGACAACGGTAACGCTATTAAAATTCTCAGACCACTGTAGATTAGGAGGTACCTACCAGTTGTACAATATATTTCTTTGTATTTTACTGTTGGCCACTCCTCTGATGTTAATAGCCCAGGTGTGATTCTGTCACCTTACTCCAAAGTTCCAGGCAAGTCAAAAATAAATGCCACGATGGAAAGTATATTGGAAGGACAAAAGTGGCAGTGTAGAAATAAGTCAGCCAGGAGTGAGTACCTAAAGTCTTCTGTCTTTAGATGAGAGAAAGGTGAACATGTATTACTCTCTTCCAAGTAAAATACTGCTTGCAAATCCACACACATCACCACACAAGCACAATAAATACTGCAAACTTACGAACCAGCTGCAGCAACATTTAGTGGCTGCAGATTGCTTCAAACTCACAGTGGTTGTAACGCTCGGAGGATTATCATTTATTCAGCATGACCGAACGGAAAGGTGACTAGCGCTGCAGAAGCGCAACCAGAATGTGATGCTGCACCTTCTCACTGGACTTCAAACTTCTCTCAGTGTCGTAGGACAGAGTTTTATGGCTCCATCGCGGCAATGACAGGGCCGGAAAAAGATCAAACATCCATTGACTACGGAGAGACCTAAAGATCCTGCCAGTGGAAGGGATCATAAACCTATGTAAAGAACTTTTAAATAAAACCCATGGTTCTAAAAATTGACATACAAGCCAAAGATGGCTGAAGATGTAAATTCCATCACTGGCTGAATTGTTGATGAGTGATAGCAAGAGAGACACAATGGAATTACATCACGCTGCCAGATAAGGATATAGCAAAAACTACAAAAGCTATACTGAAACTAACTACCATCTAGTGTGGAGATAAGGGGAGATGATGATCATCTCTGTGGGAGTGATATCCTGTGAACAAATGTCCCAGAGCAATTTGTGGATTTTCATCTTCCAGGAATGTACGAAGTCTGGGATAAAAGCCAGCTGAAAAACATGGGCAGTGTTGACCAGTGCTGGGTGCATCGGTGCATGGCAACAGATGAACGTCATGTCCCAGACTACTACAAATTCTTTGCAGGTAACCATCTCTCTTGCAAAACAAATCAACAAAACCTCAGCTGAAAAGGAAACAGAGCAACTTCTCAGCCAAACAAGGACACTGCAATCTTGAAACAGTCCGTTCACCTACTGAAATCAGTGCTACTGGAATCACAAATCACGATGGCTGCAACATCCCAATGTTTGTTCCCCATGGACAAGTCAAAGATTGATTTGTATACTTTTTCCTATTTGGCTTTTGACTTAATTCTCACTTCTAATCTGTGTGAATGTGTATGAACTGCTTTATCATTTTGCTTGCAGTTAGAAGTGAAGAAACTCACTCTAACTCAAGAAAGGCTGGTTAAATTGGCTCTTTTTAAAACATAAATATTGGGCTGGGAAAAGGTAACCACAAGACCTTTTAAAAAATAACCTTGTTGAAATCAACTGAGGAGACTGGAAAAAAGAGGGAGCCAATTCATTCCTCCTCACCAGCATAACAAATTTGGGAAGCTTGCTTGGGGACCAGCCATAACACAGTTTAATGGCCTTCACTGACAACATTATCGGCCTTTATCTTATATACCTCTATCAAATTTCTCCTCAATCTCCTTTACGCCAAGGATAACAACTTCAACTTCTCCAATTTAATCTTTTAAGTTAAATTTCTCATCCTTGGCCTGGAACCATTCTGATACCATAGAACCTTCGAAAAATTACAAGAGCATAAAGAGCCCAGTGTGAGAAGAAATACACTAACCTCTATTTTAATCCTACTTTCCAGCACCTGATCCATAGCCTTGCAGTTTACAGCACTTCAGATGCAGATCCCAGGTACGTTTTACATGAATTGAGTGTTTCAGCCTTGACCACCAATCCAGGAAATGAATTCCTTACGCCCGCCACCCTCTAGTGAAAAACTTTTCCTCATGTCCCCTCTATTTCTTCTGTCAATCACTTGAAATCTACATCCCCTGGTAATTGATCCCTCTGCTGAGGGAATCAAGTCTTTCTTGGCTACTCTATCTAGATCTCTTATCTATAGAAACATAGAAACTTTTAGCCTCCTCAAGCCTGCTCTGCATTCATTTTAATAAGGCTGATCCACTTCCTTCCCCTCTTGCATATTCCTTGATCCCTTTAGCACTGTAATGACTTCAATCAGGCCATTGAGGTTGGCCTATTGGGATATGAAGTACCTGATTAAGGATCGAATTGATGGAACAATCAGGGAATCTCTGACTTGTACTTAACCTCAGTTCCTCTGACACCCACCTCCAGAGATAGAGTTCCAACTAGTAGTATCCTGTGTATTGCTGTTAGCATTTGTAAATAAAGGGATTTTGGTGAAGGGATTTCTTTTATTTTATAGAATCCCGACTGTCCAGGAGGTGGCCGTTTGGCCCACTGAGTCTGCATCGACCACATTGCACCCTGGCCCTTTTCCCATAATCCCACACATTTATTCTGCTAATCCCTCTGACACTAGAGTCAATTTGGCATGACCAGTCAACCCAACCTGCACATCTTTGGACTCGTGGGAGGAAACTGGAGCATCCAGAGGAAACCCACGCAGACAGAAGGAGAAAATGCAAAGTCCATGCAGACAGTGATCCGAGGCAGGAACTGAACCTGGGACCCTGGCATTGTGAGGCAGCAGTACTAACCATTGTGCCACTGTGCCACCCGTTTTGCCTTCAAAGACTTATTACAAGCCCTAACAACTATATCTATAAGAAACAGAAATAATAACAGAAATAAATAATTTTGTACACCTCAATTAGATGAACCCTTAGCCTCTTTTGCTCAAAGGAAAACAACCCTAGCCTATCCATCCTGCTAGCTTACGATGTAATCTATGGATACCATTTATATTACTTGACAAAAGTTTGGTATTGGCAAAAGTTGTAAATTTAACTCGGTATTCCAATATCCAAGTCATTTATATAAAGCAGAGGTACTCGCTCTGACCAATGGAGAATGTTATAGTTTACTATCCTCCAGTCTTTAAAACAACCATCTCAGGCTTTCAGTGTAATCGGACCATCCCAGTGATGGGTAGCACCGGAAAATCCTGTCTATGTCTCAGTTGCCCCTCTTAAAAAAACTATCCCCTCTTTCTTATAATCTATTTAGCACCTTATTAAAACTATTAATTTTAATTGATGCCTCCAGATCGGTTCTGCATTAATATCCTTATTATTAATTCATGTGCTATTTTACTTATCCCCACTGAAGTTTTTAATTTCACAGTTTCTAATTTAAATCTTCATCCTTCAGTTTACTCTCTTGCTCTTACTCTGGCAAGTTGCTCTCTGCAGTGCCCTCAGAATGATGTGCGAGAAGACTAATAAAGTGAGTTTGAGAATATCATCACCCCTAGTAGAATACCGACACATCATTTTTTGAAGCAAGTTTCACTGAATCATACTTGCTGTCATTTACTGTACTATTGTCCTCACTTAACTACAGCAATAATATGCATTTGTTAATTATTTTACTGTGCACTGACATTGCTGGTTAGGCAAGCATTTGGTGCCCATCCCTAAATGTCTGTCAGAAGGTGGTAGTGAGCTGTCTTTTTGAACCACTGCAGTCTCTGTGGTGTAGGGAACGCCATAGTGCTGTTAGGGAGCGAGTTCCAGGATGTTGACTCAGTGACAGTGAAGGAACAGTGATACATTTCCAAATCAGGATGGTGTGTGACTTAGAGTGAAACTTGCAGGCAGTGGTGTTCTGCTTTCTTTACCTTCTAGGTATTAGGGTCACAGATTTGGAGGTTGCTATCAAAAGAGCCTTGGTGCATTACTGCAGTGTATCTTGTAGATATACACACAGCTGCCATTATGCATCAATGATGGAAGAAATGAATGTTGGAGGTGGTGCCAATCAAGTGGGTTACTTTGTCTTGGATAGTGCCAAGCTTCTTGAGTGTTGTTGAACTGCACTCATCTAGAAAAGTGGAGACTATTTCAAAGTACCCCTTACTTGTACTTTGTAGATGGTGTGCAGGAGCGTCAGGAGTCTCTCACCTCAAGATTCCCAGCCTTTGATCTTCTCTTGAAGCCAGTTTTTATATGGCTGGTCAGATTTAGTTCTAGTTAGAGATAACTCCCAGAATGCTGAGAATGGGGAATGCAGTGATGGTACTGCCTTTGAATGTCAAGGAACGAAGACTGGATAAACTCTTTTAGAGTTGATCATTGCTTGGCATTTAAATAGCTTTAATGTTACTTGCCACTTATCAGCCTAAGCCTGAATGTTGATCTTTAATGTGATAAAATACTTAAAGATGCTTTAAAAATTAGATGCCAAGCCACAGTACACAATATTAGAGCAGTAGAATATACGAAGCTTTAAAGGAACCTCTTTAAAAGAGGAAAGAGAGATGGAGAGGTTCAGGGAGGCACCACCAGAGTCTATGCTTAAGTAGCTGAAGGAATAGCCACTGATTACACAATGATTAAAGTCATGGATGTGCAACAGGTCAGAATTGGAGGAACTGTAGAGATATCAGAGGATTGTGAGGCTGGAAGTGCGATGAAAGTAAGAGTGAGAAGTTTAAAATTGAGTTGTTGCAAGAAAGTTTAAAGTTTATTAATGTCACAAGTAGGCATATATTAACACTGCAATGAGGTTACAGTGAAAATCCCCTAGTCGCCACACTCAAGTGCCTGTAATGGTACACTGAGGTAGAATTTAGCATGGCTAATGAATGTAACTGGCACATCTTCCAAACTATGGGAGGAATCTGGAGCACCCAGAGGAAACCCATGCAGACACAGGGAGAATGTGCAGACTCCACACAGGCAATGACACAAGCCAAGAATCAAACCCATATCCCTGGTGCTATGAGGCAGCAACCACTGTGCCTCCATGCTTCTCCCAGTAGGTCAACAAACATAGAGGATGACCAAGTGCAAAATAGGACTAAGGCAGGAAAGGTGTCGATGAACTCAATTGCACACTTGTAGCTGGAACTGCAAATGAAAACAACAAACATTTATGTCTCCCTGATAGGATTGAGAATGGCTTTATGATCGACACCCCAAAGCATCTGCAGTTACTAACATCTAATGGTTTCTAACAGTGCCAGGGGTTAAATACTTTCCAAACATTTTCTGTTTGTTCACCTGTGTGGAGCAAAGTTAAGGCTGATTAAACATTCGAGCTTCAATTTTAATGAATTTCTGAAGAGCTTCGAAATGCTTGCAATCATTGCAAACAGCTCAGAGAACATTTAATGGATTGAAAAACACCTCAAATATTACCCCGATGCAAAATAGTAATAGCAATGTTTGGGTTAGTAAAGCTTTATACAAAGAAGTTAGAAAACAATGTCATGATGACCTGGTATTCCATCATAGAATAAAAATTCCATTGATAGTGGGCCCAATTTTACCATTGCATTGTGCCCAAAATGTAATAAAGTCGTGCGTGTGGCCATTAACGCAATCAGCACAAATGCCCACTTTACTGAGGCCTGAAAATGGCCGCAATCTGACTTGTGCCCAAAACGGGCCTAATGGCAATTTAAATGTATTTGCATGCATTTAAATTGAATTAATGAACTGCCCGCCCAACTGTATCAGTATTTCCCCCTTTACCATTGCATTCGCACGTCCAGATTCAGCGCAAAACAGACACGCTCGGCAAAGGTCCATTTCGAGCGTTCCAGCTTTTAAAGAGGCAAGTTCAGAGCTTCCAACAGCTCTCTGACTCAGATCGGTGGTGGGGGATGATTGGGGAGGAGGGCCAGAACATTGGCGGGGGGGGGGAGTGCAGGAGAAGGGAATGCAGATTGTTGTCTGGTGGGGGAAGAGGGAGGTGGACACGGGTCAGATGTATCTCTGATGGGGGACGGGGGAGGGAGAAGGGAGGCCCAATCATTACCTGGGGAGGATGGGGGAGCAGGGAGGGGTGGGACTGCTGCCACTCTGTGGGCAATTGATGGGGGAGGGAAGGATCGCAATCGGTCTGGATGGCGGGAGGATGGTAGATAAAGGGTCAGTTATATAGTGGAGGTGAAGTGATGTCTGTGGAGACTATCGCTCCCGCTTTTCATTCTCGGGCCACTTCATCTGCTTTTTACGGCCTGGGAGCAATGTGACAGTGACGCGATTTTCAGGTTTTGTTTTTAACTGTGCATGTGCAGTTCAGAGCTCCAATCGTTGGAGCTTCGCCCACAGTGTGATTCAGATTCGCGATTTTTTTCAGGCTAAGTGCGTATCAGGGCGTCTGAAAACAAATTTCCAAGTCGGATCCAAATTGCGCCCAGATTCAGCACTTTGAACGAAAATGGTAAAATCGAGACCAGCGTCTCCTGTTCCTCGTTCATAAAGGTCTTTTTTTACCCCCCTCTCCAGGATTATGCCACAGAATGTTTTTGAACAGCACACAAAAGGGGGAGTAGTCCTTTGCACGGTATTCAGCTCTATTTGTTATAATGAATAAACTTGCATCTCACATTTCTCAAAAATCCTATCTAATTAAACACTTTGTGAAATGCCATGCCACTCAAAGTGGCAAGTAACCCTAAGCTCATTACTTTCCATGAAACAAAGGAGATGAATGATTGCTGAAGCAAAATTTAGTTTCATGGTCACTGTGTAGAAAAGTTAACAGCTCTCCAATTTTTGTTGAAAAGTGCCACACAATCATTAAGATTCACCTGAGCTGTTTGCTATTATAGACTGACAGTTCAACCTGCTGTCTGAAGGATGGTATCTCAGACAATGCATTATTCCAATCACACACTGGAGTGTCTGGGCCTTGAACCTGCTGACTCAAACTCAACAGTGCTATCAGCAGCGCCTCGCGTTTCATTACTTTACTTTATCCCATTTCTTCTTTTCATCTTATTCATCCATTTTTATTGCTATATATTCTTATTTTTATTTTTCCACTTCTAAAATCTTGCTTTCCTTCTTGACAGATGGGATAGTAAATCTTTTAGGACTGAGGTAAGGAGCAACTTCTTCACCCAGAGGGTAGTGAATATATGAAATTCACTACCACAGAAGTAGTTGAGGCCAAAATGTAGGCTGATTTCAAGAATAAATTAGATACAGCTTTTGGGGTTAAAGGGATATTGAAGAAAAAGGGGATCAGGATATTGAATTTGATGATCAGCTCTGATCAAGATAAATGGCGGAGCAGGCTCGAAGGGCTGAATGGCTATTCCTGCTTCTTATTTCTATTTTCCCCATCCCTACCCAACGAAGGCCAACTGCCACATTCCAACATTCTGCACCTTTGCTCTGCTGTTTACGCATTCCGATCTCTTAACTGACACCATAAATTGATCTCTTAACTGGCACCATCTCTGATGAAGAACCAGCCTCACTTGAAATGTAGGTTCTATTCTCTCTCCAGAGATGCTGTCAGACTTGCTGGGATTTTCCAGCATTTTCCGTTTTTGTTGTCCTTGCAATTCTTTGGCACCTTTTATGTGCACACGATACAAAATGTGACAATGAGCCACATAAGATGATATTAGGTTAGGTGGCAAGCAGGCAAGCTTTAAGGAGCATCTGAAAAGAAAGTCAAAGAAGCAGGGAAGCGGAGAGAGGAGATTTCAAAAATTGGGGTCGGGATGACTGAAAGCACAATTACTAGTGGAGGATGCACAAGTGGTCGAAGTTGCAGGTATACAGAGATCAGGGAAACTTGTAGAGATAGGGAAGAGTGAGATATATGAATTTAACCCTTGACTGTAATCCCTGATTTAAGTTGTCTCACAAAAATCAGTGTAACTTAGCCTCGAATAAACATAAAGATCCAGCCTCCGCTATCTTCTGGGGAAGAAAAATCCACATTCTACTGACCCTCAGAAAACAAAATTCTTCTCAACCCTGTCTTAAAAGGGAGACCTCTTATTCTTAAACTATATCCCTGAGATCTCATTTCCCCTACAAGAGGAAACATTCTCCAGTTATGCATTTTATCCAGTCCACTCTCAAGATCTTTTATGTTGGGGGTGGGTGGGTGGGTGGGTGTGTCTGTGTGTGTGCACGCGTGCGCTATCAGCAGGACCAGTAGGTGGGAAAGGCAGGAAAATCCCGCCCACTGACTGCACTGGATAAATACAAGTCACTGTTGAACTAGTAGGAAAGAAATAGAGAGGTGAGGCATCGTACTTATTAAGATTTTGAGGATGAGGAGAAAGTAACCAACAAATTTCACTCAGGTTTTTATCGTGAGTGAAAAGAAAGTCTAAACCGGGATACGCTTTTGTGCCTACTTTTTGCATTTGTTCTGGTAACCAGAAGAAAAACTATTAAGAGTGAAATAGTTCAAGGGAACAAGCTAAACTTTATCTTTGAAAGTAACATTTTGGAAGCCAAAATATGTCAAACTCTACGACGATAATCTAAATGGAACAAAATAAATGAGAGTCTGCATCAATTTAAGAAAGGTAAATCATGCCTGACAAAAAAGGTTAATTTCTTTGAGAATGCTACATTAACTGTCAACAAAGGAACTGTAGTGGAAATTGTGAGTTTAGATTTATAAAATTGGGTTTAATAGGATTGTACAATGGAAAGTTGGCAAGAGGTAGAGGTCACTAAATTAAGAATGATGCAATGTGTTTAGACACTTTAATAATCAGATATTCTAATTTTTTTTATTCATTCACAGAATATGGGTGTCACTGACTGGCAAGCATTTATTGCCTATCTCTAGTTGCCCGAGGGCAGGTTGAAAGTTGGCTGTAACTCTAAATCACATGTAAGCCAGGCCAGGTACAAACAGCAGATTTCCTTCCCTAAAGGACATTAATGAACCAGATGGTTTTCTGACAATCAACATTGGTTTAATGGTCATCAGTAGATTCTTAATTCCAGATATTTTCTATTGAATTAAAATTCCACCATCTGCAGTGGTGGGATCCAAACCCAGACCCCCAGACATTAGCTGAGTTTTTGGATTAACAGTCCAGCATAATACCATAAGGCCATCGCCTCCTATCTTAAAATAAGCTTGAAGGTGATTATCTTGGTGTTGGACATTTAACTCTTCCAACCAAATTTCTCATTGACTTAGTGCATTTCTAATCTTTGTATTTGAGATGAAACGTAGAATTGAGCATTCACATTTCCAGCTAAGTTCACTGATTCACAGTTGGAAATAAAATACTTTCTTTTGATTTGTGGTGATCTTGACCCAGTGCTCTATCTATTTATGTCAGCACTACATTGTGGGATTTTCATTAGATAACAGACTTACCTTTTTAAGAGGTGTGAAACTTGTCAGCGTTTATGTTCAAAGAGATTTGACTATGTATATAAGGAACACATAAAGTTAGCATGCAACTGCAGCAAGCAATTAGGAAGGCAAATGGGATGTTGGCCTTTATTGCAAGGTGTTTGGAATTCAGGAACAAAGAAGTCTTTGTACAATTGTACAGCGTTTTGGCGAGAACACATCGAGAGTACAGCATATAGATTTAGTCTCTATATTTAAGAAAAACTTGCACTGTAAGTGGTGCAGCAAAGGTTAACTAAATTTGCCCCTGGGATGAGGGAAGTGGGGATTGTCCTGTGATGAGATGCCGAGCAAATTGGGCTTATATTCTTTGTAGCTTAGAATAGAGGCGACCTCATTGAAACACAAAATTCTGAAGGCGTTTGATGGATTTGACACTGAAAGATTGCTGGGGAATGTAGGACACAATGACAAAACCTCAGGATAATTAGGACTGAGATGAGGAGGGATGCCTTCATTCAAAGGACGATGAATCTTTTAAATTCTCTACCCCAGAGAATTGTGGATGCTCCTTCGCTGAATACATTTAAGGCTGGGATATTGGCAGCGGCAGGAAAGTGGAATGGAAACCCAATGTCAGCTATTACCTTGTTGAATGGCGGAGCAGGCTCTTATGGTCTAGCCCTGCTCATATTTCTTGTGTTCCTATATTTACCCAAGCATGAAGATTGGAAGCATGAACAACACACCATTACCTGCAATCTGGGAAATGATATCAGCTCAAGATGTCTTGATGCTTCTTTCGCGCAAACAGGCAAATCCAACCAGATTTGGTGGCTTCTAAAGTTTGTAGTTGTGTAATGTCTGCATCGAGGGTCATGTTAGTAAAAAAAAGTGTGACCCATACTGGTAGCTTTCTAGATAATTTTCCAAATCTGGGAAAATGCATACAAGTTGAACAAACACGAGATGCTCTACATTTTTCCACAGACAGATTGATTTGAACAAACCAATAAGGAATCAGGACTATAGATGGGTCAGTTGGTCAATAGATTAAACATTTAATTTATTTTTTATTCATTCTCCCAATTTTCTGTAGAACGTTGCAAGGCAACATCTAATCTCAAAAGAAAACATCCGGCTTGTAAAAATGATCCACAGCTGAACATGAAAGCATGACAATGCGCAGGATGGGCAGTAGCTAATGGAGGTGACTGGGCTTTCGCCTGTCAGCTGGACAGTTGGGAACAACCACACATTGCCTCTTTTAGGGAAGGCCCACGAAATTAAGTGCCACCCAGGCACTTAACCAGGCAGAAATCGCTTTCCTCGGGATCAAGGACCATAGGTGCAGAGGTTCCACCTGCTAAGCGTTACTGGACAGTCAGAAAGTGGCAGGTTTATTGAACAGTAGCGCCACCGAGAGGAAGTGGTTGCTGCCAGTGTGACACCCATCCAAGGCTCAGTATTGACACTGGAGGAGATCGTCAGGAGTGGTAGGAGCATATTTTTGTGGAAGGGGCACCAATGAAGCAGGCTGCTTTGTCCTGGATTGTATTAAGCTTCCAGAGTATTGTTGGAGCTGCACTCATGAGCATTCCATCACATTCCTAACCTGTGCCCTATATATTGTGGACAGGGTTTGGTACGTCAGGAGGTGAGTTACTCACAGCATGATTCCTAGTCTCTAACCCGCACTGGTAGTCACAGTATTTATATGGATTGTCCAGTTCAGTTTCTGTTCAATGGTAAAGATATTGATAGTGGGGGATTCAGTGATGATAATGCCATTGAATATCAAGGGGTGATGGTTAGATAGTCTTTTGTTGAACATGTTCATTGCGTGGCATTTGTGTGTTGTGAATGTTCCTCGCCACTTGTCAGTTCAAGCCCGGATGTTGTCCAGGTCTTACTGCATATCAGCACAAACTGCTTCAGCATCTGTAGTGTCGCGAATGATGCTAAACATTATGCAGTCATTAGTGAACATTCCTACTTCTGACCTTATCATGGGAGAAAGGTCATTGATGAAGAAGCTGAAGATGATTGCGTCTCGGACTCTATCTGGAGGAACTCCTGCAGTGATGCCCTGGAGCTGGGATGATTGACCTTCAATCACCATAATAATTTTTCTTTGTGCCAGGTATGGCTCCAACCAGTGCAGGGTTCTCCCCCAATGCCCACTGACTCCAATTTTGCTCGGGCTCCTTGATGCCACACTTGGTCGAATGATGCCATGAGGGTCTTCTACAGGTCTTCCTGCCATGGGTAATCAGGATGAAGGCAAGAAGGCAGCAGCTATACCCTTGGCCTTATTATATGTGACTAAATTTACCATTGAGGGAGGGCATTAAACTTCAACCAAAGAATCCAACGATTGAGAATCATAGAATTATAGAATCCCTACAGTGCAGAAGAAGGCCATTCAGCCCATTGAGCCTGCATCAGCAACAAACCTATCCGTGCCCTGTCCCCGTAACCCCATGTATTTACTCCGCAAATTCCTCTGACACCAAGGGGCAATTTAGCATGGCCAATCCACCTAACCCTTACATCTTTGGTCTTTAGAGTAATAAACTTAATTTCTGACAACTGCATTAATCACAATGAAATCTAACTTTATTTCAAACTGTTATTTAAAGAGACAACAGGCTACAATTTAGAACATAGAACATTACAGCGCAGTACAGGTCCTTCAGCCCTTGATGTTGCGCCTACCAATGTAACGAATTTTGTGATCCTCTATCCTAAACTATTCCAATGCTATCCATGTGCCTATCCACTGCCCATTTGAATGCCCTTAAACTTGACGAGTTCACAACTGTTGCAGGCAGGGCATTCCACATCCTTACTACTCTGAGTAAAGAACCCACCTCTAGCATCTGTCCTATAACTACCACCCCTTAATTTAAAGCTATGTCCCCTCGTGCTATCCATCTCCATCCGAGGAAGAAGGCTCTCACTGTCCACCCTATCTAACCCTCTGATCATCTTATATGTCTCAATTAAGTCACCTCTTAGCCTTCTTCTCTCTAATGAAAATAACTTCAAGTCCCTTCGCCTTTCCTCATAAGACCTACCCATCATACCAGGCAACATCCTGGTAAACCTCCTCTGCACCCTTTCCAATGCCTCCACATCTTTCTTATAATGTGGCGACCAAAACTGTACACAATACTCCAAGTGCAGCCACACCAGAGTTTTGTACAGTTGCAACATAACATCTCGGCGCCGAAATTCAATCCCTCTACCAATAAATCTAACACACTATACGCCTTCTTAACAACCTTTAAAATAATCAAAATCAAATCAGTCAGCTGCACTAGGTTTTAAACAGTCTGTATTCTACACAAAGTAATTAATGATCAAGCACCGTTTAGTTACAACTCCATTCTATTTAAAAGTGAGTGACGGTGCCACAAATTGTTATGAACCTTGAATTACTTAAATTGCTAAAAATATCAGTAATAATGACTAATTATTGTCAATGACTGACTAGTCAAACACATTATTCCCTCACTCCACATAAATCTTAAAATACATTTTGTATTCCCTGATTTGATGAACACAGAGACTGATACCAATGGAACATTTCTGTGAGTGCTAGTCTTGATTTTGCAAATAAACTCTGAAGGTGTAGCTTGACATCTGATAAATGTTGTTTCTCCTGCACTTCAATGCCTCTCCACAGTGAGTGGAGAGCCCCAATAAGTAATCAAAATAGGGGATATTAATTACAGACACAGAAGTAATGGATATGAGTGTCAACTGCAGTTAAGCTGAGGTGGCGGCAGATTGAGTAATGTTTGATTTGATTTCATGGAATCACAGGAATCCTACAGTGCAGAAAGAGGCCATTTGGCCCATCGAGTCTGCACCAACCACAATCCCAACCAGGCCTTACCCTCTTATCCCTACATATTTACCTGCTAATCCCTCTAACCTATGCATCTCAGGACACTAAGGGGCAATTTTAGCATGGCCAATCAACCTAACCATACATCTTTAGATTTGGTTTGATTTATTGTCACATATATTGGTATACAGTGAAATGTAGATTTCTTGCACACTATACAGACAAAGCATACTGTTCATAGAGAAGCAAAGGAAAGGGTGCAGAATGTAGTGTTACAATCACAGTAAGGATGCAGAGAAAGATCAACGTAATGCAAAATAGATCCATTCGAAAGACCGATGGCATCTGGGAAGGAGCTGTTCTTGAGTCGGTTGGTATGTGACCTCAGTCTTTTGTATTTTTTTTCCATGGAAGGAAGAATGTTGCAGGGATGAAGTTGTTTGGCCTTTATGACAAGGAGGGCCTGGCATCAGAAATTCAGCTCAGGATTGAAAAGAGGCCAACAGCATGATCTTAATGCCGGTTCATGCCAGGCTTCCGCCTGTAGTGAGGTTACAGAATTTGGTGACCAGCCAAATCTCCAGTCATTGCAGCAGAATGGGAGAATCCCATTGGCAGAAATGGTGGTAAGATTCTGGCCCAAGTTTGTGAACAAAGAACAAAAAAATTATAGCACAGGAACAGGCCCTGCACCGACCATGCTGCCCGACTAAACTAAAGCTTCCTACCCCTCCTGGTGACCATATCTTTCTATTCTCATCCTATTCATGTATTTATGAAGATGCCCCTTAAAACTCACTGTCATATCTGCTTCCACTACCTCCCCGGCAGTGAGTTCTAGGCACCCACCATCCTCTATGTTAAAAACTTGCCTCGTACATCTCCTTTAAAACTTGCCCTTCATACCTTAAATCTGTGCCCCCTAGTAATCGATTCTTCCACCCTGAGAAAAAGCTTCTGACTATCCATTCTGTCCATGTCCCTCATAATCTTGTAGACATCTGTTTAGTTGCCCTTCATCCACTGTCATTCCAGTGAGAACTAACCAAGTTTTGCCAACGTTTCCTCATTGCTAATGCCCTCCATACCAGGACAACATCCTCATAAATCTTTTCCGTGCCCTCTCCAAAGCCTCTACATCCTTCTGGTAGTGTGGCGACCAGAATTGAACACTATATTCCAAGTGCGGCCTAACTAAAATTCTATAAAGCTGAACAGATTGTGACAGCAGCCAGAGAGGGAGATGGGAAGTGTGATAAAACTGGATGTGGGTGTCAATTGCTGAAGCTAATAATTTGTTCTTACCAATCGTTCACTGGCGTGGCAGAGTGGTTAGCACTACTGCCTCACAGTGCCAGGGACCAGGATTCAGTTGTGGCATCAGGTGACTGTCTCCACGGAGTTTGTCCATTCTCCCAGTGTCTGAGTGAGTTTCCTCTGAGCGCTCCAGTTGCCTCCCACGTCCAAAGATGTTCAGGTTAGGTCAATTGGCCAAGTTAAATTGTCCCTGGGTGTCATGGGATGTGTGAGTTAGGGGAATTCGTGGAGTAAATACGTGGGGTACGGGGATGGAGCCAGGGTAAGATGCTCTTTCAGAAAGTCATTACAGACTCAGTGGGCCAAATGGCTTCTTCAACACTATAGGATTCGATGATTCTATGGAGGAACATTAAACATGAAACTGGATCTTTAAACTTACCATATGGCAGCTAGTATCTTAAGAGAGCATTTGTCCTGTTTTCCCCTGTTGGACTCTACTTCGCTCCAACAGAGCTCCCCAATAAATGCTGTACATTTCTATGTAAGCTGGGCTTGAAAAAGTCTGGTAGAAATGGATAGGAGCATTGAGTCAGGGGAACTTTTGATCACAACGACAATCAGACAATCATTGCTGTTGTTTGGAACATCCAGGTTTTTATTGTCTTTCTGATTTTAAACTTATCCCAAAACCTGTTTCAATTCCATCACTAAAAGCCACAACATTGAAATAGGTTTAACACATTCTCTCTAAACCACACATCTTATTGCGGACAACCAAGAGGTGAGGAGAGAAGAGGGAAGTTATCTCGTTACCTCTCTCTCCTTCTGCAACAAAATAAATTTGATTTCTGACAGTTTTATTAGCGGTGGAGGTAACTCTTAAGATTCATAGAATCCCTACAGCACAGAAGGAGGCCAATCGGCCCATCAAATTTGCACCAACTCTTCAACACAGCATCTTGCTTACAAAACAATTTCTAACCATTCCAAATTTCCAGTCCATAAGTCAGACCATTGCAATAACATTCAAGGATTTTGTAGGTTGAAATAAAAACAGAGGTGGTGGAAACACTCAGCAAATTTGGCAGCATCTGTGGAGAGAGAAACAGTGTTAGCATTTCAGGTCATTGACCTTTTATCAGAGTCACTAAAAGGAAAGAGCCTGAGATATGGACTTTTGTATCTCCCTCTCCACAGATGCTGCCAGATCTACTCAGCATTTCAAGCATTTTTCCAATTTTATTTCAGATTTCTAACATCCACAGTATTTTGGATTTTGAAAGCCCCAGCCTTTTATTATAAGACCATTACAAGCAATGTGATAGTACATTCCAAATTGGGACATAAATCTATGTCCTAAATTGTACTGGCATATCCGCCCTGATTCCGGAAGCAGATGAGGCTCAGATTATCCATTGGCCTTGGGCAGGATTGTACAAACCTGGGGCAACATGGCGGTAAAATTCCACCCAAAGTTTCCAATCATGTCACTGGAGGTATTTTCCTCCCAGGTAAATCACTATCAGCCATTCCAAATCTGAATTCTTGAAATGCACAAAAAACAGTTAAATTCTCCTTGACTTTGTGTATTGATAGTCAAGGCCTAGTATGTTCTTCGTTAGAGGATAAGGGATAAAGATCATGTATCCAGCCTTCATATTTTGTCAAATGTCTTGAGTTGATGTTTTTACTTATGGCTAAATAGCATGCCTGATAGCAAATTCGAGCAATAGCTCAGCTGAGCCAGATGGTGAACAAGGCTTTCTCTCAATTCCTGCAGGGAAATGCAAGTCAGAGATACTATAGCACAATCACTGATGGGAGGGTATAGTAACAACATGACAGATTTACATAGACAGTTTCCACTATAAGTGTAGACTTAGGACGTGCATAAATTTTTATGATTATTTGTACACTGCAGACAGAAATGTGATTCAGGAAGAGAAATTATTTTATCGAGGTTGACACAGAGACCTGTTGGGACTCCTCAGTCAGTAACACAGCCTGAATTCAGTTGTTACATTTACGTATTGGAAAATTTTGATAGTGTATAATTCCTAATTTATTTCCGCCACTTCCCTCCTCCCTGCCACTACACCCCCTAACCCCCTCACCACTCTCACCAGCTCTTAAAAGCATTGACTCCTTCCCAACATATCGCACACCTCCAGCACCTCACTCAGGTTCCTAACCTTCAAGTGAGAACCAAGACGGAAAGTTGATCAGCATGGTGTGCCAGTAGGATTGCAGGAGAGAAGACCATATAAAAACAGATTTGCGCCTGGTTTCTTACCTCTCAAGATATCATCAGCCCTATTAAGCCAGCAAAATCAGCCTCGCACCTGGGATCAGATAGGGCGATCAGGGGCAAATGGCAGTGCGAGGTGGTAACATCTAGGGGAGTGACAGTGCATAGGGAGATCAGAAGCATGTGAAATGGCACTCTCTAGCAGTCTGCAGCCAGCTTCCCAGCATGAGTCGACTCCATCCACCCTCATTACTGGCAAGAATCACACTCAGCTTCTATTTTTCATAAGTTTGAACTTTTCCCTCGCCAAAAACAATGGTGCTGTAACTCTCCTGTTTTCATGTTGTTCAGCACTTAGAACATTTTGATAAAATTTCCCCGAGTATCAGAAAGCTAGTTGACCGCGAATACAATTGTGTCAAATCCTATCTTGCTCTCGCGTGACATATATTTATGAGGTTTTACTACAATAGCCATCAAGTGCAGGTATTATGCTATATTAGTGTATCAAAATTCAAGATTGTTGATATGCATAGCACCACTTTGGTGGAGACCAGTTGATGAACTACAAACCAGGGAACAAATCTGGGATTTTTCTGTGTTTTTTCATACAACTGCTTATTTACTTCACCAGTTGAGTGTGTGGACAGAAGTTTCATTCAATTGATGAGAATTAAATATTTTGCATTTTATATGTCCATTTCCTTAGGCAACTGGTATAATGACGTTCTTTCTGAACTTTCTCTATAAAATATCTGCAATTTTACTTTTAACTAAGTAAGTACCACAAGCATTGTGATTATAGGCAATGTAAAGAATATTGCAAGCAAAATAATTTCAGCCTCACCTTTAGCCTCTTTTCGTTTCATTTTGACAACAGAATTACTTAAAACACTGTCAGTCCTAACAATCTATGGGAAAAAGGAAATAACCTGTGATAGAATTCACAAAGTCCACACTGTACAGCAGCTATAGAGGTATTTCTATCCAATTTGCGTTTTAAAGCTCAGTCTCCCGCAGGTTAATAAACTAGGATTGACAGTCAGCCCAACTCCATCCTAAGTCAACCACAGGCGCTTTCAAAAGCAATTTGGTTGAATCCATCCCACGTTTCATCCCAAACTGTGTCACCTACATTTGCACAATCATTCTGAAGCTTTCATCCAGGAAGCAGAAAAGCTTCACCACTGGAGGCCAGGCCCCACAGGTTACCCTGCAGGAGAAGATGGGAAAAACAAATGACTATGACTGGCAACTGAATCCGACAGAGTCGCCATTAAAACAATGCTGACATCTGCTATTTGAATAGTACTGGCAAATCTCTGAAGCCTGCTACTTTGAGATACTAATGATCTAAAAAGACCTTCAAACAAGGCTTTAAAGGTTGCAACTAAGCATCTTTTGTAAAAGTGTCAATTATCTTCATGATTAAGCAAGAGACAAATGGACAAACGTGGCAAAATGAGGATAAGAATCCAAGTTGGTACTATTTTGCATCACTGCACTCAATTATATATCTCCTTTAAAAATCGAATATTTACGAATACATTTTCAGTTGGAACTATAAATTGGAACTGTAGGCCTTTATTATGAATGAAAATACAAATTGGCCCAGTACTTCAACAAGTGGTACACCAGAAAAAGCCCTGATTAAAGAATTATTCAAACAATAGATCTATAAACATGGACAGGGATCGCGGGTAGAGGTAGGAGCATTGGGGTGGTGGCACAGGCTCGTCGGGCCAAAGGGCCTGTTTCCCATGCTGTTTTGTTCTTTGTTCTTTGTTTGTAATTGTAATTAAGATTCAGTTACAAAAAATAGCATATACGAATCAAAAGATGTTCACCGACACAGGAGTTATTGATACCCACTCACAACTATCAATTAAGTTTACATCATGCCTTAAGTGTGAATACAATTGACTGATTACAACATGTGCACGTCTACTTGATTATAATATTTAATCAGTGTAAGGGTTCATACATGTTATGTATTCTGATTTACAACTGGCTATAATTAGTTTGTAAAATAACATCTTGTGTCTGACTTATGGACATTAATTATACTCCCTTGTCCAGTTTTCCAGTGCTTAACAAATTCTAAAGTATTGCCTGTTGTGTTGTTAGTATACCTTTAAGAGTTTTTTTTTAATTCATGCTCACAGCCTTAGGTAATGTCATTGTTGGGAGGAGGGAAAAAAAAGCTTTGGGCAGGTCACGTGACTGAAGTTCATTTTCAGTTTCAGTTTTAGAAGGGACAACAAGCTAAAAAATGTGTTTTCTCTCTTTCCCTGTTGTTTTTGAAAATTCTGCTGGTTAGCCAAAAACAAGATCTTGCTTTCCAGGAGGGTGAAAATCTGCTGCTGTTGGGCATGGAACAAAGTCACTCTGCTGTTTTGGGAAGCTGTCTTGTCTTCAAACTGATCAGATTGAATCCAGAAAACTGCAGACTTCAACTAAAGGACTCAATTTCCATTATCATGTGAGCAGTAGACTTTCCTGCATTGAACCTGTGAAAAGGGTTTTGTCAATGGCAAGGGTTTTGGTTTGATGGAACACATTAGATACCTTTGCTAAGTGTTGTACATTATAGTGTTTTGTTTTTTTGGATATAATTGATAAAAGCTCTTGCTAATTTTCTTACTGTAAATGTTAACTATGTTCTAAAATAAACTTTTTTTGATAAGCTGCCTTCTTGAACCATTGTAGTTCCCAAGTTGTAGGTGCACTCACAGTGCTGTTAGGGAAGGATTTCTAGGATTTTGACTCAGCAACAGTGAAGAAGTATTGCAATTTTCTCTATGGGCTTTCTGTTTGTCTTTTTTTTAACCAGATTCATCTTCAATATTTCCATTTCCCTCTTTGTATTTGACAAAGCCGTTCACCAAAACTCGCTTTCATGATATCCCAGCACTCACTGCCTCCTCTTTGTTCAACAATCTCTCTACGTTTTGATCACAAGGAGAGACAGAGGGCTCTCCACTTCTTCCTTGAGCAGAGGCTCTAACAATCCCTGTCCCTGAGAGTTGGCATTCAAGTCGATAAGGTTGTTAAGAAGGCATACAGAGTCTTGGCTTTTATTGGTAGGGGGATTGAATTTCAGAGCTGCAACGTCATGTTGCAACTGTACAAAACTCTGGTGCAGCTGCACTTGGAGTATTGTGTATAGTTCTGGTCCCCACATTATAAGAAAGATGTGGAGGCACTGGAGATGGTGCAGAGGAGGTTTACCAGGATCTTGCCTGGTATGGAGGGCAGGTCTTATGAGGAGAGGCTGAAGGATTTGAGGTTGTTTTCGTTAGAAAGAAGGCAGCTAAGAGGAGACCTTATTGAAACATATAAGATGATTAGAGGTTTAGGTAGGGTGGACAGTGATAGCCTTTTTCCTAGGATGGAGAAAGCTAGCACGAGGGGACATAGCTTTAAATTAAGGGGTGGTAGTTATAGGATGGATGTCAGAGGTAGGTTCTTTACCCAGAGGGTGGTAAGGGTATAGAATGCCCTGCCTGCTGCAGTTGTAGATGCGCCAAGTTTGGGGGCATTTAAGAGGTCCATGGATAGGTTTATGGATGAAAAGGGAATGGTTTAGGTTAGAGGGTCATTGCTTTTTCTTAATTGGTCGGCGCAACATCGAGGGCCGAAGGGCCTGTTCTGCGCTGTAATGTTCTATGTTCTATGTTCTATGTCCCCCACCCATCTTCCTCTGCCTAGCTGAACTTGTTCTCTCACTCAATTATTTCTCATCAACTTACTTCACTTCCTGAAAATAAAAGGTGTGACTATGATAATCCGCATGGGTGCCAATTAAGGTTTTTTTTTGGGGGGTACATAGAACGTTCATTGTTCCAATCCTACTCAGTCCCTCACCCACAACTTTTTCTCAAACTGGTGAATATACTTCATAGAGGTTCACATCATGGAAACAGGACCTTCGGCCCAACTTGTCCATGCTGTTCTTTCTTCTAAACCCCTAGTTAATCCCAATTGCCTGCATTTGGCCCATATCCCTCTATACCCATCTTACCCATGTAACTGTCTAAGTGCTTTATGAAAGACGACATTTTACTGACCTCTATCTCTGGCAGCTTGTTCCACATACTCACCACCCTCTGTGAAAAAACTGCCCCTCTGGACACTTTTGTATCTCTCCACTCTCACCTTAAATCTATGCCCTCTAGTTTTAAACTCCTCCACCTTTGGAAAAAGATATTGACTATCTAGCTGATCTATGCCCCTCATTATTTTATAGACCTCTACAAGATTACCCCTCAGCCTTCCACGCTCCAGAGAAAAAAAATCCCAGTCTATCCAGCCTCTCCTTATAAATCAAACCATCAATCCCTGTAGATCCTAGTAAATCTTTTCTGTACTTTTTCTAGTTTAATAATATTCTTTCGATAATAGGGTGACCAGAACTGTATGCAGTATTCCAAAGTGTGGCCATACCAATGTTGTGTACAACTTCAATAAGACATCCCAACTCATGTATTCAATGTTTTCACCAATGAAATCAAACATGCTGAATGCTTTCTTCTCCCTCTGTCCACCTGTGACTCTACTTTCAAGGAGCTATGAACACGTACCCCTAGATCTCTTTGTTTTGTAACTCTCACCGACTGCCTACCATTAACTGAGTAAGTTCTGCCCTGGTTCAGTCTACCAAAATGCATAATCTCGCATTTATCTAAATTAAACTCCGTCTGCCATTCATCAGCCCACTGGCCCAATTGATCAAGATCCCATTGCAATTGGAGATAACTTTCTTCACTATCCACTACCCCACCAATCTTGGTGTCATCTGCAAACTTACCAACCATGCCTCCTATATTCTCATCCCAATTATTAATATAAATGACAAATAACAGTGGACCTAGCATTTATCTCTGACACACACCACTGGTCACGGGCACCTTCTACAACCACCTTCTGGTTTCTGTTAAGAAGCCAATTTTGAATCCATTTTGATACCTCACCCGGGATCCCATGAGATTTAACCTTATGCAACAACTTACCGCACGGAAACTTTCAAAAGGCTTGCTAAAGTCCATATAGATGACATCAACTGCCCTCATCTACCTTCATGGTTACCCCTTCAAAAAAACTCAATCAAATTTGTGAGACATGATTTTCCACTCACAAAGCCATGCTGACTGTCGCTAAACCAGTCCTTATATCTCTAAATATGGAAGATCCTGTCTCTTAAAATACGTTCCAACAATTCACTCACCAGAGATGTGAGGCTCACTGGCCTGCAGTTCCCACGCTTTTTCTTGCAACCCTTTCTAAACAAAGTCAGAACATTTGGCACCCTCCAATCTTCAGACATCTCACCCTGTGACTATTGATGATTCAAATATCTCTGATAGGGGACCTGAAATTTCCTCCCTAGCCTCCCATAATGTCTGGGATCTTCATATGCCTCTTCGTGCTCTTGTCTGCACTTGGAAACTTTTATGGGTTTTATTTCCAATTTCCACCCCTCTCTCTCCTTCACATAGTTATAGAATCACGGAGCAAAACTGCACGAAAACAGGCCCTTCAGCCCGACTGGTTCATGCCAGCTAGTCCCAACTGGTGCCCTCCCAGCTGGTTCTAATTTACTGTGTTTAGCCCATATCCTGCTAATCCTTTCCCATCCATGTACTTATCCAAATGCTTTTTAAATATTGCTTGGTACCTGCCTTAAACCACTTTCTCTGGCAGATGATTCCACATGCGCACCACCTTCTGCGTAAAGACGTTGCTCCTCAGTTCCCTTTTAAATCATTCCCCTCTCAACTTAAACCTATGCCCTCTAGTTTGCAATTTCCCTTCTGTGGAAAAGGACTATGTTGTTCACTCTATCTTTGCTACTCATAATTTTATACACCTCAATAAAGCTGACCCCTCATTCTCCTATGTTCCAAGGAATAAAGCCCTAGCCTGGCCAACTGCTCCCTATAACTCAGGTCCATTAGTCCTGGCCACATCGTCGTTAACCTTTTTTGCACTCTTTCCACTTTATCAATCCATCTACAATACTTCTTTTCCCTTCCTTGACCAGGCTGTCATGGAGTGAATGGTCCCTGCAGATGGGTGAGTGGAGTAGGGTGGATGAGGAGACAGGAGCAAAATTCTTGCTCATGGAGGAAAAGGGAAAGTCGACATTTGGATAAAAAATTGCTGAGTAACAGGAAATAGCAAGTCGCATGAATTTTCAGATTGGAGGGAGATTTGTAGTGGAGTTCCCCAGCAGTCAGCATTGGGACCCTTGCTCTTCCTAATATACAGTAATGACCGAAAATTTGGTGTTCATGGCATGATTTCAAAATTTCCAGATGATATGAAGAATCGAAACATTGCCAACTGTGATGAGGATAGTCCTGAACTTCAGAAAGGACAGAGACAGATTGGTGGAAAGAATGTGCAAAGTTATGGGGACAAGAGAGTGGGTGGCGGGGGGAGGACTAGGTAGAATGCTCTTTCAGACAACCAGTCAATGGACTGAATGGCCTCCTCTACACTGTAAAGATTCTATGTTTCCATGAATTTATCTTTAAATACATTTCTCAGCCTCATCAGGTGATTTATTTGAAGTTTCCATCGTCATACCTGTCTGTGAATTTGTTCATTTTCAAATTAAATGCAAGAAAAAAATAAATCCTATCTTGAGAAGGTAACTGCTACTGTGACTGAATTTTATATGGAGTGTTCTATTGTGTTTGAGAGAAAGGAATGCATGTGCAAATTGTAGCAACAATAGGAGTCTGAGAAGCAGGCAGACAGAATGAAAGTGGAAGAGGATAATAAAACATGAACAAGAACACATGCGGGAATATTGTGATAGATCAGAAAGGGAAATTGGATAAAGCAATATAAGTGCTCCCTTTGTCACCTTCTCAGTACTGAGGCAAAGCATTTATTTATTTCACTCATTAAAGACTGAGCAAACAGCACATTATGGCTCCAGATAACATAGTAAAAATAAGCCAGCTATATCAAAATAACGGGACAAATATTTATTCCGTTGCTGTTAGAGTCTACGCTGTAGGACTGGATGTTACAGAAACTCTAATCTTTACCTGCGCTGATCAAAAGGTCAGTTGGGCACCAACTCACTCAAAGTCAGCTGCCCCAGAGCCGTTTGATGCTCAATGGGGCGTTGAGAGGCTCAGGCCGATATTTCCACTCCCATGCCTTTTGGATCAGATCAAGCATTGGATAAAGCTTATCATGTCAGCTTGGATCCCGATTTTCTCTCCTGTGAAGAACTGAATTCAATTGGAATTTGATCTTTTGGAACAAGCGAGGATTCAGATTTATGAAAGCAAAATATTGCAGACGCTGGAATCTGACACAAAAACTGAGAACGCTGGAAAATCTCAGCAGGTCTGACAGCATCTGTGGGGAGTGAATAGAATGGAAGTAATGTTCTAATCACTCTCCACAGATGCTGCTAGACCTGCTGAGATTTTCCAACATTTTGCTTTTGTTAAGAATTCAGGTTTGCTTGGTCCACTCTGAGCATGGGCTTTGTAACTTTAAGGATGAAGTAAAAATTTTAAATAAATAAATTTCCACTCCTATCAGATGATGCAATCCCGCCTTCAAAAGTTCCTGGCCAATCAGTGTCCCAACAATGCCAGGTTTGAGCGTGGCCGCTACAGGTTCTACAGCCAGTCATCAAAGAGGAAAAGGTTAGATGGATTGGCCATGCTAAATTGCCCCTTAGTGTCAGAGGGACTAGCTAGGCTAAATGCATGGGGTTATGGGGAAAGGCACAAGGTGGGATTATGGTCGGTGCAGACTCGATGGGCTGAATGGCTCCTCCTGCACTATAGGATTCTATGATTCTACGAGGTTATGGAGGCCGGAAGACAGGTAAGTCCAAGATACAGGCAGGGTTTGGCTGGCAGACATCAGTGAGGGGGGCTGACTGTTGGATGGGTTAGATAGTCAGGGAGGGAGGATTAAAGGGGGCTATGAGAGCTGCCTCCAATGAATACACGGGACTCAAAGGAGGACACCCCCCCCACCCCTTGCCTAACAACTGGTAAAAGCTGCCAGGATGCTCCTTTCCTTGTTATGGGTATAGTAGTGGCAGTAACAGGATAAGGTACTTAAATGGCCCAGCCTCAACAGGCCCAAGGGCAATGTGACCATCCAACACCAACACAACTCCACCAGCACCGCAAAATGGGAGACATGTCAGGGAGCAGGCGTGAAGGGGTTAGGAAGGAGCTGTTTAGCATTTTACAAGCCCACCTCCCCATCTTCAAACACGTCAGCCAGGGGCCATAAAATCCAGGTGGCAAATTCTGTGCAAATTGCATCCACATGAAATCAGTGTGTGTTACTGCAAGCTGTTTAAAGTTTATTTATTGGTCACAAATAAGTTTACATTAACACTGCAAAGAAGTTACTGTGAAAATCCTCTAGTCATCATACTCTGTCACCAATATGGGTACAGTGAGGGAGAATTTAGCACGGCCAATGCACCTAACCAGCACTCTTTTGGAATGTGGAAGGAAACTGGAACACCCAGAGGAAACATAGAAGAACATAGAACCCTACAGTGCAGAAACAGGCCCTTCAGACCATCGAGGCTGCACTGACCACAATCCCACCAGGCCCTATCACCATATCCCTACATATTTTACTCACTAATCCCTCTAACTTACACATCACAGGACACTAAGGGGCAATTTTAGCCTGGTCAATCAATCTAAACCGCATACCTTTGGACTGTGGGAGGAAAACCAGATTCTGCACAGACAGTGACCCCAGATGGGAATCGAACGCTGGCGCTGTGAGGCAGCAGTGCTTACCACTGTGCCGCCATGCCACCCCAAGTTTCCAGTGGCTCTGGGCCAGGGGTGTAAAGATTCTCCTAATTCTGCTCTCATCTGGTCAAAATCAGCCTCAAAGGCTGGCTGGTGCTCAAAGAGAAAAGGCCAGGGGGACTACCTGAAATTGCCTTTGACAAACTGTTAGAGCAGAATACAGCAACATTTTCCCATATCTAATCTACATTATAGTTGAGCTGGAAATGATTGACGCTAACACTGGGTGCTGAAAATGAAAAGTCATTCTATTTTGCAATGTACAAAGAACAACAAAGAACAAAGAACAACACAGCACGGGAAACAGGCCCTTCGGCCCAACGAGCCCGCGCCGCCGTCCTAACGTCTTAATGACATATAGAGACCAATATAGGGACAATTTGTTACCCAATCAGCCTAAGAGCACATTTTTGGGATGTGGGAGGAAACCAGAGCACCCGGAGTACTGTGCTGCACTTTGAGGTTTAACCCCTCCAGCCTCCGCCCCTCAAAAAAAAAATATCAATTTCAGAAAATATCTACATTTACCAATCATGAGTGACGTGCCAATGCATGTTTCATGCTGGATCATGAATCATGCATTTCACCTACACTACACTTCTCCACATATCCTGTCAGGCACTGAGTGAATATAATGGCTTAATCAAAAAATATATTTATTTTCATCACTTCATATGGAAAATAACTGAACAATTACTATAATTATAGTAATCTAATCTTTCACTGCACACCATTTATTAATTCAAGAGTCCTTTTAATTATAGAACAGGTAGGGTTTCTCATTTTTTCTAAAAATCATTTGAGATAGAAATTTACTTCTTCCAGTATTTATCAAATGAGCTCACAGATTCTATTTCCTGTAAGCTTTCATCTGCCAACATCTGACATATGTTTCAACTGAGAATTTGTTACTGGCAGGATAGAGATTTCAGGGATGGTTCACTACAATTATGATTTTGGTTGTTTAATTCCATTTACCTGTTTCACCCTTACTAATGCACTTTGCTGCCTCACCATAAAATCTCAAACGCATAACGCAATTTCCATTCAATGCACGATGCCCTCGACACTTATTTTACTAAACTATAGATTTAGTTTACTCAGAAGTTGTATGAAAAATTGATGTGTATGTCTATCTGTGATGAAAATGCACTTGGTTCTGTTGGGCAGATTTAATTCAGTCCTGGCTGAGTTACTGTGCAGGGTATCTCAGCATGAGTGAGATAAAGAGTAAATGAACACCGGTCTGCCGTGTTCAAATTGCATTTCCAGCTGAGTGAACATAAAACAAACTCGCGACAGGTGGATGAGGCCAATCCTGTCTGTTACAGAAGAGTTGTTAGGAGGACCAGAGAGGCTAGCATCACCAAAGCAGACCTTCAGCCGGTGGTGTCAAGTGCTTTGTTGCAGCAGTCCGAAATGCATTTGTCAGACCTCATCACTGTGAAAAGATGTGCGTCATTTAAAGAAGAAAATGAAAGAGATCCTAATGCAATTATTGACTGCATGGTGAAAGGAGGCACTTAATCTGCATCTGGTATAAGCATCGGCAAACAGTACTGAGGTGCATCTCAAAAAGGATTTGATTTCAGGATTAAACTGAGGTGGCATAGTGGTTAGCACTGCTGCTTCGAAGCACCAGGGTCCCAGGTTCAATTCCTGTTTAGAATTTGTACATCCTCCCCATGTCTGTGTGGGTTTCCTTCAGATGATCTGGTTTCCTCCCACAGTCCAGAGATGTGCAGGTTAGGTGGATTGGCCATGCCAGCTTGCCTCTTAGTGTCAGGGAGACTAGCCAGGGTAAGTGCATGAGTTAGGGAGATAGGTCGTGGGTGTGATTGTGGTCAGTGGCAGACTCGATGGGCCAAATGGCCTCCTTCTGCAGTGCTGGATTCTATGATTCTAAGTCAAAATTAATTATTTTAATCCTATACAGGTTATTAATGATGAAGTCACATTTGTGTCCCATTTCAGACATCCTGCCTTTTAAAGAGGACACCAATTTACATGACAGAGACAAAGAAGTATGTTGCCTTGAGAGTGAGGGCAAACTAAAGGGACGAAGCAGAAAATGAACAACCTCAAGTGAAATAAGTGAACACAACTGATAGTACAGTCTTACAGAACATAAATTACAGAATTCAGCTCCTTTTAAAGGTAGCTGGCTAAATATCTGCTCACAATATGATAAAGATAAGCATGGAGGATCATTGGGTAATTGGCAATAATTGAAGTTAGAATCATAGAATAGAATCCCGACAGTGCAGGAGGAGGCCTTTTGGCCCATCGAACTGCACTGACAAGAATTCCACCCAGGCCCTATCCCTGTAATCCCATGCATTAACCCTGCAAGTCACTCTGACACTCAGGGACAATTTCAGTGACCAATCAATCTAACTCACACACCTTTGGACTGTGGGAGGAAACTGGAGCAACTGGAGGAAATCCATGCAGACACAGGCAGAATGTGCAAACTAATTCCACATAGACAGAAATTGAATCCGTGTCCCTGGTACTGCGAGGCAACAGTGCTAAGCACTGTGCCATTAAGTTGCTCTCAGGTAAGGTAATATCACTGCGGCTTATTTTCATGGGTGCTAATATATAGAAGTCAAGTAAATATAAAGAAAATAGACTACACAGTGAAGCAAATTCACAATGTTTGACAGAGGTTTTTTTTTCCCAACTATGTGAGAAAAATCAGAGTTTTTTTTCTCACAGGAATCCAGAATGCAACTAATTACATGGAGCCTGTGAAAGAAAAAGTTTTGATTCAACAAATTACTTCTTCTTGATCTACCAATTCAGATTTGCTTCAAAATGCACCATAGCTTAAAATATTACGAAATGTTGAAAAAATAAAAGCTAGTTTTATAGGGATCCTTTCAACAGATCATGATGTCCCAAAGTACTTTACAATTAATGAAATACTTCCAAATGCGATCACTGGTAAGGAGTGCAATAGCCAACTTGTGCATGGCAATGTCTCACAAACAGCAATGACATAGTGGCCACACAATCTGTTGCAGTTTATGTTGAGTGAGACATAAATATTGGCCAGGACACAGGAAATGCACTTCCTGCTTTTCTTCAATTAGTGCAATGGGATCTTCTACTTCCACCTAAAAGAATGCCTTGGGATTTTTTTTTAACAACAATCTAAGAAGGTTTCATGTCACAGCCAAAACTCAGCACCTCCAATTGGGCAGCATTCCTTCAACATTTCGCTGAAATGTCAATGCAGACCACATGCTCAAGGAAGAGAGCCAAAGCTTTAGAGTATACAGATATAGAAACCATCAAAATTTATAGCAATGGGAAGGAGGTCATTCAGCATATTGTGTCCATACCGACCAGCAAGAAGCCATCTCTAATTCAATTTTCCAAGCTTTTGGTCCATTGTCTTGTAGGTAATGGAACTTTGATGTTTATCTAAGTACCGTTTAAATGCTGTGAGGGGTATGTTTCTACTAATTTTCAGTCAATGAATTCCAAATCGCCCATCACTTTGGGCAAAAATACTTCTCTTCAAATTCCCTCTAAATCTATGTTCCCCCATCCCTCAATCATGGAGAATAGAAGAAGTTTCACAACACCCGGTTAAAGTCCAACAGAATTATTTGGAATCAAGAGCTTTCGGAGTGCTGCTCCTTCGTCAGGTCTCCTGATGAAAGAGCAACGCTCCAAAAGCTCATGATTCCAAATAAACCTGTTGGACTTTAATCTGGTGTTGTGAGACTTCTTATTGTGCCCATCCCAGTCCAACGTCAGCATCTCCATCTCAAGGAGAACAGTATCCTCATATCCATTCTATCCAGTCCTGTCACAATTTTAATCACTTTAATTAGATTTCCTCGCAGCTTTCTTTGTTCTAAAGAAATCAACACTGGCCTCATTGCTAAGGTTTTTAGCCCAACCAACTTCCATATTAGTCTTTCCTCGTATGCAACAACAGGCTGGATCTTTGTGCTTCTGCTGAGTATGCCTTCGGCAGGGATTGGGGCATACAAATTAGGGTGGCTGTCCACTACAGCGTCTTCCACCTGCTCTCAAGTTCAATCCCATAACACGGTAGGTAGACACGCACTAGAAATGGCAAAAGGACTATCTAAAATTAGAGCTTTGCAAATTAGCAGTAACTTCAAGAAGTATTTTTTCCTCATGAAGAGTAGTGGAAATGGGAGTTGGTTATAGCTCAGGTGGCAAAATGGCTAGAATATGGTACAGAATGATGCCAATAGCAAAGGGCCAATCCCATACTGCCTGCGGTAACTAATGCCTCCTTGTCTTGGTCCCCAGCTGATCGAGAATGCTGTCCCTCAAGCCATTGTCTCTAACAGAGACAGATGTTTATGATGTCTCATGGGGTCTGGCTATTTACCATAGTCATGCAAATCTGGAATTTTCTTCCCAGAAAGACATCAAAATTGCATCAATTGAAAAGTTCAAGATGGATAGGAATGGATTTTTATATGAATCAGTTGTAAGTAAAAGTGAAGGTCCAGATCAGCCATGATCTAACAGAATGACAGGCTAAATGGACTGAACAACATAAAAATGTTCTTTGGCAAAGCTTTGAGCATTACTTTGGCTGCTCTGAGATCTGGCCTCAGTCAGCCAGTCTTACTTCATTTAGCAACAGCCCACTCTCAGCCAGACAAAGCGAAGAAGCCTACCAAGGGAGTGAATGCAGTCTAATGGGCAAATCAATGGAAGAGTGGTTACAGAATTATGTGCAGCCATGGCCAATTGAGACATGGGAATAAGTGCTTGCTTGCTTGGGTAGCTGGTTGTGAAGCCTTATATGGCCTGTGAAGAACGGACAGAAAATAGAATGATTTGACACACTCTAAAGTGAGGGAAATCCCTTTCAATGTGTAATCTCTTTCTCTTAAGATTTCTCTTAATCTCTTAAACAGTAAGAAGTCTGACAACACCAGGTTTACGTCCAACCGATTTATTTGATAGTAAACTCACAAGCTTTCGAGGTTCTCCTCTTCTCCTGATGAACCTCGAAAGCTTGTGAGTTTACTATCAAATAAATTTTTTGGACTTCTTACTGTGTTTACCCCAGTCCAACACCAGCATCTCTACATCATAATCTCTTTCTGAACAGGAATCTACACGTGCAGCAAAACTGTCTTCCTTGTCTGCAACATTAGAGGAGACATTCATACACAATCAAGATTAGAAAGAACCGTCTCTGGATAACAAACAAATTACATTGAATAACCTAAAATACATATTGACCGTTAAATAACACAGCTAAACTCTAGCAGCATGGAAGGAGGAAATATTAAAGAAAACAGTAGCTTGTAATAATAGTCCCATTTGCCAGATGGCCAGTGAAACAGAAGTGAGAATGAATGTTTAGCAATGGAGGAACTCACAGGAGTGCTGGCATCAATCCTCTAATCATTAAAATAAGTGGCTGGAAAACTATTGAGTGTGCAACGTCTCTAACAACCCACTGAGATAACTGCACTTTTCCAATCCTGGTGTCCAGTGCAACTTGAATTTTCATTGCTCCGTTATTGGTAACCGTGCCTTCATCTGCAGTAAATATAATTTATAGAGTTACCTTCCTCAACATTGCTGCCTCTCTATCCCACTTTTCTCCTCTAAAATGTTCCTTAGTGGCTAATGTTTTGGTTATCTGTACTATCATCTGCTTATGTGGCAGTGCCAATTTTTTTTTAATTTGAGAACACTCTGGTGTGGCAGTCTAGGACATTAAAGACAATAATAAACTTGCACATTGTTGACAATGATATGCACTCTCCATAAATGTGATGACTTCCGAGAGCATCTTGATCAAGTGCAGCATGGTGGCACAGTGTTAGCACTGCTGCCTCACAGTGCCAGGTACCTGGGTTCAATTCTAGCCTTGGGTGACTGGCTGTGCGGAGCCTGCATGTTCTCCCCGTGTCTATATGGGTTTCCTCTGGGTGGTCTGGTTTCCTCCCACACTCCAAAGATGTGCAGGTTTGGTAGATTGGCTATATTAAAGTTGTCCCTGAGTGTCCAATGATGTGTAGGTTAGATGGATTAGCCAGGATAAATGGGTGGGATTACAGGGATAGAGCAGAGGAAGATACTCTGGGTAAGATGCTCTGTCAGAGTCATTGCTGTCTCATTGGGTCAAATGGACTCTTTTTGCATTGTAGGGACTCTATGATTTTCAGCATTTAATATTTTGATTATTTGAACGGCTTGACAAAACCTTCTCTTGTTAAAATACCATACACTTGCAAGAATAGGATTCAGAGCCAAACATCTTCATTGTGTTTCTTTCAGTTTCAGTGCAAACACTAAACTGCCACCCAGCTCCAGCTGATGGGTGAATTGACTTTCTCTTCCAGTGTATGGCTTGGAACATAGCCCAGGATCTTTGGCAGCATTCTACTAATTATACAGCTTTCTTCAACATTATTGACCCGAATCGAAGAAACTGACCACCCTTGCCATCTACCCTTTACAGTGCCACTTACATTCACTGTTTTCTGATCTCCCTGATTGGGAATCAGAACCGATTTAGTAGAAACAGAATGTAGCACTATTTTATACGCAGTTAAATGCAACTTTGATTAAAATTCAATAACTTATTAATTTTACAGAAGCGCCCAACCAGTTTAAAACCACTCTGTTGCCATCTCTCAACATTTTAGTACACACACAAGGAACATTAGAACAAGAGTAGGTTATTACTCGGTTTTGTCTGCCGTACAATTAATATTATGGCTCTTCTGTAGTTCAACCAGTGCTCTCTCTGAGTTATGAGGATGTGTGTCTGTTCAGCAATCTGGAAAATACTGTGCAGTACAAGAAGCAGGCCACGAAAAACCAACGATCCCTTTAAGATGCACTATACTGCACGATCATGCATGTATGTAATGACCTGGCCTCGCACAATAAAGTAAAGATTAAAACGAATATGGATTCAACTCCATTTACCAACTCGTTCCATATCCCTTAATCTCCATACTGAACAAAAATCTATTGTTCTCGGCCACGAAAAACCAATAAACTCTTTAAGATGCACTATGCTAAACGATCACACGTGTGTGCAATTATGGCCTCACACAATAAAGCAAAGATTAAAATGAATATGGATTTAACTCCATTTACCAACTCGTTCCATATCCCTTAATCTCCATACTGAACAAAATCTATTGTTCTCGGGGTGAAATTTTAACTAGCTTTTTGGGGAGGAAAGAGCCAGATTTACACTTCCATTAGATGCTTTTTCACCCTGAAAGATCGAGTTTTAATTTTAGGCTTTACCTCCACGTCCTGGACTCACCCAAAAAAGGAAATAGTTTCTCTCTGTCTACCCCCATCCTATGCTATAGTCAACTCAAACAGCTCAATTAGATCACTGCTTTATTTTCTAATCTCAAGGGGAATCTACAACGCAGGTCTCATAAAGTAACCATTTTAGCCCCAGTATCATTCTGGTAAGTTTCTGTTACCTGCCCAGTTCTCTCACCGTGGCGAAGATAACCTCCCTTAGGTACAGTGCCCAAGTATAGAATGCAATGCTTCACTGATGATTTAACCGAAGTTTTATATAACTGCAGCAGAACTTCCAACCTATTATGTTGCTTTGAAAGAAAATCTTGTGATTTCTACAAATCTCAGTGCATGCTGATAAGTCTGCATTCTCATTGAATACATTGATGGAAACTAAAAGGAGCTTAATAAAATGTTCACTTCTGCAAGCGCCACATGCATGTCATAAATTGAAACTAGTTCCTCGAACCATTAATAATGAGGAATATTAACACGTCGTATTTATTTGTCATTAAAGAGACAAGAACTCTTGGCTTGAGGCAGTATGGAGGAAGGATTCATGTGTGCTGTCAGAGCAGTGGTGTTGCTGGCCCTACCCAGAATGGTGAGATTACAACATGTGCTGGCAAGGCTATCTCCTCTATTGGTTGGTTTCATGACATCTTCAATGTGTATACCATAACAAAATTGGAAGCAAGCTTAAAAATGGAAATATTTCAAAGTGTACACCTACTCCCAGTCATCCAGTTTGAAGGAAACACTTGCTGTGCAAGTTCTATTTTGTGTGGCAAATTCCATTAACCTAATATTCATTCAGGTCAGGGGAGGTATCTTTGATGCTCATGCACAGGCAAATGCATATTTAAAAGAACATGCTATGTCTTTCTAAATCACATTACAATTTAATTTAGGAGATGCCACACTTGCATTGTTATTAGATTGAATCAGCTGCAGCATTCTTAACTAGCTTGTCAGAAAGTCATGAGTTCAAGTCCTGCTCCGGGACTTGAATATATTGATGTAAGATGACACTTTGCTGCAATATTGAGTGAATGTTGCATGGAATAAAGGTGGTATTGCTGTTAACACAGAATCATAGAATCACTACAGTGCAGGAGAGACCATACGGCCTATCGAGTCTGCACCAACTTTCTGACTGAACATCTTACCAGTTCCGCGCTCCCTCCCCCCCCAACTCTCTGTCCATAACCCCACATATTTACCCTGCTAATCCCCCTAACCTACAATGCAGAAGGAGGCCATCTGGTCTATCAAGTCTGCATTGACTCTTTGACAGAGCATCTTACCCAAATTATCTTCTCCCGCTCTATCCCTGTAACCGCGTACATTTATCCTGGCTAATCCATCTAACCTACACATCACTGGAACTAAGGCACAACTTTAGTATGGTCAACCTACCTAACTTGCACATCTTTGGACAGTGGGAGGAAATCGGAACACCCAGAGGCAACCCACACAGGCTCAGGGAGAACATGCAAACTCCACACAGATAGTGACTTTAAGCTGGATTTGAACCCAAGTCCCTGGTGCTGTGAGGCAGCAATGTTAAGCAGTGTGCCATCATGCCACCCATAGTATTGCCGTCAATTTGGATTGCAGTTGTTGAAGGGTTGTCCTATTTCATCCCAGTTATTTCCCTGCCGGTCTATAATTGGACCTGGGAAGAAAATACACCATGCACCGTATGAAGAGTGTGCTCACAGTATTTTTCCAACAATCCAGAGCTACAGTTTCATTACAAAAAAATGCCTATTGAATAATTGGTGATTTAGGTGGAATTAAGGAGAGCAATTCTCTGGTTGGTGGCCTTTAATGAATCTCTTCAACATCTTGATAAGCAGCAGAAGGCAGCAGTTGTTTTTATAGCCCCTCGTACCATACAGATGGTGGAAAGACTTCAGTGCAATGAAGCAGTAATGAAAATCTATTGCAATTCTCCCTTTTTAAAATGTTTGATAGTTTTCGGGAGAAAAAAATGTTACTTGGCAAACCTTGGTCACCATTAGTGAGCCTTTAACATGAACCCCCAATAGTTTTATTTTAGGAGTGAAAAATATTTTACTGATGAATTCAGAAGAGAGTATTACCGTCATAGTAATTTTTGTTAAGCTCTTATTTCCTTTATGTTCTTTAATTTAAGTGGTATTTGAGTTGAGGATTGCTTTTGGCATCTAGAAATAAGCCCCCCCCCCCCCAAAAAAAGGCTGGCAATGCCAGCGGCAGTGTAAAGTATTTTCCTTATCTCTGGAACAACTATGTATCCCAGCACTAATCTTGGGAAAATCGTTTCTTGCTGCACCAGTGCGAATTCTCTTATTTCTGTTCCCAACCTTCTGACCTCTCTCTGCGAGGTGGAGGAATTACTGTAAATTTGTTAACACTAATCTGACGCGGGATTGGATCGGGCAAGACTGCCCCGAATCATTTTACGTAAGCATCCAACAGGATGGTCCCAGAGGGGTGACTCTATGTGAAAATCACCATTCTGAGGAGTTGGCCTGGACCCAGCTCATTTTCCAGGAACTGTTATAGAATCCTTACAGTGCAGAAGAAAGCAATTTAGCCCATCGAGCCTGCACTGACAACCATCTCATCCAGCCTTTATCCTCAAAACCCCAAGTATTTACACCATTAATCCCCTTAACCTACACATCTTGGGACACCAAGGGGCAAGGCCAATCAATCTAACCCACACATCTTTGGACATTATTTCTTTAATTATACCATTTCTGATAGACAAGGGAATTAAGATTTAGATTACTGATAGACAAGGGAATTAAAAGTTATGGGGAGAAGGCGGGAAAGTGAAACTGATCTGCTTCAGATCAGCCATGATCTTATTGAATGGCGGGGCAGACTCAAAGGGCTACATGGTCTACTCCTGCTCTTATTTCTTATGTTCTTATGTTCATTGTTTCAAAATAAGATTAGGGAAAGACAGGCAATCAGCCCCACTATCTCCTCTTTATACAGAAAGCCATCTTCACAAATAAATCTCTTGTCATTGCACTGTCGCATGGATTAGAAGAAGTAAGAGGTTAGACTTAAATGCAAGCATTTACCTCTAATAGTTTTCTTGAGGAACTCAGAAAGCAGGAGTTTTTCATATTGCTTGAAATTTGGGAAAACTAAATCAGTAATTACATGAAGTGATCAGACAATAGCAGTCCAGAGTTTTGCTCATTGTTCTGAATTTTTATTGCAAAATGAAATATATTCTCTTCAAGATCATTTTAAAGGCAAAAATCTAGCTTCCCTCAGTAAGAATGATGTCCACTGCATAATGAATACTCATCTTCAATCATAAAAATAAAACTAAAAATTACACATTAAATGAGCCAATAACAATTGAATTAAGTGCTTAAAAGAAATAGCAAAGAAAAAGAAAAATTCAACATTCATTAACAATAGCAGGGAATCCTTTTGCTCTCAGTCTTCAATACAAAATTGCCATTTAAAAGCTTGACCTCAATGGCATTCCCAATTTGGTCTTGTCAGAAGGGGTGTTGCTGGAGTTTTGCACCACACTGAGGCCTCTGTGGAGTTTGTCCTGCTGAAGGCCAAAGGCTGTTGCTCCCATCAGAAGTTAGACAACAATTTTCCAATGCAGATAAGCGCTGAAGAAATTCACCTATTGTTGGCGGCCAATGGATGACTATGTAACATTACAAGTTCTACTGTGTCTGTATGGATTTCCTCCAGGTGCTCTAGTTCCTTCCCACATTCCAAAAATCCGTGGGTTAGGTTGATTGGCCACACTAAATTGCTCCGCTAGGCAGAAGTTATGGGCCAATAGCTTGGTATGAGTTGGATTGAATTAAACAAACATTTTTCAGTTGATTAGTTTTCTTATCTAGCAGAATTCAAAGTGCAAAATAGCCTAAATGTACTTTCAGGTTAAGTCTGAAATTGTTTTTTAATTGTAAAATATACAAGAGATGTATATGTGGCTTTGTATGGAAACAAGATCAAAATGAAGCAGTATTGGGGTGCAATGTCCTATTCTGCAATACATCAGCCCTACCTTATTAATGTATCCAAAAAGCCACCTTACCTGTTTTTCGATCTTAGCAATAAATTATTATGAATTTAAATTAATTCTTAAAACCCATAGATCTTCTTTCCTCCTCTTCTGAAGGTGGAGACATTGGGCAATGAGCACATGTTGACAGCCTCATCCAATCCAGTCCAAAGATGTGCGGGTTAGATGGATTGGCCATACTAAATTGCCCGTTAGTGTCAGGGGAATTAGATAGAGTAAATGCATGGGGCCTGGGTGGGATTGTGGTCAGTGCAGACTCAATGACTGAGTGGCCTCCTTCTGCGCTATAGGATTCTATGATTCTAATATGAAAGCATAGATAGTAATTGCAATCATTCTATTTGAATGGCGGGCGGTGGGGATGAGGCGTTGAGAAGCACAAGCCAACCCTCAACCTGTTCTTGCCCAAAATCCACATTCGTACACTTTCCAATAAGAGTCACTGGATAGTCATTAGAGCCACAGAGCAATACAGCACAGAAACAAGTCTTTCAGCCCAACCAGTCCATGCCGATCATAGTGTCCTCCCAGCTAGTCCCAATTGCCTGCAATTGGCCCATACCTCTCTAATCCTTTCCCACCCATGTGCTTATCCAAATGATTTATAAATGTTGCTATTGGCCACTTTTCTTTTCCTAACCATGACACATTGAATACAACAGTGAGATCTACTTTTCTATTCCAAATCAGACCAATAAATTCAACAGGGATTGAGCATAGTATATGGAAGCTTCTGATTTTATGTATACCTGCGTTCTGATACAATCATGCCAAATCCAACATAATTTGCTATCTAACACTTTTCTGTGCCATATTTAATGCCATCAATTACAGCAAATTGTGGAGACTGCAAAGCTCAAGTGGATATTCCCTCTCCTTGTCCATAACATTTTTGTTTCCTGACAACCCACAACAGTTAGAATGCTTGTTTTGTCTGTTCAGCAAATTGGAAGTGAATCATGTTCACTTGATTTTTTTTAACATTAAATTTGATGAAAGAGCGCACAATCATAAACTATTTGAGATTAAAGATATACCGACATGAATTCCAAAAGAAACAATGCAATGCAGATTTGAAACCGAGTTCCCAATCTCACCACATCAACAAAGGAATTGGTAAATGGAAGGAAAATTTTTGCCCTGTGGAGGAAGAGGATATTGGAATGGTTGTTTTGCTCAGCCACCATCATGCCACTCAACAGCAGCCCGAGGACTGTGATGTTCCTGATCAGAAAACTCATCTGTGCAAAGATACCTGACAGGAAGAGAACTGGGGAGAAACATAGGAGTTGACATGCCACTTTATTGAAGGCATTGGCATCAAAATAAATGTGGTTCTTCACAGTGTCATCTTTGTGGATCTAAATGTATTTTATAGTAATTTCGCCCATTGTGAACAGTGAAAGTCGACATTGCATTTGCCCTGAGTAAAATTAGGAGATATCTCTATATATGTATATATATATATTGGTAGGGTGGGGGTGCTCTCTCCTTCAAATGAGAATTGATGCTGCACCAATTCTTAACTTTAAAACCAAGACTGATAGAATTTTATTGTCCAATTATGGTAAGTGATAAGGGGAAAGACAGGTAAAGAGAGTTAGTTGGAAATCAACTACTATTGAGAGGCTAAGTGCCACTCCCGTTCCTGTGTAGCACAGTGGCACAATGGTTAGCATTGCTGCCTTACAGCTCCAAAGACCCAGATTCAATTCTGGCCTTGGGTGACTGTCTGTGTGAAGTTCGCATGTTCTCACTGTGTTTGTTAGATTTCCTCTGGGGTGCTCTGGTTTCCTCCCACACTCCAATGATATGCAGGTTAGGTGGATTGGCCAGGCTAAATTGCTCCTTAATGTCAGGGGAGATTAACAGGATAGATGTGTGGGGTTACAGGGATAGGACAGTGGGTGGACTTGGTAAGATGCTCAGTCGGAGAGTTGGTGCAGACTTGATGGGTCGAATGGCCTCCTGCACTGAAGGGGTTCAGAGATGTTCCATTCCCACTGATTTTCAATGCAGGTATTAATCACTGCACTCTTCCTTTTAATATCTTTGCTGCCAAGTGTTGTCAAATATTTAACAGATGCATTTAAGTATTGCATAACACAAATCCAATAGCCAAGAATGTTAACACGCATCTACAAGGTCAAAGCTGGCTAACTGGTACATTTGTAGGACAGAAGCTTCTTGTGTTAATGAAAAGACAAAATATCCAGCTGCATGAAGAGACAACTGTAAAGGTAACAAGATTTTGTTTTAGTATGTGCTCAGCATTCTCTGCACAGCCAAATCAAGTAAACCAGCTTTTCATTTACATTAAAAGCAGCAGCAGCAACACTGGATGCCTATCAACATCACATTCTGGAAACAAATTGCGATGATCCTGCAGATTGATATCATCATTGATTCAAGCACAGGACAGTCTGTGCCAGTGGATTCAGAGTCAAAGAAAGCATCTTCGGTCTAAAAAAAAATCTATCTCCATCAGGGCACGTGCATTCAGCTAATGAAGCTAGCACGTATTCAGGAGAAAGCTGACTTTACTTGTCTCTTGCAGCAGCTCTCTGGGCACCGGGAAGTCTTTGATTGTGGATCATTGAAAGTCATACCACGTTCTGATAAAGAACCACTAAATCCTCCACCGTTGCATGCCTGCAGCACATTTAGAAACATGAAACCCATCTTGTTCCATTCAGAATACTATTTGCAGAACCCTCCTCTTTGACATTTTTTCTCACCTTTCTTTCCTCAACGTGCAATACAAATTAGCAGTAATTGTGAAAAGATAATGATTTGAAATGCCAAATGCAGGTGTCCAAAGGAGATGTATACATTATGATGATCAACAATCAGAGATTTAAGCAAGCATGTGCAGCACAAGAAATTAATATGACCCCATTTCTTTCGGGAGATGGCCAAAGAGATTAGGTGGGAAAAACAATTTAAAAAAAAGTGGAAAACAAAAATATTTGTGACAGGATATTAGTTAATACACAGCAATGTCTGACATTCTGACCTCAGGAAAGAAATGGCTAAAAGAGTCACTCAATCTTGCCGTACTGTGCCTCATTGGGCCAAATGATCTACTTCTGCTCAGGTGTCTTATGTCCTCCCATTAGAGAGATAATAATGGAAAGTTGGGTGCATTGTATCATTCGTGGTGCAGGTTGGCAAGTACAGAAGGGGGAGGCAGTCGTGTAATGATATTATTGCTGGACTTACAACCCAGAGACCCAGCTATGAGAATTCAGGTTCAAATCCCACCATGACAGATGATGAAATTTGAATTCAATAAAAAATATCTGGAATTAACAGTTTAATAAAGACAATAAATCATTGTTGTAAAGATCCATTTGGTTCATAATGTTCTTTAGGGAAGGAAATTAGCTGTCCTTACCTAGTTTGGCCTACAAGTGACTCCATAGCAATGTGGTTGACTATTAAATGTCCTCTGAAATGGAGGGCAGGTTAGAGATAGATAATAAGTGCTGGTCCAGCCAGTGACGCCCACATCCCTTAAAAGTAAATTTACGAAAATAGAAGGAAAGGGAGTAATAATTGAAAGAAGGGACTTTTATATCCCAAAACCAATTACTATGAAAAAGTAATTTATAATTTTCTCTCCATCCTTCAGTAATCTCTAATCATGTCACACTGCCAACATTAGGGAGGTGGCTGGTTATAAGTTCCTGCCAAATTTCTTTTCTTTAAGGAGATGTTGAGTCATGCAAGAAATGTGAGAAAGTAGAATATTGGGGTTATTGCTGTCTCAAAGCTAGAGATATTTATACAAGCTGATGGGTTACATTCCATCAGGGACGAATCCAAAGTCCTTGTGGGAATGTTTACTATTACCGTTGGGAAGGCTTTAAACCCGGATAGGTATGAGAAGGTTAGAGGAGATGGAAACTAGGTTTGGATCAAAAGGTAGAAAAAGCAAAAGAAAGGGAGGAAGCAGGGGGTAAAAGGCAAAAGCCAAACAGTGATTCTAACTGTCCCTAGAGATGGGCTTAGTGCCAAGTAAACATATGAATGAGAAATAGCAGTAGGCCATTCAGCCCCTCGAGCCTGCTCTGCCATTCATTTTGATAATGACTGATCATCAAATTCAATATCCTGATACGTCCTTCCCTCCTCCCCCCATATTCCTTGGCTGCTTTAGCTCCTACAGCTATATCTAATTTCTACTTGAAATCAGGCAATGCTTTGGCCTCAACTACTTGCTGTGCTGTTGAAATCCACACATTCACCACCCTCTGGGTAAAGAAATTTCTCCACATCTCAGTTCCAAAAGGTTTAGCCCTTATCTTCAAACTATGACTCCTAATTCTACTGCCCCACCATTGGTAACATTCTACCTTGTCTAATCCTGTTAGAATTTAGTCTCTCCCAATATGACAGATTTGCCTTCCCAGCAAACAGCCTGGTAAATCTTTACTGCACTTCCACTTTAACAAGGACATCCTTCCTCAGATAAAGACACCAAAACTACACACAGTACTCACCAACGCCCTATACTGTTGCAGCAAAACATCCCTACCCCTTTACTCAAATCCTCTCACTATGAAGGCCCACATACTATATGCTTCTTTACTGCTTTCTGTACTTCTGCACTTGTTTTCAATGACTGATGCACGATAATACCAAGATCTCACTGAGTATCCATCTCTCTCTATTTACACCCATTCAAGTAATAATGTCTTCCTATTATTGCTACCAAAGTGGATAACTTCACATTTATCCACATTATACTGCAGCTGCCATGCATATTCCCACATATTCAGTCTGTCCAAATCATGCAGAAGCATCTCTGCATCCTCCTAACAGCTCACTCTCCCACACAACTTTGTTTTATCTCCAAATTTGCCGATGATACGTTCAGTTCCCTCTCCCAAATCAGTAATATATAATGTGATCCTCACACAGATCCCTGCGGAACCCTACTAGTCATTGACTGCCATTCAAAAAAAGACCCTTTTGTGCCAACTCTTTACTTCCTACCTGCTAACCAGCTTTCTATCCATCTCAAGACATTATCTGTAATTCCACGCACATTAACTTGACATAGTAGTGACATGAAACCTTGTTGAAATGCTTCTGAAAGTCTAAATTAACCACGTTCATTGGTTCTCCTCAATAAAATCTACTAGTTACATCCCCAAAGAATTCCAATAGATTTGTCTAGCATGATTTCCCCTTTAAAAATCCATGCTGTATTTGTCTGTTTATATCACTGCCTTCCAAATACTGAGTTATGAAGTCCTTGATAATGGATTCTAGCAACTTCCTCAGTACCAACGTCAGGCTCACTGGTCTATAGTTCCCTGCTTTTTCTCTACTTCCCTTTGTGAATAGTGGGCTTAAATTAGCTACCCTCCAATCTGTAGAAATCAGTCCAGAGTCCAAAGAATTTTAGAAAATAACCACCAATGGATCTACTTCCAAGGCCAGTTTCTTTAGTACTTTGGGATGAAAGTTATCAAGACATAGAGGTTAATCTATCTTCAATCCCATCAATTTCCCCAAAATAGTTTCTCTACTCATGCTGATTTCTCTTATCTCTTCACTAAAACTTGTTTCTCTTAGAACTTCAGGTACATTATTCATGTAAAGTTCATGAAGAGTGGCAGGAAAACAATGCTAAGTGTTCTGTATCTTTTTTAAATAGTTTACTCCATTTTTAAAACTACAAAGCCAAAGTGCAGGGTGGATTAAGCAGATCTAACCAGTGGTTAGCATTGTTGCCTCACAGCACCCCAGGGTCCCAGGTTCAATTCTAGCCTCGGGTCACTGCCTGTGTGACAGTCTCCCTGTGTCTGCGTAGGTTTCCTCCAAGTGCTCCGGTTTTCTCACACAGTACAAAGATGTGCGGGTTAGGTTAATTGGCCATGTTTAATTGTTCGTTACCACCAAGGGGATTAGCTGAGTAAAATGGTCACAGGAATAGGACCCGGGTAGGATTAGGGTTGGAGCATACTCGATGGGTCAAATGGCCTCCTTCTGAACTGTAGGGATTCTATGATCTGAATTCATCTCCTTCCTTACTCCAAAAATCAAAGTCAATATGATGTATGGTCCCCACAAGAGAGGCATACAAGATCCAAACAGACAAGAATAAGAATTGCACCTGATCTTGGTCTTGATCAGATGCTTGATCTTAGACAAAAGGCCAAATGCACATAGCTTAAAAAACAAAATTAAAGAAAAATTGAAGGTACAAAAAGCGTTAAGTGGGTATGATCTGATAGCCATTACTGAGACAAGGTGACAAGGAGATCAAAGTTGGGAAATCAATATTCAGGGTTTTTAGGAAAAGCAGACAGCAAGGTAAAAGCCTTGGGAGTGCTCTGCTAATAGGAGAGGAAATAAATATAGCGCTGAGTGACTTTGGTTCAGCAAGTGTGCAGTTATTTTGGGTGCAAGTGACAAATACCAAAGGAAGGAAGAGAGTGGTAAGAGTATTACATAGGCCCGAAAAAATAGGAAAGAGTTTAAATCAAGAAATGACAAATGCATTTCAAAAGAGCTCTGCATTAATCATGGGCGACTTTAATTTTCATGTATATTAAGCTGATCAAATTGGAATTGGCAGCCAAGAGAATGAATTCATAGAGCGTATTTGGGATGACTTCATGCAGCAATATGTTTTGTGGCCAGCTAGGAATCAAGCTATTTTGGATCTGGTAATATGTGATAAGGTAAGTTTAATAAAAGGATCTCAAGGTTAATGATCCCCGAGGAAGTAGTGATCACAGTATGATAGACATTAATATTCAGATTGAGTGTGAGAAAATTGAGGCTGAATTTTCAGTGTTAAGTTTAAAAGAAGAGGAATTATGAAGGTGTGGGGATGGAATTGGCCAAAATGGACTGCTCATGTAGGTTAGTAGGTAAGGCAATAGATGAGCAAATGTCAGACATTTAGAGAATAATTTATGACTCCCAGCAAAAGTGCATCCCAATGAGGAAAAAAGACCTCAAGGGAAGAAGAGCATTCTATGAGTAACCAAGCAAGTTAAGGAGGGTGTTCAGTTGAAAGCTGAAACATGTAAGCTGGCAAAGCTTAGTGATAGGCCAGAAGAGTGCAATAAATTCAGAATGCAGCAAAGGTGGATAAAAAAAATAGTCAAGTAGGAGAAAATAAACACAGGGCAAGCTCATGAAAAACATAAAAATCAACAATAAGAATTAAGTGATGATATATCTTTTGTGAACATGGACAAATTGCATTTTAAGGAGCTAAGGCAGGAAGGAAAGTGGACGTTGTGAGTGTTAGATCAACCACAATCTTTTCCAATGGCGGAGCAGCCTCAAAGCGCTGAATGGCCTCCTCCTGTTCCTATTTTTATAGTATGATCTTGATTATCTAAAACTACCCAAAAAAAGGGATTGATATGTTTGAAGAAACAGAAGGCTGGTTGGGATCTGTGAGTCACCAAACATATGGCAGAGGAGCAAAGCAAAAGCAATAAAACCTCAGGAAATTGAAACGTTTTTCAATAACTTATTAAGTTAAAACAATGACACAGCAAGTTGTAGTGATTTGGAACGCTATGCCTGAAAGAGTGGAGCAAGTAGTAACTATCAGAAAGGAATTGTTAAATACTTGAAGGGAAAAAACTTGTTGAGAATGGGAAAAGAACAGGGAAGTGGGAATAGTCGGATGACTCTGACAAGGAGTCTACACCAACTCAATGGGCCAAAATGGCTTTTTTCTATGCTGTATCATTTTGTAATTCTAACATAAAGACACATGGATCAGAAGTCCCAGCTTAATTTTGCTATCAATTCTGAGTTCTTAGCTGTCAGCGTGCTGCCATTGGCCTCATTGACCAACTAATAGAGAGGAACAGAAGGTTCATTGTCTTAGACTGGGATTTTCTGCTCCCGCTTGAAATATGAAGTGTTGAAGACGGGAAAGAGAATTTGACAGGCCAGCTACAGGTCTGTTACTTCAGGCAGGAATTCCTGGTCTTAAAATGGGTGGTACCAAAAAATTCCAGCCTTAATTTTACTTTGTAGTTGCTTCTGTATATGTATGCATGCATGTGTATCATAATATACAGGATTCAGTAGGGCTGAATCACACAGAGTCACACAGCTTACAATGTAATTTGTCCATGTTCACAGAAGATATATTATCACTCGACCGAGGGTGCTGGAAGGTAGGCAACCTCTATGCAACCATAATTTCTTACAAGAAGGCACCTTCAAACAAATAGGGTGGAAGATTAGGAAGATTCATTGGTTAATCAATCAAGAAAATATCTGGTCCCAGCTCCTGTTTCTCCAACTCTGAACCACATCAACATAATGATAAAAAGACAGGCAGAAAAAAGACAAAACAGTGCACCCATCCACTTCCAATTCAGTTAGCTAATCGACATCTTTTCCCAAAGGTAGGGGAGTCTAAAACTGGAGGACATAGGTTTAAGCTGAGAGGGGAGGGATACAAAAGTGTCCAGAAGGGCAATTTTTTCATACAGAGGGTGGTTAAGTACCTGGAACAAGCTGCCAGAGGTAAGAGTAGAGACAGGTTCAATTTTGTGTTTTGAATAGCATTTAGTCAGTTACATGGGTAAGATGGGTATAGAAGGATAAGAGCCAAAGGTAGGCAACTGGAACTAGCATAGCGGTTAAAAAAAAGGACGGCAGGGAGAAGTTGGGCCAAAGGGCCTGTTTCCATGCTGTAAACATCTATGCCTCTATGATTATGGTTTTAATTCAGTTCTGAGCCTGGCCCTTTAAAAATCCTTCTCAACAATGTGCACATAAGGATTCAGAACAAAGCATTTTCAGCAGCCAAATAAAGATCACTTACGAAATTTGATTAAAATTCAGGAATGAAATTAGCTTTATGCAACTGCCTTTTGGTAAATGCTCAAAAACTAAAGGTGACAGATAATACTAAGTCATATATCCCGCTTCTCCAAATTACCATTTCCAACAGAGCTTGGTTTAGGATAAAAAGACAGGTTGCAGAAATAAATAACAAATTTTATTTAATCTTTGATAGGAAACTGCGTGTTTCCCAAGCAATTTTCCATTTGTTCCACCTATACGTGAAAATGAAATGTGCTGGTCCGTGGAATAGGGACCCTGCATTACATCATCACAAAGACAAAGGAGAAATATACACCCTCATTATGTTTTACGAAAGACAGAGCATCTGTAACACATAGTGCCTTTAATAATAGCATCCTAATATTTGGCATTCGTCAACAGTTGCAGGCATGTTTAACTGCTGCTGCTGTGACCTTGGGTGTGTTAAACACTGAGCTCATTCACAATGTCTGATGACTGCATAATGCTGTGTAGAGCTACAACACTTGTTGGCAATGTGGTAATTTCAGAACAAGATAAATGGGATATATTCCAATTTGCAAGTTGTGCTAATTAACTCTATTTGAAAAGGTTCTTTTAGTTCCTTCACGTCATTGAGAGTGCACACTGGCATTGTAGGAAGCAGTAAGACAAGTTTGTATTCTCATCATGCCCTCAGTATATTTCAAGACAGTTCTCAACCAATTGTCATAGAGTCATTGGCCCTGATTTTAGCAACATGCCCGGCCCAGCCTCACAAAATGAAATTCTCCATTGGCCTCGAGCAGGCGTGCTGGTAAAATTCTGGCCATAGAGTTAGAAAAGGCCCTTCAGTCCATCGAATCTGCACTGACAATGCCTACCACTAAAAGTGCGCTAATCCCATTTTAAGCTTATTCATTAGTATCATAAGTAGGCTTGCATTAACACTGTAGTGAAGTTACTGTGAAAATCCTGAGTCACCACACTCCAGCATCTGTTTGGATACACTGAGAGAGAATTTAGCATGGACAATGCTCAGAACCACCACATCTTTCGGACTGTGGGAGGAACCCGGAGCACCCGGAGTAAAGCCACACAGACACTGCGAGAATGCACAGATTCTGCATAGACAGAGACCCTAGCCAGGAATTGAATGCAGATCCCTGTTACTGTGAGGCAGCAAGGCTAACATTCATAATGCAAACCAGCCTTCCATCCACTGACTCCGTCTACACTTTCCGCTGCCTCGGCAAAGCAGCCAGCATAATTAAGGACTCCATGCACCCCGGATATTCTCTCTTCCACCTTCTTTCATTGGGAAAAAGATACATACCAACTGACTCAAGTGCAGTTTATTCGCTGCTGCTGTCAGACTTTTGAATGGACTTACTTTGCATGAAAGTGATTTCTCTACACCCTACCTTTGACTGTAAGAGTATATTCTGCACTGTCTCGTTTCCTTCTCTACGAACGACATATTTTGTCTGTATAGTGCGCGAGAAACAAGATTTTTCACTGTATGTTAATACATGCGACAATAATTAATCAAATCAAATCCACTGTGCCACCATTTTCCTACACTTGCCCCATATCCTTGAATGTTATAATACTTCAAGTGCTCATCCAAATTATTTTTTGAAGGTTGTAAGGTTTCCTCCCTCCACTACCTTTCCATGCAGTCACAATAAGAAGTCTCACAGCACCTGGTCAAAGTCAACAGATTTATTTGGTAGCACGAGCTTTTGGAGCATTGCTCCTTCATCAGGCTCTTCATCAGGTGACTCACCAGATGAAGGAGCAGTGCTACCAAATAACCCTGTTGAACTTTAACCTGCTACTGTGAGATATTTGCTGGGCGTACCCCAGTCCAACACCGACAACTCCAGATCATGGTTCCAAGGCAGTGCGTTCCAGATTCCCAGCACTCTTTGTGTGTTGTGAAGTGCAGTGACTATTGTTACAAAAGCGAGCACTACAGCCAATTTTGCACGTGTTGAAATATTGCAAACGAGCTGCTCAAACAGCCTAAAGCATTGAGAGTGAGAAATGAGAAGTAGAGCAAGGATCATTACTTTAGCAATTCCAAACTCAATAACTTTCACTGCTCTCTGAAAATCGACTACATGCCAGCATTTTGTAAAGTGCAATAATTTAAAAGGGCATTAAAATTTGAACATAAAATTTCATCATTAAGCCTTCAAACTCCCGGCACTAATGTAACAAAGTTTAATTACACCCAAGCAGACTAAATGAAAACCAACTGATCCAATGACAGATTTAGAATGACACTATTTCAAAGAAAAACAATTTTCCATCTAGAATGTTCTTTGCTATGATTGAAGGGGAAGCTGTGAAGCAACTGTATTAATGTGGTCTAGGCGATAGGATTTCGAGGATAAAGGTGTATTTGCGCTTCCATTGTTGTCTTGATACTGGTTGACAGCAGCCTGAAACCAGCCTGAGGCCCAGTCTGAGAAAGGTACAAAGCCAAGTTAGACTCCTTCGATCAGGGAGCCTCAGTCCACTCCAGCCAGTTGAAGCCATCCAAGGACGGAGTAACATTCAAAGCCCAATGCAGAGAAATAAGTAATTATGCATTTTTAACACTAACCCTTTCATTGCACCACTCAAGCTAATGAACAATAATCGCAGTGTCCTGCAGTAACATTGTTGCCAACTACTTGGTGCTTCCATCTGCTGCATGGCTTTCAGGTTCATATACAGGAGAACGAAGCTTAAACCAAGCTTGTGCTGAGTACGCGCCGACACCCCAGGGGACAAGGAACTCCTCCTGCGGGGATATGAAACCACCAGACAATACTGCCTCATATCTGGGAGAAAAATCATGGAAACATTTAAAAATACAGTGGATGGGATTTTCCTCCCAGGCCTAAGTCCTGTGATGAGGGGTGAGAACGAGGAGTGTTTCCCACCGCAGAATCGGATGGAAATTAGAGTCGAGTCACGTGATGCTGGGCTCATTAATTTTGCAGTTAGGTGGTTTCCAACGTATTGCGTGGCAGGATAGGCTGGGAGATACATCGCCACTATCATATCTGGGCACCATGTTGTGAGCTTCTTTGTTGTGAGCTTCTTTGTTGTGAACTCATTATGGAAGGAGAAGAACCAGTGATCTCAGAGAGCTATGGCAACCAGATTCAGTGATGCCTCCCTCGATGTAATGGAGCCCAGTGGGGATGGGGGTTGGGGAGCGTTCTGTACCCTAAGAATAGAAGCAGCAAACCAAACTATGTGAACAAACCAACATGCGAGGATATTGCCAGGGTGGTCAGTGCCTATGGCCTCCATCAAAGGACCGTCTTGCAGAGCCGGAAATGGATGAATGATCTCATCCACTCCGCCAGGGTGACTTCTCAACTGCTCACACTTATTTCAATGAATGGTTCGGGGGGAATTGGGCCTCAGTGTCCAGGGCACCATTCCTGAGGCCCATATATAAGGGAGTGACTCAACGTAATCAGTTGATTCCTCATGCTCCCATTGCAGTCCATCTATTCTTCAGGTAGAAAGGCCACTGCGGGTTCTGACCCTCCTACACACAGTCTGGAAATGTGGGATGAGGATGGTAGCACACAGTGCTAATGCAGTGAGGGTGATCTTACCCACCAATGGGCAGAGCAAGCTGCTAAGATTGCAAGAAAGCCAAGAAATCAGGTAAGTGCCCAATTTCTCATCTCACAATCTTCTAGCACCGGATATCTGGCAAGATCAGCTTTGCACCCAATTTTAATGCAATGGTCAGTAGCATTTAAATATTACAAAGGAGCTTGGGAGGCGATTGTCCAGGCCCACAAGTTTCTGTGGCCTCGCTGGTGAAGGTTCTATCCAGCGAGGATCACTTATAGTCCTCATCAACACCAGGTTAAAGTCCAACAGGTGTATTTGGTAGCACGAGCTTTCGGACTTCTACCCTTTCATCAGGTGAGCTCTCAACTGATGAAGGGGCAGCTGGTGTTGAGAGACTTTTTATTGTGCTCACCTCAGTCCAATATCAGCATCTCCACATCACAGGCCCCATCAACAGGATCCAGCTGTGAGGAGCTCGCTAGGAAAACCAGAGACAATTAAGGCGCCCCTGGGAGGTTGAGGGCTGGAGAGCGCCTCAGTTGAGGCCCTTAGCACACTGGCCCACAGGTGCCAGCAGTGCCAAGGGGTGGGTCCTGAACAAGCAGGGGCAGGGACTGAGGGGATAGTAGGACTTGAGGGGGCAGGGTCACACAGTGTTAGGCCATTCAGGAGCCTGTGCACTCTGCACCAGCAATACGGGGGAGGTGCACATTCTGTAGCTAGTGATAGACCAGTCCTGGATGGTGGGGGTGGGATAGTGGGGAGAGGGTGGTTAGAATGAGTCCAGGCAGTGTGGGGAGTGATAGGCCATGAGCCTCATGGCAGTTGGGAAGCAGTGATCGGTCAGATGGCCAGCTGTAGCTGGGGAAGGCAGTGACAGATCTCTGTGCTCACATTTCTGTGTTTGTTAAGTATATACCCAGCTCCTTGTCGGACACTATTGTTTCAGCCATCCTTTCACTCTAGATCATAATAATTCACCAATTATCTTCTGTTTGTGTCCACTGCTTATTGATTTTACTATTCACAGAAATAGTTTTAAAAATTAAACTAAAGATTATTTCCAGAATATTTGTCTTTCGACAAAGACAACTGCATGTGTCATTGTTAGGGGCAGCACAGTGGCACAGCGGATAGCACTGGTGAGTCACAGTGCCAGGGACCCCAGTTCAATTCCTGGCTTGGGTCACTGTCTGTGGGGAGTTTGCACATTCTCCCTGTGTTTGCGTGGGTTTTCTTTGGTGCTTCTGTTTCCTCCCACAATCTGAAAGACGTGCAAGTTAGGTGCATTGACCTGAACATATGCCAAAGTGTGGCAACTAGGGGAATTTCACAGTCACTTCATTGCAGTGTTAATGCATTATTGTGACCAACAAAGTAAGTTTTTTTTTGATCTGCTCAACACATTGCCAGTCCAGGTGGCTCTGGCTGAGCTCTGTCACCAGATTTAATAAATTTGGTTGGAATGGAACTTCTTCCCTACAAACTATGACAACACATGTAGGAAGCCAGTAGTATAAAGACATGTTTCTGGCATCAATTGGTTTAAGTGATTTCAGAAACGAATTGTTGCTGTATCTGGAATGGAATCTCTTGTGAACACTTGTACCTGGCTCAGGTGAACATAAAAGTTGAGCCTCCACAATAAAGGTGAAGGTTTTGCCTTCTATACTCTCTCATGTGCAGCAGTCACTTACATAGGCAGTCTCAGCATTATATACCTGGCACTGTGCCCATTCTGCACATTGCAACCACATCAACACTGTAATCAGACATCATTAATAAACAGCTCCTCATGTAATCTGAACCAGGCATTCGTTTGCTTTGCACGTGGCCCTGCATGCCTCTCTGAAAGATTTCAAAGGTTAATCAAGTAAATAGTTGGTAGGATGAGGCCAGATGCGATACGTTAACTGCATCATTTCATTGCAAGAGAACATGCGGAACAGTTATTATCTGGCTCACTACAATCAGTTCAAACAGATATAACTCCCCTTCCCTAGACCTAAAATGACAGCCATCCAACTTCCCTTCCTGACCCCTTTACCAATTAGAATGATTCTCTCTTTTGCTGGTACTGTCCACTCTCCTTCAAAACCACTTTCATCAATCTGGTCCTCAAAAAAAAATCCAGTTTTGATCTCTTTCCTTGCAAACTACCATCCAATCTCCAACCTTTCTTTCATTCCATTGCCTCCCAAATATATGTCCATCTTTTCTGCAACTCCCTGTTTGAGCCATTTCAATATGGCTTTTGCCCTTTGTATTAAAGCAGTGTTAACTTAATCATCAATGTGATTTTGCAATATCCAATAAAGGCTCTCTTTAGCCTTTGGCCACCTTTTGCTGCTCTTTCTTCTGGCATCTGGGCCTCACACTCTACCTTTTCTTCTTTAACCCCCTCTGTATCTCCACTTACTCTCCTCCTTGAAGCAGTGATGGACCTACACTTTGTGAGACCCCATGCTCACCTTCATTTCGCTCCCCCCACCCCTGCCAATGATGTCATGCCCCTCCCCTCATAACAAATATGAGTTTCCTGAAGGAGCAGAATTTTTCCACCCTTCTTGGTCCTGGGGGTCACGTTTCCCCTGTTCCTTTAGCTCGGTGGCTACCCCAAGTCCCGGCTGGCTGGCTGGCTGGCTCATTCATAACCTCCCTTGTGGCTTTTTTGCCAATTCACCAGACCGCCACACCTCATATGCACGATGTGGTTGACTGCCTGATTATGGCCTGCCCATCTCTCCAAAACCCTGGCCTGGGTGTGAAGTCACCCTGCTGCCCAATACGGTAGCCCGCTTCTGTGACTCAACTAGCTGGCTGGCTGACCATATCATCTCTTCGTGGCTTCTTTGATATTACCTCTTCCCTCTGTCATATCCTTGTAACCCCACACATTTAACACGGCTAATCCATCTAACGTACTCATCTTGGACACTAAGGAGCAATTTAGCACATTTGGCGCCCACGCTGCAATTTGTACGCCACTGATCTAAACAGTAGTCAGAACGTGGATTCACCACTAATATTACGGAATAATAGTGGTGAATAACAGAGATGCATTTATTGGGTGGCACGGTGGCACAGTGGTTGGCAGTGTTGCCTCACAGCTCCAAGGATCCAGGTTCAATTCCAGCCTTGGGTGACTGCCTATGTGGAGTCTGCATGTTCACCCAATGTCTGTGTTCTTCGGTTTCCTCTCACAGTCACAGAGATATGCAAGTTAGGTGCACTGGCATTGCTAAATTGTCCCTTAGTGTCCAAGGTTAAATGGATTAGCCATGTTAAATGTGTGGGGTTACAAGGATAGGGCAGAGGGGAGGGATAATGTCAGAATAGGTGCAGACTCAATGGGCTGAATGGCCTCTTCTGCATGGTGGGGATTCTGTGAAGTTTAAAGTTATCACTAACTTTGATACTTGCAAATAACGATTACAGAAACAACAAATGACAGCCATAGACATAAAAAAAGCAATGGATTAACTGGTATGTAATTAATAGGAAATTAGACAAGAATTATTCCTTCAACCAAGAAAGATAACGGTATAGTATTACTGGAGCCATGCCTTACAGCAGGCGCGTGACACTTGTTCACTTTTTAAAGTTAAGTCCGGAATTTGATGGAAAACAGAATAGAAAATATATAATATTGACTTTCCATTTGGATTTATCTCAGGGATGTTTATTTGTAATAGCCTGATAATATTGCTAATCATTCAGTCTTGCAAATTGCTCGTACCACTGATGCAGGCAAGCAGGAATGATTCTCCCAATCATTTCAACCCAGAAAGACGTGAAGATCCTGGAGACGGGAGAGGCTATGCAAAGATAAAAATCTATTTAATGCACTGACATTTAGTGTTGGGCAAAGTTGAGGGGGCGGATTGGAAGAATTAATGAGTAATTAACATAAATAAATATATCCAAGATGAATGTCCCCAACTGAATGTGGACAGTTTATTTTACTGATACAACTGGTGTTCAGTCAAATGGCATTCGTTTCTTGCAACATGTAAAGGGTGTGGAATAATCCAGTCATTCCATGTGAAGCTTAATGTGAAGCTTAATGTACTTTGAAAATATATTATCCCACAGTCAGTTGTAGAAGGATGTGTATGTAACGTGTAGATGTAAGGTTCCATTCATTCTTTAGAAAAGACGAGGACAACACTGGTATGATTCACATTGGACAGAAATTAAAATTAATATGACAAAAGCGAAAGGAAAAGCAAACTTGGGACTAGCTTTTACTGCCAGCCCCTGCACTGATCACACTGCAACTGAATCTTGAGACAAACTGCAAACTCAACACACAGTTCCACAATATATCAATTCTTATCACGTCATTGGAAATGTTTTCACAAGCTGTGTCTTTCTGGCAAACATAGGTTTTGTGCCCTGTTGTTATCAAAACTTGTTTTGTTTGCTGTGTACTTTTTAGGAATGCAGTCAATTTTCAGCAAAAGCAGCATGCCTTCTGAGTTTTAAAACATAGTCAAGTATTAGTTAACCCCTACAATTTAGCATTTAAATGGAATTGCATAGGCAGGAATATCTTAAAATGAAGTCTTTGCCTAAATAGAGAATATGCATAGTCTAAAGCAAAAAGGACTAAATATATATAGATTCTCTCATAGAGATACAGACTTGGGGTGAGATTTTGAGTCCACATTTGCTATTCACATGATCGTCCAGCTCAACATCCAGAGGGAGCTGGAAGTTGCGAATCTCACTGGTGAGATCGCAATGTCTGATTTTCGTTGTCCCTCACCAGTATCATAATCATAAAGGATGTGAACCTGATTTAAATTCATTTTCATATATTTTAATCGGATTAACCCACCTCCCGCCCCATTGTATACTGATGTCTTGTCAGCATGGTTCACAACAACTTCACCTTGGCTCTCAGCCAAGCCTCATTATGTATTATTGGTTGAGCACCCAGACATCCAGTAGAGTACTGAAACACTTGCGCCCCAGGAAAACAATGCTTAATCGACAGCTCTGGCCTTCTAATCTGTACTGTCAATTTCACATTTTTTATTTACACAAGGTAAATATGTTTCAATTGCTTGCTGTTTCTACTACTGATTTATCAAAAGATCTGGATGATTGATATTTTAATTGGCCTGTAGAAAAAGGGAGTTTTTTTTTAATAAAATGGGAAATTATCGATGCATGGCTGTTCCTTCAAGCTTTCTTAACTCTTCTTATTATCACAATCAGGTTCATTAATTCTATAAAATGTATAGTGATGAATTGGCATGCAAGTGCCATAACTTGATATTGGGGACACGAGAAGGACTTTTTAAACTTGCAGTTTAAGAATGCAATTTCAGAATTGGCTCCTGAAGAAGGGTGAGAGGCTGGCAGGGATTTGATAAGGCATTCCAAGTAGGCATTACTCTCCCACTAATGGGGCATTCAGTTTCAGACAAACCTTGTGTATATAGTACTGTTCCTGATATGCCTGGAACATCTTTCCATAGCCCTGGCATCCATATACCTCTCAGGAGCTGGCTGATAACACTAGTTATGCACCCCCATAATGCAATGGAAGAGAGCCCTTCCCACTGCATGCTTCCACACACTAACCACACCAAAATGTCCTCCTGTGATGCTTTCTTCCATCCCTCCATTCCCCCTCTCCCCATCTGAACATGTCTCTCTTCCTCACTGTTGACTCACCCTTGTTGATTTTCCATCCAAGATCCATATACCGGCTGGTATATGTGATGGGATTATTTGGTGACATTTATCAAGTCACTAAACCTCCATTTTCTCCAGCAGCACAGCAGACCCATTACCTGAAGGAAAGGGCAGAGACTGACAGATCTTCAATCTCAAACTCCCCCTTTCTGAGGAAGAAGCCTCCAATACCACAGGCAAACAGGGCAGCCAAACTATGGCTCATGTGGATTTAAAATCAGTCATTATTTAATATTCAGGTGTGTTTCCATTTTGATGTTTGCCAATCTGAGGAATATGTGAGCTTTGCAGTCGATGCATTACAAACTGTGTCATGGAGATTGTTTATGATTATGTTGCACAGGAAGAACTGAACTGCTTTAATGATGGAAAGATTCTGAATCTTAGTCATGATAGATTACTTGACATAGGCCCACTGGTACATCAGTTCTTGAAGGTAATAATCTGAAGAGGTCCACTCCCCTTGCTGTTCCAGAAGGTAAAGAATACAGTTTCAGAGATAGCTCCTGAGAAAGGGTGAGCAGCTCGCATGGATTTGATAAGACATTCTAAGTAGACATTACTCTCCCATGTGGATTCCTCAGTTTCAGATAAATCTTGTGTATATGGTACTGTCCCTGATATCTCTGGAATATCTTTCCATGAAAGAAATCCTACAACATCAGCTTAAAGTTCAAACAGGTTTATTTGTAGCAAAAGCTGCAAACTGTCAGGACAGGCTATACCTCAATATGCCAACATCTTCATGCACAGGTTTGAACAAGACTTCTTCACCACATAGGACCTTAACCAATGCTACACACTAGATACATCAATGACATTTTCTTTCTTTGGACTCATGGTGAACAATCACTGAAACAACTATATGAGGACATCAACAAGTTCCACCCCACCATCAGACTCACCATGGACTACTCTCTGGAATCGGTTACATTCTTGGACACATGGATCTCCATTAAGAACGGTCATCTCAGCACCTCACTGTACCACAAGCCTACGGATAACCTCACAATGCTTCACTTCACCAGCTTTCACCCTAAACACGTTAAAGAAGCTATCCATGGTGGACAAGCCCTCCGTATACACAGGATCTGCTCAGATGAGGAGAATCATAACAGACACCTTCAGATGCTGAAAGATCCCTCATTAGAACAGAATATGGCCCTCGACTCATTGATTGACAGTTCCGACGCTCCACAGCCAAAAACTTCACCGACCTCCTCAGAAGACAAACACAGGACATAGTGGACGATTACCCTTCATCATCCAGTACTTCCCTGGAGCGGAGAAGCTACAACATCTTCTTTGGAGTCTTCAATATTTCATTGATGAAAACAAACATCTTGCCAAGACCATCCCCACACCCCCACTTCTTGCCTTCAAACAACTGTATAATCTCAAACAGACCATTGTTTGCAGCAAACTACCCAGCCCTCAGGAGAACAGTGACCATGACACCACACAACCCTGCCACAGCAACCTCTGTAAGATGCGCCAGATCATTGACATGGATGCCATCATCTCATGTGAGAACACCATCCACCAGGTACACGGTACATACTCTTGCAACTTGGCCAATGTTATCTACCTGGTACGCTGCAGGAAAGAATGTCCCAAAGCATGGTACATTGGGGAGACCATGCAGACGTTATGACGACAGATGAATGACAATCACCAGGCAAGACTGTTCTCTTCCTGTTGGGGAACACTTCAGCGTTCATGGGCATTTGGTCTCTGATCTTCGGATAAGCATTCTCCAAGGTGGCCTTCACGACACACAACAGCACAGAGTCGCTGAGCAGAAACTGATAGCCAAGTTCTGCACATGTGAGAACCCAAAAATCGGGATTTTGGGTTCATGTCATACTATGTCTAACCTCCACAGCTTGCCTGGACTTGTAAAATCTCTCTAACTTTCTTGTCTGGAAACAATGCACATTTCTTTAACCTGTGCTTAAAGCTCTCTCCACTCACATTGTCTGTACCTTTAAGAATTGATTGGCTGTAAAGACTCACATTCCAATCATTATGCATGTAAATTGAGTTTGTGTCTTTGTGTCTTGTTTATGATCAGAACTCCCAGCCGGCTGACGAAGGAACAGCCTGTCCTGAAAGCTTGCGGCTTTTGCTACAAATAAACCTGTTTGGACTTTAAGCTGGTATTGTGGGATTTCTTTCTATTTTACTCCAGTCCAATGCCAGCATCTCCATGTCACATCTTTCCATGGCCCTGGCATCTGGTAGAGATTCACGTACATTCATGTTCCCTTAGGCTTAAACCATTCATCTTCATCTGAGGAAGCGTGCCGCTACTCCCTATCATTCTATGCAAGGGTTTGTCATGTTGCTTGGCCACATTGTGCAGAGTATCCGTGAAATCCTTTGTGGTGAATTTTGCACAGCCTTTTTGGATCTGTCAATGCAGCGGAGGTGCATTTTCAATATTCCAGATGTCTGTTTTATTTTTCCTCCGGTGAAGGTGTGCACTGCATTGTAGCTCTCTTCCATTGCATTGTGGGGGTGCATAATTGGTGTTATCAGAGAGCTCCTTAGAGGACTGCCTCGATTACAGGAACAGATGTTTCAAAAAGCTCCGGAAGCTCCAAGTCACACAACATTTATCTTCAATAACTGCCCTACCCTACACCCGAGAAGCCAGGCTTTCCCACTACATACTTCCACACCCTGCCACACCAAAATGTCCTTCCGGGATGCCTTCTTCCATCCCTTCATTCACTCTTCCTCACTGTTGACTCACTGTTGCTGATGGTCCATCCAAGATGCTATTCTCCTGCGTCCCTCCATTGTGTCACAGAATTCAACAAAGGCAACTGTCCACCTCAGATACAATGGCACCAAGCCAACTGGTGCAATTTACCTTGCACTTTTAAACAAATGCATCTGCCAAGTGTTCATAAAACTATAAGACATGGGAGCTGAATTAGATCATTCAGTCCATCAAGTCTGCTCTTCCATTCAATCATGGCTGATAAATTTTTCAATCCCATTCTCCCGCCTTTTCCCTCTAACTTTTGATCCCCTTACCAATTAAGAACCTATCTATTTCTGTCTTAAATACACTCAATGACTTGGCCTCCACAGTCTTCTGTGGCAATGAGTTCCATAGATTCACCACCCTCTGGCTAAAGAAATTCTTCCTTATCTCAGCTCTAAGGGGTCGTGCCTTTATTGTGACACTCTGCCCTTGGATCCTAATCTCATCGACTAATGGAAATCTTCCCCACATCCACTCTATCCAGACCTTTCAGTATTCCATAAGTTTCAAAGTGTCATTACATTTCCATGCGCCACTGACTTAATTTTGAAGGTAGAACCAAATTTTGAAATCCTTCAGGCTAATGAGTATTCATGGAATGCCAATTTATTATGGGGCAGCAGGGTGGCGCCGTGGTTACTATCAGGGACCCAGGTTTGATGCCACCCACCCTCCGTGTTTCCCATTTCTGGAGTTATCGTTAAATTCATCCCATAGAATGATAGCTTTGAATTAAATGGAGTACGTCATTATCCATCTGCATTAGGTGACGACAGTATAATTTGGTCGTCAAGAAGATTTAAATAATCAGTATATTGACTTATTTTAGTTAGGTAGAAGTATGCCCAAAATGGTCACGCCTTGTGGAAAATAAAACCAGGCTGACTTCAGACGTTAATCACATCTGAATGTGTTACACATGGACAAACGTGCTGAATGAGAACCAATTTTAGTCTAACCAATTACAGGCCAACACAAAGCAGCTTTTATGCCCTCCTTATTGCTCAGAAGCATTAACTCCCTAAAATGTTCTTTGAAGGCTATGGAAAATTCACTTCAGACACAGATTTCACCCACTTCCTAATGCATTCAATTCATCTCAAGACATCAGTGGTAATTGTGCCCAAAAGCAAGAAAGACTCAGTGACCTGATACAGCTAAGAGTTGATGATGCTCCACAAACAGAGAAATAGTTTGTGGATAAGAAGGGCAATGGGTTGCAATCCGTTGTGTGTTAAGTGGTTCCAAAGGTGACACATTTTTAGTACACTTCAGGTCAATAAAGCTTATGTGCAATCTATCGGCTGATGTAGCGCAGAAATTAAAATTGAAGCTGGTGTAGCACGAGGTTGCTTAACTGATGTCACTGAAGTAAAAGGAAACGCTGCAGGCTAGAAAAGCTTGTATTTCTAGTTTCCGGATAATCCAACACAGTCAGATCATATAAAGGAGGATGCACATCTTCCAGAGCCATATGTGGGCCTCAGTAAATGCATCCACAGGTGCTTTGCGCCTGTCCTTATTTTTGGTGACAGGTCCATTTTGCCTTTATCTCCAAGAGGCCATGTGCTGATTACATTTGCACATCTACGGAAGGATGTTATTCAATCTGTAATCTCCAACATGCTTCCAAAAATAAACAAACCCGACTCGTGTTTCATTCGTTCAGTATCCATGTGTGCATCATCATATCAGCTAACGCCTGCGATGTACAATGAAATGAAGGAAGTGCCACGTTCCGGGCTCTTCCTTTTCCCGCTCAACTTAAGGCATTGCTGCGTTTTCTATTTACTACTGGGAGCTGCAATCCTACACTGCTGTGAGGCCAGAAGAATGAATAAGCGTCAAAGCAATGCAAGGTAGGAGCTGGGACAGTTGTAATTATGGAGATCAGAACACTTGAATCCAAATCTGAAGCTGGATAAATGAATAATCACCCCCTTTACACAGAGACAAATTATTTCAAAACCAGAGGATTTGAAATAAGGACATTTTCATCACACTCCAGCCATAAACATGCTGAAAAGAAAGTGGCCACAGCACTCTCATGTCTGTGTTAATGCTGCACAGATACATTACTTGCTAAATATAATTACCATCCAGCCTTATAATTAGAGGAGCGAGATGGTTCCTTCGTCTCTGACATAGCCATAGCAACCTCCATTAAGATCTGCATTCTACACTGCCAAGAATCCCATCATGGGGAAACTATGAAGTTGGTTAACTTAAAAAAAGATATTTGTTTTTATTATCTTCCTGGCCACTGAATGAGAGGAAATGTGGAAGGTTCTTCATTTGCAATAGATTTGGGCGGGGAAGCGGGGAAGAGAAAGCTGTGAATAACAGGAAAATTGGCTCTCCCTATAGCAACCAAGCTGCCAGCCACAGGCTTAAGTTAATGACGCAAAATCTTGCATATTTGACAATGAAGAAAATCATTCTTATTTCAAGATAGGTAATCAGTCTTACAGTACTTTATGATAACTAATATCTGGCATTTAACTAATATAAAAGGAAACTGAGTTTCTTATTCATCCATAGGATAGTCGTTGCTGGCTGGGTCAGTGTTTGTTGCCCATCCCTAATTACCCTTGAACTGAGTGGTATGCTGGGCTATTCCAGAGGGCAGCTAAGAATCAACCACAATCCTGTAGATCGGGAAACAGACCAGGTAATGATGGCAGACTTCCTTCCCTAAACCAGATGGGATTTTACAACATCTGAGTTCACCACCGCTGAGGTTAGCTTTCAAGTCCAGATTTTGTTCTTAATTGATTTTTTAAAAACTTCCCCAGCTGTCTTGGGTAAGATCATTCTCCCCTGCAGCATTAGTGTGGGCCTCTAGATTACTTGTATGGTGACATGACCATTATGTCACTATCTTCCCGGGTAAAGAACTTCAGCCAGTGCCTAGATGCTGACTTAGAACTGGTGTGGAACAGCAGAATCTGACTTTTTAATTTAAACAAAACATCGCAAAGGCTGTAGGCAGGTATTGATGCAATGTGATTTTTGCTCAGTGCTCTGAATGTGAAGAATAAAGTGCAAGTAAATGAGAGGAGTGACTATGAATTTCTCTGTGGGTAAGTTCCAGATCTCCTATACAAAATACATGGTCATTATATTGTTTGCAACCTCATTTGAAGTTTACAATCTGGTGATAAGTATGTATGGACAACTGGTATACTTAGAGAACTGTACAAGTGCCAGCATCTTAAGATGATGTTTTGGCTGGTTTGTAATCCAAGTTTGGCTAAGTAATGTATTAATTTATGCCTATAGTATGTACAGTATAGATGATGAATACTAAAACTCAATGGAAATTAGCAGGACATGTTAACTTTGACACGCTGCAAATGGATTCTGAATTTATTGAACACACCCGAGTGGTTTCACTGCTGGCTTTAAATATATTTGACCTATGTCACAGATATGTCAAGTGAGCCCATCACCCTCTTCCAAAAATCCATTCAAGTGCAACCAATTTCTCTTTATTTTTTATGAAACTGAAGTCAGCCTTTAAAGCAGCAAAGCAATTGGCTAAACTACCCTGTTTGGAGGGGAGAGAACAATGTGACTGTTCTCTCCTTACATACATGGCCTATTTACAAAGTGCCAGATTGGCATTGACCATACGAAAGGTCAAAACTCAGATCTTATCACCAAGGACATCAAGATCTGAATGGAATGGTGACAATAGGTAATTACCTGAACAAACTCGCAAAATGATATTATGTGGCAAGCATGGTTATTATTCATGATTAACTTGACAGTGGACATGAGCTCGTGAAGGTTTAAGGAAATCCTTTCAGGACTTGTGAGTTATTAGATGAAAGACAAACAGAATATTAAGCATCATCATTTTCTTATAGGACAGAATTTCTTGTCTCCCCACACCCCACCCCCTTCCTCCACAGAGGCTGAGAATGGAGGGCGGGAGGAATGGAATTGCACCAATCTGCGAAATGGCTTCCCGGCTCCAACCAGCCCCTGGGCCATTTTCCCGGAGGCGGAATAGGGGACGGGCATGTGATGTGTGGTGTATAATGTCACCACATTATACACCAATAAATTTCAAGACCAATTGGATCTAGACAACCTCCCCAAAGTAGAGATTGCTAGAATTCCCCTCCCCCCTCCTATCGGAATTATAGTGGGCAGAGGACAGACCACACAGAGATCCATTGACCTCGGGTGCAATTTTCCAGTCTTGGGGCGAGCTGGCCAGGAAAATTCATCTCATTGACACTGAGAGGTACTGGCAGTATAAAGTCAGTTGTTACTTGGAATATTATGTTCAGTTCGAATTACATTTCCTTTCAATGTAAGTTTACAGAGTGCTTCCAGTACATGTGCCAATTACTCTAGCTTCAGATTTACAGTTAATGTCCACGTTTCTTCCCTGATGTATTCTGTTACTCTCAAGCCATTTTTCTCAGTTTGGAAAGTGAGAGCAGTAATTATCACCTTCCCTGTCACTTTAAATGGGTTAACATCTCTGTTATAAAGCAGGCGTGAAGATTTGGTACTGGCTTGTTAGCCACACGTATAACAATATTGCTAACAGCATTTTCTATTCTGTTGGGTGTTGTAGGCTTGGGATTTCAAGAGGGACTAGAAAATACAGAAAGTATTGTATTTACTCCAGGAAGTTGAATCGAAACAATGAGCTGGGATACGAATACAAGACAGGGACAATAGCACTAAAGTCATAACACTCATTTGGAGAGTTGAAGCAGATATGATGGGCCAAATGGCCTCCTTCTGCACCATGACAATGCTGCAATTCTGTGTAGCTATTTATTTTCCATTTGTTGAAATCCTAATTGGACTGCAACCATTCCTCTCAGGAAGTAATGTAAAATTACTACTCGATTATAAAAGAGCATTCACCTGATGAAGGAGCAGTGCTCCGAAAGCTCGTGCTACCAAATAAACCTGTTGGACTTTAACCTGGTGTTGTGAGACTACTTACTGTGCCAACCTCAGTCCAACTCCACATCAATTATTAAAAAAAACACACTCAGGATGAATTTGTGCCCACGTTAGTGGTCTGCGGGACTGCCAGTGCAAGTGGAAAATATGGAGACAATTGGGAAATGCAATTCACTCTGGAGAGATCACCTTTCCAAATTTTCCATGCCCCTCATCAGTGACTTAACAAAGCGCACACCATGAAGAGCGAGAACCTCATTTTAGTGGTTTTGAATGGATTTCAGTATCATTTCTGAGCATTGTTGCAACATAATTGCACTTGCCAACGTAAGGTTTACAACAGATTTGGAAAAATGGGATTCAGTTGTGGAGATACCCCTGAAGGTGCAGAGATAAGTATAGTCCTTGAGCAGAAGGACATATCTGTGTAGTGCCAACCTGATGGTGCTGACCTGTGTCAGGGAGCAGTTCCAATGGATGAGCAATGTGGGCAGCCCCATGGGAGAGATTTTGTCTGCTGGGGAGAATTGATGCTCCCCACAGACTAAAAAAGCAGGGGTAGGGGCTGGGTGGTCACCCTGATGTCTGCAATAGAGGGTTGGGGGTGAGATGGGGTTATCCTGACGTCTGCAAAGGGAGGGAGCGCCCCAATGTTGGCACTGTGTGTGCAGTGAGGGAGGGGAGGAGTGCCCCATCCCACAGGCTATGGAGGAGGAATGTTGGGGGGGAGGGGAATTGCCTCCGATTCTTGTGAAGGGGATCTAAACATGAAAGTGGGAGGATGGGTAGCTGGCCTTTCAGCTTCTGAGCCAATTGGGTCACCCTTTAAAGGTGGAACACTGATTTCTGTGCAGCCAGAATTTTTGGCTCTATCAAGCCCCAACCTATTAGGGTGATGGCACAAAACCCATCCACTCACATTTTTCTTTATCACAGGCTCAAGATTTGGAGTGAAAACTGGGCTGTGTAGCTGAAAAGCTTCAGACCAGTTTTCAGTCTGTCTGACACTTTGGGCAGGATTTTCTGCATGGGCCCTTCCTGAAACCGGAAAATCCTGTCTGACCATTCTGTGGTACCGCCTCTCGTTCACGGATGGAACGGAAAAATTCACCCCTTTTGAAAAAAAACTTGGCAAAATTCCAGCCACTATCTGGTCTTAATTTTATTCAAAACTCAGTAGAACGTCTGTCAATCAAAGAGTTAATATACTTGTCCCTTCCGAATGCACAGAAACATTGCTCAACTTGTACATCAAATTCTACAAAATATTATTTTATCAAACGGACCCTCTTATTATTAACTTCAAATATGAAAGAAATGAGGAAAAATCCTTGTCCATTAAATGACTGATTGAGGTTAATGGTTGGCTAAAATAAAGCATGCACACCATACTGCCTAAGTAGAGTCTGAGAAAGTGCACTAGTACCTCTGAGAATATATCCTGGAGAATTTCCAAAGTTTCCTCACGGTTGTAGTCACTCTCAGGAGGGCTTTTACTATAATGTTTTCGGTATTTATGTGCTTTCAAACGAATGCTTTTGAAACCGCACATCAATTACTGACTGAGTGATTAGTGTGCCCATTCACAAAAATGGTCTGAAGAAGTTGTGTGTTGGAAATTCCACAGCAATCAACTGTTAACTCAAAGAAAGGTCAGCTAGGAAATCCATGCACAACACTGGCTGTAACAGTAAACCAAACACAACATATTAACAATATTTTAATACGGTTTGGTTCCTTATTCAAAATGCATCCCAAAGACCTCCACATTCTGTGTCAAAATGCATTTCCCAAACATCAATCAAACCTCATCTTTTCAACACATGTCTTATTTCCTCCCAGCCATATATCTCAGTCCAAAAGAACAAATCTGTTGAGGCTTTTCTTTTACCGTAGGGCGAAAAGGAACATAAATAATTACCATGCCACACTGTGGAACTATGGCTGTTGGTTTGTGGAACATGAAAAATAAATGCTAACCTCACAGTTCAATAGAAAACAGCACAGTCAGTGTTTTATGATATCAGATGTACAGCTTTTCTCCAACCTTGCACATCCACCATTTCCTCTTCCCAACCTGCTGCCACTAGGGGAAAGAATGTTTTCTATGGTGCATTTGTAAAAACTGGTGGGAGTCGTAGTGGACAAATTTCACAGAAACATAGAAACGAGACGAGTAGGCTATTTGGCCCTTTGAATCTGCTCTGCCATTCATTTTGATCATGGCTGATCATCAAATTCAATATCCTGATCCCCCACTCTCCCCATATCCTTTAATTCCTTCTGTCCCAAGAGTTGTATCTCATTTTGTGTTGAAATCAATGTTTTGGCCTCAACTGCATTCTGTGGTAATGTTTCCACACATTCACCACTCCTGGGTGAAGAAATTTCTCCTCTCTCAGTTCTAAAAGGTTTACCCCTTATTGTCAAATTACAAATAACTGTGACTCCAAGCCCAAATTTCCTTAACCTCCTGAGAAATTAGAGGCATTGGTGAGCTTTCGTAACTACAGCATCGGCATGGGGGGATCAAGACAGTTTATTGGTGATCTATACACATAAAAACTTGAAGCTCTCGACCATTTCTACTTCACCCCCATTGATGCAAACAGGGGAATGTCCTCCATTATGCTTTCTGAAGTTGATGACGATCTCCTTCATTTTATTGGCATTGAAGGAGAGATTATTGTCATCACACCAGTTCCTCAGATTCTCTTTCCTGTACTGTGCCTCATCATTGTTTGAGATCCGATTCACTACTGTGGTGTCATCAGCAAACTTGAAAATCAGGTTGCAGGGGAATTTGGCTACACAGTCATAGGTGTATAAGAAGAATAGTAAAAGACTGAGAACATAGCCTTGTGAGGCACTAGTGTTGAGGATGATCGTAGAGGAAGTGTTGTTGGTTATTCTTACTGATTGCGGTCTCTGAGTTAGGAAGTTAAAAATCCAGTTGCAGAGGGAAGAGCTGCGCCCCAGGCCACAGAGCTTGGGGATGAGTTTCGGAGAAAAAATGAACTGTAGTCACTAAATAGGACATATGTGTTCCACTTTTGCTTCCAGGGAGATGGCATCTGCTGTGGACCTGTTGTGATGGGTAACTGTAGCAAATCCAGGCAATCTGGGAGGCCGGAGTTGATTCATGCCACGATTAACCCTTTGAATCACTTCACACTGACAGATGTCAGCCTTATCCAGCCTAGGTCTAACATGTGACTCCAAACCCACAGATTGACATTTAGCAACTTAGAAATGGAAGAGCTAACCACTTGGTTATATTCGGAAAAAGTGTGTTGCCACCACCTTCTCCACAATAAACAGGTGATATGGGAACTAAATGGCGGCCAAACTGGTGACGCCTGTGGATGAACTTTTTCGAAAGCCATAAAGAATAAGCAGATACAAAAATGGTGCACTATGGAGGGAAAGGTCGTGTCGAAGCATTTTTGAAAAGGACTGCTTCATCTACTTGCTTCATAATCCAGGATTTATTTATTTTTATTGAAATGAGAGCGCTGTTTTTCAATGTGTGCTCCCCGAATTATGTATTCAGCTCATAGCCCATTTTGTTTGAGAAACTGTTTATTTCTTTTCTGTGGAAATTTCAACAGCCAATTGTACAGTAGATTAAAACAGCCATTTCTCTAAATTATACTTCAGTGACAGCTGTTTGCTTTAAAGTAATCTTTGTTGAATAATAAAACACTAACTCAGCTCACAGATGTGACAAGAAATAATAAATATTAAGATAATCACACATTGACTAAATCCACATTTTTCATATGTGTCACATTCCTTTAAATTGACATTAATAGGCATAAAAAGAGCAATACACATTTTCTTTCCAAAACTGACTAAAACAAATCTCACAATAATTATTTACAGGAAAACATATATAAAAATTTAACCTCTAAATAAAGCCTGATTGAATTTGAATCATGCAATACTTCACACCACAGATTTACAAAATTAGTTATTCAATTTATCTGCTCAAAAATGTGTATAGTAATAATTACCAGCAGTATTTTACTTTTAATTCACTTGTGAATGGTGTGTTATTTAAAGTCAACGACGGTGGTACTAAAGAAGGTAACATGTGTTTCGAGTTGTAAAAACCAGGAAGAGTTTCCAGACCAGATTCCACCTGGTTAACTCCTCCGCACTCCTTCCAAGAAAACTTCAAATACAGTTTTACAAGATCAGCCATTGGGCCACCAGCGTAATATGATTCACTCATCCTGTGGTCTCTGTGAATGGAGCTGCCAAATTTAGAGCAAAGACCTGAGAAAGCTAAGCTCATTTTTCAGAAGAGACCTTCAATTGATCCATCTAAGATGGATTCAAACTCGCTTCTTAATGAAAGGCCTGTATCAAACATTTCAGAACAGCTCATTTGCATACTTTTTTAATTCATTCCAGGGACATGGGCATCGCTGGCTAGCCAGCATTTATTCCCAACCCCTTATTGCCCTTGTTCAGAGGGCAGTTGAAGGTTGGCTGTGATTCTGGAGTCACATGTAGGTCAGACCAGGTAAAGATGGCAGATTTCCCTCTCCAAAGGGCAAGAGTGAGCTACTAGATTCTTGATCTAGAATAAATAAAACTGGTGACAGTATGTTATATATATATATATAAAGTTTAAGAGATGGCGCAAAGATCAAGATTGTACAACATTTTCATTCTCTATATTTTCCAATAAGTTGATCTGTTGAAAATAAATCTTTTATGGAAATACGTAAGCATTAATTCCATCACTGGTGCTCCCCTCACTGCAGGTTTATTAACCAGAACCAGGAAAATCCATCATTTATGGGTTCTCCACCTTCATGTCGGTTGCAGGCTCAATGGGCCGAATGGCCTCTTTCTGCACTGTAGGGATTCTTTGATTTTATGAAATGACTAGACACAGCGTTATTAGTGCTATGTATTGCTGTCTGTCAGATAATGAAAGTTCCTGTCATTCACTAACAAAAATTATCTTGTAATAAATACGGCAGGTCACATGTCATAAAGCGGATATTCCTCCAGGTTATACATCACTTGACTTCCTGAAGTATGGCACCACAGCGTAAAGAAAAATAACAAATGCGTGAGGCATGATTGCATTCTTGAAAAATAAATCTCTCTACTCTATGGTGTAAAAGAAAATATGCAATGTACATATGGGAGAAGGATATTATAAGCAAGGGAGTGTGCCGATTGCAAAAGGAGTGTGAGCATGTGTACACAGGATGAAGCTTTTCTGCAAAGTGCAAAGTTGGACCAGTTCCCTGTGCTCCATTCTAATTAACCCAACAGAAGCTAAATTCAGTCACCAAGACAAAAGCTGTTTCAAGAATAGCCAAAAATAATATTCAGAACTCTTATCCCTGTGAAAGAAAATCTGTTCTTCTGCTCATATTACTGGAACGTCTTTGTAGATGGTGTTAGTGAATTTTAAGTCACTGAGTCACTTAAACAAGTCAGAGTTTGACAGATTTTTGAATACCTCATGTTGAAATGCTGCAATTGAGATCTTAAGAACGAAAGCTATAAACCATTAAAATACTGACACTTGCCAGTACTCATTTAAAGTTGCATATACGCTGACAAAAGGATGATGAAAACCATTAACTCTTCAACTTGAGGGCATCAAGCCTCGGCTCAGTGGTAGCAGTCTTGCCTTTCAGACTGAAGCTTTAGGGGTCAAGTCCCACTCCAGAGCACTGAACACACAACATGAGGTGTGGTCTTTTGAATGAGGCCTTAAACTGAGGTCCCAGCTTCCGCCTGTAGGTGGATATGATGGATCCGATTGCAATGTTTATAAAGATAAAAGGGTGATTCCCACCGTGTTTCAGCATCTCTTCCACCAAATGGAAACTGATTTCCTGTCATTTATTCCATTGTTATTTAGGGCCTTGCTGCCCACCTACTGACTACTTCATTTCCTATATTTTATAATCAGGACCTCATTCCTCAAGGGGCTCATTTGCAGTGAGTCGCTTTCAGACATCATAAAAGGACTTTCACCACTGCAAGCTTTTTCTTAACTCTTGTTCTGCTGACACAATTCGCATTTGCTCAATTTACTAACAACTGGTCAAAAGACACATTCCCTGTTATGCAATGCAACTTTGTCAGATATCTCCAAGCAATTTGATTTGTTCAAGTGACATCGTAGTTGTAAAACAGTGCAATATCACCCTCATACCATTGCTCACCTATCTATCCTGCAACCGCACCTGCTTGGATCTTTATCTAAGTTTTCTTTTGTTTCTTGTGACCTCCGGCTTTCATCTATCTACCAATACAAAACTTCCTTCACCACAGTTTCTCTCTCATCCTATATTACAGTCCCATCTCCTCCAGTTTCCACCATTGATGGCAGATGGAGCATCACAGGAGAAAGTTCATACATCCAAAAGATGCCTGGTTGTACAATAGTTGAGATGACTGAATTCTGTAACGATTTATTTCATTATTCCTGAAGGAGTCTTGGAATATTTGAACACATTCTATTGGAATTTTATTCAGTTTGTTAATTGTTTTAATAATGTTGTCACCAATTTAAAAATAAAGACCGGTTAACTGATCATAATAGACAGTGTCAGATTCTGCTTTAATTTATCAAAACCAATAACTTCTTACTACCTCATACATACTCACATAAGATTATGAGGCAAGGTATATCCTTTTGAGTGGTTCCAAAATCGGCCAGATGGAAATATCACCCCCTTGTCGCAACACTGACCAATGGATGGCCTCATTTCAGTATCCAGGCCAACATTGTCTCTTTTAAGATCATACTTAACATCTACCTTGAATCAAACATTTAGTCACCCTTTCAGCATCTATTCTTTGGCTAGGATTTTCTGACCCCCTCCCCATCCCAGCAGTGGGTTTTCCCACTGTAGATGCGAGTGAGCCATTGGCTATCAACAGGATCTTCCAGTGCTGCCAAAGTCTATGGCAGCTTTTACATAGCTTGCCATCCCCACTGCCAGGGATCACACTTGATGGGTCAACTTTGATGGGACTAGAATATCTTGCCAGTGGGATGGGCTGGAAAATCCCATCTGTTGATTATACTTCTGTAAAATGTCATAGGTTGGGTTTCAGTTGGGTTTTTATATAACCAACTGAATTTTATACAAAAATACCAAGTAATTACAATTATTCTTTTTGGTTCTTTCTTGTCCTATAGTCGGTTTTATTCAAGCTTCTCCCAACACCTTGTGATGACATTCATGAGTAAATCAATTGTTTGAAATTTTATATTGATGTGTAAGTGTTTCACACCATGCTTCTGACCTCAATACTCTTGGATCGTTTACAATGCACTAATTGATTTACAGGGTCTTAAGAAATCATTAGAAAACTGCTCAACCTGCAGTTGAATTAAATTATTAGATTAGTTCCACAAAAAAGTAACACATGGTCACCATTGCTTGTTGGTTCTTATTGGTGATATTAAGTGATTTGATTTGATTAATTATTGTCACATGTATTATTTAGTGTGCAGTGAAAAGTATTGTTTCCTGCGCATTATACAGACAAAGCATACCATTCATCGAGAAGGAAATGAGACAGAGTGCAGAATACAATATTACAGTCATAGCTAGGGTGTAGAGAAAGATCAATGTAATGCAAGGTAGAGCCATTGAAAAGTCTGAAGGCAGTAGGGAAAAAGTTGTCCTTTTTAGAACATTCACATGAAAGCTGCCAATAACTGTCACATTGTATGAATATTTTCAGATGAAAGAGGAGAACGATGCACTTTCATCGTAATTGGATAATTCATCCAAAGTGCCTCACTCACCAAAAGGATCCATCCTGATTTTTTCTCAGACTGCTGATGAGGCATGTGGGATTCATGAAAGGATCAGTAAGTTGCATAACTCTTTTGATTTGATTTGATTTATTATTGTTACATGTATTATTAACATACACTGAAAAATATTGTTCCTCACGTGCAATACAGACAAAGCATACCATTCATACAGAAGGAAACGAGAGAGTGCAGAATGTAGTGTTACAGTCAAAGCGAGGGTGTAGAGAAAAATCAACTTAATGCAAGGTAGGTCCATTCAAAAGTCTGACAAGCAGCAAGAAGCTGTTCTTAAATCCAATGGTACGTGACCTCCGACCTTAGCATCTTTTTCCTAAAGGAAGAAGGTGGAAGACAGAATGTCTGGGGTGCATGAGGTCCTTAATTATACTGGCTGCTTTGCCAAGGGAGCAGGAAGTGTAGACAGAGTCAAAGGATGGGAGGTTGGTTTGCGTGATGATTGGGCTACATTCCTTGCAGTCTTGGTCAGAGCAGGAGCCATACCAAGCTATGATATAACAGAAAGAATGCTTTCTATCTGCATTGTAAAAGTCAGTGAGAGTCCCAGATAACATGTCAAATCTCCATAGTCTTGCAGTAAAGGAAATAATAAACCTGGTAAAATAGCCAGGAAACTCTCCCTGGATGGCACTGTGACTTCAGCATAGTACAAAGTCTCATAATACCATGTTAGAGTCCAATAGGTTTATTTGGTAGCACAAGTCACAAGCTTTTGGAGCGCTGCCCCTTCATCAGGTGAAGTGGGATTTCTGTTCACAAACACGGCATATAAAAACTCTGAAAGTTTGTGGCTTGTGGTACCAAATAAATCTGTTGGACATTAACCTGGTGTTCTGAGATTTTTACTGTGCCTACTCCAGTCCAACACTGGCATCTCCACACTGTGGCTTTATCCAGTGAGTGAATGAACTATGCAGACCAGCAAAGGTCCCAGGTTTGATCCTTTGTTTGTGTTTACTTAGTTGGGTGAGGACAAGGAAGGCTACAGTTAATGTCAGCATTCCCGGGTTAGGCTGAGGAAAACTGGGAATTGTTTCCACACCTAATCCTTATAGTATGTTGTCTAGAGAAGTAGAGATGGAAGTCAGGGAGAATAGGGTTGTGCTTGCCTGTGTTACCCATTGGTTACACTGCAAAGTATAGGGCAAAGCACCAGGGAATAACTAGTGTTTGTGGAACTACTTTTCAACAAGGGGTCAATGCATTAAGGAAAACGATGGAGGCAAAGAGAAAAAATTGGCAATAGAAAAAAATGCTGTTACATGGCAGCATTGAGCAGGATGGGCTATGCGAGGAGCTTTTGTTAAGCTATTCCGCAACATGAAATGATCCTTTCAGATAATTCAAAGGCCAAGCGAAAAAGCAAGTATCATTCATGGAAGTTTAATTTCCTTCAAAATTACCTCTTGCACCAATCTACCTTCACAGAATATTCCTATTAAAAAGTAGCTGATGTACAGAAAGAGCATTTATTTCAGAGAGCTATGTCAATTTCTTCTTATAACTAGGAAATATTTCACAGAATATGGTTTGCTGGAAGGGTTCATTGATTATTTGATAATCAAGAAGTTTTCATAAAACTGATCTTTTTCAAAGAAAATTCAGTTATATATATTTTTCATGTAAAATACAACTGTATTTTTTTCCTTGGTCAGTAATGATATAGAAGGCAGAAGGGATGTTTCAATGGGAATGATGGGAAATTGGGTATGGAATAGGTTTGGGTGTCTTTCCACAGAGATTGTTATTTAAATATAAATATATTTCACGTTATTCAGGGAGAAGTCCTGATCTTTCTATTAAAGATAAGGGCTGTACTTTGTGCAGTCTAATATCTTTACTTTATCCAGCTGGCAGGGTGGCACAGTGGTTAGCACAGCTGCCTCACAGCACCTGGGACCTGGGCTCGATTCCTGGCTTGGATGACTCTTCATACCGAGTCTGCACGTTCTCCCCGTATCTGCGTGCTGTAGTTTCCTCCCACAGCCCAGAAAGCATGCCATTTAGGTGCATTGGCCTGTACTAAATTTTCCCTCAATGTATCCAAACAGGTGCTGGAGTGTTGCAACTAGGGGATTTTCACAGTAGCTTCATTGCTGTGTTAATGTAAGCCTACTGGTGACAATAATGAATAAATAAAATATATCCACATTAGTTGAAGGACACATCATCAAGTAAATTCCTCATTTTAAACTTCAGAATGTACATTATTTCCGGGGAATTGTAGCACACCAGACAAAGTAAACTCACTAATGATCAAGTGGCATTCAAATTTTCTGTCTGGATAAAGCTCCTTGGTGGTTCAAATTGTGTCCAATTGGATTTGGTTTACGCCCACACTGGAAATTTAATGACAAGAACACGCCCTAAAGATCTGATCTGACATTCTGTACTTGACTGAAGTGTTGCCAATTTACGGGAGAGCTCTATTTTGGATGTTTTCTGCAATTCTTTTTGACTATTCTAACTAAGTTATCAAACACGATGCAAAGATCGATCTCCAGGTTAGGCTCCCATATTCAGGCCCATCTCCTTTTATACAAGAGTCTGGAGTTGCTTCTGTCAAGAGGTAGATAAGTGGAGAAAGGTTCTACATTCACTACGTGAGGGGAATATGAGAAAGGTCCACGAGGCTTCTTTGGAAGCATCAATATGGGAACAACAACACAAAGGACACAATTTTAATGGTGGAAAAAATTCAACAATCTGATCACAGGAGGCACAGTAGGAATGTATCTCTGATCTGATATAACTGCTGCCACTATGTAGAGCGAAACTTTGAGTGAAGCAACTTCAAAGACACAATAATGCTATTTTGAAAGCATCCAATAATTTCAGCAGCTGGCTACAATGCTGGAAGTGCTATGATTATAAAAGCACATTCTGCACTCTCTCCTTTCCTTCTCAATGGATGGCAAGCTTTGTCTGTATAGCATGCAAAAAAACAATACTTTTTACTGTATACTAATACATGTAACAACAAAAATGACTGAACAAGGAGGGTGGCATTCATAACTGCATGCTGACAGGCCTACATGTCCTAAATGGCACCAATGAGATGTGAGGTGATGTGGACACCACATCTTAGGAAGGATGCAAAGACTTTGCAGGAGGTACAGAAAAGAATAACAATAATCATTCTAGCAGTGAGGGATTTCAGTGACATGGATCGATTATAGAAGATGGAGTTAGAAATCCTACTATGTTCCAACACTTCTATGATTCTACAGGTCATGAAAGGTGCTGTCAATGTAAGATCCTTTTCATTTTCCTTTTAATCCTAGCCAGATATTCATATGGAGAGCTCTCTCGCTCAGTAATTAGAACCAAATATTCCAAGGACACGTGGAAGAGCACTTACATGAAGGTCAGGTGGGATTATGAACTTAGCCTTTGAACCATTTTAGAAACTAGGTTAAGCACCATAATGGAATTAATCTTCAGGTGCACGCAACCAACCATAGTGAAGTGGCCTCACTGAGCTTTGCTCTGCTTAAGCCAGAATCTAGGGAATAACTGTAAAGGAGCAAGCGCAGTCATCAGGCCACAAACTCATTTGATTTGATTTATTATTGTCACATGCATTAGTATACAGTGAAAAGTATTGTTTCTTGCATACTATATAGACACAGCATACCATTCATTGAAAAGGAAAGGAGAGAGGGCAGAATGAAGCCTTACAGCCGTAACTAAGGTGCAGAGAAAGATATTAGAACCATCACCCAGGGCACAAGGTCACCAGTTCCATCTCACCCTTGGGCCATTTTCCCAAGCAGTCAACAGCCAAATGACCTTGTTAAACACATATTTTATGCCTATTGTCAGAGGTATCAGGGAGAGTGGAGCTGCCTGAAGTCAATCTCTTCGTGGCACACTTGGGCAATGATGAGCAACCTAGGTGAGTGAGTAGACTGCACGAGTGGCCCTCCTTCGTGTCAGTAGGCCATGAGATTGAAATCAAGCTTGTTCACTAACCATTACCTCATGAATAAGATTAAATGCATCTAATATACATCAAGTATTTCATAACGAGTTAGAGAAAATTCTTAATCATTTATATATTAATAGAAGTGACATCAACTTCAAATGGTAAAAATAAAATAAATATTTTCATTTGGACACAAAGGAAATGCATGGCTCTTAGTCAACGTTGTGTACAATCAGGATGCATCTCGCCTCACTTTACATGCTCATCATCTCAGTCATACCAGTTAGAAGAAAACTACACAGAGAGAAATTGGCAGAACGTGGAAATCCTGCAAATTTGCCATGGTCAATAAAATGGCTCGTAGGCCGCACTCAGAACCTAGAGGGACCAGATGTGGCCCCTTGATCTCAGGTTGCCCACCACAGGAGTGCTCTTAGCAGCAGCTGCAGGCCTTGTTGGGGAGGGCATTTTTCAATCCAAAGTTAAAAAGGTTGGCAAGAGAGGGTGCTCATTTTTGGGTGCCCTCTTCCCCACATATCTGAAAGGGCAACCTCCAGCTCTAGGCCCATTGCTCTTAATTGGCCAACAAGCCTGCCCTCTGGCCAGTAATTGGCCAATTATGATAAAACCACAGTTCTTCATCAAGGGTAGCCATTGACATCCCCATTTGACCATGACAGTGGGGTTCCAAAGCCCTCCAGGGAAAATCATGCCCAGATGTATACATCAAGTTTAACATCTCTCAGCAATGAAAGAGGTATTATGCCATAAAGCATTAAGTACAGGTTATACATACATCTATACCCACATTTGGAAAGACTTTTTTTAAAAAAAACTAATGAAAGGTCAGTCAGAATATCTACACTAGGGGCTCTTTCAGAATATGAAAGTCCATTCTTAATAGTTGTATGCTTACTTTCAGTAAAACAAATTCTGTGCTTCAGAACGCAGCATTTCTTAGTAATAGCAAAGAATGAATTGAGATTATTGTGAAACATTCTGTAATTAAAGCAGTTTGATCTAATTCCTAGCATTGGGGGAAAAGTTTCCATTTCACAGGAGAATGAGTAGAAGTGGTTTCTTTCAGTTTGCTTGTAGATAATTGGAACCGCTCATTAAAAATCTCAGAACGAAAAAAAGAACGATTAAGGACATATTTACAAAATGTTAGAATCCCCATAGAGACTGACAACCTTCAAAAAGATATTTGAAAGTTCAGCGACTGACTGGAAGGATCATATGACAAGATTTCAAGTTTTAAGACATTTACAGTAACAAAATAAAAGCAACATTAACTAAGCACTGTTCAGTATGTAAATTCATTAAAAAAAATTCCTGTAGTGCAGAAGGAAGCCATTTGTCCCATTAAGTCTGCACTGACATCAATCGCACCCAGGTTCTACTGCTGTAATCCTACATATTTACCACGCTCATCCCTCTATCCTATGCATCCAGGGACACTAAGAGGCAATTTAGCATGGCCAATGCACCAAATGCATAAATCTTTGGACTGTGGGAGGAAACCAGAGCACCCAGGGGCAGCCCAGACAGACACAGGGAGAATGTGTTACAGACTTCAACATGTGGGTTCACATTGCGGTTCTCATGGGAGAGCTACTTAATGTTATCTCATTTCCCCTTTATGATTTCAGCGGGATTGTGTTCAAGGTTAGTTGCTCAGCCAAATTCATTACCACTATTGTTTCCAGTAATGTGGATTATTAACTTAATAATTAGTTGCCAAGATCAGCAGCACCCTGCATCTGTTATTTTGCATCAATCAGGGGTGCACAGTGAATAGCACTGCTGCCCCACAGCTTCAGGAACCTGGGTTTGCTTCCAGGTTGGGTCACCCTGTGGAGTTTGCACATTCTCTACATGTCTGTGTGGGTTTTCTCCGAGTGATCCGGTTTCCTCACACAGTCCAAAGATGTGTGGGTTAAGTGCATTGGCCATGCTAAATTGCCCCTTAGTGTTCCAGAATGTGTACGTTAGAGGGATTAGTGGGGTAAATGTGTGAGATTGTAGAGATAGGGCCTAAGTGGGATTGTTGTCAGTGTAGACCCAAGGGATTCTGTGACAGCTAGGATTTCTGAAAATTCTGCAAATTATGTTTGAGCTGCTGAGATACTACTCACACTGGTTAGCTTGCCCTTCCCCAGATAACCCAAACCAAGACGAGCAAAATCAACCCCAATGAAAGTTTGGTTGACTGAGAGTACAAATGTCAAACTGCTTCTTCTCACCAAGGATTAAAGATCAGAAGATTCTTCAAGTTTGTATTCCAAAGATAGAATTACATAGATATGACTATATTAATAGGCCATTGGGCCTAAAAAGATCAAATTGGTGCTTATCCTTCATGCAAATAGTAGTTTTAATTCCAAATGCCTCCATTGTTCCCATTGTCTCTTTAACCCTTCAACCATATATCCAATCTACTCTTAAACGTTGACAGTCTCCTTTTCAATTACTAGTTTGGTAATGCATTCTACAGCTTCACATTCCTCTGATCTCTGTCCTAAGTCTTTTGCATCTAATCCTATAATGAGAGACACCAGAAAATTTGCAAACCATGAACCTCTTGCCATGTTGTAAAATGAATATTCTGTTGCAGGGGACATTACTTGGCATGCAGACCGCAAAGGAAAGTAATTGAAGGGAAGCCCCAAAACATTTGCACTTGGTTTGAAAAAAGTAGAGGATAAGGCTTTCAGAAGTCAACCCCACTCTCACAGCCAAAAATATTAATATTCAACTGTACAAAAATTTTCCAACCTAACTCTGGGTGAAACTGAGTTCCTTTACAAAACACGTATCAGGCAGGATTTTTTGCATGTCCCCGCAGAGTATTTTGCAGCAGCAGTGGTGGCCCATCATTAGGTTTCCCGTTGTACACACCTTCCAATGCTGGGAAACCCACAGTGAGGGTTCATTATCGGCGGGACCAGAAGATCCCACCAACGGAGTTGGCTGGAAAATTCCGACAATTAAATCCAACCATCTCTGCAGCCTAGGAATAGGAGTAAGCCATTCAACTCGTCAAGCTTTCTCCACCACTTAGTATGATCATGATTGATTGGTTACATCAATGCGTTTTATATCCACTGTCCCTTACTCCTTTATATTATTGTTAATAGTTTAGTTCAGTTGGCTGGATAGCTGGTTAGTGATGCAGCATTAGATCTACAGCATGGATCCAGTTCCCATATCGGTCCAGGTTATTCATGAAGGTCCTTGCCTTTGAGCTCTGATGAAGGGACATTATAGCTCAAAATGTTGGCTCTATTCTTCCTCCGTAGGTGCTGTCAAACCTGTTGAATTTCTCCAGCGTTTTCCGTTTCAGATTCCAGCATCTGCAGTATTTTGCCTTCATCTTAGGAAACAGGATAATGCCGTTATTTATAGGAAGGAGAGGTCCCATGGAAAAGATCGTGTGAGACCTTTCGAGAGAAAGTACACCAAAGCCTTAGCCACCAAAACTGGGAAATGTGCTTCAGTCAACATTTTGAATAGTCTGACGTGGTAGGAACAAGCTGGACAAGCACAGAGAAAAGAGGGACAGAGGATTTGGAGATTATAGGCATGTTGGCTTGATATCAGTAGTAGAGATATTCAGTAGTAGAACTGGCACAGAAATCAGAGCGGGTGAGGGGCGGACCATAGAAAAGTCTGTTGGCCTCGGGCAGGATTTTCCGGTTTCAGGGCAAGTGAGGTTGGAAAATCCCACCCATGATTTGACCACTATCAACAATTTTTACCCTTGCATCTCCTTGCGACAGAAAAGGATGCTTCTGTCATCCATTCTGTGCAGTCCTATTCTGCAGCCAATAAGTCTGCAAGAAGCCCATTGTAAACAAGGTTCTGTAATCGGTTGGACAATAGCAGCCAATAAATCCACTGGAGAGATCTGTTGCATTTTAACACCTTCTCAATAGAATATCCCAAAGGGTCATCTGTATCTTAATGCCCTGCTGAGACAAACATGCTAACATCTAACCTGGTGTAGTCTTGTGTATTTTGGAAGACAAGAAAGGGGATCATCTGACCTCTTGAAGTGATTTTGTTTCAAAGCAAATTACTTTTAAAGTAAAATGGAGAAAGAAAAGAAAAAAAGGACTTTGATCCAGTGATGGTGTAGAAACAAAGCTACATTTCAAAATCAGAATACAGAATTTTCCCATCCCGCCCACCACGGGAATCATAGCGGACAGGACACAGACCATTCAGAGGTCCATTGACCTCGGGTGAGATTTTCCATGGCCAGAAAATCCCATCATTTCACTGTGAAACACCATCCACTAGGTACATGGTGCATACTCTTGCAACTCAGCCAACGTTGCCTACCTGATACACTGCAAGAAAGGATGTCCTGAGGCATGGTATACTGGGGAGACCATGCAGATGCTATGGCAGTGGATGAATGAACACCGCTCGAAAATCACCAGGCAAGACTGTTCTCTTCTTATTAGGAAACACTTCAGCGGTCTTGGGCATTCAGCCTCTGATCTTCCGGTAAACGTTCCTCAAGACACCCTTCATGACACATGACAACGCAGAGTCGCTAAGCAGAGATCGGTAGCCAAGTTTTGCACATATGAGGATGGCCTCAACCGGGATCTTGCGTTCATGTCACACTATCTGTAACTCGCACAACATGCCTGGGCTTGCAAAATCTCACTAACTGCCCTGGCTGGAGACAATACACATCCCTCTAACCTGTGTTTAACGTTCTCTCTGCTCACATTGTCTGTACCTTTAAGACTTGATTAGCTGTAAAGACCCGCATTCCAATCATTATACTGTAAATTGAGTTTGTGTCTTTATATGCCCTGTTATTTGTGATTAGAACTCCCTTCATCTGATGAAGGGGCAGCCAGCGCTCCAAAAGCTAGTGGCTTTTGCTACCAAACAAACCTGTTGGTGTTGTGAGACTTCTTAATGTGTTTACCCCAGTCCACTGCTGACATCTCCACATTGGAAAATCCCACCCAGAATGGTATACAACTTGAAGGGGAATCTGGAGATGTTGATGTTCCTGTGCATTTTCTACCCTTGTCCTTATAGTTGGTGGGAGGTGCTATTAAATAAACCTTGGTGAGTTGCTTGCAGATTGCATTCACTAGAATACGGGGAGTGAATGTTTAAGGTGGAGGACTGGATGCCAATCAAGTGGGCTGCTTTGTCAAGTATCACATGCTAACAATATTCTCTGTGCCTCGAGTGCAGAAAGAAAATTATATTCAAGTGCTCTTACAAGCCGTAGCACCAAAAAGAAACACTTCTGATCTGAATTCAACAAGAGCATTCTTGACAGCTGGTTGAAAGCTCTGAAAAACAATGCACAAAATAATGTGAAAGATAGAGCATGTTGCAACACACAGCGACTCTGTGAGGGTTGCATTTATTCTTGGACTGATCTGTTACTCAAAAGTGCCATTATCTAATGTCATCCATTTGTACAATTTTGCCACATCAGACCAAGTAATCTGGGTGACAAACAGACTATTAAACTTAAACAGAAACCCAACTGCACTTTGGCAGCTGAGATAAAAGCAAATTACTGCAGATGGATTGGAAACAAAAATGCAATAAAATCTCGACATGTCTGACAACACAGAATCCCTGCATGCAGGAGGAGACCATTCGATCCATCAAACCTGTGCCGACAACAATCCCACCTAGATCCTATCCCCATAGTCCCACATTTTTACCCTAGCTAGCCCTCCAACACTAAAAGACAATTTAGCATGGCCTATCCACCTAACTCGAACACCTTTGGACACATCTGTGGAGAGATGACTCAAAGGGTCATCACACTGGAAATATTAACTCCATTCCCTCTCCACAGGTCTGTCAGATCTCCAGGATTTTACAGCATTTTCTGATTTTGTTGCACTTTGACCAGGACCTTAGTACGAAGCATGATGAATTCCCATCAACAAGGTTACAATCAAGCAGAGGAGGTGAGGGGGTTGCAATACGGGCAAGAAATTCTGTCCAGCACGGGATGTCAGTGGAGGTCTGGGAGCATTTCTGTGGCTGATCTGTTCAAAAGAACAATTGGGGCAACAGGTCTCTTGGACAGCCATATGAGCGGTATGCAGATAGAGGGATATAGTAGGACTGTTTAACTATGGCTTTTTTTCCACAGGTAATTCGGTCCATACTTGACCAACAAGGAGCATGCATTCGGCAGGTGGTGCGAGGACAGCTCTTGGATGTTGATTCATGGGTTGCCTGGTGCTTCATGTCGTAAATGAGTGCTTTGTGTGGACTATCTGAAGGGCACCATGACAGCTCATAGACTATCGCTGTAGCTATGCAGACACTTGGAATTGGGCCGGTGTCTGCGGGGGTTTGCGTGTTCTCCCCGTGGTTGCGTGGGTTTTCTCCGGGCGCACCGGTTTCCTCCCACATCCCAAAAATTCGCTCTTAGGCTGATTGGGAAACAAATTGTCCCTGTAGTGAGAGTCTTCCATATTAGGAATAACCTAAATTTAGAATAGAATAATGGAATTGCTACTATATAGTTATGACGGCGGCGTGGGCTCGTTGGGCCGAAGGGCCTGTTTCCCGTGCTGTGTTGCTCTTTAAATCTTTAAAACAATTGTGAGCAATGATTAGCTGCTGTGGTACAGTAGCCTGGGGAGTTAAATATTTTAAAAGGAATTCTGAAAGGATAATGTAATAACTAAAGAAATAATAATTAGAAGCCCTGGGGGTCCATGTACATACATCATTAAGATGTCATGAAAACACAAGGAAACAGTCAATAAATCTCCTGGAATGCTATCCTTTATTTCTAGAGGAGTAGAATACAAGAGGGTATACCACATCTGCAGCAATGTCAAACACATGCACTACAGTTTAGGAAAAATATACTAGCCTTGAAGAGAGTACAGGACAGATTTACCAATGCATTACCAGGACATAAAATTGTAGAATCAATGAAGTACAGAAAGAAGCCATTCAGTCCATTAAGTCTGCACCAACTCTCCAACAGATCATCCAACGCCCTATCCCCGTAATCCCATGCATTTACATTAATCCCCCTAACCTATATATCTTGGGATACCAAGGGGCAATTTAACATGGTCAATCCACCTAACCTACACATCTTTGGACTGTGGGAAGAAATCAGAGCACCCAGAGGAAACTCACACAGACACAGGGAGAATGTGCAGACTCTGCACAGACAGTCACCCAAGGCTGAACTATAAAGTATCACTGGTAAAAATATGGATACTGCTGAAGCTCCCAATTCCTTGACATAGAAATTATATATTGTGCTGTGGAAAATCTAAGAATTCTTAGAAAATATATTTAGCAGGGGGAAGAGAAAAACAAAATGGTAAGGCCCTCATCTTGGCAGTTTTGAGTGTCTCAAAATTCTGGTTGGGATGGACAAGTGGCAGATCCACTGCTCAACATTCCCACTTGATGGGGTCATGTTTAAATTAGATATAACTCTTGGGCTAAAGGGATCAAGGGATAGGGGAGGAAGGGGAGATCAGGATATTGATCATAGTGAATGACCTGAAGAATCAAATGGCCTACTCCTTCTATTTTCTACGTCTGGGAAAGCTTTCAGCAATTTCCACCCATTTTGCCTTGATGTGGCTTATGGGGGTTTTATACCAGTTGGGCACTGCTTTGAGTCTAGGTGAAGACCAAAGGCGCCAATTTAGGGTAAGATAATTGGATCACAGGCCGAATTTGATTACTTTCCCAACGAGGCCTGCTTGCTCCTTTGGGACTAAAGAAGATGTTTGGCCTGGCTCTGCTTTGAAGTTCAAACTAGCATTGTCAGAGTGCTCTTGCAAACACAGTATGACAAACATGGGCAAGAAAATGATCCCACTTCCATGATATGGTTGTGCAATAGCAATTCAGAAAGATGGACAGGAGTTTTGGTAAAGCTGAACTCCCTCCCCCATTAATTCAGGACCATTTCTTCTGATTTACGTTTGTAAGAGTTGGATTGCATTCTAGGCCAAATTCCTGGTCCCAAATACCTTGCTTTCCCATGATTTTTGGGGTCATTCTGAATGTTTGTGGTATAGGGAATTAGATACAAGAAGCATAGAAGATTTACCTTATTATGCTGGCTTGAAGCAGAATTGTCAAGTAGCAGAAGGAATGTATAGTATCCCAGCAACATACTGTACTATGAATTATTAATGCTCAATCAAAATAATTACTCTTTATTTGTAAATATCCTCAGCGTAAAAGCAATATTATTTATCTTTCATTTGTTCGGTTATTAGAACTGCTTATGGCTAATCATTTTACACCTTAGAACTGTTGCACATTTTTAGGAAAATATTGTACAATAATGTAATTGTATGTTATAAATTATGCAACATAGATTATAAGTATGAGAATCACCTACAATTAATATATCCACAATTTGGGAAGCATGTTCTTAAAATATGTACAAGAACAGTTCACAGAGGGTTTAATTATTGAAACCAACTACAACTTTAAATAAGTTCCATTGCTTCTCTTTACCTATGACATGGCAGACTTTCAAGTCTAGGGTTAATGTATGCCTGGGGCAATGTTTTAATACACATATATTCATTTAGCAACCACGATCTGATGAATAACAGCAATATATTTGAAGCCAATTCTTTCAAGGCTGGATCCAGCTATTCGGGGCAATAAATCATTCCACTGTTCTTGCTTGCGAGCAAGAGAAACAGGTTTATAAACATTTAAGTGGTGCTGCTGAACACTGACGCCTTCACATCTTCTTGAAATGATGTTAAAACTGCCAAGGATTAGGTTGCCAACTGTGTTGCGCATTGAGACGCCATTGCTATGGAAACAGCTGGGCTGCTTCGCAGATTACACTGTTCTAAACGGACAACAAGACACAGCATCTCTAAGCATCAATCATTCCAACATCACGCCACAAGCCTTTCTGCTGCTTATGCTGAAGAATGATAGCAAATTAGTGTTCTTTACTGTTCATTTCTATAATTTTCAAGGAGAAAAAAATATAGATTTACTGTGTGTGAATTTGAAGATAGAAAATTCAACTCTCAGAGAAAATTACTAATTGAGAAAATACAAGGCAGGACTGCAATTTCCCTTCTGCTAAAACAGCAGAGCAGCCAGCATTAATATTTTGCTTCCTAATTCAACAATACACCAAAGCTCACACCTTTTAATAAAATCAGTCAGCTAAAATCAAGAGATTCGCACTGGGTATTAATTGGTGTAATTATTCATTCAAGTGCTCTATTTTAGGGAGGCTTCCAAGTAGACAGAAATCTGGAATGAAATGCAAGCATATTCAAGCTGCAATGATACTATTTAACTCTTCAAGGTCTGGGCGGCACAGTACCACAGGTGGCACGGTCTCATAGACCCAAGAACCCAGGTTCAATTCCCGGCTTGGGTCACTGTCTGTGAAGTTTGCATATTCTCCCTGTGTCTGTGTGGGCTTTCTCCTGGTGCTCTGGTTTCCTCCACAGTCCAACTATGTGCTGGTTAGATGCACTGGCCATGCTAAATTCTCCCTCAGTGTACCCAGAAGGTACCAGGAATGCAGCGACTAGAGGACCTTCATAGTAACTTCATTGCAGTGTGAATGTGAGCCTACTGGTGACTAATAAATAAACTTTACTTTTAAGCAGAGCAAGTACAACACTAACAGCACATCTGTTTATTTTGACTAAGAAGTTTTAAGGGAACTTTTATAAATATTGTCTTCTGACGGTTGGTGCAGCAGCATCCATGGAGAATTTTGCCATATTCGGACTAATCATCTGTTCAGGATTATATTCCTACCATTGTTTCTCAGTTTGGTGGAGGAGGAGTCAAACACCATCGTGAGATTCAACAAAAATCTAAAATGATTCAGGAAGAAATTTAACAGTAGTTTGTTACAGTGAAGGTTTGCTGAAGAAATGAAGTGCGGCTCCCTGCTGAGAAACGACCTTCAAATGACCACAGTCATTGTAATTAAGACTAACAAAAAGAGACTCTCAATTCCGGTGTCTGAGTTTGATTCAAACCCATAGAAGCAGAACCTACACCACCAAGACATTTTCTGTGGAAAAGATGCAACATAATCTCTCTAATGATCAAAAATGATTACGTGGTAACTTTGAATTGTGGCTCTGTGGCTCTCAAGCAGCCCGAGCTCTTGCTGCTAACCCTTCTGCAAAAAATCTGGAGGATTTATCGCCCTACACAAATGTCCTCCAAGCTGCATCATCCTGGTCGAACACATTGAGGAATCTGCTACAGGATCAGCAGAATTATGGGATGACATACAAAACTGTATTGAGAAAGTATGAGACGCAGGAGTTTGTCACCAAGTACCGCACTCATTGCCCCAGGTAAAATCATCTCCCAGTTTTTGGAGTTAGCTGCTGTAGAAAAACTCTAATGCTTCGGCTTTGTCTCGTTTGCCTGAATGTGATTCGATTTTGTTGACTTAAGCGAATAATTTTCTGGACTATAAATCAGTTTCTCTTGCCCATCACCCTGAACCATCAATAGAATAGAAACACATTCAAGTGAACAGGCATGAGCACGCACCTGTTGCACTGAACCAACTCTCTCAAAACCTCAGGGCATAGCTCTGTGCTCATCTGACATCAGCCATTAATGTATTACCATTGGGGCACTAAGCTCCTATACATCTGGGGTGGCAATGGCCGAGTGGTATTATCACTAGAGTATTAATCCAGAAACTTAGCTAATGTTCTGGGAACCTGGAATTCAAATCACGTCATGACAGATGGTGAAATTTGAATTCAAATTTTAAAAGAAGTATGGAATTAAGAATCTACGAATGACCATGAAATAATTGGTGGAAAAACCCATCTGGTTCACTAATATCCTTTAGGGAAGCAAATCAGCTCTTCTTACCTGGTCTGACCTACAGGTGACTCCAGAGCCACAGCAATGTGGTTGATTCTCAACTGCCCTCCAAGGAGAACTAATGCTGGCCAGCCAGTGATACCCACGTCCCAAAATGAACAAAAAAAATTTGACAGTGTATAATATTTCCAATTTTATCTCACTGTCAGATAATTGATCTGTTCTTACTTACAGGCAGCGCGCACTATCATTTAGTGATGACTTATAACAGGGAATTATAATGAAGTGCTAAATTTGAATCTAATCTTTGAATGAAAGACAAATGAAGATCATTGTAAGTTCGTTAAGGAGAGGAAACTCTGGAGACCATATATTCTGGTGGTCAAAGATGCAACAAACAATTCTTGGCAGCACTGTTGGCATTTTTAATAAGATTCATTTAGAGTAATCAAACAAAGTCCTTCTGGATTTGAAACCTTTGTAATGAATACGATGTAATGAAAAAAACCTGCAGCATAACTATGAACATCATATTATAATGCATGAAGATTTTTACCTTAGATTGTGCTGGATTAAATTTTTTTGTCTCTTCCAATGACCATGACCCATGCATAAATGTAACCATTATAAAAGCTAGTAAAATGCCATCTATCGGCACCCCAAAAGCTGGCAATTTAGGACAAACCTCAATGTTATCTGTAAGCATGTGAGATGAAGGAATTTGCGCTGGGACAGGGGCAGTTTGTAATTTAAACCATAGCTACGTCCAATATTTGACCAATGTAATGCTTTCCTCCTCTTCTCTCTCCTTCCCTCATGTTATATGTACTCAGCACAAAACTGGTTGATCACCCTTCATGCCAAGTATCATTCTTTTGGACGAGAGCTATTAATGTATTATCAATGGGGTACTAAGCTCCTGTACAACTGGGGAGGCAATGGCCGAATGATATTATTGCTAGACTATTACTCCAGAAATTCTGCTAATATTCTACGGACCAGGATTCAAATCTCGCCACGACAAATAGTGGAATTTGAATTCAAATTTTTAAAAAATATGGAATTAAGACTCGATTAATAACCACAAAACAATTGTTGGAAAAAACCATCTACTCACTAATGTCCTTTAGGGAAAGAAATTTACCATTCTTACCTGGTCTGGCCTCCATGTGACTCCAGAGCAAGAGCAATGTGGTTGACTCTCAACTGCTCTCCAAGAGGAATTAGGGATGGGCAATAAATGCTGACCAGCCAGCGATACCCATGTCCCAAAATGAACAAGAAGAAAATTAACAGTGCAATTTTGTGCTTCCTGCCACAAACCCTTCCCCTTTAACCAGTCTGGCGAGTGGCAGCAATATACACTGGCTTGCCCATAGTCATGATTGGATTCTTCCCTGGCCAACAGGTTCTGGAGTGGGACTCAAACTTGCAGCATCTTGGTTCAGAAGCTAGGGAGCTACCATTGGAGCCACACTCCAGCTCCAAGTGCCCGTTACTGTAAAATGGAAAAACCCTCATGGACGTAAAAGCACATTTTGCAACAAGGTGAATAATTGATGAAATCGTTGCTTGATTGTATGGAACTTGAGCATTGGTGTTAAATGTGACATGCTGTTGAAGGTTTTCATCTTGCACTCAGCAGAACAGATTTACAAGAATAATAATTGTAAAGCAAACAACTACTTGTACTGCATGAGAACAGAGTGATGATTAGTTGTCAAGTGGATTCCGACTGGTCAAGGCATTGTTCTTGGGAATATACATGGAAATTGATGCCCCCCCCCACCCCTTCAAATTTGTTCAGTTGAAAAAGGCACAAGGTAAGGACATGATCCTTCTGTCTGCAAAGGACAAAGCCTTCAATCTGCCCAGTTTGAATTTCAGCAAAAGCTTGGCAGTTAACTGTTCCTTGGTGCATTCTCCATGGAAGTTTCTGTAACGGAGTCCAATTGCTAACCAATCAGCATTCTTTTCTTATGCAGTTGATGTTTCCCTTGCAATTGGTATTCTTGCGAATCTGTCCTGATGAGTACAAGGTAAAAAGTTATAGCAGCAATCTCTTGTTTTTCACAAATTGATGAAATAACCAATGGAAAATGCAAATGCTTAAAGTTTATTGTCATGGGATACGCCACCATTAAACCCTTTCACCCCTTCATCAATGTAAGGTTATCCACTTCAGTAGCAAAATAGGAAGGCAGATTATTACTTGAATGGTGTGAATTGAAAGAAGTGGATACTCAATGAGGCTTCAGTGTTCTCATGCATGAGTCATTGAAAGTAAACGGGCAGGTACAGCAGGCCATAAAGGCAGCAAATGGCATGTTGGTCTTCATAGTGAAAGAATTTGGGTATAGGAATACGAATATTTTATTGCAATTGTACAGAGCGTTATTGAGGCCATACCTGGAGTATTGTATGTAGTTTCGGTGTCCTTATCTGAAGAAGGATGTCATTGCTACAGACAGAGCACAGCGAAGATTTACCAGGTGATTCCTGGGATGGTATGTCTGTCATACGAGGAGAGACTAAGTTGGTTAGGTTTATATTTATTAGAGCTTAGAAGAATGAGGAGGGATCTCATAGAAACTTATCTACCTATCGACAAGGTAGATTCAGAAAGAATGTTCCTGATAGTGCGGGAGACCAGAACTAGGAGTCATAGTTTAAAAATGAGGGGTAAACCTTTTAGGACTGAGGTAAGGAGAAATTTCTTCACCCAAAGATTGGTGAATCTGTGGAATTCGCTACCGCAGAAGTTAGTTGAGGCCAAACATTGTGTAATTTTAAGAAATCAGATATAGCTCTAGGGGGTAAAGAATCAAGAGAAACTGAAATCGAGAATTTGAATTTGATGATCAATCATGATCAAAATGAATGGCAGCTGAGCAGATTCAAAGGACCAAATGGCCCACTCCTACTTCTAGTTTCTCTGTTTATATAAGTTAATTTTTGACATTATGTTGTACGTTTTCCAGCATTGTGCAGCTGACCATAATTCTGCCTTTCAAGCCAGAATTAGTTTCTTTTTGATAGGCGATAGATATTGTAAGTAGGAAAATCAGAGAGGTTTCATGAGCTTCATTAAATTTTGCAGATCAAGCTGTAATCAAAGGGTTAACACCCTCCCATTAAAACCAACAGATTGAGAAAAAGTCACACAGATTGAATGATCGCCAGCTATTTATTACCAACAACAATAGATTTCTAACCCATGTTGCTTTTCTTCAACCTATCAGAAAAGCTTTGCCTTTGTTTCACTACTTAAGTATCTACTAAAATTATCTCCACCATTTGTAATCATGCAGAAATACTTAGAGGATTGTGAACAAATGGAAATCAATGTATAGAAAGACCCAACTTGCACATCACCACAGCAGCTGACACATTATGAAATGCAGCAGTTTTTCCTATTATAAACTGAAGTGCTCTCTGCTTTAGGTGTTGTCATGTAATATAAAGATGTGGAAAATTTGATCAATATGCATGCTTTATGTTTCCCATCTTTTTCTTTCTCTACAAGTTATCTCTGGCATCCATTTTATTCATTGATTTTAGAAACTTTTGTACAAGTCAGGCTTCAATAAAGCACCCAATTTATTCAAAGCAAATTTATTCATGTTCAGCAACTGTAACAATTGATATGATCGTCACTGAGAGAGAGACTGAAAGTCAATCTGGTCTTAAACAAAATCCATTATCCCCAACGGACAAATACCAATAGGAAATACGCCAGTCTAAAATGAATCATATACACTGGACAGCTAATAACAGTATACTGTGCAACAAAATATATGTTACTCCTGACCCTCTTTCAATAAAGAAAGACTTGTGTTTATGCAGTGACTTTCAAAATGTTAGTTTGTCCCAAAGCACTTTATAACAATGGAGTCCTTATAGAAACAACTATGAGGCAATGGCCAGATCATCTGTTTTAGTGATATGGATTGGGGGGATAAATATCAGGCAGAACACTGGACTTTTCTTCCGAATGCACTTTGGCCCCAGTTTAATGCTCTCTTGTGAAAGACAGCACCCCTGACAGTGCAGCACTTCCTTCAGTGCCGCAGTGGAGTGTCAGTCCGGATTATGTGCTCATCAACTCTTGAAATCCACAGTTAAATGAGTCCACTGTGCAGTCAGATCATCGAATGATCTCAATTATTTAGAGAAGGGCTTGAATTATCCAAATATGATTAAACTCAATTAGCAAGCTTTCCTAAAGCAATTTGAACCTATTTATTGCTGCAATGGGGTTACCTTGCTCTGGTAAGGCTGCTATTACGCAAACTATTCCTTGCTTCTTTACGATAGGCAGGGTAAAAACTAGGTAAAGATGGTAGCAAGGGAGGAATGGGAAGAGAATGAGCATTAAGCACCATTCATGCAAGTGTACAAATTCAGTGCATTAGTAGGCCATTGTCCATTCCTCATCTGCTCCAATTCACGTGACGGGCATTCCGGCTTATATGTTTCAATATTCAAATTTTGAATATTTTTCTTTCATATCCAGATAAGTGCCATTTATACTGCCTTTGATTTCACCTCAGATGAGGACCCTCTTCTTGTTTGTCTTTCGAAGTGAAGATGACCATGCTCATCAGCTGAGGTGTTTGGTAGGGTTCTGGTGGCATGTAAATAACTGTTTAGACAGACTTGCACCCAAAAGTTCCTTTCCAACTAGAACAGCATACCACAGATTTTGAGTTTGGGTGAGTCGCTGGCTCGGATTTCTCGTTATGTGTTTTCTTTCTGCCTCTGATACATATTTGCTTTCCAAGGGGGCCTCACCATCTTTTATTTGCTTGTGCCAGGTGTAGTGATCATAAATGAGCTTCCCCCAAGACTCAAAGACGATATCAAAACTCCTGATTTTAGTGTGTCCTTGTAATACATTGTAGATTCACACTCTGCATAGAAGATTCATTTTGGTAGATGAGCATCAGGCATTCTGACTACTTTACGAGCCCAACTCAGTTATGACCATCTCGATGTCATGTGGATGCTTGACATGCCAGCTTGGGTTAATGTCTCAGTGTCTGGTACATTTTCCTGCCATCTGATCCTCAGATGCTTCTGAAGATAGTTTGAATGAAAATATTTGAGCTTCTTGGCATGGCATGGGCACACAGTGCAAGGGGGCACTCTTACCTTTTCATCTCATCAATCACCTCTCAATCTTCTAAACTCTAATGGATACAGGCCCCAGGCATCATCACACTTGTTTTCTTGCTAAATAAAACTTCTTGCTTCCAATTATATTGAACAGCAAAACTGAAAAAAGCATGAATAAATTTGCTCCTGTAACTAATGAAAGAAAATCATGATAAGCTATGCTTGTGTTTTTGTACTGCAGTTGCTCCGAAAGGATATGCAGAACTGTGCTTTACACCTGACAAACTCCCTGAGAACTTCCTCAAGAACTTCAAGCAAATCAAGTTTTTTTTTCAGTTTTCAATATCAAAACTTTCAACCAAAGTTAAAATCTGTTTCTCTTACTAGATTTTTGAGAAGATTTTTGGCTGTCTGCACACAGACAAGTTTCAAAATTCAAAATGTAACTGCGATTGTCATAATTGTTCTGCCCTTCATCCTGTAATGGTTAAGGAATAATGCTCATTCAATTTCCTATGTATGGTTAAGTATCTCAAGCATTTCAATAGGGATGGAAAAAGCGTGCAAATCCCAGACCTCATGCTTTGCCAGGAGTCTCTTTAGACAAGTCAGTCAGCCAGAAGTATGTTACTTGTTTGCCAGAGCCACGTTGGGTGGCTGAAGTTAAATAAACATCAAAGGATTTGAAAATCAGATTCAAAGACGCACAAAATTAAGTAAATAATCTTGAGGCAGGAACCAGGCTAAACAATATTATTGATTCTATACTCATCCAAACTGCTCACAGATATGTCAGTTGGAATGTTCCCTCCTCTGATTCCTCACTTGTAACTTTTCCTTAAGTGTAATCACCTCATTAGGTCTCTCATTTGCAAATTCCAATCCACGACCAATGTGTCAGAAGAGGTTAACACCATTTTCCAGATCTTCATCAACATGTTCCTGATCCAGCTTTGAACAGCCTTTTGGATGTGTCCCACCTCTGTTCACCATCTAGCCAGATGGCTAGGCTGCAATAAAGAACTCACCACATCGGAATGTGCCAGGAAAACCCATTTCCTAGTATTCCCCATGGTATGCAGTTATCAAATGTTGCTTAACAGACTTCCCAATTCTATCTTCAGATTGCACCAGAACCAATGGTTACATTTGTATCAACGAATTGCAATTTAAGTGAATGTAATAAAAACTAATTATATTTGCAGTAAGCCATCCATTAATATCTTTAAAGTCAAACTACAAATGTAAACAAACCAATCACTTAAAGGTTATGGGATTTAAGTCCTACTCCAGCACTTGAGCATAACAATCTACATTAGCACTCCAGTCCAGTACCGAAGCAACGCTGTACTATTGGAGACACTGGCTGGAATTTTGCCCTGTCACCCACCCCTGAAATCAGGGCGGACACAACTGGCAGAACGGAATTCTCGGGTGGAACTTTAAGAGCCTCACCCAAGCAAAGTCGTAAAATCCTGCCCACTGTTTTTTGGACAAGACATCTGATCTCTCAAGTGGACGCAAAAGATCCCATACAGTGATCTGAAGATGGGTAGGGGGATCATCCACAGAGCCCTGGCCAACTCTTATCCCTCAATCAATATCCCAAACACAGACTGTGGCCATTGTCACATTATTGTTTGGGGTTTGATATGTGAAAGTTGGCATTCACAATTCCTACATCACAACAGTGACTACACTTCAAAAGTACTTCATTGGATGCAGAGCACTTTAGGAGCTTTGGAATTAGGAGCAGGAGTAAGCAAATTCAGTCCATTTAGCCTGCTCCACCATTCAATCAGATCATGGCTGATTTCTTTCTGGTCTTAAATCCACTTCCTTACCTGTTCCCCATATCCCTTTAACCTATTTTTAGAAATCAGAAATGCACTACCTCCTTCGTGAAACCATTTAATGATTCAGACTCCATTGCGCTATGGGACAGCAAGTTCCACAAATTTACCACCCTCTGCAAGAAATGGTTCTTCCTCATCTCAGTTTTAAATCTACCACTTCACAACCTATATCTGTGACTCTTGTTCTTGGGATTTTGGAAGGTCCAATGGATGTGAAAGGTGTTATACAAATATAGCCTGACTTTCTTTTGCTATGGCTGAAGTTGGCTTTCTTCTCCATGTTCGGTTGTTCAAAGGTTGCTGATCAAGGCTCTCCACTGACCTCAAACAGTCCTACTCAATGAGTTGTTGCCTATCATAGCATCATAAAAGAATCACAGAATCCTACAGTGCAGAAGGAGGCCATTTGGACTATTGAGTCTGCACTGACCACAATTCCATCCATGCCCTACCCCGATAACCCCAGGGATTTAGCCTAGCTGGATCCCCTGACACTAAGAGGCAATTTAGCCTAGCCAATCCACCAAACCACACATCTCTGGACAGAGCATCTGAAGGAAATCCACGTAGACAGAGGCAGAATAGGCAAACTTCACACAGACATGACCCAAGTCGGGAATCGAACTCAAGTCCTCAGTGCTGTGAGGCAGCAGTGCTAACCACTGGGCCAGCCCATGCTGGATAGTGAGTCTTGCTTCTCTGCCAGCCATGAGTAGCCACTAAAATTTGGATATGACCATGTCACTGGAGTTAAATTTCAAGTGGTCAGGTCCAATGAACTGCTCTGAATCATTAAGGCCAGAAGAGAGTTTAGTTTGTCTTTTTCAGGCCTTACACAGAATGACACATCGAATCAATTGGGTCAGTTTGACAGCAGGGGAACTGAGAGCCAGGACTCTGGATCAAGGGTGTTTGCGCTACAACGTCACACACTAAACATTTGCCATGTTCCCTGCAGCATTTGTTCAACCTATGACATGATCTGGTGGATGAGTTCAAAAAGAGCAACAACTTTGGCAAGAGAATTTAAGATGTAAATAATGATGCACAATTTTAAACTCTCAATGCTATATAAGTGCAAAAAAAAGTACATTCCCATTTACAGTGATTTTTCTGCTCTGGGAAATGTGCATCAACATACTTCACAGCTCTTCAATGGAACCTTCAGCACTCAAAGTTGGACAACATAGAATTAACACTGAGGCAAGTTTTCTTACCAATATTAGAAAATTATCTTCTGCAGTCTAAGTTTAATAGTGATCAAAATGGGTCTCTGGAATGCCTTACCAAGCAATAGGAAAAAAGGTGGGCGGGATTCTCCAGAGAATTTGCCTACTTCTGCTCCTAATTTCTATGCTCCTGAAGTGCTCTGCATCCACTTTTGAAATGTTGCGATGTAGAAATTGTGAATGTCGACTTTCACATATCAAACCCCAAACAGTAATGTGACAGTCTGCGTTTGTGTTGTTGATTGAGGGCTGTGTGGATAACTCACCTACAGATGACGCAACCAGCAGGAATATCGATGCCTCGCAGAAAGTGGTGTCAGCCAAAAATCGAGACAGGAGGCATCAAGGCAATTGGGATTCACCCCACCCACCCCACCGAGTGGGTTCTCACCCACTGTGGGTGGCAGCCCAATAATTAAGCAAACCCACTAACTGTAATAGAATTAGCAGGTTTGACAACCCGTTCATCTGACCTTCCAGTGGGAACAGTACATTGAGGGCGTTGTTGTTGCTATTTGTTGCTCTTGGGGCTAAAAGGGGTCAAGGGAAAGGGGGGGACGAGCGGATGAGGATATTGAATTTGATGATCAGCCATGATCACAATGAATGCTGCACCAGTCTCGAGGGGTTGAATAGTTTACTTCTGCTTTTAGTGTGTGGAGTCTGTGGCTGGAATTTTACTGCCCCTCCCACCACAGGAATTGAAGTGGGCGATCGTCGGAACATGGAATGGTCCATCGACCTTGGGTGGGATTTTACGGTTTCGGGACAAGCGAGGTCGTAAAATTCCCACCCTATGTTTCTAATCACGTGAGGATATGGTGAATTGGGCCCCAAAGATCCAAGGGACCACTATCTCCGCCCCCCCTCAACACCACCACTCAAATCACCGATCACACTGCCCGTCCCACCCCACCACCTTCAACACACACACAATGGGGACACGAGCGTGACCCGACCCCCACCCTTCAGCCTTCCTCCTTGTGTGCGATAGCTGTTCCATGATTTTAGCAAATGAACAGAATAAACGTAGATTTATCAAAGGATTCATTCAAAGTTATAAAACTTAAAAGCAATGATGATCAGTTAAGGCAGGAGGCAGATGGTAAAATAAAAATAATCAGTCAGGTGTACGATGGGCTGCCCCACACTCACGTTTTCCTGGAAAAACACGACATGCTCGAAAGCTGTGCATCTTTTATGCAACTGAAGGTTACGATCTGAGATGTATGCTTTGTTCGGCGCTGAAACTGTCTATTCAAACGCAGCTGCCGTCTGGGATGTAATATCAAAAGATCATGAGTAGCCTCTCAACCAAGCAAATATATGGATATATAAAAGACATGAAGTTGTTAAAGAGCATGTTCATTCCGCTAAACGAGGGTGGAATGCATAACTCAGAAATGACCTTTTCACTCTTGATTTGATGGAAGTCATTTGCAAGTGGAATTAAAATGGCATTCAATGTCATCTGCAGTATTCTTGATTTATAGAACCTGCCTATACAACTACTATTTGACAGGGGTGAAAATGAATTAAAGAATTAACATTCTGTTTCACTTCTGGCACATGGTCCAGTCTTTTTTTTTCCACACCACTGACGCCATGATGCCAACTCTCCTCCCATTATTTGTGACGCTTGGTCAAAGAAGTGCATTGGAGCATAACTTATATTTCCTTACATTTAATTTTGTAGATCACTGCATACCTTCTGTTTGGCTGGTACTTCATGGGATTGTCGCAGCAAGGGAACTATCAGAGTCCAGGACAAACGGTTCGAAGGTCAAGTGCAGCCAGACGAGCTCAAATGCATAAGATGATCCTGAACTCCTACCATGCTATGCAAGAACGGCAACTGATGAAGGACTGTCAAGGACAACTGGCTCAAAGAGTTAAACACTGGTGTTTCACTCTGTGACCACAGTTGCAACCTAGCTCAAACTGATAGGGAAGAAGTCTCAACTGTCAGTGCCGGCTGGCAAAATGAAATGACTTCAGATAATCACAACTCAATCCACTGTAGGCATGTATCAACTGCAACAACGTTGGCACTAATTAGCAATCTCAGCTTGAAAGGTGGTGTGGGATAAAGATCCTTTTGAAATTGGAACAAAGGAGAGAGAGCTTCAAGCTGTGATATCACAAGAACTACATCTTGTGTTTATTTAGCACCTTTAACGCAATGAATTGTACCAGGGCAATGGATGGGAGTATTATAAAATAAAATGACATTGAGCCACATAGAGAGAGATTAGGTCAAATGACCAAAAGCTTTACCAAAGCAATAGGTTTAAATGCACGTCTTCAAGGAGGAAAGTGAGGTAGAGAGGCACAGAGATATACAGAGCAAATTTTAGAACTTGGATTCTAAGCATCTGAAGACACAAGCAGCAGTGATGAAAAAATTAGATACAACCGATTTATTTGATAGTAAACTCGCTAGCTTTCAGCATTTGTGCCTTCATCAGGCAAATGAGGTGTTCTGGTCTCCAAAAGCACACATATCAGCACAGACGGTTTAAACACCTCATTCGCCTGACAAAGGCACAAATGCCGAAAGCTAGCAAGTTTACTTTCAAATAAATCGGTTGGATTTAAAATTGTCAGACCTCTTACTGAGTTTACCCCACTCCAACGCCGGCATCTCTACATCATGAAAAAATTAGAAACAGGGAATGCACAAAAGGACAGAATTAGAGGAGGACAGATATCTCAAAGGGTTGTGGGGCTGCAGCAGATTATAGAGCGAGTGTTGATGAAGCCATGGAGAGATTCGGGAATAAGGATGAGAATTTTAAAACAAAGCATTGTTTGACTGAGAACCAATGTAGTTTAAAATTTATTTATTAATGTCACAAGTAGGCTTACATTAACACTGCAATGAAGTTATTGTGAAAATCCCCAGTTGCCACACTCCATTGCCTGATCGAGTACACTGAGGGAGGATTCAGCATGCTCAAATCACCTAACCAGTACATCTTTCAGACCATGGGGAGAAATCAGAGCACCCAGAGGAAACCCACGAGCTACAGGGAGAGAGTGCAAACTCCATACCGACAATGATCCAATCCGGGAGTTGAATTCAGGTCCCTGGTGCTGTGAGGCAGCAGTACTAACCACTCTGCCAACATGCTGCCTGCAGTTGGCGGGCACTGTGGTGATGGGCAACAGGACTAGCGGCAAGTTAAGGTAAGGGCTGCAGAGTTTTGGATAAATACCAGTTTATAGAAGGTATAATGTGGGAGGTCAGCCAGGAATGCATTACAACTGCTGAGTCAAGAGGTAATGAAGGCACGAATGGGGTTTACAACAATAAGTAAGCTGATTTGGGAGTGAAGTCGGGCAATGTTAGTGAGGTGGAAATAGATGGTCTTAGTGATCATAGTGATGATATGAATATGGAGATAGATGCTTATTTTGAATTCAACTGTGACATCAAGGTTGTGAACTTGGTTTAATCTCACACTGTTGCTAGAGAGAGGATCGGAGTTAGTAATTAGTGAACAGAGTTTGGAACAATGGTTTTCGCTTCTCAATACTTAATTGGAAGGAATTTCCGCTTATCCAGTTCAGGATATCAGATAAGAAATCTGATAACTTAGATGGGATTGGAGAGTGGCAGCAACTGGGGGTCAGCAGTATACATGTGAAAACCAATGCTTTCATTGTACATGTGGGGTAAACACAGTAAGAAGTCTCACAAAACCAAGTTAAAGTCCAACAGGTTTATTTGGTTGCACAAGCCACTAGCTTTCGGAGCGCTGCTCCTTCATCAGGTGAGTGGGAGTCCTGTTCACAAACAGGGCATATGAAGACGCAAACTCAATTTACAAAATAATGGTTGGAATGCGAGTCTTTACAGGTAATCAAGTTTTAAAGATACAGACAGTGTGAGCAGAGAGAGGGTAAATTTAGGTGAGAAAAATTTAGGTGAGAAACACAAGTGGACCAAGAATAGCTCCTTGAGGGACACCAGAAGAGGTGTCATTGCCAGTGGTGCAATTAAATAGATAGGAATGGAATCAGACTAAACCAGTCTCACACGACAGTGGAGAGGCACTGAAGGAAAATGGTGTGGTTAACCATGTTGAAGGTGCAGGCAGACCAAGAAGGAAAAGGAGGGAATGTTTACCTTTGTCAGATGTATATAGTAAGCAATGTTAGATGCTAACACTGAGTCCAGAAAATCCAACTCTATCACACCACAAGTGTCAGCTCGTTGAAAGCACAAAACTCAAGAAGTGACATTCGTCGCACTCCAGGCTACTTCGAGCAGGGCGCATTCTGAATGATAGCATATTGATGTGGGTGTATGGATCCTGGCATCAAAGTGTATCCAGTACTGATTTGACACAAGATCTACAACTTCGGTACTCTCAGCCCCTATTAATGACCTTTCTTCATCATTTTTTGCTACAGTGTGTCTCTAAAGTTGTGGTGCCCCTCAGCGTCCTCCACAACACTTTCCTCATTTGGGAGAATAGAAAAATGGTTGAGGAAGAGAAGCAAAGCAGAAGAACAGGAGGACTGGTGGAGGAAGAACGATGGAGGAGGGTGAGGGAGGGTGACGGGCGGAGGATGGCAGGTGGGGGAGGGGCTGATGGGTGGCCAATGGGAAGGACGCAGGGGGAAGATGGATGGCAGGAGGGTAACAGCGGTGGGGAGGATGATGGGGGGGATGGTCAATGGGCGGTAGAGGGTTGAGGGAGGTGGTGACAGGGGGAGGGTGACAGGGGTGGGGGGTGAGGGGGTGAGGGGGATGGTGATAGGGGGAGGGTGACGGGGAAGAGCGATGGGGAAGGGTGACGGGATAGGGCGATAGGCGAGGGTGACAGGCGAGAGTGACGGGTGAGGACGAGGGGGAAGACGGCGGGGAAGGGTGATGGGAGAGGGTGACGCAGGGACGCGTGACGGAGGAGAGTGACAGACAGGTGGAGCAGAAGCAAGAAGAGGAAAGGAGAAAGGAAGGGGAGGGAAGTGGAGGGGTAGATACGCTTCTTGCCTCAACACAACCACCTTCAAGAAAATTGCACACTGCAGTCCTCAATATCAGGGCTAATCAAATCTTTCTCCCCTCATGTCTGAAATGAAAAGAATTCAATTTCAGCACTAGAACATCTTAGTAATGTTCAATTTTCTTCAACTTTTTAAATTAAATAATCAAATGAGTAAGAGAGGGAAAAAGGTTAAATGTCAGTTGTGAATTTATATTTGATTTGCCAATTGATGAAGGGATGGGGGAGAGAGCAGCAGGGAATTCAAATAATATTTCCTGAGGAAATGTAATCACTTGTCTGGTGTTGAGAATAGCCGCTGAAAGGAGTGGGTTTAACATGCCATTTTATCTTTCTGCGTTCAAGCTTTCTTTATTTTCTTACCCGACATCTGATAAGGGGAAAGCAAACAGATGTTTTGAACTGTTGATTTAGAACATAGAACAATACAGCACAAACAGGCCCTTCGGCCCACGAGTTGCACCGATCACATCTACCAATCCACAGACCTATCTATAACCCCCTATCCTATTCTTTTCCCTATACTCATCCAGAAGTCTGTTAAAAGACCCCAGTGAGTTTGCCTCAACAACCTCCGACGGCAGTCGGTTCCATTCACTCACCACCCTCTGAGTGAAAAACCTACCCCTGACATCTCCTTTGAGTTTGCTTCCCTGCACCTTAAATCTGTGTCCTCTCGTAGTGACCATTTCAGCTCGGGGAAATAGTCTTTGAGAGTCCACCCTATCTATTCCTCTTAACATTTTATAAACCTCTATAAGATCGCCTCTCAACCTACGTCTCTCCAGTGAGAAGAGTCCCAGCTCCCTCAACCTATCTTCATAAGGCCTGCCTCCTAATCCAGGCAGCATCCTTGTAAATCTCCTCTGAACTCTCTCAATAACATCTACATCCTTCCTATAATGGGGCGACCAGAACTGCGCACAATACTCCAACTGGGGTCTGACAAGAGTCTTATACAGCTGCATCATTACCTCCTGACTCCTAAACTCTATTCCTCGATTAATGAAGGCCAGTACACCGTACACCTTCTTGACCACTTCCTCCACCGGCGAGGCCGATTTAAGAATCCTATGGACCCGGACCCTGAGATCCTTCTGCTCTACAATACAGCTAAGACTTCTACCCCTTATATTGTACTCCTTCATCCCATTATTCCTGCCAAAATGGACCACTACACATTTATCTGCGTTGAAGTCCATCTGCCACTTCTCCGCCCAGTCTTGCATCCTGTCTATGTCCCGCTGCAACTTTTGGCATTCCTCCAGACCTTTGTATCGTCGGCGAACTTGCTAACTCATCCCTCCACTTCCTCATCCAAGTCATTTATGAAAATGATAAACAGCAGGGGTCCCAGAACAGATCCCTGGGGCACTCCCATTTCTGAAAGTATTGCTGGTTGATTTGCTGCCTTACGTAAGTGGGACAAATTATGAGCAACAAGTGGCGAGACAAAGATCTCTTCCTCAAACATGATATAAATCATAACAACCATCTTGCAAAAGCAATGAAAGAGATGGAGAAAGTGCTAACTCAAGAATCTTTGGTACCTTTAAGTCTATTTGTAGCTCAGAGTAACTGCTGATTTTAAGAAATTCTTGGCATAACCTGAACCTAAAAACGTGTACGCCCATATCTAAATCAAGTTTTCTTTTCCATCTGTACTACAAATCAAGGTAACATGGCGACGTAGTGATTAGCGCTGATGCCTCATAGCATCAGGTTTGATTCCCGGCCTGGGTCATTATCTGTGTGAAGTCTGCAGGTTCTCCCCGTGTCCACATGGGTTTTCTCTGGGGGCTCTGGTTTCCTCCCACAGTCCGAAAGACGTGCTGGTCAGATGCATTGGCCATACTAAATTCTCTCTTGGTTTACCAGAACAGGCACCAGAATGTGGCGACTATGGGATTTTCATAGTAGCTTCATTGCAGTGTTAATGTAAGCCTGCTTCTGACACTAATAAATAAACTTTAATTATGGTGGAAAGAAGTTGGATTTTTATTTTGCTACTGTTATACTGACATAGAGCTGCAAGTGATAGCAAACATATTGCCACTTTTTAAGCTCCAGAATCAGTTTTAAGCATTCACAGCTCTTTCCATTCTTAATACCAACTACAAAAATTTAATTTCCTGCTATTTCACATCACAACAGTTCCCATGGTCTATGTCTCTGTCTCTCTCTCTCTCTCACTATGAAACTTACAATGATGCATGTACTCGTACCAAATTGTGGGCTGTGCTCAATTCTGCTAAATTCACTTCACATAGAACCTATCACAAAGTGAAGACTTTCACCACAAGTCTAAGCTCAAGTAAAACAATCAAGGCCTAAGGAGAAGGAGAGAGCAGGAAGGAAGAGAGGGCTAGCCCACCAACCTATTAAAAAAAACAGACTTTCCAAGTGAATGTAAAGTGCTTACAAAATGCAACTATTTTCTTCCACAGGGTGCAGCTGAAGATGAAGAAAATAACCATTCTTTGCTGCAAGTCTTTGGAGCTGGAAACGTCAAAAACAAGGGGAGGCTACTGAGCTTCCACTTGTCTAGTCTACTACTTTCCGCAGTTAAATCAAGATGTACTAGTTCACAACTGGACCTGGGACAAAGACACAAAATGCTATTTTCTGCAGAGAGGCAAAATTAACCAAACTCTCTTCCTTGCTTTGCGTTTCTTTCCACAATGTATTTTTCTATACTGTTGTATCCAAACCCATCTGTTCTGATACTCTTTAAGTGTTTTGTAATTTCTCACTTTTCTACTCAAAATCAGAGCACAAGCTGACTAAAGGTGCAGCGTTGAATGAAAAGGTCAATGAACAGTGGGCATTTTCTGCATGCATTGTACAAAGACGGGCATTTAAAAATGCTAATAAGCATCTCATTTGCTAAAAACGTCAATTATTATTTATTCTATGTCAAAAAGGTTATATTGTTGGATTTTATGGATAAGTCAGGCAAAATATGACCAGGGAATAAGCTGGAACTGATGAGAAAAATGGATGCTTGACAGATTGAAGAAACTATGAGGAACAAGTTCTAAAGCTAATGCTTAAAGTTGTGCTGAAATGGCAATAGTAAAAGACAGCATGAAATGAAATGAAGTAAAAGTGAAATAGGACTAAATATCAAGAAATGTCTCAATAATGCAAAGAAGAAAACTTTCCATTGAGTGGTTAACACCAGAATCAGGTTTTCCGCTTCCGGGATCCGGATGTTCCGGTTTCCTTGCACAGTCCAAAAGACGTGCTGGTTAGGTGCATTCAGCCATGCTACATTCTTCCTCAGTGTTCCCAAATAGGCGCCAGAGTGTGGCGACTGGGGAATTTTCATAGTAACTTCATTGCAGTGTGAAGGTAGGCCTACTTGCGACACTAACAAATAAACTTTAAACTTTGGTTGACGAGTTTACAAGTGCTGCTGTAAATTATAGTTGTACACTAATGGTTATGGCCATTACATTGCCTCAGCAAGTAAGCAGTCTGATCACCCTAAGTACAGCTCTGACTTCGAGCTTTTGGCTGTAGGGATAAACTCAAAGATGCAGGAAAGATGCTAATCTATTCTACCACAAGGCAGACAATCTTCGTTATGCATTCACCGTCACTTACGTCAGTTCAGCAGCTGCCTTCCCATTTACAGACCGTGCACAATGGATTTTCAATATGAGCAGCAGCAGAACCAAACAGGGATTTCTCAATCTATTGTGTCCTCCCAAATTATCTTTAAAATTATGCTTTAAATTGAAAAGTATGTGCTCTCGCAGAAATAAAGAAGCACCTATTTCAGTCAAAAAGACACCTATTTGTACTATAATTGTGCATAATAGCTCCTTTGAGTGGATTGTTGTTTGAAACCTCTCCCTCACATCTGCCATTATCAGTGCAGAACATGTTATTTTATTGCAGTTTGAAGTAACAATTAGTTCAAACTGCCTCAAGTGTAATTACACAACAATTTCATTTTTATGATGATAGAATGTGTTCAAATGCACTTAATAACCCAATGTGGCTTTGACTTTTATATAACCTGACAGTGGCACTCATCCCTGGAGAGTGTGGGTCATGCCTTCACTGTGGCAACATCACTCTGATTTAATGATACGCGTGTTGACCCATTTTCCCCGCAATTCAGCAGGAACAATTTCTTTCCCTTGCCCAAAAAAAGATGCAGTGAATGAAATTTAACCGGCAAAAGTCACATTGAAATTTTTGACTCAACATCATGAATCTCAAACTTTTCCTTACTAAAATGTAACTTCAGGAATATTTAATCTCGAGTCCAACTATTTGTAATCAAGACATTAAAAAGAAACAGTTTCACAGCACTGTCAGGATAGCTATCTACAATACATGTTCTAAATTTATACAACACCACAGGGACACCAGCACTTAAATTTTCTACTCCGAAATCATAAGAACTTTTGAAAACAGAATGATGTGAATTGCAGAATCATGGAATCACTATAATACAGAAGGAGACCATTCAGCCCATCGAGTCTGTACTAACCACAATCCCACTCAGACCCTATTCCCGTAACCCCATACATTTACCTTTCCCCCGACACTAGTGTCAATTTAGCACAGCCAGTCCACCTAATCCGCACATCTTTGAAGCTGTGGGAGGAAACCAGAGCACCAGGAAGAAAACCAGGCAAACACAGGGAGAATGTGCAAACTCCACACAGACAGTGACATAAGCTGGAATTGAAACTGGGTCCACGGTGCTGTGAGGCAGCAGTCCTAACCATTATGCCACCATACTACCCTCCACAGTGCCACCCTGTGCTTCAATCACTTTTTTCATATCACCAGAGAACAGCAAACATTCGAAACAATGCAATATTGGTATTCTGTGTTAAACAGCCTGTTATTGATGCTGCAGAATTACTAACTGTGCACGGATTACAGAACAATATCACATTTGCAGTCAATTAATTGCTCTAGAGCATTTGGCATTGCAACAGCACAATACTACAAAGTGGATTTGAAAATATTACATGATTTAGTTATGGGCTGAAACAACACAGCTACAAAACTGCTGCATTAATTTTAATACCTTATTTCTCCATTTTAGAATCAGAAGTCAAGAAGGTAAACGGAATTACAAATCAAACTTTCGAATCTTGGAGCACAAGTGAATGCATCATGATGACATTACTTTTTATTCATATGACTGGGGACGTTTGGTGTCAAGGTTAAGAAACCATTTAAACTGATATGAAATTAAAAAAAAACAATGAAACCCAAAAGAAGCATATGCACCCGACTTAAATTTAGATGAGAAGGACTCACAAGGAATGGCAGATCGAGTAGCGGATAAGTAGATATACAGCAGACACGGCTCACATGTGGCTCTTTACAAGTACAGCTCACAAAGACTGGACACTTTTTGGCATCTCAATTTAATATAAACCAGTGGTGCAATACCCAAATTTACCTGCTTATCAGGAAGAAAGATTGGAAAATCCAGAGTCCAATAATCCAGCCTCCCAAAACATGCACAGGTCAGTAATGCGCTGCATTTACACATTTTAGCGAATTTCCATTCTTCAGCCTGCGCATAGGGAAAAAAAGGGCTCAAAAACTCGTATGAGATGACTGGATGTGGGAACAGAGAGAGGTCCCAAGAAATATTCCAACAGCAGGGACATAATACAACACAAAAAAAAAGGCTCCATTTGAATTAAGTAAAGGAGAACTGGTCTCCAATTAAAAAAGGCACTGGCAAGGAGCAGACTTCAGATGAAGTGAGCTTAGGAGCAGCCCTGGTAGTTGTAGCGGCAAAAGAGAAGGCAACTGAAAGTTGGTGATTTGGTACTATGGACTGTTGGGGCAGAGGGGCCCTCGTCCACCAGTCACTGGAGGGAAGAATGCAGGTGCAGCAAGCAGTAAAGAAGTAAAATGGTATGTTGGCCTTCATAGTGAGAGGATTTGAGTACAGGAGCAGGGATGTCTTGCTGCAGTTAAACAGAGTCTTGGTGAGGCCACACTGAGAATATTGTGTGCAGTTTTGGTGTCCTTATTGGAGGAAGGATGTTCTTGCTTTTGAGGAAGTGTAGCATAGGCTTACTAGACTGATTCCTGAGATGATGGGACTGATGTCTGAGGAGAAATTGAGTCAGTTAGCATTCTCTTCATTGGAGTTCAGAACAATGAGGGTGATCTCATAGAAACCTATAAAATTCTATAAGGACTAGACAGGATGGATGCAAAAAGGGTGTTCCTGGTACAGAAACAAAAGCATTGAGATGAAAACAGAAATATTAAACCAGAAACAGAGAAAGATTTTGCAATCACCATTAAACGTGGGAAACCTGTGTGGCTTTTTCATCTATTTTTTACAGGATGTGGATATCACTGGCTAAGCCAGCACTTATTCTTCATCCCTTTGAGAAGGTGATGTGAGTACTCCATCATACTGCTGACTTGTGCCTTGTAGGTGGTGAACAGGCTTTGGGGAGTCAGGAGATGAGTTACTCACTGCAGAATTCCTAATTTTTGACCTGCTCTGTAGTCACAGTACTTATATGGATAGATCAGTTCAGTTTCCGGCCAATAATAATGCCCGGGATATTGATAGTCTAGGGTTCAACCATGGTGATGCCGCTGAATGTCATGAGCCGATGGTTAGATTCTTTCTTGTTGGAGATGAGCATTGCGTGGCACTTGCGTGGCACTTGTCAATCCAAGCATGGAAATTGCTGCATTTGGGAGAGACGTCCAGTCTCTCCCACTAGTGGAAACATCCTCTTCACATCCGCTCTATCCAGGCCTCTTAATATTCTGGAAGTTTCAATTAGATCCCCCCTCATCCTTCTAAACTCCATTGAGTATACACCCAGACTCCTCAACCGCTCCTCATATGACAAACTATTCCTGGGATCATTTTTATGAACCTCCTCTGGATCCCCTCCAAGGTCAGCACATCCTTTCTTACGTATAGGGCCCAAAATTGTTCACAATATTCCAAATATGCCCAGAGCATTATATAGCCTTAGCAGTACATCCCGGCTCTTGAATCTGCTGTCCTTACCCAGTCTAACCTACATGTGACTCTGGATCCACATTTATGTGATTGACTCTTAACTGTCATCTAAAATGGCCAAACAAGCTACTCAGTTAAAGGGAAATTAGGAATGCAGTAACAAATGCTGAACTTACCAGCAATGCCTGCTTCCCATGAAAGAATAATACAGGAATAACACTTAAATAAAGCACTGGTAAAAATCTTTCAAGGTTAAGTTTGCAACACAGTTAGAACAAAGTCCAGCTGATATGAAATTACTTCTTCGCAATTGATCTTGCTTTCAAAGCCAAAACACGTTGTACATTTTGCCATGCTGTGCAGGGAAGTGCTTCTCATGGTACAAATAGCTCTCAACACAATATGATTTTGAACAGATACTTGGACCTGCACTCAACCAAGACGCTTAATGCTTCCTTATGATTTGGTCATATTCCCAGAATGTGTCACTACAGTCCTCCCAAGGGGTTCTAACAGTGGATTTCAATGGTAAAGTGAACCATCAGCAATTCCAGATTAGTTGCAGTGATAGAAAATGTAATGGAAGAAGTGAAGCCGAGCGTGCATAATGTTGTTCAGTCTGAGGAAAGGGGTACGTTGTTTTATTTTAATTTTTAGATGATGGAAGCATATACTGCAGAATTCCCCTATAACTAAACCAATCACATGAAAGAGTCCCAACAATACACCATCCTTTTTGATTAAACATACTTCATAATACAGTGTAAGCATAGACAAGAATGAAGATTGAAGAGCAAAGAAAAGCAATGAGAAAGGCAACAATGGGACTCCAAATTGTCAAGAATTAAGTCCATTTCTAACAATGTTTTCACTGGTAAGAACTGGATGTAAAGATGATGCACGAAGTAGGCTTTGCATACCAATCTTTTTAAGAGTTTACAGTACAAATCATTAGCCTAGACAATTCTGAAATGCACTGCAGCCAAAGGACATAAGTTTAAAAGCCGTAGGATCGAGGACCCTTAACAAAGCTTCCTCACAAACACCCATTGTTATATAAATATACAGAACCAAGTTAAAATAATATGTTTACAAGAACACTTCAGTTACAATAATTAGACAATGGCAAACAAAAAAAAATCACCAGTCACTTTTTGTTTCCATTACATAAATCACTTTTCACAACCTCGGCACTTTCCAAAACAATTTACAGCCAATTCAATACTTTTGAGGTGGAGTCGCTGTTGTAATGGAGGAAATTTATCAGCCAATTAATGCATGAACACACACAAAAAAGGAGCAGAGGTGGACCATTTGATCCCTCAGGCCTGTTCCACCATTCAATAAGATCATTACTTATCTGCTTCTGTTAAGTTCCACATTCTCCATCCACCCCCAATAACCTTTCATTCCTTTGTCCAAAAGAACCTATCTACCTCTGCCTTAAAAATATTCAGTGACCCCACTTCTAACACCTTCAGAGGCAGAGAGTTCCAAAGCCATACAAACCTCAGAGACAAAATTCTCCTTGCCTCTCTCTGACAATGGGACTCCAAATTGCAAAATCAGTGTCTATTAGTTCTGGACTCACCCACAAGAGAGAACATCCTTTCACTGTCCACTTGTCAATAACTTTGATACAGCTTCTTCCCTGCTGCTGTCAGACTTTTGAAGAAACTTACCTTGCATTAGGTTCACGTTTCTCTACACCCTAGCTGTGATGTAACACCACATTCTGCACTCTCTCATTTCCTTCCCTATGAACGTTATGTTTTGTCTGTATAGAGGAAGAAACAATACTTTTCACTGTATGTTAATACATGTGACAATAATAAATCAAATCAAATCATTTAAAATCTTATACAGTTCTATCAAGTCAAATCACCTCACTCTTCTAAATACGTAGAAAAAAGTCCAGCCTTTCCAACCCATCTTCATAATACAATCTGCTCATTCCAGGTATCTATCAAAAAGGCCTCCTCTGAGCCATGCCTATAATGCATTTACATCCTTCCTTAAATTAAAAGACCAACACTCCATTCAGTATTTGAGAAGCACTCCATTCTCTGTATATCTAAACCATAACATCCTTACTTTGATGTTCAATTCCTCTCATAACAAAGGCTAGCATTCCATTGGCCTTCTTGAATACGTGCTGCACCAAACTTATTGCGACTCATGCATGAGAACACTTAAATCCTTTTGCGCCTCAACATTCTGCAGTCATTCTTAATTTAATAATCTTCTATTATATTCTTCTTGCCAAAGTGCACAACTTCACACTTTGCCACATTATATTCAATTTGTGAGATTTTTGCCCAGTCACTCAACCTATCCATATCCATCTACTAACTCATTATGTCTTCTTCACAACATACTTTCCTACCTATCTTTGTTATCTGCAAATTTAGCTAGTGTGCCTTTGCTCCCCTCATTTAATTCATCAATGTACATTGCAAAGAGTCGGCACTAACCCTTATGGGACTCTACTCATCACACCCTGCCAATCAGGCAAGCATCCACTTATGCATGCTCTCTGATTTCTACTTGCCAGCCAATCTTCAAACCATAATAATGTTCCCCCCCTACATCATGAACTTTTTTTTTTGCAATACCTTTGACAAAGCATGATTCCACAAGCAGCAACATGATAATCACCAGATAATCTGCTCTGGTAATGTTGTTTTATGTTATTGTTGATATGTGCTGGCCAGAACATCAAACAGAACTCCTCTGCAAATGGGCCAACAGCCTGGCACACCCTCAGTACTGTACAGGGATGCCAGCCTAGCTATTGAACTCAATCACAGGACCAACAACCGCTTGAGGTGAGTATATTCCCAACTGAGATATCTTGGGAGGATTGTACAACAGAATGCCACTGGGACCCGAAAGCTAAAATAGAAAAAGGAAGAAATGAAGAGAAAGTGAATAAAGCATTGGAAAGTGGAAACATCGAAAGTTATGAAGACAAATACATTCAAATCAAAGTTAAGGATTCATTAAAAACATCTGAAAGCTTAGACTTCCCTTTCATTACTTTTTCCCTCTGTATAATTATCTGACTTCTGATGAACAATCTGGCTTCACACGTTATTCAGCCTAAGCTGCTCTCTTAAAAACAAAGGGTAAAATGACAATGGAATTTAGTGTACCATTATTATAGTTTGCACAGATCAGCATGCAGTCTCCATTGCTGAGCAATAACCAGGTTTAAAGTTTGGCCAATCCCACAATGTCCTGTCAGACAGCTTGTCAAACTAATGGCCAGCACGTCACTTGTCAACTGCTCAACTTGCCTGTGAATAGCTGAGTAGCACTGAATGCAACCATTCCTGCTAAATTTGACGTTAACTTTTATGACACTCTATGTTGTGAGGCACAGAGTGGAGAAGAGAGAGCAGAGCTTCTAATGTCTCTGGTTACACTTAACAGTAGGCAAGTGGAAATGGAGAATCAAATGCGCTGCTTCGTATTTTTTCCCATCAACAGTAGCAGGAAACAAAATGGTAAAAGCAAAACCTTTCATAACCCGTATGCCTCAAGCTAATGGAAGAATTCTCCACAGTAATTTAGAGTGATGGAGTCATTCAAAGTGCCTCCTTTCAGTTTGATAGCTGAACTGTAGATCATCTGAAGATCATCTCCTTCTTACCCAGATTTGGCAACTTCTAAAGTGAATTTACGGCGCAGATTAGTACAACCAATGGGAAAATTACAGGTTTAATGCAAACAGCTTTGGGAAACAGGATTTGATCATCAGATCCCCATAACCTCTTCAAGTTAATTCCACAAAAAAAAGCATTTTGTAACAATTGTCAGCTTTACAATAGTAGACTGCAGTTAGTTTTCATTTGTATATGATATAATATATCTATTTACATACTATTGCACTTCAGGACACAGAACCTCAACAATACAGAAAATATCTAATGTTCAATTCCTTTTCTTCCCTATGCGTTAGTTTGTTAATTATCATTACCTATTTATGATGAAAAATTTGATTAAATGTAATGCTTCTGGTAGTCTTCCTATATTAAACTATCCCCAATAACTGGCACTTATAGAGCGCTTTTAACATGTTTTAAGAATTCCAAGGTGCCTTAGAGGAACACAATCAGAGGCGAGATTCTCCACCTTCCCAGCTGCATGTTTCCCGCCAATGAGAGGTGCCGTGTTGTTTCATAGAATCGTAGAATCACTACAGTGCAGAAGAAGGTCATTCAGCCTATCGAATCTGTACCCACCACAATGCCACCCAGGCCCTATCGATATAACCCCAATCATTTACACTATCCAGTCCACCTGATACTAAGGGGCAATTTAGCATGGCCAATCCACCTAACCTGCACATCTTTGGACTGTGGGAGGAAACCAGAGCACCTGGAGGAAACCCATGCAGACATGGGGACAACGTGCAAACTCCACACAAACAGTGTCCCAAGCCGGGAATCGAACCCCGACTTTGGTGCTGTGAGGCAACAGTGCTAACCACTGTGCCACCATGCTATCCATTGCGACAGGATTCTCCAGTCCCACTGCTGTCAATGGGAATTTCCATTGACGTCACCCCACACCAGTGGGAAACCGGTGGGTGAAGGTACACTGCCAATGAAACCAGACAATCCTGCTGGCCAGAATGGTCAGAATTTTATCATCCCGTCCTCCATGAATTGAAAGGTCCTTTGATCTCAGGTGGGATTTTACAATTTCGGGAAGAGTGAGACCATAAAATCCTGCCCCAGATGTTTTGACTCACTTAGGAATTGGTGTTGTCTGACCACACAGTGGCAATGTTAGGTGTCTCTGGTCCTCAGGTGTTTCCCTTTCCAGAAGTAACAGCAAAGGAAACGTACATCGTTGTCAATGCACATCGTGGAATCTGACAATGTCGCTGAGCATCAGAGTGTAACTGAGAAACAGGAGTAGGCTGAGGATTGATCCTTAGAGAACTCCAGAGATTAAAGCAGAGGCAGAGATTAAGGTGGAGGAAGGGACGTCACTACAGGAAACATTCAGGTCATATGAGAGGGGTGAAGGTGAAATCAGGCAACAGCAGCCCCACTCAGCTGAAAGATGAAGAAGAGGCGCACGAGGGGGATATTGTGATCCACTGTGTCAACGATAACTGAGGATTGATGCACCTCAGGCATTCAGGCAGGGGCTGTTTTGCTGTTGTGGAGGGACAGAAATCTGATTGGAGAAGCTCAAATATGGATGTGTGGAAAAGATAGGCGGGGCTTTGGAAGGCAGTCAGAATGTTGGAAGAGGAAAGGAAAATAGGAGATGTGGTGGTGGTTTGAAAGGAAAATGGGTTCAAATATAGGCAGAAATTAAATACATGGACATATCTTCACTTATAATATGGGTTCTTGAATGCAAATACTGAGGCAAAGCAATCTTAACTGAGCCAGAAAAGATGCCTGACCTCCTGTCACAATAATGTTCAGTCAAAAGCCAGAGCAAGTCTTGGTGATTTTCTTAATAAGTCCACAGCAACCTTTTCGAATTCCACATATTTCTGACAGTAATACTTTGGCAGGTCAGAGGTGTTTGACACAGATTTTGGAGAGGGAGCAAGTTAATTATAATACAGATTATTCTATGTCACACCGTAGTGCCTAGGTTAATGAAGTACAATGCATTAGCATACAAGTGCACAGGAAATAAATGTAATTATTCTCATCTTCACTTTATCACAAAATTAATTTTCAGCATGTATAACATTTCCCTAGCTGAGGTGCACTAATTTAACATTAAATTTACTTCCTGACATAGCAAACAGTTCTAGGTTGTGCATGTTAGCTGCCAAGATCAATCTCACACTGTCAATGAGAATAAAAATGATAATTTTGTGCAGAATAATCCTTGATCTCTCTGCAAGGGTGAAGTAGTTGGTGGCATGGTGGCACAGTAATTAGCACTGTGTCTCACAGCGCTGACCCACATTCAATTCCAGCCTCAGGTCACATGTGTGACATCTGCACATTCTCTCCGTATCTGTGTGGGTTTCTTCCAGGTGCTCCAGTTTCCTTCCACAGACCAAAGATGTGTGAGTTAGATTGATTGGCCATGCCAAATTGTCAGGGGATTAGCAGGGTAAATACATTGGGCTACAGGGATAGGGCCAAAGTGGAATCATAATCGGTGTAGACTCAATGGACTTAATGGCTTCCTTCTGCACTGTAGGGATTTTATGAAAAGTCTGAAGATGCATACTCCAAGTGCCCTCACTATAAAACACCAGATCTTGGAATAATGAGGCAAGGTGAGGAAACAATGGTTTCTGAAGATTGAGTAGAATCCTCATATCGGACAGCTAGGCATAAAGTACGAACATACAAAAATGACAGGCAGGAAAAGTCAAACAAATTTGCCCCACAATCACTCTAGCTGTGAAATGACACAAGTTATCAAATAATTAATTGCACAAAAGTTATGGCTACATAGTAAAAAAAAGTTAGAACTTGCAACTGTCTGGAATGCTTTTATGGCAATGCTTCTTTGTTTCTTAAAAAAATGATTCATGGGCTGTGGGCATTGCTGGCTAGGCCAGCATTTTATCATCCGTTGCAATCTGCCCTTGAGAAGGTGGTGGTTAGTCATCTTCTTAAACAATTGCAGTCTGCTCGATTTAGGTACATCTAGTGTACTGTTAGGGAAGAAATTCCAGGATTTTGACCCAGCAACAGTGGTGAAGCAGCTATATGTTTTCCAAGTCAGAATTCTGAGCAACTTGGAGGGGAACTTGCAAGTGATGGTGTTCCCAAATTGGGGGAGGTGATAGCCGAGTGGTATTATTGCTGGATTATTTAATCTAGAAACTCAGCTAATGTTCTGGGAACCCAGCTTCGAATTCCACCATGGCAGATGCTGGAATTTGAATTCAATAAAAATATTTGAAATTAAGAATCTACTGATGACCATGAAACCATTGCCAATTATCAGAAAGATCCATCCAGTTTACTAATGCCCTGTAGAGAAGGAAATCTACTGTCCTTATTTGGATCCACAAAAATATGGTTGACTCTCAATTGTCCTCAGGCAACGAGGGATGGGCAAAAAATGCTGACCAGCCAGCAATGTCCATGTCCCACAGATGAATTTAAAAAATGCACCAATGTCTACTGATCCTCCAGGCAGTTAAGGTCTGAGGTTTGAAAGGTGATGTCGAAGGCAGCTTGGCAGTGAAAGTACTAACTTATCAGTACAAATGTTCAGAAGTAAGAATACAAAGTCAAATCATATAAAATTAGCATTTTCTTTCTTAATCATTTCAGATCTAGGGCTTCATGAGTAATGAAGGTCATGGCCAAATAAAACAAAAGAGGCTTAAATAATATATACTACTATTTGGATTGGCATATTTTTAATATCACACTCCCAGAACATTGCATTTCTATTCCTTTATGGATTATACTTTTTGTGACTGTCACTAGGGAATAAAAAGAAGTATTGCTTAAAATACTGCATCCAGCAGTGAAACCAAATCACATTCTCCATGAATCCATGGGGGTGATCTTCTTTTAGCATAGTGGGCTGGGAGACTTTAATGACAACAAAATCAGGCGCGGATATCCGGCACCATCAGCTTCCCTCCAGAAATCGGCACAGAGTAGCCTAATCTATGCAGCAGCTAAAGAACAAAGTACAGCACAGGAACAGGCCTTTTGGCCCTCCAGGCTTGCGCCGATCATGATGCCTACCTAAACTAAAACCGTGTGCACTTATGGAGTCCGTATCCCTCCATTCTCATCCTATTCATTTATTCCTCTAGCTGACGCTTAAATGTCACTATCATACCTGCTCCCACCACCACCCTGGGTAATGTCTTCCAGACATTCACCACCCTCTGTGTAAAAAATGTGCCCTCCTCTAAACTTTTCCCGACACACTTTAAACCTATGCCTCTGAGAACTTGACTTTTCTACCCTAGGAAAGAACATCTATGTACTCTGTCCAAGCCACTCATAGTCTTATAAACTTCTATCAGGTCAGCCCCCAACCTCTGTAATTCCAGTGAGAACAAACTCTAAACTCCCCTCATAGCTCATACCCTCCAAACCAGGCAACATCCTGGTAAACCTCTTCTGTACCCTCTCCAAAATATCCACATCCTTCCGGAAGTACGGTGACCAGAGTTGTACACAATATTCTAAACGAAGCCTAATTAAGGTTCTGTACAGCTGTAGCACGACCTGTGAATTTTTATACTTAGTGCTCCAAACGATGAAGGCAAGAATGCCTTATGCCATCTTGACTACTTTTGCCACCTGTGTTGGCACTTACAGTGATTAGTGCAGATGAATGCCCAGATCTCCCTAACTGTTATTACCCCTGAGGGGTCTAGCATATACGATTCCTACATGCACTGGAGCTTACAAAGTGCATTATCTCACACAGTTAATTTAAATTTAGTTTGATTCTCATTAGTCGACCTGAGACTGAAGTCTCTGGGCGTGCCAGACCCCCCCACCCACCTCACCAGGAGTATTTCACTCCAGCAGGGATTACTATAGCTCCCCACAAACGGGGAGCTGGTGACCTGACTCCACTGGATGAGGAGAGGTGGGGGGGGATGCGCTGTGCAGTGCAGGCCCTCCAAATGGTTGGATGGCCAGCGGGACTGGAGGTGTTTATTACCACCATGACAGTGCCAGCCTGGGCCCCAGTGGCAAAGTACCATAGTCCCGGGACAGAGGGGGTTGTCAAGTGGGGAGAATCTGTGCGGGTCCCTCTGCCATGCTGTAAATATCGGTTGGGTGGAGGGGGAGGCCAGAGAATGGGGTTGGCCTTCGGGATGGGGAAGGGGGCTAGCACAGTGTGCACAGCAGGATCAGCAGTTGGGCTTGGGCGAGGGTGGGGCGGGGGGAGGGGGTCATACGGCTGGCGTTGCAGGGGTCACAGGGCTGGACAGCAATCGAGCTGGCCAGTAATCGGGAGAAGTCTCACCACACCTGGTTAAAGTCCAACAAGTTTATTTGATAGTAAACCCACAAGCTTTCGGGGTTTGCCCCTTCATCAGGTGAGTGGAGAGTGGTGAGTGGAGACCAAACGTTTGTGGGTTTACCATCAAATAAGCTTGTTGGACTTTAACCTAGTGTTGTGAGACTTCTTAGTGTGTTTATCCCAGTCCAACGTCGGCATCTCCACATCAGTAATCGGGAGACCAGCTGACAGGTGCCATCTTGCATATGCTGATCTCAGTGCTGACAGATCAGTGTATGCCCGGTGGCCTGCTTGGTACTATGCTGCCAATCTCACCAGCTGGAATAGGCCCAGCCCACTGGTTTTTGGCATGAGTTATGCTTGTGCACTCTGCAATGCACAAGAGTTTCATTTTTGAAACTCCCACTGAAATATTTACTCTGATTTTTATGCAAATTCCAGTTAGAATCTTTTTGGGAGCATCCCACCTCATATTTCTGAAAAGCAGACTTTCTGTGTTTTTATTAGAAAGGCTATACTTGGAGGAAAATTCCATTATTCTTAAGAATCTGTAAACCATTGGCTCACAGCTCGGCTTCCCTTTATCCTCCTGACCATCTACATGGATAATGATGATCCGGCTCCTCCTGCAGCTCATACAGGGAATTGCAGGAATAGAAGGACTTGCATTAAAACAACAGCCTGGTGTGTATAACTTTCAGAAGCTTAACTAGTTCAGTGCTGGCTTCCAGATGCAAAGAACATGAAGAACTGGGCTGTGGTGAGGATGGACTCACTTGCATAGAGTCCAAATTCCAGCAAAGACCATTGGGCTGAATGGCCTGCTTCGGTGCTCCACATTCTGTGTAATCCTGTGTCAGTGCAGGGTCAGATAATGTCATTCAAGGCAGTGGCAGCCCAGCAAAGTTGGTCGATGTGTCCCGCACAAGAGAAGTTGGGTAAGAAGGGGGAATGAAAATCAACAGTTTGTTATTAGTTTTGGATTGCTGTCATGGCAGGAATGCCAATGTGCCCATACCAGCCTCATAGCTGAAAAGACAGGCAACACTCACTGGATGACTTCAAATCCAAACAATATTATTGAAAGGGAAGGGATGACAGAGAGGGCTCCCAATTTTTCCAGCTCTGTACTGACCAAAATCAATGTGTCCTTTAAAAGACAACTAATAACCACGAGTGCTGCAACTGTCAGGATTTTTCTTGTACATTTTCAAAAGAGAGATAAACGTTTATCAGAATCATAGAATCTCTACAGGACAGGAGGAAGCCATTCAGCCCATCAAGCCTGCACCGACTTTCCAAAAGAGTATCTTACCAATGCCCACACCACCCTCATGATTCCTCAAGTGTGTACCACAGCTAATCCACTTAATTATCTTTGGATAGTAAGGGGCAATTTAGCTGGGTCAATCCACCTAACCAGCACATCTTTGGTTAGTTGGAGGAAACCCACGCAGACACGGGAAGAACTTGCAAATTCCACACAGTCACCCAAGGCCAAAACTGTACACAGCCATACCCGTTCGTTTGGTATTATAAAGTTTGAGGGTACTTTGTGCATTTGTTTTTCCCAAGGGCGAAGATTTGAAAATGATGCAGACCTGTAATCCAATTTTGGTCCTCTGGAGAATCTGGAGGTTGAAGAAGATTGATCTGCAATTGTCTATTGTTTGCAGAAGCAGATCATTGTTAAATTCTCCCTCAATGGACCCAAACAGGTGCCAGAGTGTGGCAACTAGTGGATTTTCACAGTAACTTCATTTCAGTGTTAATTTAAGCCCATTTGTACAGTAACAGGTGAATTTTAAACTTTAAAAGAGCCTATCAAGTTCCCTCAAGACATGACGAAGGGTCACCTTGACTTAAAACATTGGGTCTATTCTCTCTCCACAGTCAGACCTGCTGAGATTTTTCAGCATTCTCTATCTTTGTTTGGAAAATTTTCTGTAATTATTTTGAGAAGGGTAGCCATTAACCACAGAAAAGATCGTTTGATTTTTAATGAGTTCTCAAAGATAGGCCCTGAAAGGACATTTGCATTTTAATGACTATGTCCAGAGATGAAGATTAGTTCAGGGGATTTTTTAGTTCCTTGTGTATTGGCAGGAAAGAAAAGGTCACCTGACCTCTCAATTCCAATTTTGTTTTAAGGTAAAATGTCAATTTCAACTTCATACCTCACAAAGCATGAGCATGACAATGGTAACCAATTGATTAAGGCATGCCTTTTCAAAGAGGGGATTGCAACTTGCAGTTGGCTCGCAGACAAGTGTAAAAAGGATCGCGGTGTTAGCCAAACATCACCTGAACTGTGTGCCAAGAATTGCCCAGACTAGTCTAAATGCAGCCAAACCTCTCTGCTTCAATTTATGGAACAGTGTTCCACTTGGAACAGTGGCCAAACAAAGGCAATGGTGATCGTATCAGCGTACCCTGCATATACGCTTGGTGTGGAGATGCCGGCATTGGATTGGGGTAAACACAGTAAGAAGTCTCACAACACCAGGTTAAAGTCCAACATGTTTATTTGATAGTAAACCCACAAGTTTTCGGAAACGCTGCTCCTTCGTCAGGTTCATCAACTTTCCACTCACCTGAACAGCGTTTCTGAAAGCTTGTGGGTTTACTATCAAATAAACTTATTAGACTTTAACCTGGTGTTGTGCGATTTCTTACTGCATACACGTTTGGTGCCAAGCTCCCTGTGCGTACTTGCTTTTGGTGTGAATTCACGTGGTGGCACGCTTCTTTTACTTGCAAATAAGACAAGAAGCCTGTGGATACGCAGGCTGGACATCTCCAGTCCCAAGAGCAGCACACCCCGCCCCCGTCTGTGGATTTCCTGTCGGCTTGTGGTGACGTCAATGGGAATTCCACTGACCGTGGCAGGACCAGAGAATCCTACTGCCATCAAACAACACGCCACTTCCCTCCGATGGGAAGCACACGGCTGGGAGGCCAGAGAATCTTGCTCGAAATGTTTTATTATTAGCAACAGCCAGGATGACTACTAGGCAGTGTACCTATTGCCAAGATCTCATGTAAGGATGAGAGCTGCTCTGGAGAGTCCATGGCAGGTCATACAGTGCTACTGTTAGCTCTGTACCCGTGTACCAGAGCCTCTGGTGAACAGCCTGCAAAGAAGAAATTAAAATCAGGGAGATGATGATTTCTTGAGGTACGGTTTTGTTAATTGTGCCCAGGCAAACCAGAGTGCAAAGCCCACGTGTGTTATAAGTGGGGAAATACTGGTGAATGAGTGAACGTGAAGTGGGTCCCAAAGCTCAGCCCATTGGCAAAAGTGAGTTCTGGGAAAAGAAGTTTGGAAAACACTGGATTAAGGTACAGAAGGGAGGCCAGAATCCGTTCATCACTGAAGTCAAACTAAGAGAATTATCAGCTGAAAGATGACTGACATCTTAACATATGGCTGACTTACAAGGATTTAAAGATTATTCGATTTTATTTTGAAAACTTCCTGCTCAGCACAATAACTTATTGCCTTCCACACAAAGACAACGTGGCAGAAATCACAGCCCAACCGATTTTCAATAGTAACAGCGACAGGAAAATAAAAGATGTCAGGAAATTCAATGTCATGCCATGTCATGAGAAATCAGACCTATTAACTCTTATCAATTATTAATTTAATGACCATGAAGAGATACCTTTACTTAAAAGTAGAGTTTCACCCTCAGTACTCCCTTTGATGAGCAAAAATAAAATGAAGCCACAAAAAATAAGTCATCCCATTTTCAGTCCGTTTTAGTTTATTCATCTCCAGAGTTTTGTATGCTGCTGATACTCACTTCTGAAGCACTGTCCAATTGGGAGAATTGCGATTAAAACTGCCTCAGTCTCAGCCTTATTCAGCCTGAACACTTCTGTGATTGAATGCATATGCTGGCAAGCGCGGGTGTCATAAAGCGCTGGTGATATTAGTTTCACTTTTCCGCTTTGATATCTTCATGAATAAGGTCAGAACTCACCAATCAAACAAAATATTCAAAATATTCCACAGAATGTGACATACAAAAAATAAATCTTTGCTCAAAAAAAGTCTATTTAATTAGCTAGCAGAAAAGCATAAAATGCAACTGACTAAGATGTACTTAGGGATGAAATATGATCAACAGCTACAAAGGCCAAGTGTCAGCTGATCTATCCATACAGTTTTGTAATTTGTATACTTGAGGACTGAGGTTGTTTTTGGCTGGTAAATTTTGCATGTAAGCTGTCACTGGTTAGGTCTTGTGGTCAAAGACATGACTCATATCATTGAGTATTTTTCATTTTAGTGCAGCACATGCCCCTGCCTACATGAATGGGGATGAGTGGGAACGGTCAAGAACTTCTGGTTTTTAGGTGTCCAGATCACCAACAACCTGTCTTGTTCCCTCCTTATTGACATTATAATTAGGAAAGCCCACCAGTACCTCTACTTTCTCAGGAGGCTAAGGAACTTTGGTATGTATGCTGTAACTCTCACCAATTTTTATACATGCACCATAGGAAGCATCCTTTCCAAATACCTGTTGGAAAATCTCAGCAGGTATAGCAGCATCTGTAAGGATAGAAAAGAGCTATTGAGATTTTCCAGCATTTTCTCTTTTGGTTTCAGATTCCAGCATCTGCAATAATTTGCTTTCATCCTTTCTGGATATATCCCAATTTGGAGTGGCTCTTGCTCTGACCAAAACCACAAGAAACTACAAAAGGTTGTGAAAATAACGCAGTACACCATGCAAACCAGCCTCCCATCCACTGATTCTGTCTACACTTCTGCCTCTGCAGCCAGCATAATCAAAGACCCCATGCTCCCAAGGCATACTCTCTTCCATGCTCCTCCGTCGGGAAAAAGATACAAAAGTCTGAGACAACATACCAACTGACTCAAGAACAGCTTCTTCTATGGTGCCAGACTTTTGAATTGACCTACTTTAAATTAAGTTGATCTTTCTCTACACGCTAGCTGTGGCTGCAACACTACATTCTGCACCCTCTCCTTTCCTTTTCTATGAATGGTATGACTTGTCTGTTCAGCATGCAAGAAACAATATTCTTTACTACATACTAATACATGTGATAATAATAAATCAAATCAAATCAAACTGATGTGAATACATAAGCGGACAAGCAAGAACCGTCTTTCCAAAGAAATGGGTATGAGGTGGTTCAGCTCTATTCTCACTTTGTTGATCAGCTGGAACTTGGCTGCTTTCACTCCGAACTTTTTCATCTTATTAAGACTGAAGATCTCAATCTTGGTTCAGAGGTTGGAACACAGTAGGTGCTGATCAAGCCAAACCCCAATGTTAGATGAGAGGCCAATACTTTGCGATTATTATCATCAGCATAAAAAGAAATTTGGCCGCATTCTTTCTCTGGCCTTTCTTGCCGAATAATGAATTGGAATTATTTTGCACTCATTCCAAATAACTGAAGCAGCTAATTTCACGCAGGTTGATATTTCTTTTTCTGAGATTTGCATCAAGTGTAACAAATCAGTTTCGTCTCATCTTGAAAAATATCATCCACAAGTGTCTTTTGCAATGAAAATGTAAAGTAGGAAAGGGAAGGAAAGGAATTTTGAATATTGATTAGCTCGTAAAATGTAACTGATTCAAATGGAAACATTTTAAATATTGAATTCAAATTAGTGGTCACAGCTGGGGAAATCCTACCATTTTTGGATGCCCAGACATTGTTACACGCCCAATAGGCAACTAACTGCCTGGTCTCAGGGCACTCATCCCTTTAAGGACATGGACCTGTCTCTAGGAGCTCCCAGCCAATCAAAGATTAACCAGCTCTTCAGTCCCAATAGTGCCAGTGGGAGAAGTGGCCACTACTGGTACTGCATTTGGATAAGAGCAACAACAATGGAGGGAAGAACAGAGGCAAGTAAGTGCATTCATCAGTACCAATCAGGCAACCCCCCTCATGGGGAGGGGGGTGAGGGAATGATCATTGTTGAGGGAACAAAGAGCTTTCTGAGAAACGTGGGCCTTGCTATCAGGGTTGTTGGGGGAGAGGGAAGCCTCCATGAGCCGCAGAGATTCCTCATCCTAAACTTTCAAGGAGGCACTACCTTTTACTGGGCAGCCTTCCCACAAGGCATTGAGCACTCCCCTTCCCTGCAAGATGGGGGCATGAGGACCTTAAGTGATCTTTAATTGGCTAGGGCCTCATTTGGCTTCCAGTTGGGGAGGCCATCTTCGACCTCCCCTCCCAATTATTTAGCAACCCTCTCTTGCCTCCTAGTCTGCAGCCAGAAGGGGAATTGAATTCCACCACTGTCTCCTTTTCAGATGTTCTGTTCAGTTTGAAAAGTATTATTTAAAAACCGCATACCAGTATGTATTTTTCTCAAGCTGATGTATGCTTGGCATAGATTATGTCTATCGCATTATGAAGATATAGAATAGAGTTTAATTGAGTACAGTTCATGTCACCTTCACGTCATATAAAAGCCAAAAAAGCATGGAAAGAAAAACAAACTACGTCCAAAACTCATGGAAGTAGAAAATACTGAGAGTCGCCAATGCTGCAACATAGATCTTTGATAGGTGCCAAGGACTTTATGAATTAAAACCATGCTTGGGTCACAAGCCAACATTTCTCATTCCATGAAAAATAAACTTTTAGCAATCTCTCAATGATCCAGAAGAATGACCTTTTGACCTCAGCTACTGTTTCAATTTCAATCACGATAAGAAATTGCAAGGGAAAATAATTCGGATGGGAAAAGATTGTCAACATTTTCATGCCGTGTTTAAAATATTCTGCGGGTCCTTCGTCTGAACTCAAACCAAGCAAAATATCTGGAGATCATTTATTTTTAAAGGAATCTTGACATTATGGTGCTATATCTATTATTAACAAACATGCACGACTCCTAAGAACTGGAGAACTAGCAGATGTAATCATAAAGAGAAAATGTTAGAGAAACTCAGTAAGTTTGACAGCATCTGTGGAGTGAGAATTGAGCCAAGGTTTCGAGTAGTCATCAGAGAGGCTCTCGCAGGCCGTTGTGGCTGCTAATGCTTCTTTCTCAATAGTTGTAAACCTTACCTCCATGTCTGTGAAAAACTGTGAGGTCCATCTTTATTTTCCATCTTAATAAACTTGAAAGCAGTCTAAAGTGAGATCATGTTCTTCTACTCAATAATGATGACTTTTGGATCTGTATCCTTATATTTTAATCTTACCAAATGTTGACCTATTACTTCTGGATTTTGCAATTGAAAGGAGAAGGCTGTAACATGATACTTTCAAGCTACTTTCCTTCATCACATATTACTGAAAAGCCTGCACCGGTTCTGACTTGAAGTCTGTGGGATGACCATCAATTTCTCAATTAATGATTATTTTCTGTATTGTTATCTGCCCCGAATAAACTCATACTTGGCTCTTCTGCTTCTTGGATTTAACATGACCTTGTTATTTCCTCTTTCTTCCTGTGAGCAATTTGTACTTTAGATTGGGAGACACTTATAAAATGGCTTAACTTTCAACAGTTGTGGCATTCTGCTTCCTCGACTGGGAATTCTTCCCAGCTCTGCACTCTTCACTTCTGAGCTTTTCTGGGTCCTACCCTCTGTTTGCTGCCACCATGTTTCATCTTGTGTTTGGAGACTAGATGGGGTATCTTTAGGGCTTGCCTGTTACCCCCAGAATGCTGCCATGGATTGTTCTTCATAAAAATTGTTGCTTATTTACAGATCCATGTACATCCCAGCACATGAGATTGTACTGTTCCCTACCCGATCTCAGTCAGTTAAGCATGTGACATTGCATCATTGTTAAATGAATAAATACATAAAGCTTGTTAGTGTCACAAGTAGGCTTATACTATCACTGCAATAGATTTACTGTGAAAATCCCCAGCTCATCACACTCCAGCACCTGTTCAGGTACACTGAGGGAGAATTCAGCACAGCCAATGCACCTAACCAACACATATTTCAACTGTAGGAAGAAACTGGAGCATCCAGAGGAAACCCACACAGACAAGAGGTGACTGTGCAGACAGTGATCTAAGCCAAGAATCAAACCTGGGTCCCTGGGAGCCAGCAGTGCTAACCTCTGTGGCACCAAGCTGCTCTGTATCAGGTCTCCTGATTTTTAAGCCTTTACTCTACATCCACAAACTGATTTTTGTACAAACAAACTCGATTTTCACTTTAATTATTCATATTTATATGAATAGACATCCACAGAGGTTTAAAGAGCCATGTACTGTGGATGCTGGATATTTTAAATTTAAATACTTAAAAAATGTAAAAAGAAAATGCTGGAAATATTCTACAGGCCAGACAGTATCTGTGAAAAAATCTGCCTCAGCATCACCTCTGCACTTTCCTAACCAAGTCTCTCAAAGTGTTGGACATCATCCCATCACAAGCCAGGATTTCCCCATAAGATGTGTTGGGTGGGGTGGTGCAGGAGGAGGAGCTTGACCACTTCAGGAATACCTTGAAGAGCTATGCAGTATGCACCAAAACAGCCAAAATTTCCTGACTCAATAGCAAAATGCAGAGTTTAACTAAGCTCAAGAAAAGTAAAACAAAAACATAATATTCATAGCTCCTTGAAAGTGGAGACACAGATGGACAGAGTAGTGAAGAAGGCATTCAGCATGCTTAGTTTTATTGGTCAGAACTTTGAATACAGGAGTCTTGTTGAAGTTGTACAAGATATTGGTAAGGCCATACTTGGAATACTATGTATAGTTCTGGTCACCCTATTATAGAAAGGATATTATTAAACTAGAAAGACTTTACTAGTATGTTACAGGGACTTGATGGATTGAGTTATAAAGAGGCTGGATAGACTGTGACATTTTCTCTGGAGCATAGAAGGCTGAGGGGTGATCTTATAGACATCTATAAGATCTATAGGGGCATGGATCAGCTAGATAGCCAATACCTTTTCTCAAAGGTAGAGGATTTAAAACTAGAGGATATAGGTTTAATGTGAGAGGGGAGAGATACAAAAGAGTCCAGAGGGGCAATTTTTTCACACAGAGGGTGGTGAGGGTCTGGAACAATTTGCCAGAGGTAGTAGTAGAGGCCAGTACAATGTTGTCTTTTAAAAAGCATTTAGACAGCTACATGGGTAAGATGGATACAGAGGGATGTGGGCCAAATGTGGACAATTGGGACTAGCTTCGAGGTTAAAAAAAATGGCGGCATGGAAAAGTTGGGCCAAAGGTTCTGTTTCAATGCTGTAAACCTCGATGACTCTATGATTTACGAATGTTCTAAATTGTTCGATCTTCTAAGTGTTGTATATACAAGTTAAACTGAGAGAGATGTTCAATAATCATGAGGGGGCTAGACACAGCAAATTGGGGAAATTGTTCCTGCTCACAAAAGGATCAAGAAAAAGAAGAAACAGATTCTAAGTCATTTACAAAAGAAGCAAATGTGATGTGAGAAAAGTGGTCTTGCCGTTCCGTGGCACTACTGCCTGGCACTGTTCCAGGGTGACAGTGGACAGGCTCAGGGCACTGTTCATCCATATCCCTCACTACCAGGGGGTTATACTCACCTCCGCAGTCCCTGGTTTGGTCCCATTATTGAAGTATATTTAAACTCATGGTATTCAGGTTAATCTCAGATGGTGCTGGACATGGCAACTTCTTTGATACCTTGCATACTCTCTAATTCTATCTTTTACTCTTGTTTTATGCTTTTTAAACTCTACTCTAACTTTTTAAAGTTTTAATTCAATCTCTTACAGATTTGGCTCCTGCTGCCATCAGACCTTTGAATGGACTTACCTCGCATTAAGTTGATCTTTCTCTACAGCCTAGCTATGATTCTAACACTACATCCTGGACCATCTCCTCTCCTTTTCTATGAACGGTGTGCTTTGTCTGTACAGCGCACAAGAAACAATATTTTCACTGGATACTAAAACTTATGACAATAATAAATCAAATCAAAATGCCCTCACTGGGGGTGAACTTGATGTTGTCACTGGCAGGACACAAAGAAGATGTCAAACTGAGATCTCATTGCCCCAAAGTGCATCATGGCCTTCTTGGGAGACATAGCAGGATTTGTACCCATGGGGCCAGAAAATCACTACCGTGGAAAATGCTAACAAAATCATACTTCAAAAATAAAGTAACCTTATCAAATAACAGATAGCAAAGTTCTTCAGATCCACACAAGGTCCTTATTATATTTGGGCAGACTTACAAGGCCAAATGGCTCCACATTTTCTTATACATAACAAGAGGATAGTTTCTCACACTGACGGATGTAAATATTTTGAAAATATCAAGAATCACATAAACAGCAGACTGTGGCAATTTAGATTAGAATTTATTTTCCTTAAATAAGAGAGGAATAAGGTTCCAGTCAGATTTAAATCACGAGGAACGATTGCAGCAGTTCAATATATAAATTAGCAACAGTACTAGTAGTTTGCTGATAAAATTAGTATTCCTCCCTATGTTACACAAGAATTGATTTTCTTTTTAAATTCAGTGTATTCAGGAGAATTTCCCACATCGACAAATTTCAGATTGAATGGGAAAAGATACATTGCTGGCCCTGGGTTTTTAGGAATGATGTGGATCCAATAAATCAAGTGTCAGTCGGTAACATTTAGGGAAATTGGTCATTGAACTATAAAGTTTAGGTTGACTACCATAAAGGATGCGGACATACATGTTTTCAGGGATTAGATTATGTCAAGAATTTCTCAAGTTCAGCAGTGACATTGAGCTACAAATGGATTTAAAGATTCCAAAGATTCTTGAGTTAGTGGCACATTAGCACAGAGGTTCTGCCTCACAGCGCCAGGACCCGGATTCAATTCCAGCCTTGGGTGACTATCTGTGTGGAGTTTGCAAATTCTCCCCATGTCTGCATGGGTTTCTTTTGGGTACTCCAGTTTTCTCTCTCAGTCCAAAAATATGCAGCTTAGGTAGATTGGCCATGCTAAATTGCCCCTTAGTGTCAAAGATGTACGGGTTAGCTGGATTGGCAATGCTAAATTGCCCCTTAGTGTCAGGAGGATTAGCAGGGCAAATACGTGGGGTTACGAGGATAGGATCTGGGCTGAGCTGTTATTGGTGCACGTTCAGTGGGCCAAATAACTTCTTTCTGCATTGTAGGATTCTATGATTTTACGACTGGAAGCAATCCAAGATAAAAGTAATTAACTGGGGGGATGGCCAACTTCAATAAGGTGAAATGGATCTGGCCAAATTAAATTGGAATCAAAACTGGCAGGCAAAACTGTAATGGAACAGAATGCTGCCTTTAAAGTGGAGATACATTGAGTGGGAAGGGCAGGACCTGCAAACCTAAAATTTCTGGTTGATGAAAGGAATGGAGAATGTAAGGAGTAGAAACAGAGGAAGACCACATAGCTCATCAAGTCTGCTCCACCAGTCACTATGATCATATAAGAGTTTGGGCTCCAATTCCACTTTTCTTCCTACTCCTCATTTCCCTTGGAGACTATATATCTGTTTATATCATCCTTAAATACACTCATAGAATCCTTACAGCACAGGAAGAGGCCAATTGATTCATCGGGCCTGCACCAACAACAATCCCACCCAGACCCTATCGCCAGAATCTCCATTGACAACCCTCTGAAGTAGAGAATCCACAACATTTCCAGTGAAGAAATTTCTCCCATTTCAGCCCTAAATGATCACCAGCCCTCAGCAAGCTTCTTCACTATCCATGAAACTGTGCTGCCCTTGTTCTCGATTTCCCAGCAAAGGGAATCAATGTGCCGGATTTTCCAATCCTGCTTGTCCAAAACTGGAAAATCCTGCCTGGAGGTCAAAGGACCTCAAGGTCCCACTGCCCCCCTCCCCCCACCTGCTGTAATTCCTGCGATGGCGAGGCAGAAAAATTCCTTCCAATGTCTTCATCCCCTCAAGCCCCTTGATAATCTTGAACATTTCAGTGCGATCACCTCTTATTCAAAGCAAAAAAAGGATGCACATGACAGATATCAAATTGGAGAAAATCAAGCTCAATATAGAGCGTTCAGAGGAGAAGCAAATAAGAGATGCAAACAGAGAATCTGACAAGCGAATGGCAGATAATAAAAACAGGAATTCAAAAACCTTCTAAAGGCATATTAATAGTAAAAAGTTGGCAAATGGGTGAGTGGAGTGATTAGGAACCATAAAGGGAATTTACGCATGGATGCAAGTGGGCATGACCGAAGTACTAAATAAGTACTTTGTCTCCAATTGCTGCACTTTTCTTGAACAAGGGTAGATTTGCAATTCTCTAGTCTACTGGCATACTACCCCATGTCTAAGGAGTATCAGGAGTTTATGATCAGTCCCTCTGCAATTTCCACTCTTACGTCTCTCAGTCTCCTTGGATGCATCTCATCTGGTCCTGGTAATGTGTCCAATTTGATGTACAGCCCACCTTTCGAAAATCTCTTCTTTTTTACATTTTAGGGTGGGATGTTCCGGCTGCACTCGCCCTAAGACCAGAAATTGCCACCCAAGGCCAATGCACCATTTCATGGTCCGCCAAATTTTCTGTCCCGCCCACTATGTGGCAGGAGGGATGGGAAAATTCCACCCCTTATGTCTCAAAATCCCTCGCTTCATTATGACTCAACTGGCATCTTCCTCCTTGGTAATAAATGGGACAATTATCTGGAAGGGAAAGAAAAATGCCAGACAGGGTGCTGCTACCAGATGAGTTTTGCCTTGCTGAGAACCAGCACGGAACTGACAGCCCGAAGGGCCTTCATCAGTGCTATAAACATTCCATGGTCCTTTGAATAAGGCAGAGTATATTTTGCCATCGCCAAATCTTTATTACATTGTAAAACAGGTTATGGAGCAAAACAATTTCCAAATTAAAAATTTGCTCTGAATTATCGATGAGGTATTTGGTCATGGAATGCATCATGTCTGAGTCTAGTCTGGTTCTTGGACGACCTCTACATTGCTAATTCCTGTCCTGAAGTCACTGAGGCAAGGGGAGAAGTAATGCAATTTCCCATATCTACTCAGAGCACAGATGCTGATTGCTGTATTCCTCCATCTCTCCCCCCACACCCCGCCAAGAAAGGAAAGGGAAAGGGGGAGGACAATTTGCATTCATACAACACCTTTTACGACTCCAAAGTGTCAGTCAAGTACTTTCTAATTTATTCACTGCTGTTTAATAGAAAAATGCAGCAGGCAATTCTCACATAGCCAGATTCCACAACTGGTAATGCAACAAATAAACCAGGTAATCTGCATCATGGTGCTGATTGAGGAAAATTGAGCATAAATGTGGAATTAACCTTGAGATTTCTACAGTCTATATTATATGGTTGTGTGTTAGGCTATCAGGGAAGTTACCTTCACCTTCGCTAACCTTGCTCCATGGAAATTATACTTCCCTCTACCAAAATGTGTCTCAAATTAAATCTTTGCACATCACTAAAATCTGGGTGAGGCAAAAGCCAATAGCTGTCATCTTTCTCCCTTTGGGAAAAGTTGGCAATATATTCCTTTTGCTGAAAAATAAATTCACTCCAAATCGAAAGCAAAGCAATACCTTGTCGCAAACCTAAAATATTTACCAATCACAGGGCAGAGTACAAGATTCCCAAAATGATTTCCTCCTCTCCCCACAAATCTAGGATTTGGCAGCTGGGAAACAAATGCAAGTCAGAGTGTGGGCTTCACGTGAAGCAGAGGAAACATCAAGCAAACTAAAAAATTCTGTCTTGAAGATCTATAACATTAGGTCATCTATCTCAATAGCACACCCCTTCTAGAAGAACAGAGGGAAGTTAACATTGGAAAAGACATGCCACCGCATCCACCTCTATGTGACCAATTAACAGAATAGAGTCCTTACAGATGGAGATCAATCGGTCCTTCGATTTGCACTGACAACAATCTTATCCAGGCCCTATCCCTATAACCCCATGTATTTTCCCTACTAATCCCACTGACACTAAGGGGCAATTTAGCATGGCTCATCCATCTAAGCAGCACATCTTTGGACTGTAGGAGGAAACCCAGAAGAAACTCATGCAGATGCTCGAGCAAGACTGGAAATTCCCACCCGAGATGTACAGGCATTTCCATTGTCCGTCCCTCGCGTGCTCTGACTTTGTGGAGGGCGGAGAGATGGAATTCTGGCGGGGGAGAACATATAAACTCCATCCATACAATCACCCAAGGCTGGAATTGAAGCCAGGTCCCGCCATTGTGTGACAGCACTGCAAACTGAAAAAATCACTGGAGACAGTTTCTTGTTAACTACTACATCTAAACCCTCTATAATTTAAAACAAGTAAAGATCACAATTACTCCACTGGCCAATACCCCATAAGTGTTGGACTGCTCTGAAGAATCCTTTTCAGTTAGGATACCTCATTCTGCTGACAGGATTTCATCAGATGTTACTTCAATGTGTATGGTGTTTGTTCTCAATTGTCAGTATTCACTACTGATATTAAATTATGTGGCAGTTAGAACTTCAGCCTCCATAATGTGGAGAACACCAGATCCATCCGATTATTGATATGTGTACTGTTAGGGTTAAATAAGGAAAGCGGAGACTATGTGGCCCAGCTGCTTGGTTGCAAAAATACTCACGCCTTCTAGGCTCTATCCAGTTTTCCTTTGAATTGCTCCATATGACAGTTTCAACCTAGCCTCTGGCAATTTGAAATCAGTTCTGCCATGTAACAGGAAACAAATCCAACCTTCCTTTCCCATTTCTAACCACGCTCCTTGTCAACCTCTCTGCATGACGAGCATTCATGTTTTTTTTTGCCAATTTGATGAACAAGCTCATCCTGTAATTTTGATTAGATAATAAAACATAGAAAATGTTCTTTCCAAATAAGCTGCAGTTAGCAAAAAGAGGACTGTAATAGGCAATCAACATTTCTACAAATTTCAACAGTGTTAGCTATTTATATATTTTATACTTAATTTCAATTAAAAAAATGAATCTACTCATCTGTCAAAATGTGTAATATCTATATATATTAAAAAAAGCCCTGTTAACAACTGTCATGCATGCATCTTCTCCTTTGTCAGGGCATTCTGCAGTAATATAATCTCAACCCAACGCACCTCACATTCAGTAAAAAAAATCCAACTCTTCTTTTCCAACAGCGCATAATAAGGCAGAGTTGACACGCTCACCATCATGAAATAACACTCAGGATACCGGGATCTCAAAAGGCATAATGAGCTTTGGGGTTACCTGGTGGTCTTCAAGCCAAAAATGCCAAAGCTATATAGTAAAATGCGTTGCAAATGTAAAAAAAGGCTTACTCTATAAGTGTCATTTGAACTGAATTGGCAAATCCCCAACATAAAAGCTCTGTAATACTAAAAAGGATTGATACACTCCGAATAATCGTGCATGCGACAGATTACCAAATTCCACAGTACTGCATATCTCTAAACAGGCAGAAGACAGACAAGGGTGCTGGAGAATTCCATTAACTCATCATAATTCCTCCAGACCTCGGCGAGGTTATTTCACCCCTGTTAATGGCACACAACTCTGTCACAACTTTATCGTTTGGCATTCACAGTAATAATGAACAAGCTGGATTGGATCCTTTCGAAGAAATATGAGAATGGAAAATATAATCACATACTCTCCTGTTCCCTAAAGATTGCTTATACAATATCCATGCAAACCACAAGTCAGGAATAAAGCTATCATCTGGACTAAAGACTATCATCTGGTGCACAACAGACTGTCGCCATTTCAAGATGATATTTTACACACATCTTTTGAAACAATCATAGAACCCTACAGTGCAGAAAGAGCCCTTGGGCCCATCGAGTCTGCACCCACCACAATCCCACCCAGGCCCTACTCCACATCCTCACATATTTTATCCGCTAATCTCTCTAACCTAAGCATCTCAGGACACTAAGGGGCAATTTTACCATGGCCAATCAATCTAACCCGCACATCTTTGGACTGTGGGAGGAAACCGGAGCATCCAGAGGAAACCCATGCAGACACCAGGAGAATGTGCAAACTCCACACAGACAGTGACCCGAGCCGGGATTCGAACCCAGGTCCCTGGAGCTGTGAAGCAGCAGTGCTAACCATTGCGCTACTGTGCCGCCCTTTTGAAGCATCTCCTACTGTAGTAGCATTTGAGCCTTTATTTTCAGGAATTAGATATAGCTCTTGGGACTAATGGAATCAAAGGATATGGGGGAAGCCAGAACAGGATGTTGAACTTGAGGATCAGCCATGATGACAATGAATGGCGGAGCAGATTTGAAGGGCCAAATGGCCTACTCCTGCTTCAATGTTTCTAACCTGAGTCCTATGGCCGCAAGTCACTTGCACTCACTTGTTGCAATGAAAGGAGTTAACTACAGTTTATAGTTTTGGCTAATTTGTGCTCAATACCATTTTAGATATTGAAAAAGAAATGCATTCTTAGCAAAAGTAGTTTATTTATTAGTGTCATAAGTAGGCTTACATGAACACTGCAATGAAGTTACTGTGAAAATTCCCGAGTCGCCACACTCCGGCACTGTTCAGGTACACCGTGGGAGAATTTAGCTTGGTCAATACACTAACTAGCACATCTTTCGGATTGCGAGAGAAAACTGGAGCGCCCTGAGAAAACCCACACAGACACGGGGAGAACGTGCAAACTCAGCACAGACAGTGATCCAAGCCGGGAATCGAACCAGGTCCCTGGTGCCGTGAAACAGCAGTTCTAACCACTGTGCCAATGCAAAGTTGCTCAAAGAAAGGGACTTCCTTGAAAAATATATCATGTTGAAACAATAGTAAGACCAGCAACTTACGCTAACATAATGCATTTCATGTCACAAAATATCATAAGAGGTTTGATAATGATAAAGTAAGCTGTGGCAGGAACGTTACATATGGTGACAGAGAGCATTGAATGGTTAAACACTGAGGAGCATTTAAAGGATGGCAGTGATGTGGCAAGGGAGAGAACTTTAGTGAGCAGATTCCAGGTGTGTGGCACGTGTGGCTGGTGCTGTGAGGAATGGAACACAGCCGATCAGAGTTGACTGACAGACAATTCCTAGAAAGGATTAGAAAGCTGTGTTGGCATGAAGCCGTAGGTATATTCACAGAGAATCACAGAGCAAGGACATGGTTGCCATCACTGGTGAGTTATCTGTCAAGTCAAACTTTTCCTGAATTGGATAGATATCCTTGGCCCTTCATTTTCTGGAGTGATGTTCTGAAATTCCTGATCATCACAACTTTGAGAAGGCTCATCGCCACTTTGTCAAAGCAACACAAAATGTGCAAAAGAAAAATAGCCTTGCCAGTACTGCAAATAACCCAAGAACAAACAAAAGAACGGGCCCAATTATTTTTAAAGTCCATGCAGTGGGAAAGGGGAAACTAACGCAAGTCTGGAAGGACAGGAGCTATGGGTGGTGGGATTCCGTGTGGGATATCAATGCATTCAGCACAGTTTGAAATGAACTGGGATTTTTGCAGAGTGTAGCACAGAATGCCAATGAGATGAGCAATGAAACTAAACCTTGAAGAGATGAGGACAGGGAGATTTTCACTGATAATGGAGATGATTTGAAAACAATGACAGGATATGTTTCAGACCTGGTAATGGGTGATTTTGAGGGTGAACCATTGGTGTGGAATCTAGCTCAAGTTTGATAGACTGTACAAAATCAAACTCAACATGAACAAGAAACTAGGAAAATGGATGGTATAGAGAAGAGAAATGCAAATTTTCTGACGTGGTAAAAAAATGATGTTCAATTGTGTCAACACAGAAGAGGCAATGGAGGCAAGAACTCCATTAAAACTCAACTTGGAGTCAAACAGAGCACCGAGACTGTGAATGGTCTAACTCTGCCTAAGGAAGTAGCCAGACAGGGGCACAGAGTAGGGCAAAGTAGCAATCTTTGTTGTACAATCTTTGCATACTGAGCTGCAGCGAGTTGTATGACTATCCAGAATAAGAAGTTGGACAAGAATCTTGTGGCGCTGAAACAGATCACAATCCAGAAGAAGTGGTGAAGATGAGGAACTTGTATCATTAACACATATGTGAACACTGACTAGGTGCAGACAGGGAGCTGAAGGAGGCCAATAGAACTTCTGGAGATGACTGTGAGGAAGGAAGAGTGGCTATTGCTGGTTTTGTACCAACTGGATTCAGATTTGCAGGAATGAAACCAAAGTCTCTCCCAGCATAATTAATCTCAGATGACAGGCAGATTACAGGATGAATTGTTTGCAATGCTGTCGAAAGGTTAAGCACAACAAGAGGACAAAGACATGTATCTCACCCTGTGATATGAATGAATCCTGGAAAGCAAGTATTCAAATCAGGAAAGATATCCATGAAGCTTAGGAATGGCATATCACAGTCTTCAAATTTTTATGATTTAATAGAGCCATTTAATAATTTCTTGTTCCTTTTCAATCTATTTTTGGTGCATATATTGAAATGCAATGGAAGAAATGAACAAAGTCCAGCCTGGTTGTCAGGAGGAGATTCTTGCTGGTGTAAAACCTTGAGAAGGGTACAGTTATGGATTATTCATTTAGAGACCGCCATAATATAGTTGAGACACAACATTACTTGGCTTTTATAAAACAGCATAAGATTGTGTAACTAAACATAGTTAGACAATCACAACAAAATGTAAGAGTAATTCAAATGAAATGATTTCATAGGCTCACAGAATCCCTACAGTGCAGAAGGTCATTCAGCCCATTGACTCTGCACCGACCACAATCCTACCCAAGCCCTTTTTCCATATCCCTATATATTCACCCTACCACTCCCCTTGACATTAGGGTTAATTTAACATGGCCAATCAAACTAACCCACACATCTTTGGACGATAGGAGGGAACCGGAGTAACTAGAGGAAACCTTCGCAGACACGGGGAGAATGTGCAAACTCCACACAGACAGTGGCCCGAGGCCGGAATTGAACCCGGGTCCCTGGCGCTACGAGGCAGCAGTGCTATCCATTGTGTCACCATGCTGCCTTTAACACGCATAAATCTCAGTTAAGCAGCAAAAAGGACCAAGTCTCATGCTGACCTATCTGTATTTCCACCACGAGACAGATTTTTAGACTGTGCTGCTTTAATACTGTTCTCAACTGAAGTGCAGCTAAGTGCCAGTAAATCCAAGCCAAGGCTAAAGCATATTATATATACCACACAGAAAAATAACTTCATTAGTGATACTGTCATATGGTTTATAATTGCTTTGTTTTGTTTCTAATTGAAGAAGACTGACTATTCTTCCTCCCCTCCCCAGATCAAACATGCCTCAGTAATTTAAACAGCTAACAGCTGCTTTGATCTAAACAGCAGAACTTCCAAATCCTCAACAAGTTAATGGTTTACACATGGAGAATGTGCATAATGTGATTCCAAGCAGGCACATAAGGGTGAGATTGGGTAAAGCTGACCGGGACCATTTCCATTTGTATATACGTGACCCACTGATTGGTGTGGGATTTTTAAATGAGATGTGCTTGATTTACAAATACATGTTATCTGTGGACCTTAGCTTCAAAAGAAACTCTGTTTCAAAAGGGAAACGCTAAATCACTAACACTCCTGAAAACTGCTATTGGTTCAGCACACGAAAATCTAACCAAGGAAAACGTTTCAATTTATCTCATGCTGTTAGTGGTGTTTTGAAAAATATAAATACACTTTATGAAGTTGGATGGGGGGAGAGGGGGTGTGCTCTCCATATCCTGCAATCCCAAATATCCACCCACCCTCCACTGACGTCAGATAACACACTTGGGGTTGTCTATACAAGCTCAGGGATTAGGCAGAGAAATCAGGCAAGGAAGCACAAGGGGGAAAGATACAATGTTAATTGGGAAGGCAGGGAGAGTGGGAGAGAATGCTCCTGATGCGCACAAGTTGCACTTGTACATCCAAAACGATGTACCCTGTCTTCCTTCCCACCATTTCACCAACTTGAGTGAAAATATGGTCTCCCTACTGTTGCCCCCTGCCATCCATTACCCAGTATATTATGGCAGTGGAAGTGGATTGAGAGCCTTAATTGGGCAGCAGTTGGCCACTTAAGGATCTCAACAGGCCCAGGGGCCTTTTTTGTCCTCCATGTCATGGGTCTGGGATGGGTGAGAAAGTGGTGGACTACCCCAAAGAAAGCAAGGTCTGTGAGTGCCGTAAACCCCAGTCCTAAATTTACTTTGCTGACATCTGACAATATTTTTCTGGAACAGGAAAGATCTTCTGAAGTTCTCAATAAAATATCTTTCCTGAGGGCAAGTGAAACAATGAGAATTCTTTCTAGACTCAAGTATATTTATCACAGAAAATATGGAAAAATCTCAGCAAGTCTGACATCATTTGTAGGGAGAGGATAGAGCTAATGTTTTGACCCCTTCAAAGGGTGATCTGGACTCGAAATGTTGGCTCTAATCTCTTTCCCCACAGACACTGTCAGACCTGCTGAGATTTTCCAGTATTTTCTATTTTTGTTTCAGATTCCAGCACCCACAGTATTTTGCTTTCATCAGGTATATTTATGTTTATATTACACAGCTACATGAGAACCATTATGCTCCATAATCTAACTTATCTGTGGGAAAAGGATATTAACTGTTGTCGCCTATGAAATGCAGGTAAATTGGGTCATCAAGAATTCATTCTGAATTGATTAACGGCATTGTGTAAGGCTTAACTTTATACAGTAAGCATTACTGCAGAGTTAATCCCATGAATCAACAGCGGCAATTGCTGAAATGGTATTCAGCAATTTCAGCAGGGCACCATTATATATCCTTGAGGGAGAGAAACAGTTCCTACCAATGCACAGAATTCTATCTGGCCAAGTGAAATTGTTTTAAAATTTACAATTTAGTGATCACGGTTACTTTTGCAAAATGCAGTGCAGGGGAATTGCCTGAAGAGGTCAGCAGACTACAGTTTATGAGCAAACAGATGTGCAAACACATTGGCTGAAAATCACCCTCTATCTCACCCACTGTGAATTGTGGAAAGCAAGAAGAAAATTCACTGGACCATTTCAAGGAGCTCAGGCGTGATTTTCCGGTCTTGGGACATGTGTGGCTGGACAATACCGCCCTTTATGTAAATGTGTTCCTTAAAAACTAAAATATGAATCATAGAATCCTTTTGTCGCAGAAGCAGGCCATTCAGCTCCATTGAATACAATCCCACCCTAGGCCCTATCCCCATAACACCACATATTTACCTGAGTCCCCTGGCACTAAGGAGCAATTGTGCACAGCCAATCAACCGTCTTATGAAGGTCTTATGAAGAGAGGCTGAGGGATTTGAGGTTGTTTTCGTTCGAAAGGAGGCGGCTAAGAGGGGACCTTATTGAAACATATAAGATGATTAGAGGTTTAGATAGGGTGGACAGTGATAGCCTTTTTCCTAGGATGGAAAAAGCTAGCACGAGGGGACACAGCTTTAAATTAAGGGGTGATAGTTATAGGACGGATATCAGAGGTAGGTTCTTTACCCAAAGGGTGGTTCGGGAGTGGAATGCCCTGCCTGCAGCAGTTGTAGATGCGCCAAGTTTGGTGGCGTTTAAGAGGTTAGTTGATAAGTATATGGAAGAGAAGGGAATGGTTTAGTTTGGAGGGGCATTGCTTTTTATATTGGTCGGCGCAACATCGAAGGCGGAAGGGCCTGTTCTGTGCTGTAATGTTCTATGTTCTAACCTAACCGGAACATCTTTAGACTGTGGGAGGAAACTGGAGAACCCGGAGGAAACCCATGCAGACACGGGAAGAATGTGCAAACTTCACACAGGAATCAAACCCGATCCTTGGTGCTGTGAGGCAACAGTGCTAACCACTATGCCACCGTGACTGACAGTACTGACAGATCAAATATTTCCCTGAACGTAATTGAACTGACTTTTTCTCTGGAAGAGAAGACTGACAGAGTGACCTGACAGAGGTTTTTAAGATTATGATAGAGTTTGACAGACTAGATATAGAGATGTGGACAAGATCAAAATTTAGAACCATAAATGAGTTAATCATGAATAAATCCAATTCAGGAGAACTTCGTGACCCAGAGAGTGATGAGAATATGAACTCACAACCAGAAGTAGCAGTTCAGGCAAAGAACATGGAGGTATTTAAGATGAAGCTAAAGAAATACAAGAGGCTGGTTAACTCAGTTGGGTTGATAGTAAGGAAGTGGTACAGAATAATGTCAACAATGTGGGTTCAAATCCTGTGTTGGCTGAGGTAGACCCAGAACCTGCCTCTATCAGCAACTGAGAGTAGTAAACCATAGCAAGCCACCACTGACCAAAACAATCAAGCAAAACAGCTCAAAATGAAGCATCAGCAGACTTGCCTGCAGACAGAGAATGAATGTGATAAATACATGAGAGAGAAAGGAATGCAAGTTGATAGTACTAGCTGGAGAGGTTAATACAAAATGTGTTAGTTTACACTGAATTACTAAACCTGCAAACAAAAGATAAAAATTGTTGAATCTCTGCAGTGCAGAAGGAAGCCATTCAGCCCATCAAGCTCGTACTGACTCTAGAGCGGAGCATCTTACTCAGACCCACGCCATCCTGGTAACCACTCACATTTACTCTGCTAATTCCCCTAACCTACCAATTCCAGCACACTAATTTAGCATAGCCAATTCACCTAATCTGCACATCTTTAAACTGTGGGAGGAAACCGGAACACCCAGAGGAAACCCATGCAGACACAGAGAGAATGTGCAGGCTCCACACAGACAGTGACCCAAGGCTGGAATCGAATCTAGGTCCCTAGCGCTGTGGCGAGCAGCGCTAATCGCTGTGTTACCCTGGATCACCTGAATTGAAACAACTCTTTTCAGTGGGGCTGTAGTACGTGCTCTTCAAACTATTTATCAATTTTGCTTTTGATTTTCATCCCTCCTTCATCTCCACTTCCAACATTTCTCTTCCCTTCCCTGTCTTCTCTGTCTCTATTTCTGGAGATAGATTGTTCATTAATATTCATTAAGAGCCCACTAATTCCCACAGCTACATCTCCTCGCTCTCTGCTTCCTATAAGGACCTCATTCCATTCTCCCAGCCTCGTCATCTCTGTCACGTCTGTTCCGATGATGCGACCTTCCACAACTATTTCCAGATGAAAGTGATTTACTTGCACTTCTTTCAGCTTGGTCTATTGTGCTGAAAGCAAATTACTGTGGACGCTGGAATCTGAAACCCAAAAGAGAAAATGCTGGAAAATCTCAGCTGGCCTGGCAGCATCTGTAAGGAGAGAAAAGAGCTGACATTTTGAGTCCAGATGATCCTTGGTTCTATTGTATTCTTTGATTTTGATTTGATTTGTTTTTGTCATATGTATTAACATATAGCGATAAGTATTGTTTCTTGCACGCTATACAAACAAAGCATAGCGTGCATAGTGAAGGAAAGGAAAGAGTGCAGAATATAGTATTACAGTTATAAGAGATTGTAATAGTGCATTGTTAAAGAGTTTACAGTTTATAGAAGCATAGAACGAAATTAAAGGTAGAATTAGAAGTTATGCTGAGGAGAGCTCGCAAGAAGTTGCCACGCTCCAGCATCACACAACATGGTCCCCTCTAAACTGGTGAAACCAAATACAGGCTGGGTGGCCACTTTGTAGAGTATCTTTCCATTCAGTTCGCAAGCACTTAATCGCAGTCGCTTGCCATTTCAATTTGTTTTCATGCTCACATTTCTGTTCTCGATCTGCTGCAGTGTAGCCCAATTTAAGCTCCAGGAACAGCATTCTCATCTTCCAATTAGGCACTTTACAACCTTCTGGCCTCAACACTGAGTTCAACAGTTCTAGAGCGTGAACTTTGTCCTCCACTTCATATTTATTCCCCTAGTGCCAGTCTATTTCATGTTCTCACATTTTGCTTTCTGACAGCACTGACCTTTACTCTGCTATTAAAACATTCTGTTACTTCACTTTCAAACAAGTGCTGACCTTTATTTTGCTATTAAACACCAACTCTGCACTAACGTTTTGCTCCTTTACAGCTACCATTTCCACTCTCTTTACCTTCTGTCCCCTACATCTTTGTAAATGCATCTCACTCAACCTCTAACCTACCTGTGACGTCTCTTCTTTGCCTCACCTGATCTTCCCCCTCGCTCAGCAGTGTAAATGCAATCACACTTCTGCCTTTCACTAGCTTCATATAAACAGTCATTCTGGACTCAAAATGTTAACTTTGTTTCTCTCTTCACAGATACTGCCAGACCTGCTGAGTTTTCCCAACACCCTGTTCTTACTCCTTGAGTAACTACTGCTTAAATTTTCCTCAGTCGGCATTTCATACTAACGATTACTGCTTCACTAATGATAATTTCTAGCTTGATTTGAACACTATAGCATTCTTATTCAGAGGTGTATAAAGCAAGGTGAAGGCTGGGGGTAACATATTCCTGAAGCCTCCTTGGTAAATGCCCCTTGGACACAGTACTGACCTGTACAACCTAGAAAGCTCCTAGGATTGCTGGGTTGTTTGTGGTGAGTTAATGGGCCTCAATCAGAAGGATAATAGGATTTGGAGGGTGAACATGAGAGAAAATCAGCTAAGCTTTCTGCTTCTGGTTGTTATCCTTCTCTATTTGCCAGGAATTGTGCATGGGGACCTTGGCTAATGACCAAATTGCAACTAACTCCTTTCAACTTGGTACTGTTGTAATTCAAGTTCTGGGAAGTCGAGTAAGAATCTGTCAGCCAGGTGGACGGTGGCGCAGAGATTAGTACTGCTGCCTCACAATGCCAGAGACATGGGTTCAATTCTGACCTTGGGTGACTGCCTGTGTGGAGTTTGCACATTCTCCTCGTGTCTGTGTGAGTTTCCCCGGGTGCCTTAGTTGCCTTCCAGAGTCCAAAGATGTGCACATTAATTGGATTGACCATGCTAAATTGTCCCTTAGTGACCCAAGATGTGTAGGTTGGATAGATTAGTTGAGGTAAATGTGTGTGGGTAGGATTATTCTATCAGAAAGTGAGGGGAATCAGAGCTTGGTTTAGAAGAACAAACTGCAGGAACCAGCCCATAGATCACAATACCCTATAATCCAAGATGAAACATTATCAATATATTGTAGCTTCTAATACCTAAGCACTCTTGGAGAGTGTTTGCTCAGCTCAGATGTGAAAAATGGCCATTTGGATAAGGCCAAGATGGCTGCTGATGATGTAGGATCTGTATCTGAGCAATAATCTTTAGGAGGGTGAAGGAGCAATGTTGGAGGGACGGGGGATAAGGGATAAGTTTAACTGCTTGTGAGGCATGTGAAATATAAAGGAATAGCATCATAAAAGTTTCTCCACATACACACACAGCATTAATTCAAAACCATATTCAATGCATCATTTCGTACAGCAGGTTTGTGGCAAGGAAGGCACATGATTTCTGTGCCGTTACACAGAAGAGGTTATACATGCAACCATTCTCTTTTGATATAAGCACTCCTTTTATAATGATTAAATTAGAATAAGTTAATGCATATTAACTTATGCATTATAAGTTATATACTTATAATGGTTATATACTGACTAAAATAATATATTATGTTTAGGAGTGAGGTTGGGGTGTACACCATAGCAATAGCACATGGCATATCTGTGCTATCCCTTACTTATCTGAAGCAAAAAAAGACCAAATTCACGATTTCTCCCCACACCCTATAACTTTTGTGCTTCAAGTTATTATTTACCTTCCCCTTAAAAAATGAACTGATCAACAATTTAATTAATGGAAAAAAAAAACTTTTGTGTCTAGCAACACCCTGTGTCAATGAATTTCTCCTGAATTTATTTTGCACCAGCACCTCAAAGGCCAAATTCTTTTCTCTTGTCTTTTTGCCAGCGAAGCCAGCATTTATTGCCCAACCCTAATGACAGGTTTATGGTGAGCTGCTTGCTCGAGTCAATGCTGTTAGGTGAGGAGTTGTAGATCAAAATTCTTCACAATTTTCAAATTGAATAAATCCCTTCTTAATCTGCTCTGCTCTAGTCTAAAATGGTTAGTGTTGAAGGGAGGAAGCAGTTTAGTGGATTTCTGTTAGAATGCTTCAGCATGAAGTCATGAATGCTTTCCTCTGTGTTGCAAACCACCACCCCAGTATCTCAAATCTCTCTTCATAACTATCTTTTCAAGTCTTTGGCATTACCAAAGGTGACTCTACCTCCTGGATGCTTCCCAAGACTTATTTTCTGATGGGATTCCCCAAACTTCCCGATGTACTTTAAATGTAATCTAACTACTGCCTTGTACTAATTTATCATTAACACTTTGAACACGATGGGTTGGGTTCTCAAGTGACAGTGGGGAGGAGAATGAATGCAGGGCGTTACTTGACATTTCCCGCAGAGTGGCTTTGCATCCCATTGCCTTTGGGACAGGGCACAAGTATAAAATGGCCAGTAAAACGGAGGGATTGGGAATCTCGCAGGTTGTCAATTTAATGTCCCTTAGGCTATTTCAAGAAATTGGCAAGGAGCCTGTCCAAAATGAGGATTTTCAATTTTTTTTTCCCGGGATGAAGTTGAGCAGTCTCCTGTACATTGTGGGGAGGAACAACTTGTGTTTTCTTATAAAATTGACAGATCCAATAGTTGGGTTGAATGCTGTACCTCAGAATGGCACCCACTTTGTGCCATTCTTTATCCCCCGTCCCTTTTATGAGTTGCCTGCTCCACGTGACAGCATTTCCCCAACTACATTTGACCGTGGAGTAAACAGACAGCTTCCACTACTTGGAGGCACTCAGTCCTTCTAGCAGTCCTGGCTAATCGGCTCTTTTACATTGAAAAATAATGAAAGAGTGTGTCATGGTTCAAGGCAGGAGATGGGAATTCAGGTTCCCGAAAATCCAACCCTGTGTATCTATTTAGAAAAGAGGAAGTGCTACTGGCCTTTTTTATTGCTTTATCTAACTGAACATAGTAATATTTTGATAGTATGAGTGATTATTAACTTCTTGGCTGTAGAGGTCAGAGTACAAACAGACAGTTTTTGTGAGATGCTATTCCTCTTCACAACACCTTGAGCCTGCTCCACTGTTCAACTAGATCATGGCTAATCATCTACCTTAATGCCATTTTCCCACACACTCCTCATATCCTTTAATGTCTTTAGTATCTAGAAATCTGTCTTGAACATGCTGAGCAATCGAGTTTCCACAGCCTTCTGAGGTTGAGAATTGCAAGATTTACTACCCTCTGAGTGACAAAATTCTTCCTCACCTCAGTCCTAAATGGCTTTCCTCTTATTTTGAGACTATCTTCCCCAGTTCTACAGCCCCCAGCCAGAGGGGAAACAGCCATCCTGCATCTATCCTGTCTCACTCTTTAGGAATTTTTAAAGTTTCAATTAGACCACCTCACATTCTTCTAAACTCCAGAGAATACAGGTCCAGTCTCCTCGATCTCTCCTCATAGGACATCATGCTGCCATCCCAGGAATTCACCTGGTCAACCTTTGCGGCACTGCCTCTATGGCCTATATATTCTTCATTACAGAAGAAAAGCAAGGCAATGATCAAGGTCTGAACTAAACTCAATATCAACCCCCTCCAAGTGCAGTGCATTTTGGCCAAAGCATACACAGAATTCTAAATAACAATTGATCAAACATTTTCTCAGTAACAAGGAAGAGGAGAAAGCACCAAAGTCATGTGATCATAACGTTGAGGTTTTCTATTCAAACCAGCTGACATGCATCATTGTTAGGTCACTAGCTTGACGCTCCTTTTTATTTGTTCTTAGGAGGTGTTGGCAAGGCCAGAATACATTCTTCACCCCTAATTGCCTTTTAGAAGGTACATCCAGTGGAATTAGGGAAACAAATGAGGATATTGACCTAGCAACAGTGAAGGAACTGTGATAAAATTTGAGCAGGATGATGTGCATATTTTACATATCTATATATATATCTGGGACATGGGTGTATATGTGCGTGGATCATTGAAGGTGGCCAGAAAGATGGAGAGCTGTGAATGATGCATTTTTTAATTCATGTGTAGGACATGGGCATCACTGGCTGGCCATCATTTATTGCCTATTCCAAGTTATCTGACAGCAGTTGAGAGTCAACCACGTTGCTGTGGGTTTAGAGTCATATGTAGGCAGGACCAGGTAAGGACAGCAGATTTCCTTCCCTATAGGGCATTAATGAACCAAATGGGTTTTTCCAACGATCAACAATGGTTTCACGGTCATCAGTAGATTCTTAATTCCAGAAAATTTTTATTGAATTCAAATTCCAGCATTTGCCAGGGCGGGATTTGAACTTGGATCCCCAGAACATTAGCTGAGTTTCTGGTTTAGTAGTCTAGCCATTGCCTCCCCCAGTAATATAATATCCTTAGTTATATTAATAGGAACATTGAATACAAGAGCAAGAAGGCTATACTGAACTTGTACAAAGCACTAGTTAGCTGGATTGTTTACAATTCTGGATGCCATATATAGGAAAAACATGTACACATTGGGGAAAGTGCAGAAGAGTTTTACAAGAATGGTTTCAGAGATGTGGAACTTCAGTCATGGAGATAGATTGGAGAAGTTGGGTTATTCTTGGAAAGAAAAGCGCTAAGAGGAAATTTGATTGAGATGTTCCAAATCATGAGGGGGCTGGACAGAGAACAGAGAGAAACTGTTCCCAGTCATAAAAGGAACTAGGACGAGAGGACACAGATTTAAAATGATTTGCAAAAGAAGTGAACACAGTGCAAGGGAAAACTTTTTCACACAACAAGTTGTTTAGGTCTGGCCTGCATTGCCTGGAAGTGTGCTGAAGGCAGATTCAATTGAGTCATCCAAAAGGGCATCAAATGATTATTTGAAAAGAAATATGGGGAAAACAGCAGGAGAATGGCACTATGTCATAATAATCATTTGGAGAACTGGGAATCATTTGGAGGATGGGCTGAATGGTCTCCATCTGCACTATAACAATTTGGTGATTTTGTGGGTTATTTGGAGAGAAATTTGCATGCAGTGCTGTTCCCATGTGCCTACTATTTTTGTTCTTCTGGATAGTAGTGGTCAGAGGTTTGAAAGGTGCTTTTTGAAGGAATTGTGATGAGTTGGTGTAGTGCATCTTGTAGCTGGTGTGCACTGTTAATCACGTTCTACATGGCAGAGGTCACGGGTTTGAAAGGTGCTGTCCAAGGAGCCTTGGTAAACTTATCAGAAGAGCTCCATCATCAGAAGCACTGCGATGATTCAAGTAGAGGGGCACCACTTCCTCTCAGCATCTTCTAAACCACTACCATCTTGAAGGACAAGGGCAGCAGGCATATGGGAACACCATCACTTGCAAGTTCCTTTCTGATCCACACGCCGTTCTGACTCACAAATCTATCACCATTCCTTCACTGTCCCTGGGTCAAAATCCTGGAACTTCCTCCCTAACCACACTGTGGGTGTACCTACACCACACGGATTGCAGCGGTTCAAGAAGGCAGCTCACCACCTGCTCAACAGCAATTAGAGATGGGCAATAAATGCTAGCCTAGTCAGTGATGCTCACCTTTGAGTGAATCAAAATAAAGGAAGAAGCAAGAATAAGTGCAGTTTTCCAGCATCATCCATGTCATGAGATAGAACTTAATATTTTGTTGCACAGAAATATTAAGATTACTATTAAGAATGAAGGGAGAAATTTTTTAATATAATCATTGGGATATGCAATGCTTTGCTAATATTGTGTTTATTTATTAGTGTCACAGGTAAACTTACATGAACACTGCAATGAAGTCACTGTGAAAATCTCCCAGTCGCCTCATTCTGGTTGCCTGTTCGAGTAATACTGAGGGAGAATTTAGCATGGCAGTTTCACCTAATCAGCGTGTCTTTCAGACTGTGGGAGGAAACCGGAGCGCCTGGAGAAAACCCATGCAGACACAGGGAGAATGTGCAAACTCCATACAGACAGTGACCCGAGCCGGGAATCGAACCCAGGTCCCTGGGCCTGTGAGATAGGGTAGTGCTAACTACTGTGCCACCCTTGGTTACAGCAGGTTAGTTTTGACAAAGATTACAAACACACGGAAACAGAAAAATGTAATCGCGCACGGTGAAAGAGTAATTGGACAAATGTTTTGATCTTTTCTGAGGTCAGACCAAGTAGCCCCTGTGGTAGTGTAGAAATCTAGGATTTAGTGATCATTTTAAAATAGCTTTGCAACATTGTACCCAAAGCAGCTTCAAAATATACTTAAAACACATTACTTATTTAACAGGATCAGTTGCCTTGATAATAAAATCTTACGATCTCTTTATATGTTAAAGGATTAAAAATTAATAAGAGTTAAGTTCAGGAAAAGATAAACTCACATCCCTGTGGCAAGGATTTAAAATTTATTAAAATGAACAATCATACGTCGGTTCACTATTTGATGTGTGTGCATCAGAAACTGGGCAAATTCTGCTGCTTTTACCTTAATGCAAATTAATCAAGATACTAACAGTATTCAAGAATTATAAAGATTGGTAGAGTTTCCTTCCATTTCAAAGGAATTCAGTCAATCTTTGTCCTTGGGTGAACTCAAGCAGTGAGGTCAGTTAAACTGCGGAGTGCTCATAACACGTCTTGTATTTTGTCAGGGTCCCTGTGTCAACTATAGCTCAACTGGTAGCACTCTCACCTCTGAATCACAAGATCCTGAGTTCAGTTCCTACTCTAGGAATTTTACTGGCATGCCCACCCCGATTCCGAGGGTGGGAGAGGCTTGGAGAACGGTATTCTCTGTTAGCCTCGGGCAGGATCGAACGAACCTCAGGCAAACGTGTTGGTGAAATTCTGCCCTGGCTCTTGAGTACAAAATCAATGTTGACATTTAGTGGTGATGTGGAGTTGCTAGCGTTGGACTGGGATAGGTATACTAAGTAGTCTCACAATATCAGGTTAAAGTCCAACAGGTTTATTTGGTAGCACAAGCTTTCGGGCCGTTACTGCTCCATCAGATGACTGAGGAGTTTGATTCATAAACAGGGCATATATAGACACAAATTGTCCCATTGGTCTTTAAACTGGTGCTGTGAGACTACTTACAGGGACACTTAATGTAGCACTGCATTGTTGGAGGTGCTCTTTTAAATTGAGGCCTCAATTTTCCGAACATGTCCGTACCTGCCCCGCTGCCAGTGAGAACGGAGGATGTGGCATTCAGCCAAAACTCCATTCGCTGCAACGGCAACAGAGAATCCTAGCCGTGGATGAGGTCAGAAGTTTCCAATACTTCATTTCATGTATCAGATCCTATGAAACTATTTCAAAGAAGAGGAGCTGTTCAATTTTTATCTTCTAATCAACATCACAGAAAGAAAGCAATCATCTGGTCATTGTCACATTGCTATTTGTTGGACTTTGTTATGAACAAAATAGGCTGCCTATATTACAATAATGACTACTCTTCAAAAGTATTTGATCAGCAGCAAACTGTTTTGAGACATCCACTGGTCGAGAAAAGAATGCTACATAAATGCAAGTCTCTTTACTTTTCATAGATGCTGTCAATGCGTCTCTAACACTTCATTAAGAATCAAGAGATTACTTAAATGAATTCCACTCTTACATAATGTTGGACTTCACAAGATAATTAGGGACAAGAATGGCCAAAAATGAAAGTCGCACATTGCAGAATCAGATTAAATGGCTTCACTTCCATGTGCCTGTTCTGAAGTCCATTCTATGTGTTAATCATTATTTGTGTGAAAGCAAATTTCTTGATAGAAGTTACTAATAATAAACAACAAAAGCTGATCAAATGCCTGAAAAATCTTATGGCGATGTTGCAAGCGTTAGATTTGTGATAATATTTTGTGCTTATAGGAAAGTATTTCTTTAGATTGCAACGGAAATAATTTCTTCACTTTTAATCTATTTGCAGCAATGTAAGAGAGCTCAACTGTTACCAACATCTGCAATTATATATGTATGTATATTATATATGTATATATATTATATATATTTTATACATATACATACTATGTATATATATATATATATATATATATATATATACACACACATACACACACAACAATTCTGTACAAAAGTCAAGACACCTTGGTCAGTGCTGAGTATGAATATCTATTATATTGCAAACACATTTGAAGTAAGTTAACCCAGTATGTTCACTCTCCATCACAATATGCAGCAGCTGAAGGCCTCAGCTGAGCTTTGACACAAGTATTTAGCATTTATAGATTATTATTTGCCTACCCATCTTCCATCTGCTTCAGCACCTCTTCTGCTGGTGGAAGCCGCACGCCTAGTTGGCCAAGGGCAAAACTGTCCATCTTCGCCATCCCTATTGGCCCTGCAGGATCAGGTAGTTTCACATCCAAATCATCTGCATAGTAAACATCTGCTGTTTCAGAATCTCATCCGTGCGTGTACACAGACCACATCATTTGGTGCAGATGGGTCCACCTCAATGACCAATCCCTCCCTTAAGGTTTTGGTTCCTGCTTATAAATAATTTACCTCGTCAATTTGAGGTCACATTCCAGTTTTCTTGATATTGACAGGAAACCAATGTAAAATGCATCTTCCTGTTTTTTTTCTGCTGCGCTATTTTTACGTAAGAAGTGAAATGTGTGCTCATGTTCCTCACTCATCCCCAAATAGCTCATTAGACAAAACAATCACAGGACAGGACAGTAATCAGTTTGACAGATGTCTATCCAACATTCCATCTCCTGAATCAGATTTTAACTCACTTGCACATTATCCAGTCAAAATTTTACTCATTATGTTATGCAGAAAGAATGATCTTCTTTCAAATATTAAGTAATTTTTTATGATCAGTTCCAACTTAAAATGATCCAAAACAGCTGGGTAATAAAGAAAAGAAATTGCTCACATTGTTATAACACCTTTCATGAGCTCAAGAGTCTTTGCAGCAATGTATTCACTCACGGAATGTAGGACACACAGTGCAATCTAAGCACAGCAAGATCCCACAAACAGTGGTTAGCACTGCTACCTCACAGCACCAGGTTCAATTCTTGGCTTGGGTCACTGTCTGTGTGGAGTTTGCAATTCTCCCCGTGTCAGTGTAGGTTTCCTCCGGGTGCTCTGGTTTTCTCCCACATTCTGAAAGTCATTCTGGTTAGGTGCACTGACCCGAACAGGTGCCAGAGTGTGGCGACTAGGGAGAATTTCACAGTAACTTCATTGCAGTGTTAATGTAAGCCTTACTTATGACTAATAAATAAACCTTTTTCTATAAAGATCGATTAATCTATTTCAGTGGTGTTGTTTGAGAAGTGAATTTTGGCCAGGACAGGGGATAACTGTGCCATTCTTTTTCAAAATTCCACTATAGGATCTTGTACTACCTCAGAGGGCAGATAGGCCTCAGTTCCATTTTTTATCCAAAAGGCAGCACTTCTGACAATGAAGCACTCCCTTTTACTGCACTGAAGTGTCAGCCTAACCTATGTGCTCAAGCCTTTTGAGTCAGACATGAAACAACGAATTTTAGGACTCAAGAACAGTGTCACCCACTGAGTTATGGCTGACTGGCTTGATGGAAAAATGTGATGTCCAACTGTACATTCCTGGGGAAATTTGATTCTACGATGACAACAAGATCTTAATTCATGTAACACACATTACAGAGAATATTTGAAGGCTCTTTGAAGGCATCACGGTGGCACAGTGGTTAGCATTGTTGCCTTACAGTGCCAGGGACCTGCATTCGATTCCTAGCTTGGGTCACTGACTGCGTGGAGATTGCACATTCTCCCCGTGTCTGTGTGGGTTTCCTCCAGGTGCTCCAGGTTCCTCCCACAGTCCAAAGATGCGTGGATTAGATTGATTGGCCATGCTAAGTTGCCCCTTAGTGTCAGGGGAACTAGCTAATGTAAATACATGGAGTTATGGAGACAGGGCCTGTGGGCGGGATTGTGATTGGTGCAGACTCAATGGGCTGAATGGCCTCCTTTTACACTGTAGGATTCTATGATTCTAGAGAAATGGATGTAAACTGTGCAATGGTATGAGAGTTAAGATAGAAGCCAAAGGCATAGTGAAATTATTATTTTCAACATTGGGTGAAAGCCAGATAAGTTTAAGAGTTTCAAAGGTAAGTTCTCAGATCCTGAAGACTGAGCAATCTCCACTCTATTCTAGAAACACAGAATGTTGCTGCACTAAAGAAGGTCACTCTGCCCATTTTTCCTGTACTGGCTCTTTGAATGAGCTATCCAATTAGTCTTCCTTCACACCTTTCTCTACCACACTTCAGTTCTTTTTCCTCTTTACATATTTCACTAATTTTATTCCAAAAACAATGATCGCGATGTCAGAATGGTAATATGAATACAAGTTGATACTGGGAGTGAAGCCTGAGAGAGGGTGTGGATATGCAAAAGTGCAAATCAAAGGACCGGGGGTTAGAATGGGACAAGGAAGTGAAGGTACAGGTGAAGCCAGCTGAGGATTTGGTTGATTCAGACACTGGAGAAAGAACCGGACTGGACTCAGCGCAAGTCAACTAAGGACAAAATTGATGGTCAAACGCCTGGTGAAGTTTCAAAGATGTTAAAAGATGGGCATGGGCTAAGATATTTCAATCAATTATGAAAGTAAAGGTGTGCCAAAAAGAAAGGTTCAGATCATGTGGAATATCCTTGAGGCCAGCATCAAGTTTTGTGAATGCCACATCAATATGTATAATTCTGTCATCACTTTCATTATTTTGTATACAATATTGTTTCTTCTTAAAAAGTAGAATCATCCCTCCCCAAAAACCGTATGTTCAAATGATGCATGTTTGTCCTTTGTGGAAGCTTTCCAATGATAGTTATTCTTCAGCTAATGCACTAAATGGACCAACACCAGTTTCAAATGACATCAACGCCTAATAAATGGGACCGAGATTTTTGACCTTTTAACATTTGACAAATACTTTGACTTTTGCCCTAGTCAATGTATTTAGCTAATCCCACAGCAGAATAAATATTTCCCTTGACTATAGCGTTAAATCAATCAAGAAAAAAAAAGTACATGTTGTACAATCAAGTACTCCAGGTGTTGTCATAGCCCATTATAAAGGTCAAATAACCTTTAAAGCATTGTACATTCAGAAGGTAAGACATTATTTTATTTCAATACATTCATGTTAACTCTGGGCATTCACTACCATCTTTTATTACAGCCAACAAAATAACACTATTAATGGGGAATTATTTTTGGAACAAGTCCAAGTATGGTGCACAAAATAATTAGCATTGCTAATCTACATTCGCCAATATTCAAGACAAGCTGACAATGCAGCAAACTAAAATTAACGTCAATTTTTTTTACATATTTCAGAATTAATGGATGCTCTGAGCTTACATGCCAGTATCTTCACTGTACTTTTCAAAACATTTATAGATGGCATTTCTAATAATGTACTGTTCAATTTCTATTTGTGACCAATTTTCACAGTGTTGCCAGGTAACTGCTGAGTGCTGCTTTTGATGTGGATGTTCAGTAAAAAGCTGGTGAATTACAGAGCATGCCGACTGTCGGGAATTCTAGGCAAGGTTTCAGGTTCAAAGTCAACTCACAACTCACGGAGATCAAGTGAGCGAAATGCAGTGTGTTTGCATTTTGCTTGTGTGCAGAATCACCAGCTCATTTCTTTGTAATAGCAAATTAAGATATTAAAATGCTGCTTCACAGGTCACAACGAGCAATGTGTTAACACCAAAAAATAAATAACCCTGTGCTATACTCGATTGAAAACTCTACTGTAAAGCTGAACGACCAAACACTTCTTGTTTTATCACATCCAGCAGCATGTCTCTGAGGTCGACCTCAATGAAAGGAGGACTTCTATTCTGCAGAAATTTTCTGAAAATAGAACCCAGTCCAAGTTTAATGTTGGCAAGAGTGACTTGTAACTGTTGGCCTTGTATTAATTTCTTGTCAGACACGGTGGATACATATATACATCAAAGAGTAACCTGCTTTCTCTTAATGCTCTTCCATTCATTGAGTTCTGGCAGAGAAAACTTATAGCTTGCTCGCTATTCCATCAGCAATAATGAGCATGGCTTATTGAGGGCACTCTCATCTCTGAAACAGTGGGTTCATGCCCCATTCAAGAATCAAGGCTGTAATTTATAGTGAAGTATACATTGAGGCAACATTGTATTGTTCGGAAGTGCCTTCTTTCTGATGCGGTGTTAAACTAGACAACAAGACAGTCTGCCCATTCAGGTGAATGTAAAAAGCTCCTCTGACGGTTTTTGAAGGACAAGAGGTTTGCTCAATGGCTTGGTTAATATCCATTCTTCGATAATATCAGCAAAACAGATTGGTCATTTAACTCATTCTTTGTGAGACAGCATATGGACACTGGTTACTGTGTGACTGCACCTCCAAAGGAATGAATTGGCTATTTATGAAGTGCTTTGGGATGATCTGAAGGTGTGGGAGGCACTAAACAATGGGGATCAATGTGTTTAGGAAGAATGGATACGTTTTAAAGTTATATTTCCTGTTCACTTCAGGCAGTCCTCCTGACAACGCTGAACAATGCTGAATCCAGGTCTGATTCCCAGCTTGGGTCACGATCTGGGTGGAGTTTGCACATTCTTCTGTGTGTGTGGAGTTTCCTCTGGGTATTCCAGTTTCCTCCCACAGTCCAAAGATGCGTGCATTAGGTGGATTGGCCATGCTAAGTTCTCCCTTAGTGTCAGAGGGACAAGATAGGGTAAATGCATGGTATTATGGGGATAGCACCTGTGTGGGATTGTGATTGATGCAGACTCAATGGGCCGAATATTCTCCTTTTGCAGGGTAGGGATTCAATGATTTTCATTAAACACCCAGGAAAATACTGAATCAATTAACTTATTCAATGAGACTTGAAAAAGTATATGTAATTAAATTAATTTGATAAACTGTTCGAATAATTTTAAGTCTATAATCTACAATTCAGTCATAAAAAGGGGAAGCGACAGATGATCATCTTTAGGGCGACGAACTATTAGTTACCTTTCGGCATTTGCCTTGAGGCTACCAAGTTAAACTATACAACACTAACTACCACCTCATTACATCTGGTATAACATCTGCCTTTCTACACTGCTTCATATTATGTTTACAAGCAGTCAATAATGTGTGCTATGAAATGTATTATCCCAACAGCAAACAAACCACAAATTCTGAGCTGGCTCAGTTTCCTCCCGCTGGTTTCCTTTGAAGTATTTTGTTCGTGAAGAAAATTAAATACATCATTGTCCTGGGTTTGAGAGATAGTCATTCTGAAGCTCTTAGCGAGATAGATTATCTTGCTCAGGTTGTGGAGTGGGCCCTGAACTCACAGCTTTGTTTGTGAGAGTGCCACCAGTAAGCCATGCCTATTATAAGGACTGATGGAACAATGAGCAGGCGAAGAGCTTTCTATGCTAAAATTAATGCAGAGGCATTAGACGGGATGCAGAGGGGGGGAATGAGTTGCTCTGGCCTATCCATGTGACATTTAGAGAGGTTCTGAAAAGTTCATCATTGAGTGAAAAGGTGTCCCATTCTTCTTTCTTCTCATCAATTAATGCTCACCCTTCAGAAATATGGTTGGAGTCAGTTATTGCCAGCAATGATCAATTTTGAAATTAGACTTCAGCCGCTATCTTTTACACGACCCCAACCCCCTACCCTACTGCCAAGATGAAAGCTTTTATTACAAAACGTTCAAACCAGTGCAAGTTAATTAAAAAAAATGTATGTGGGTTTGTACAGTAAATCCAGCGACAGGACATAGAGCAATAAGGAAGTTGTACCAAGAAACTTCAGATGCTATCACAAGCCCCTGTACATCAGCACAAGTTAACCAGGGACGTTATATTATCTTTGGCTAAATGCCAACATCTCAAATCAAAGCAACTACGATACGATTCAAAAACCTTACAAAAACATAGTCATGTTAGCTCACTGTGACTTTCTCAAGTTTGAGTCAGGTTCTCGGCAAAATGTTACTATGTAGTTCAAGAGCCAGCCATAACAGATCAGTCTGAGCGCACTCAATGCTAGTTTCATCTCCAAAAAAGCAGGTTAAAAAGCATCAGGGCATTGAAATCTATACATTCACAGGCTCGGGTGGAGCAGTGAAAACAAGAATTCATCTGTAGTTAATATTTTTTTGGTAGGAAAGCCAACTAGTCAGCCGAGATATCAGAAAATATTAATGTGCATTTATGGTCCAAAGAAAATCTTTATTATCATTTCTGATATTCTACACACGCTTTACAATCTATGACTGCATAAGACACAGAGTGGAAAAGGACACAGAGAGCTGATGAGCATATTAATCATTACTTTTCACAGTAAAGTCAGTGCTTTGTTGACAAAGACAATAGGTAGTTACAAAGCTATTGACATGAAGTGATTCTCCCCTCTTTGCGATAGCAGTCAACACTTGTAGTGTGGTCAACTGAATCCTAAAGCAGTAGAGGTTAAATAATTGGACAACTCAATTCTTTATTTTCTCTCAGGTTTTGCCAGATCAATGTGGAGAAGGGAGGTCATCTGGTTGACCTTTGCTCGTCCATCCAGGGAAAACAAATTATATTTCCCCAGAGCAAATTCTAATAGGATCTTGAATGAATCTTATATCTACTATCCATCTGGGCGACTTCAAAAAGACCAGTACAGACTCAATAGACAAAATAGCTTCCTCATGCTTTAAAGTTTATTTGTCAGTGTCACAAGTGGATTCACATTAACACTGCAATGAAGTTACTGTGAAAATTTCCTCGTTGCCACATTCCAGTGTCTGTTCGGTACACTGAGGAAGAATTTAGAATGGCCAACGCACCTAACCAACACGGGAGCACCTAACCTAACTATGGGAGGAAACTGGAGCACTTGGAGGAAACCCATGTAGACATAACTAGAATATGCAGACTCTGACCCAAGCCAGGAATCGAACTCAGGTCCCTGGCACTGTGAGGCAGTAATGCAAATGACTGTGCCACCATCTGCCCCCAGTTTGCACTATTTTATGCTAAGGCCATTGTTGAGGGCATTTCCTTAGCATGAGAAACAATTCCCATCAATTCCAAACAGATTGTAATCAACTCCTTCTTGTTCCACGATTTTAGCTTAGCCTTGGAAGTGCGACGAAATTGCCTCATATTTGCCACTTCAAGGGTTGCATTTTCATCTTCCAATGAAGCAGGAATCAGGAACTTAGTTCTTTTCTGGGGAAGAAGCAATTTTCCTCCACCTTCCTGACCCCACGTCATTTTGATGTGGCCTTTTATGCAGGTCAGTAGGGTCTTGACTGTGAATGAATTGCACAACTTATCTGAGGCTAAGGTTTCTATTTTGAGAATCAAGGGAGATTTGAATTTCTTCTTACATGTTATTTTTGTGTATTTTGGAACAGTGGCACACCAGTTAGCAATGCTGCCTCACAGTGTCAGCAACCAGGGTTTGATTCCTGGCTTGAGTCATTGTCTGTGTGGATTCTGCATGCTCTCCCCATGTCTGTGTGGGTTTCCTCCGGGTGCTCCGGTTTCATCCCACATCCATGGGATTAAGTGCACTGGCCATTCTAAATTCTCCTTCAGTGTACCCGAACAGGCACCAGAGTGTGGTGACTAGGGGATCTTCACAGTAACTTCATTGCAGTGTTAATGTAAGCCTTCTTCTGACACTAATCATTGAATAAGAATTCACTTCCAGCTGAATGGACAAGCTCTAACTTTGCTGGCCTGTTTAGTGGGCAGAAATAATATCTACTTGCCTTCCATCTTCCCCTCCTAAGTTTAAAGTCAAGTCTTAACTGAACTGCTTTGCCCTGGATGGTGTCAAGCTTCTGTAATGTTGTTGGAGCTGCACTCATCCAGGTAACTGGAGGTTATTGCATTACACTCCTGACTTGTACCTTCGGGAGTGAGGAGGTGAGTGGCCTTTGTCCTGCTCTTGTAACAACAGTATTTATGTGATTAGTCTAGCTGAATTCCTGGGCAATGGTGATGGTAGGGAATTCAGCGATTCTCTCTTCTTGAAGGACATTGACAACTCCCACTTTAATTTGTCTCAAGGCTTCATATGAGACATCTGAATTGTAATAACATGCCCCCTTGAAGTGGAGGGTGATCCTTTGTGGGCTGGACCCTATGGAGAGGTCAGCGGGAACCCAAGCCAATCAGGAGTCAATGCATCCTGGGGTGGGAAGGAACCTCAGTTGGAACCAGGGAGGAGAAGAGAGCCCTGTGTATTAGTTCCGTCAGACCCTTTTTTTTATATATTATATAGAGTGTCAGTTAATAAACCATCCCTTATTGAAGGCACAGTGACTCACCTTCAAATTGACTACATAAGCCATGACTGTGAAAAGAAAATTATTCAATATTTTATATTCACGATTTAATTTCTTGTCCCCTATTCCATCAAATTGTACCCTCTTTAACTATTTTAACATGGTCACTCTCACATCATTGATAGATATTAGTTCTTCTGAATATCAACTTACTTCAGGCAGGTTTTGACATTGGAAATCAGTGATTTTGTTTGGTCTGATTGTAATGCTCCATCACAATATAGTTCATCCAGCAGCCTGATCAAGAGCCAGCAAAATCCCTTTATTCCTGACTTCACTTGGAAATAATGAACATCTCTGTTGAAAAATAGACCCACTACTAGTTACGAAATCATCATATAGATCCTTGTATAGAATCTTCACTCAGCTGCAACGCCTCTTCACCCACAATTCTCACTAGAACCTCTATTACTGGAGTTTCCATATTTCCTGTTTCACTGTGCAACTGGGCAAATCACGTAAAACCGTCAGTTCTCTCCAGGACAACATTGACGTGTATCAGAGGTCATAGAACTGAATCTCTTTTAAATACTCATGCCCTCACAAAAGACAGCTGAGATCCATCCACTCTGCATAATCGAGGAATCCAACCACAATTTTCTTGGATAGCACCGCTCTGTGCCTTTATTGACACACACTGGGGAATAAAAAAATGACAACTTGAAATGAAACAAGCTGCATGTCCACGCAGAGACCTAATTCCCCATGACCTAGAGTTCCCTCCAAGCCACGCTACATCCTGATTTGCGACTACATCGCCATTCTTTTATTGTCACTGGACCCAAAATCCTGGAACTCCCCTTCTAACTGCAGCCGCTCAAGATGATGATTTACCGCCACTGTCTCAAGGGCAGTTAGAGATGAGTGACAAATGACCCAGCAAAACCCACATCCCAAGAAAGAATTTTAAAATGGAGAAATGAAAGGGGGACACACACAGTTCCTCCACGTTCTTATATTTTAAAATAAAAATGTGTATTGTTCATCTACATCTACAGCTCCTTCCATGGTGTTGGTATGGTGCACACTTAAAATTAGCCAAAGATGTCAAAGTTGAAGAAAAAGAATCTTGGCAGAATTTGTAACAAAACTGACATGGCAGGAAAATGATATCATTTGCAAATGTGGGGTGAGCAGTATGGCTATTACACGACTCCGAAAAAGTCAGGCTGGTGACAATAACGCCAGTATAGCCATGATAAATAAATCATCAAACAAAAACGAGTTGTAACCAAGGCAATCCAATATTGCACCACCCTCTGATGTAGCATAGAAAGACTTCAGTTTTTAATCACTGCTCACAAACAGCAGTTCTGCCTTGCTGCAAGATTGTCAGTAACATTGACACGTTCATTCATCCTAAATGAACCAGCTCCAGATGGTCTCACACAGCTCAAGAACCTGTACCGCCCGAGGCTAGATAAACAGGACCTCAACCTGCCATCAGTTGAAGATAGCTGCGGAGAACTGAGTGGGAAAGGTGGGGAGAGAAGACCATGAGAGGAAGAGGTACAAGGATATGCAAATAGCAAATGATCATAATCCTCTTTCGTATGAATACAACAAACTTCAAAATGCAAATCCTTACAAATTTCAAAATGCAGATTTTGAGGGATTTTCAGAATCTTGTGCCTCTGAAAGGACATACCCAGAATAAAACAAAAGTGGGAGAACTTTTCAGTCACACAGCTTCAAAACAAAAAAAAAGATACAATACACTACAAAGAAAATTGAGAGAGTCTATCTCACAATTCACATAATAGCCATGCCTCCAATGATAAAATAGAATGGCCCACTGGAGAAAATTAGTCTCAAGGGGGCAATAAATCCCACCAACATATCTCTTCCCTTTGACATTTGCCATATTATAAGTCACTACAGGCTGTTAGTGCTGTTCCAGCCTTGATATGACAAGTTGCACTCTCACAGATGATGGTTAGATGGTTTAGAACAAAAATACCTCATAAAAACAGAAGTTGCTCCACAAATTTTATTCCTCTGTTTGTACAGGAAATTCCTCAAACTAACCCAATAACTGATGAATGGGAGATTTGAAGACTTTCCCAGCTTGGCTTGGAGAATCATGATTCATTTTATTTGGTTTTAATGTCAGCATAGCAGTTGTAAGGAGATGGAAGTGAAAACTTGTTTATCTGAAGTGCGTATCCCAGAATTCAAAAGCAAGTTTCCAAGAAAGGGAAAAGCATTTCTGGGGAAGTGAATAATCAAACTCTTCCAAAATTTGTTGAGTGTATACATACTTGCAAACCATAAAACAATGAATTGCAAAGTAATTTGTTCAGCTTCTACACATTTTCAATCTCAATACTGTTTAATATTCAGAGAGTACTGAATCATTGTTACCGGCTGTCTCTCAATCTGAGGATGATATCTATTCAAGGTTCCAAATTTCTGTCATGGGTCTACATGTTTCCAAAAGGCAAATCTCTGGACATTCTTTGTTCACCTTCTTCAATCAAGAAAATGATATACAAGTCTAAGGTCACATATCAACAGACTCAAGAACAGCTTCTTCCCTGTTGCCATCAGCCCTTTGAATTTTTCTCTACACTCTAGCTATGACTGTAACACTACATTCTGCACCCTCGCCTTTCCTTCTCTATGAACAGTATATGCTTTGTCTGTAAAGCACACAAAAAACAATACTTTTCATTATATATCATACATGTGATAATAATAAATCAAAACAAAATCAATCTTTGATCTGGAGATAGAAACATAGAAAATAGAAGCAGGAGTAGACCATTCAGCCCTTCACATCCGTTCCGTCATTCACAGTGGTTGCACTGCGGCCTCACAGCACCAAGGACCCAGGTTCAATTCCAGCTTCATGTCACTGTCTGTGTGGAGTTTACACATTTTCTATGTGTCCGCTTGGGTTTCCTCCGGGTTTCTCCTAACATGTGGGTTAGGTTGATTGGCCATGCTAAATTGACTCTAATGTTAGGGAGATTAGCAGGGTAAATATGTGGGGTTATGGGACAGGGTCTGGGTGGGATTGTGGTCGGTGCAGACTCGATGGGCCTAATGGTCTCCTTCTTCAGCGTGGGGTTCTATGATCACAGCTAATCAAATTCAATAACTTGATCCCCCTGTTCCCCATATTCCTTGATCCCTTTAACTCCAAGACCTATATGTAATTTCTTCTTGAAATCACAAACATTTTTGGCCTCAACTGCTTTCTGTGGTAGTGAATTCCATACATTCACCACCCTCTACGTGAAGAAATTTCTCCTCACCTCACCCTCATATCCCTTATTCTCAAACAATAACCCTTAGTTCTGAACTCCTCCCCCACTTGGAATTCTTTCTAAATCTACCCTGTCAAACACTGTTAGAATTTTATGAGTTGCTGTGAAATCCCCTCTAAATCCCCTCTAAAGGATTCTAGTGAACAGAATCCTAACTGGCTTAGTTGCTCCTCATATCACAGACCTGCCATCCTAGGAATTGGCCTGGTAAACCTTCGCTGCACTCCCTCTATAGCAAGGACGTCCTTGTTCAGATAAGGGCACCAAAACTGCACACAACACTCCAGGTGTGGCAGCACCAACATACTACACAATTGCAGTGAAATATCTCTATTCTTCTATTCAAATCATCTCACTATGGAGGCCAACATACTATTTGCCTCCTTCACTGCCCTCGTACTTGCACACTTAATTTCAGCAACTAATGCTGTAGGACTCCAAAGTCTTGCTGAGGATCCACCCTCTCTCAATTTACATCCATTTAACTGATAATCTGCCTGCCTATTATTGTTGGTGAAGTGGATAACCTCACATTTATTCATTTGATACTGCACCTGCTATGTACATGCCCACTCACTCAACCTGTCCAAATCACACTGAAACATCTCAAGAGTTTTGCGCACACAGAGCACAAGGAAAATCAGGAGGAAATTCCATAAAGTTTTGTGATCCGAAGTGCAGGTTTCCTTTCCTTTCCTTCTCAGCCATTGCCCTGGTTCAGCATTAGGCTGTTGGGACTGAAAGTGTGATGTAGCTTGACTGACAGATTATCATCATTGAGAGATTGGTAGCAAGCTCCTCCCGGTCAAGTTCAATGCTACTGAACTTCAAGGAGACCTTCAGAGTGACTTTGAAGTCTTTCCTCTATCCTCACATCCTCCATATTCAAATGCACTCTAAGGCCCTTCTTGAAGCCAGGTCCACAAGATTTCTGGCAAAAACACTTGCAAAAGTCAACTTTGATGGACTGAACACACTGACTGGACAGTCAAAAACCATCTTCCCCACCAGGTGCTGTTCTTTCAACTTCCAAATGGTCAACATGAAGAAAATGCTGCAGAGAATAAATTTCTTCAACCAGATGTACACTGAAATATATCAGATGTATTAAACATATATTAAAATAGAATCATAGAATCCCTACAGTGCAGAAACAGGACATTTGGCCCATTGAGTTCTGCACTGAGTACAATCACACCCAGGCCCTTTACCCATAAACCCATTTATTTAACCTGCTAATCCCCCTGATACTAAGGGGCAATTTAGCATGGCCAATCAACCTACTCCGCATATCATTGGACTGTCAGAGGAAACCGAAGCACCCGGAGGAAACCCACACAGAAATGGGGAGAATGTGCAAACTCCTCACTAACAGTGGCCTGAGGCCAGAATTGAACCAGGTCCCTGGCACTGTGAGGCAGCAGTGCTAACCACTGTCCCATCTAAAATGCAGTAGATCCTGTGCTGTGGTCTTACATGTTTTCAAGTCCCTGATCATAAACAAGTGACAGCATTTGTCACATGCCATGCAGTATTGCAAGTCGCGTGGCGCAGTGGGTAATGTCCCTGCCTCAGAGTCAGAAGCTTTGGATTCGAGGACTTGATGGCCAAGGAAGGTGCATTCATAATAGACAAACAGATCAAGTGTCAGGCTGCAAAAGCCTTCCAAAAGACCAATGGTAGATGGTAAGAACAGAAGAGACTCCTGATCAGCCATACTTGATGTGGAATAGTGTCCCTCAAGCTGTAAGGGACAGACTAGCGGCCTATCCAGGAATTACGAGCCATGGAAATTGATGAAAGTCTGCCTTAGTGCACCACTAGGTGTGGGGAAAGAATTGGAATTCATTAGCGGCTCAGTAAGTTACACGCTTGCCTCAAAGGCAGAAGATTGTGGAGTCAAGTCTGTGATACATGTGTATATATTGTATATTTTTAGGGACAGACAAAGAGAGAATATTTCCCCTTTTCTTTCTGCTCTGTCTCTTTTCATTCAGGGTTTGGGGTGCAGACTGCCCTGTTAAGAATGTAGGTCAGGTGACCCCTGGGTCATTAGCTCCAATCAATTTATTTGATAGTAAATCCGCGAGCTTTCAACGCTATGCGCCTTCGTCAGGCAAAAGCAGTGTTCTGATCTGCAGAGGTTAGCCACTTTAACACTTGAATAGCAGGTTAGATGTAAGGATTCGTGTTCTAATCAGCAATCTGTAACTGTCTGTGTGGATATGAGTGCCTCTGCAGATCAGAACACTGCATTTGCCTGACGAAGGCGCATAGCGTCGAAAGCTCGCGGATCTACTATCAAATAAATTGGTTGGATTTAAAATTGGTGTTGTAAAATTTTACTGAGTTTACCCCAGTCCAACGCCGGCATCTCTACATCATCATTAGCTCCTCCCAGCCTGAGACCATGCTAGGCAGTCTTAGATCTGATTGTGAATGAGCACACACCTGAAATAGAGAGTTTCCAGTGTTCAAGTTGTCAGACCTACCTTGTGATTCTTTATACATCTTTAGTCCACAGGGACATTCCAAACTATGAAACCTAGGCTGAGGAACTTTACTGAGGTCATGCAGAAAAGGGATAAATATTTTTTCCACCGATAGGAAAGTGAATAACCTGGCAATAAGGTAATTGGGAGGGGGGGGGGAGGTTACAGCAAATTGTTGTCATTTGGAATGCACAGCCTGAGAAGATGGTGAATGCAAACTCAATAATGACTTTCAACAGGAAAACTGGGTGAATGCCTTAAGTGGAAAAAATGGTAGTGGAGGTGCTGGGACTAATGGGATATGCTTTTCAAAGAGCTGACACAGGTAAGATGGGATGACTGGCCTCCTTTTGTAAACAAGCATGTTGGCAATTAAGAAGGCAAATTCAATGTTAACATTCATTTCTCGATAGTAGAATACAAGAGCAGGGATGTACTGCTGAGGCTTTATGAGGCTTAGATCAGACACCATTTGGAATACTGTGAGCGGTTTTTGGCCTCATAGTTAAAAAAGGAGGGAGTCCAGAGGAGGTTCACAAGAATGATTCCAGGAATGAAGGGTTTGTCATATGACGAGCGGTTGAGGTGTCTATGTTGATTCTCGATGGAGTTTAGAAGGATGAGAGGGGGATCTAATTGAAACTGACAGAATATTGAGAGGTCTAGATAGAATGGGCGTAGAGAGGATGTTTCCACTACTGGAAGTGACTAGAACACAACCTCAGAGTGAAGGGATGCTCCTTTAAAACTGAGATGAGGAGGAGTTACTTTACAACAGAGGGTGGTGATTCAGTGGAACTCATTGCCACAGAGGGCTGTGGAGGCCAGGTCATTGAGACAGAGATAGATAGGTTCTTGATCAATAAGGGGATCTTAATTTATGGGGAGAAAGCAGGAGAATGGGGATAAGAATCATATCATCCATGATTGAATGGCAGAGCTGAAATGATGGACCAAATGGCCTAATCCTGTTCCTATACCTATGATTTTATCAATGATTCTGTGAACCAATTCACATGAAATGAAATGGTTCAAAGAGTGCTGGGACATGAAACCCATGAACGGTAAAAAAAATTTGCAATTTCTGAAATAAATTATACACAAAATTTCATGGAATAGAATCCTACCGAGCAGAAAGAGGCCATTCGGCCCATCGGGTCTGCGCCGATTACAATCCAACACAGGCCCTATGTCCATCTAGCTAGTCTCCCTGACACTAAGGAACAATTTAGCATGGCCAATCCACCTAATCTGCATATCTTTGGACTTTTACCATTTACTTAAAGAGAGAGGAATACCACGTGTACAAACCACACATCAGTTATGCGCTGGGAATTAAAGAATCATTGGCAGAAGGGAACATCCATGTGTCGGCAAGGTAAGTGTGCTTTGGCACTGTTCAATACTTTAATTTGCTTTTACTGGCGCCATTGCAAAAGCAGCTGCAATTAACGCGGACAAATTGTAAAGGTCTTTTTATGAACGAAAACTATGCACTTCTGCATCATTACGACAAAACCAATGTGCAAAGGTCAACAAAATTAGCAAATGAAAGATTTGGGGTGACAATTAAGTTGCCATTCACTATGCTTGGCACCGCAAGCACAGACTGGAACTCTTTACTGGCCAGCAAACGGTAACAGCTCAGTTTCTATTAGCACAGCACTTAACCACATTACACTTCCCAGTGTCAGATGGAAATGCGGATGAAGCTAACAGCAATAAACTTTGAAATCTGTGGTACCGTGGACTGCAAATTGTTATTTGTTAATTATTTCTCAATCTAATACAACCGTTGCTTAAAGCCTGATGATAAATTCTCAGCAATTGCTAATTAATACCAGTAAAACCTCTTAGAAAGGCAGTCCGACTGATACTTCTTTGGGCATTAGTCTTCAAAAAAGGTGATACTGGCACTGCTGGGTATAGCCACCTACAGAAAAGACACCCGCAATCAGTGCCAGTGTGTTTTTAACTACATTTGCAAGAGTTTCGCAGTCATTTAAATTGATGAATACCCACTGTTACCAAAGTAACTTTCCAGCACCTAGCACCAGCATGTTAATATATTGGAATATTAACATACAAACACAAGACGATGCAAGTCAGCGTGGTTAATATCATGATTTAAAGATAAGCTAAGCTATTAGGAAGCTTTCTAATGCACAGGAATACATTTCTCAAGAGCATGTTGAATGAGTTCATCACTAATGCAATAGAGCATTCTTCAAATTTAGTTATGGGCTTAACGGGTTGACTACCAGGAATTACTGGAATGAATAAAACAGAACAGATCGACGATGAAGTTAATTAAATCCTTCTTCCATAGTGGCAAAACACACTTTTTTTTGTTGTTCATTTTCCTCGATTAAACACAGGAATCAATCTTCAGAAGACTGATTCATCAACAATAGGTTGGTATTGTGTGGAAAAGGTGGGAAACTGCATTTTAAATGCAATTATTTGAGTGATTTGCTTTTCTCCGTTGGGTTTAATGCATTATTCATTAATTTACTGAGACTGGCTGGTCACTGCACAGCAAGAGGCCACCTGTGAGGGAAGTAAGTAATCAGCAAGGCTGCTTGCCAGCTGTGCGCCTTGATGGGTAGAATCGGAAAATTTATAAATGAAAAAAATATTAACCAAAGAAGCAAACGGAGCAAATGTTTGATTGCTCTAATGAGCTTTTGTATTCTGTAATTTATAAATTTGTTCCTCGGATCTGGCACCTTTGCTTCAAGCATCAGGAAGTTGAGCACACTGAAAAAATGATAAATATTTAAGTCTGCACCAGCTGGTAATGATGTTAAACACAAAGTATAATACAAGCTAGATATTCGGGTTGTGGCTGACACATGCAGAATAATAATTTTAAAACAACTTTCAAAGATTGAGCAAACCTTGTGGTTGGTTGCGGAATGATCTATTCATGCCACCAACTGGTAAAATACAAGACCCGCTCTCCCCAAACACTGTTATTTGCAGGGGGGTTAGCTGAAGCATTGTTAAGTTGGACACTATACCTTGAGATAAATAAATAGGGCAAAGACTAGCGACGTAGTACTTTGGGCTGGATTTTTTTGGTCGCGCTCGCCCCAAGGTAGAAAAATACCACCCCAGATCAATGGATGTTTACATGATCCATGTCCCATTCATGGCAGATGGGACAGGAAAATTCCACCCACAGGGACAAATTTTACTGCCCCGGCCACCGCAGGAATTGAAGCAGGCGAGGGGCGGACCATGGAAAGTCCATTGACCTTAGCCGAGATTCTCCGCTTTCTGGGCGGACGAGGCCAGAAAATCCTGCCCATTGTTTTTCGAACAGCATAATCGATATCGTACAGGTTTGAACATAAAGTTTTTTATTTCTTTGTTTTATGTGAAGTGGCCACAGACTTAAAAATCAATGTCGTGGTCACCGTCCCCAGACAAGACAAGTATGCATACACTACAGTGCATTGCCCTTTATTCTGACCCTATTTGTCCCAGCTGCACTTTGAATGGTTTGAATTGGCACCCAGTTGTTGGCTTCTCAATCCATCTCATCTTGAACATCAGGCCACACCAGTCTGGCTGAAGTGTGTGGATCCTCCAGCATAGTCACAGTGCAGACTGGCTGCAAAGTTAAACCTGATTTTATGTGAGTGAGCAAAGGACTGACAATTTTCCACTGCTCTCCCAAAAAGTAAAGTGCTCCCAAAATGCTAAAGCAAGACACGCTGTGAGTATGTCAGTTTAAAAGAGCCCACTGTAATTAACCCCAAACTAACATGAATTTACTCATGAATAATGCAATGAATCCGTTAGGGCCGCAAGCTGTTGACCTAAAGGTCAGACGATTGTACATCATTCTTCAATGACATTAACTGTTTTTGTTGTCTTCATTTAGAAGAAAACATGGAGGTTCCACATAGGAATAGACAGAAAAACCTCATTGTTATTTCCCAAACAAACAAGATCACAAGGATCCACATTAAAACTACCCCAAAGTCACATATTGATTTTGTTCCACTATGAACTGTAACATTCTTAGAGCTCAAACTGAAGAACCCTCAGCACAAGTGATTGGTTCAACACAAACATTAATTTTCTCATTATGCCATCCAAATTTAAAGGTCTGGTGCCTTTCCTCTTGCAGCAACAAAGACGACTACACTTCAACAATGCTTAACTGGCTTTGGGGTGTCTTGATTAGGGGGACAGGTATAATCCAAGTCTTAATTTCACTTAGCAAATTAACAACTGATTTGCTGTCTTGATGCTCTCAGAAATCTCATCCCATTGGCTCTGGATGAGTATCTGTAGGAGGCAGTGGCAGAGTGGTATTGTCATTGGACTATTAATCCAGAGACACAGGGCAAGATCTGGGGACCTAGATTCAAATCCCACCACAGCAGATGGTGAAATTTTAATTCAATAAACAATCTGGAATTAAAAGTCAATGGTGACGATAAAACCATTGCAGTAAAAACCCATCTGATTCACTAATGCCCTTTAAAGAAGGAAATCTGTCATTCTGTACCCAGTCTGGCCCATATCTGACTCTAAACCTGCAGTAATGTGATTGAATCTGAATGCCCTCTGAAATGGAGGGCAGTTAGGGATGGGCAATAAATGCTGACCCAACTACGCTCACATACCATAAATGAATTTTAAAAAGTGACAGTCAAACTGGTGAAATGTAACCATTCCAGCACCCCAACATGGAGAAAACCCAGATGGAAGTAAACCAGTGCTCTAAGCTTTCTATAATTCTGCAGCAAGAATCTGTCTGCCCCTAAAGAGAGTGAAAAATAATAATTTGTCACAAGTTAACATTTGCTGCCGGAATCGGGATCAAGAAAAACAATCATGCTGGTATGGTTGACAATATTACAAAGATGTCTCACCAACAAATCCACGAAACTTCTATAGTGAAGAAAATATTGGCTGCATAGCCACTGCCTGCTCTATTCAGAGTTCTGTTAACTCTAACCTCATACTCTGAATTCTACCATTTCCCTCTCATGTTGTGTTAGTTCTCTTTCCTACATTCTGCTTGGGTGACTCTGCTTCCTAACATCACTGCCATTGCTTCTGTTCCCATATCACAAGAAACCAAAACCCTCTCCTGTTCAGCTGCTGCTGGTCACAAGACTGCAGAGTAACTGATTCTTGGAGGATCTACACTCCTCCACTTGGATTGAGCTGAAATTACTCTTCATGTATCTTAGAATTAAGATAATTTTTTTTCCATAGGTTTTTCTCACTTCTAAATCCATGATCACTTCCATTTAGAAGGACAAGGGCAACAGATCATGGGAACATCACCACCTGCGAGTTCTCCTCCATTCAGCATTCTGACTTGAAAATGCATAACTTTGAAAGGGTCTGGCATACTCATATCTCTGATAGGGACAAGACAATTTGAGAAGACTATTAATGTTAATGGTTACATTTTAGGAAAACATGGCTTCATCAGTAGAGGAATAGAGTATAAAAGTCAGGAAGTTATAGCGAAACACTGGTCGTGCCTCTGTAGATGCATGCCTCCATTTTCCTACCAACAACTCCTCGTGCTTCCTTACAAGGGCATTGCTCCAGCAACAGTAAGTCCACTCACCTGTGTTCCAGGGAGACGTTCATGATGCTGTTCCTTTCCATGTGCAGTCTCAGCTGTGGCCACAGATTGGCCAGAGGCTCTTGATGGTGGGATTTCCACCCTTGCAGTGACAAGGCATTGGGGCTCTTATCACTGTAAGGGTGGAGAGATCCCATCACTAAGAGTCCCAATGCCAGATATTAAGGGGAGGCAGTGGCATAGTGGTATTGTCACTAAACTAGAATCCAGAACCCAAGGTAATGTTTTGGAAACCTGGGATTAAATCCCACCAAGGCAGAGGGTAAAATGTGAATTCATAAAAATGTAGAATTAAAAGTCTACTGATGACCATGAAACCATTGTCGATTGTCATTAAAACTCATCTGCTTCCTTTAAGGAAGGAAAAATGTCCTTTAAGGAAGGAAATCTGCCATCCTTACCCAGTCTGGCCTACATATGGCTCCAGATCCACAGCAATGTGATTGACTTTCAAAATGCTCTCTGAAATAGAGAGCAATTAGGGATGGCCAACAAATGCTGCACCAGCCAGCAGCGCCCACACCCCGTAAAACGAACAGAAAAAAGGCAGTTGATAGCCTGATGAACACAGAAATGGATCGGAGCTCCCGTTAACTGCCGAGGCAGGTGGCTTTCCTGGTTTTCCAGACCCCAGCCAGAGTGAGTGACACCCACTCAACCACCCCACAGATACATGGGAATATCACCATCTGCGAGTTCTCCTCCATTCAGCATTCTGACTTGGAAATGTATTGCCCATTCCTTTGCAGTCAGTGGGTCAAAATCCTCGAATTCCTTCCCTAATGGCATTGTGGCTCAACCCACAGCATGTGGACTGCAGTGATTCAAGAAGGCAGCTCAATACCACCTTCTCAAGGGCAACTAGAGATGGGCCAATAAATGCTGGCCAGCCAGTGATGCCCACGTCCCATTATCGAATAAAAAAAATAACAGTGGTCATTTTTTTTTGGCGGATATTAGCAACATGGTGCACTAGACAACGTAATAGATTCTCATCACTAATGGGACACAGGTTTCTTGTTGCTGAAAACAATTCTTTTCACATCACTGAAAGGTGTTATCAACTTGGCAATCCATCTTGAAATGTGACCATTAAGTGCACTGAAGTGCTGAACCAGAGTAAACTGAGTGACATCAATTTCAATTTTCATTCCAGCAAAATTCCATATTTCACGTAGAGATATAAAAAGATAGTGACAGAGATTGAAAGCTCCTGCCTGTCCTTTCTAATTACTGAAATTACCACACATAAGAGGGTAAACACAGGCACAGGTGAACAAGATGAAACACGATCGGAAATGAAGTTATTATTTAGTTATTATTTTGTTACCAGGATTGATGTTATGGGAGGTTTTGTTGTACATTGGACAGCGTCCCTGCCTCTGAAGCCATTAGCTCTAGTTTCAAGTCCCACCCAAGGAGCTGATAGCCAAGAAAGGAGCATTCGTAACGTGGCCAAAACAGGTTGAGTGTCAGTATGCAAAAATCCTTCCAACATGTCAATGGCAGGTAGTAAGAGCAGGAGAGACTCATGGTCAGCCATGCTTGATGCGGAGTGGTGCCCCTCAAATCACAAATGACCTCTCCAGGAATAGTTATGGAATCAGACAAATATCTACCTTACTGCGCCTTAGTGCAGGAAGAGAATTGATGTTATGCATTCAATTTTCTAGTAAAGGTGTTGTTCATCCATTGTCGTCAATGAAGACCTCGACACTATTAGTTATTTGGAGGCTAAATGTAGTGTGTCCACAGATCAGGCCAATTCGGGCACATATTGGACAGACTTGTGTAGATACTGTAGTTGTTGCGTTGATGGCTCTGGATTTGCACAGCTCAAAATTAAGTTGTGCTTCAGCAATGCATCTTGTTTCATAACTTGACAGCCCTTGTGGATGAGGCAGTGCTAGGTAGGGCAGATTTGTGCCAGCATTTTGTGCCGGGTGGTTGTATCTATGTCAAGTGACTTCAGGGAGGCCTTGAGTGTGTCTTCGTAATGTTTCTTCTGCCCTCCATGCAGACATCTTTCAGCAGAAAGTTCCCCAAAAAGGAGCTGCTTGGGTATGCACTCATCTGGCATACAGATGATATGATCTGCCCACTGGGGTCTGCACTCTCATCAGCAGTGTGTGAACTGGATGGTAGACTTGCTCTAAAGAGAACTTCAGTGTCTGACACTTTGTCTTGCCATCTGATGCGTAATATTCTGTGAAGACAAGTCATGTGGAAATGATTGAGTTGTCTTGCATGCCTTCGATTCACAGTCCACATTTCACAGATATACATGAGGATAGTCAGTACCATGGTGCCATAGACCTTAAGTTTTGTTGCTGGGCTGATTCCTTGACATTCCATGCAGTCTACTGAAAGCAAAACTTGCCTTTGCTATTCTGCAGTTAATTTCTGTGTCAATAGTCGCTGTTTAGGAGTGGGTGCGGCCAAGATAAATGAACTGGTCCGCTGCCTGTAGTTTCTGCCCTTGTCGGCCTGTGGAGTTCAAAGTTAGGCTGCCCCCCCCCCCCCCCCCCAAATTCATTCAGATGGTGTGTCAGTCCCATGATGGTCATAGTGCTGGATGGCGCAGAATCCTTTGAGGCATTCTCAGTCACCAATAGCGTCAAACAAGGCTGTATGCTCACATCCACACTGTTCAGCATGAAGTTTACTGCCATGCTGAATGATGCCTTCCAGAACAGTGTTGCTGGAATCAGCCTCAAGTACAGAGTGGATGGGAAGCTCTTCAACCTGAGAAGACTTCAAGCTAATACCAAAGTGAAAGAGACTGTTCTGAGACATTTCCTCTTTGCTGTTCACTGCGCCCTGTATATTGGCTCAGAGCCAGAGATGCAAGTCAGTATGGACAAATTTTCCGTAGCTTGTAACAACTTTGGACTCACCATCAACATTAAAAAGACCAAAGTCATGCACGGTACACAGAACCCATAATCATAATGGTGAAAATAAAGCATTAGAGGCTGACAATAAAGGAAGATGTAACCAATGTCCAATGAAGCTTAAGCTTGCCACTTTTATCCCTTAACAATCTGCAAACATCCAATGCATCCGTCTATGTTACTTTGGTACTTTGTTCAGTCCATACCGACATCTTCTTCTTTTCAATTTTTTTAAGCACTGAGCAAAGTGCAACAAAAGCTTCACAGAGAAGAGATATTTCAATGCAGTTGTTTGCAAAAAGTTGACAGAAATCAAACCTTCAGACAATGTCAGCTGGCACTGGCTGAGATCCATAAGAAGTTTCCGCTGTAGAAATAATCACATTCAAAAACACACAAAAAAGGGACTTCCTCTACACGTCAACAAGTTTAAAAGCAGTTGAGCAGCTGAGCTGAACGAAGCTCCATTCTTGTCCATCTTTTCTGTGCTATGTTAGCCAATCTCTTAGAATCATAAAATCCTTACAATGCAGATGGAGGTCATTCGATCCATCCAGTCTATACCAACCACCATCCCACCCACACATTTATCCTGCTAATCCCCAGGTACTTCGTGGGTATTTAGCATGGCCAATAAACCTAACTGACACATCTTTGGACTGTGGGAGGAAACCCCTGCATGAGAAAGTGCAAAATCCACACAGACAGTTACCCAAGGCCGGAATTGAACCTGGGTCCCTGGGCTATGAGGCAGCAGGGCTAACCCAGTGACAGTAATGAGGGTCCAACTGATCTCAGTCTGGGCTAAGGCAGAAAAGCAAGCAGAATACCTGCTCAATATTGTCTATCTGTGAGTGTTATCTGCTGTCAACTATGTACGTATTAGCTGAGAACAGCATTAAATTCCGTAGTTTAGCGCTCACTGTTCATCATGTGTAACGCTGGCCAAATAGCAACAACTCAGATAAGAGTACATCAGTTCCTGGTGAGGAGAAGGATGGGAAATGAGGTAACAGCTGCACCTTTTTAATAGCTGCACCTTTGATAAGGGAAGAATAACATTGAGTGAAGTGTTGCCAATCATAGATTCAGATATTCCACCCACGATCAACAAACCTTTTTGCTGTCAGTAAAGTTTGAGCAAATTTGGGCTAATGTGTGAGAAAGAGGATAAAAGCAAGAAAGTAAGAAATAGGAACAGGAGTGAATCATAGAATCCCCACAGTGCAGAAGGAGGTGATTCGGCCCATTGAGCCTACATCAACAACAATCCCACCCAGTCTCCACCCCCACAATAACTGCATTTACCCTGTTAATCCCCCTAACCGACAAACTTTGGGACACCAAGAGGCAATTTAGCATGACCAATCAACCTAACTCGCATATCTTTGGACTGTGGAAGGAAATCGGAGCACATAGAGAAAACTGATGGAGACACAGGGAGAATGTGCAAAGTCATCCAAGGCCGGAATTGAACCAGGGTCTCTGGCACTGTGAGGCAGTTGTGCTAACCATTGTGCCACCACGCCGCCTATGGCTTCTTGGGCCTTTTCTGCCACTCAGTATGATTATGGCTGATCTCCTCAACTCCACTTTCCCTTCTACTTCCCATAACCAATCAGAATAGATACGATCTTATTAAATGGTTCAGCAGGCTCGATTGGCCAACTGGCCTACTCTTCTTCCCATTTCTTATGATCCCATGAATCTGCGAAAGCCCGAAAATCTATCTATCTCAACATTGAACATACTCAACCCTGAAGCATTCAGAGCTCTCTGGAGTCGAAGGTTCCAAAGATTCACAACCCTCTAACTATAAAAACAGACTCCTCAACTCAAGTGGCACAGTGGCAGGGTGTTTAGCACTGCTGCCTCACAGTGCCTGGGACCTGAGTTCGATTCCTGGTTTGGATCACTGTCTGTGACAAGTTTGCACATTCTCTCCATGTCAATGTGGATTTTCTCCAAGTGCTCCGGTTTCCTCCCACAATCCAAAGATGTGCATGGATTGGCCATGCTAAATTGCCCCTTAATGTCAAAGGGACAAGCTAGGTAGGGTAAATGCATGGGGTTATGGGGAAAGGGCTAAGGTGAGGTTGTGGTTAGTGCAGATTCAATGAGCTAAATGGCCTCCTTCTGCACTATAGCATTTTATGATTCCTAAATGATCAACCCCTTATATTGAGGCCATGCTCTTTCTCTAGATAATCCAGCCAAAGAAAACAACCTCTTGGTGTCAAGCCTATAAAAGTCCCTTCAGAATCGTGCATGTTTGAATGAACTCTCTACTCATTTTTCCAAATTCCAGTGAACTACTTACTCAGCATCTCATCATAGGACTACCCTCTCAGCCGATAAACTCATCTATTGAACCTTCACTATACTGCCTTCAAAATGAATACATCATCCCTTAGATATAGGAGGTTAAAGCTGTGCACAATACACCAGATACAGACTCACCAGACCTATACAACTGTAGCAAGACTTCCTTATATTTGTACTCCAATTTCATTAAAAGTCAATGCCATTTGTCTTTCTAATTGTTCACTGTATCCATAAGTTAACTTTGTGTTCCTTGTACAGGTACATCTCCACTTAAAAGCGTCACACCTACCACCAAAGTTAATAGCATCATACATCCCCACATTATCATAGATTCCCTACAGTGCAGAAGAAGTCCATTCAGCCGATTGATTCTACACTGACCACAATCCTACCTGGGCCCTATCCCCAAAACCCCATGTATTTATTCTGCTAGTCCTCCTGACACTAGGGACAATTCAGCATGGTCAATCAACCTAACCCATACAACTTTGGACTGTGGGAGGAAACCGGAGCACCCGGAGGAAACCCACGCAGACAATGGGGAGAACGTGCATATTCCACACAGACAGTCACTCAAGGCCGGAATTGACCCCAGATTCCTAGCATGGTGAGGCAGCAGTGCAACCATTGTGCCATTATGCTGCATCATAGTCCACCTGCTAACTGAACTTACAGAAGTCGGCTAGATAGCCACATCCCTTCTAATGAAGTACTGCTAAATCATTAGCGTATGGTTAAAATCACGAAAGCAACACCATTGTACAACATGGAACTATCCATCTTCACAGTGATGGAGATTGAAAGGGGGGGTGAGGATCTTTTCAAATAAGGGAAAACAGGAAGGTTTATGTTCAGGACCAAAGTTCACTGTCCAGTGATGTGCACACATACACACAAAGAGCTCTGGTGACATCTGTCCTGAGGGACACTGTCTTCAGCAAGAGCACAATGTGCTCTGTACAATGTGTAAGGTAGGTCAATGGCACACCACAGGTTTCAGTTCAAATCGAACATTGGTGATGGCCCTGCAGAGAAATATGACCTTTGCCTGACCCCGTGGACCATATCTATGAAATCAGCACACTCAATTTTTAAGTAGGGTGAAGCTCGCCCGATCTGCTAATCCTCTTGAATAATCTAATCCAATCAATTTGAGTTCCAAAGGATAGGAATCGTCTTTCTGCTCATCTCACTTTGATTGTATTTTCTGACCTGTGATACTTTGGGTCTTCAGGTTTAGGGATTTAAGCAGCGTAACTGGGTTGTACAGTCTGAGTATTTTTGCACGCAGGCCATGCGGGAGATGTCAGCAGTTACAAACTAAAAAGATTTTAACCTGGTTGTTTGTTTCATTTGAGCACAAAATAAAGATCTGTAGCATTCTCTATTTTCTGAAATAAATGAGTCATAAATTGCTGGACACAGGGACTGATGTCAAGTAGCGCAGGTGCTGTGTCTGCAGTTCATGAAAAAAAACCCTTCAAATGTAACTTGTTCATTATCAACTATACTCCTAAGGAAACAATATTCTGTTGCTATAGCAACAAGTCTTTATTTGCTAGATTTGGCCATTATTAAAAAGGATTAGACAGCTTTTTCATGCAACCCCATCCAATACAAATTATTACTTGCCCAGACAGATACGATTTTTATCAGAACAAATATCTTTCTTTCCAAGGTTTAGAATATTAATACTGGGTAATCTTGGCTGGAAACCAAACCAAATGTCACGCTGTCTAAACCTATCACACAAAGAGCTCTGACATTTTTTGTGTACGGACAAGAGAATGTATCACGGTGGCGATGCACAACTGACGACTTTGCTAGGTGTCGTGGATAAACCGTGGCCAAGCGCATTATTTACAGTCCGTGGAATGGAATACTGACATTATAATTTCGACCAGCGCTTTTTTTTAGTATGTGAGATGTACAAAAAAGCCATCTCTGAAGGAACCAGCTCAACATCAACAGTAGGAAAGGTCTGGGAACAGGTCACCTGCAGCCCCTTTTACCACCTTCCCCCTCCCCCTCCACAGCCATGAGAAAGATATATTTTGTACAAAAGCCAAAGTGTAGGAGAAAATTACAGAGCATTTAAAACTAGGGCTAGAAAAAAATCTAATTGTCATGCAAAATGTAACCAGGCTCCAGGTCCAAATATCTGTTTATTTAAATTGTCGCAGTTAGGAAATCATTTTTGGAAACATACCAGTACCCCACGTAATGCTGAAGAATGCAGCTTCTGAGAATATTTTTTTCTCTCCCACAAGTTGAGATGACTATTCCATTATTTTTTTTTAAACAATAGGACAACACAACGCAATTGAATATTAATTTCAGTACACTGCAGGCATCAACCAAAGAGGATTCCTCATTGTTATTTTGGAAATCCTCTCAAATGTTCTCACATTTACAACAATGAAGCTTCATACGTAAGTGCCCTAACAGCTCAAGTGTGAGTAACACCAAGGCCATCATTTGAACCCAGGTCACCGAGTCTCAGCAGCGAATGCTGAAGTTTTGATATGCTGTCTGCACAATTTAAGAATCGACTTGCGTTGACCCTCAGATGAAGGAACATGGCATCATTATATCATTCACAACATCGTGCTAAAGGCTAACTCCCAGTAGACAAGAGGGTAATCAAACCTTCTTTGCCACTCCAAATTAGCAGGATTTAATTTTTTTTTGAAAAGGTATGCTTTCAGCATACTCACCAAACTACTTCATATTTCGCATCCTCCAACATGGCAAGTTTTTGAGATATTATCTACTGTAAAGCTTCAAATAAAACACATTCAATTTTATGCAGTAGACTTTGAACCCTCAAAGGTAATAAAATTCCCCTCTGATAACAGCAGAGCACATGGTTAACAGTTACCAATAGTAGAGCACTCGGCGTTTTTCACTTTCGTTTCTTGTAATAGAAGTTCACAACATGTGCAAACAAGTGTAATAAGCTATATCCGCATATTGCTTACGTCCTTCCAAAATTTCCTTCCAGTTTTCCCAATTTCAACTGTAAAAATTGCCTTAGACTGAGAGAAAGCTTCACAAATACAATGTTCATTTCATTGTTCACCTAAGTTGCCATTCTTAGGTGTGCAGAATGTCAGCAGGGAAAACATCAGTTTCAGAGAACACCAGCGGCAGGCTGCAGACAAACACCAGCGGCAGGCTGCAGACAAACACCAGCGGCAGGCTGCAGACAAACACCAGCGGCAGGCTGCAGACAAACACCAGAGACAGGTTGCAAACAAACACCAGCGGCACACTGCTAACAAACACCAGAGACAGGGTGCAAACAAAGCAGCCCCATTGACACAGGATTTTACCATTCACCCCCGCCACACACCTCAAAAAACCTCTGTAGTTCCTATTGTAACACATTCCACAACTTCCAAACTGATGACAGACACAGAGCAAAGATGGATCTAGAAGCATGAGGAGTGAAAGTTTATCTTTAATCGCAGCCACATAGGATGACATTTGAGACTTTGATCAGAACTGTTTCAATACTGTAGCAGAGGCGGAAACCTGACAGGGGAAGTTCAGATATGGAGTTCTGAGAAAGATGGATTTGGGATGCGCTGACACAGTCAAGGACTTTGGCGATGAAAGGAAGTTTGGATGGCTTAGTAGTTTGCCAGGACAAGGGTAGATTTTATGAACTGAAGGGTGCCAAGGCACTTTTGTATGAAAAACAAACAACACCAGGTGAATTTACAATATTGGCCATCATAGAACCACAGAAACTTTACAATACAAATTGAAGCCATTTGGCCCATCGAGTCTGTACCAACTTTCTCCAAGAGAATATCATACGCAGGCTCCTCACCACCCCTCCCAGCTCTATTCCCTTGACCTGACACATTTACCATGGCAATTCCACACAACCTACACATCTTTGAATACCAAGGGACAAATTAGCATGGCCAATCCATCTAACATGCACATCTTTGGATTGCTGGAAGACTCCAAAGCACCTGGAGAAAACCCAGGCAGACACGGGGAGAACGTGCAAATTCCAGCCAGACGGTCATTCAAGACCAGAATCAAACCTGAGTCCTTGGTGTTGGTGAGGCAGCAGTGCTAATTACTGTGCCACCATGGCACCCATTATCACCCACAGCCTGTTTCCATGTCACAATTTCGATGTAATTCTGTGTTCGGAGGAGTGCTACTTGTGTGCAGAAACTGCAGACCAAGTGCACCTTAGCCATCCACCTCCTGAGATGAACCCATCCTCATTAATGAAGCTTGTAAAGTTTATTTATTAGTCACAAGTAAGGCTTACATTAACACTACAATGAAGTTACTATGAAATTCCCTTAGTTGCCACACTCCGGTGCCAGTTTAGCTCAATGCACCTAACCAGCATGTCTTTCAATTCCATTTATCATTTCGCTCCCATAGAATAGAGAAATTACCGTTCAGCTCAGCCAGTATGTGTTGGTGTTAAACACTATATTGGCAATAATCCTAAGGCTATGCAGCAGGCATGTTTCTATATATCCCTTTACCTCGTGTTTCTCCAACCACCAATCTAACCATTTCTTAAAATGCTTCAATCACTGACTTTGAAAGAGCATCCAAAATTTCATAACCTTCAAGTTGAAAGGAAAGTTTCTCTTGTTCCTATGGTAAATCTCTTAAGTTAATCAGCTTTTCAGTCTCAACTTTACGGAAGGAAACTCACTCGAACTGGAATGCAGGTGTGCGGAAATTGCATTTGTTATTATTTGCACTTCAAATACCTCATTAAAATGTATCAGCAGCCACGCATCGACACAGTCCAATTGCTGCATTCACCGCCGGATCACTCCAGTTCACTTGCCTCCTGCCCCCCAGTTTTGTACAAAGTGGAATATTCTCCTCCTCACAAGGCCAGGAAATGAAATGGCAAGCAATCATGTAGTGCTGAGTGCAAACTGCATGTGTTCCCAGATGTTCTAACTCAGACACTTTAAGACTAGATAAGGAAGGAATGGTAGATCACAAGTGCTGGAGTCAGGAATATAAGCAGGGTTTAGGCAGCTGCTTCCTATTAGAATATGACAAGAGTTGTACAATTTCAGATTCTTCTTCAGCGCATAATTGATTTATAAAGTGCGAACAGCATTTAAGGTCACAAGGGTTCGGATGCTTGATGACTTGTAATAGAGCTACTTTTAAGTAGGTTGCTACCAGCATTCTGCCGCAAGACCAAAAGGATGCTAAATTATCCATTTCTCGCTGCTTCTGATTGTCAAGGGTCCATTTGAAATTGAGCTCTATATGGATCCAACACAAATTGTGGTCAACTCACAGTTACAGTAGTTAGTTACAATACTGTCAATAGCATTCTACTCACAGCATTTCAAAACATGAGAAATAGGAGCAGGGATTGATTGCATGGCCTCTCAAACCTGCTTTTCCATTTAATACGGTCATGGCTGAACTTCTACAAGTGCACTTTCGTCCTCCATCCCCATTTTGTAATCATGCCTTTCAGGCCAAACAATGATTTCCACAGAACCTCGACAGTGCAGAAGGAAGTCGCTCGGTCCATTGAGTCTGCACTGACACAGCGAAAGAGCATCTTACCCAGGCCCATACCCTTACTTTGTCCCCATAATCCCTCACATTAACCATGGCTAATCCACCCAACCTGCACATGTTGGGGCACAAAGGGGCAATTTAGCATGGCCAATCTGCCTAACCTGAACATCTTAGGACTTGTGGGAAGAAACAGGAGCACCTGGAGGAAACCCACACAGACACAGGAGAACATGCAAACTCCACACAGTCACCAAAGGCTGGAGCTATGAGGCAGCTATGCTAACTACTGTGCTGCCATCGGTTCTTAATTTTTACTTCAGCAATACCATTATTTACCCACCATATGCAACTTGATTTCAATTTGGAGTACTTCAAAACGCCTTTGTTGAAAATAATCTACATTTACAGTGTGCCTTTCATGATCTCCAGACATCCCAAAACGGTTTACAGCCAATTAAGTACTTCTGATTTGTAGGTAATGCTAAAATGTAGGAAATATGGCAGCCAATTTGTACACAGCAAGCTTCCACAAACAGAATACAACCAGATAATCTGTTTTTAATTATGTTGGTTGAGGGATAGAGATTGGCCAGAACACATAAAATAAATCCACTGTTCTTCTTTGAAATAGTGTAATGGGATCTTTGACATTCACATGAGAGGCAGATGGAGGTCTCAGTTGAACACCTTATCCAAACAAAGAACAGTACAGCACAGGAACAAGCCATTCAGCCCATGAAGCCTTTGCCGATACATAATGCCTTTCTAAACTAAAAATCTTTTGTACTTCTACATGTCCCTCTATTCCCTGTCTATTCATGTATCTGTCAAGATGCTTCTTAAACGTTGCTATTGTACCTGCTTCTATCACCTTCTCTGCCAGTGCATTCCTCTGCATAAAAATCTGGCCTCTCACATCTCCTTTAAACTTTCTCTCTTTAACCTTAAACACATGTCCCCTGGTAATTGACGTCTCTACCCTGGGAAAAAGATTCCGACTATCCATGAATCTCATAATTTTGTAAACTTCTATCATGTCGTCGCTCAGAGCTGCATTGAACTGGATTGTCAGCCTTGTTTTTGTGTATTTAAGTCGCCTTTGAACACACAACCTGGATAATTATTACCACGTTGTTTTGGAAACTAAATGTGAAGGAAAAAGCCCTGGAAACTTTGTAAGCCAGCAATCTCCTGCAATCAAGACAAATTATCAGTGACACCTAAACTTTCAAAAACGCTGGACACCGAAAGGAAACACAGCATTCAATCCAAAAATATCCATTAAAAGAAATGACTAAATAACATAGCAGGCAGTCAGCGAGTAACAGGATAATATAGGATAATAACAGGATAATATGGAACAGAGAGGCAAAGTTATGATGACTTCACGGATATATCAGGCCACTGATCTTGTCTGTAAACTTATGGGGCCCTATTGGGTGCGAAAACATGGTGAAGTCAGGTATAACGCCAATATTGTGATCTGCGCACGCATCTACGTAGATGGCCACTTCATCAAAACCCAGGAATGGCCGTGATCCAACTCACACCCGAAACTGGTGCAAAGGTGATTTAAATGCATTTGCATATATTTCAATTGAATTAATGAACTGCTCACCCAACCTTATCAGCATTTCTCCCTTTACCACCACGTTCGCCAATCTGGAATCGCTGAATAAAAGTCTGAATCGGGCACTCCTGCTGTTGAAGAGGTGAGCTCAGAACTTCCAACAGCTCTGTGACTCAGGAGGCAGATCGTTCTCTGGGGAGAAGTAAGGCCACACCATTGTCTGGGAGGAGGGAGGCCAGATCGTTCTCTGAGGGAGGAAGGTAAGACGTAGCTCTGCTGTGAGGGGGGCAGGGGGCAGATGGATCTCTGGTGGGGGGTGGGAGAGAGCAGGGAGATCTGCCACCACTCTGCGGGTGATGAGTGAGGAGGAAGGGGACAGGGGATTGCAATCAGTGTGGGTAACAGGCGGTGATAAGGGGGATAGTGATGTCTGTAAGCGCATCGCTCCCGCTTTTCACTCCCAGGCCGCTTTCTACGGCCCAGAAGCAATCTGACATGTTTGGGCTTTTTCAAATATTTTTCTAACTGCACATGCACAGTTCAGAACTCCGATCATTTCAGGTATGTAAGCCCCATCTATAGTGCAAATGGGACCAGCGATTTTTTTTCCAGTCTAAGTGCGCCTAGAGGTGCCTGAAAACAGATTCCCAAGTTGGATCTGAATTATGCCCAGATTCAACACTTCGAATGAAAATGGTAACATCAGACCCATGCTATAAATTTACTTGATTTCATTTGATTTATTTTTGTTATATAAGTGAAAAGTATTGTTTCATATGTGCTATACAGACAAAGCGCACTGTTCATTGAGAAGGAAAGAAAAGTGCAAAATGTAGAGATACAGTCAGAGCTAGGGTGAAGAGAAAAATCAACTTAATATGAGATGGGCCCATTCAAAAGTCTGATAGTAGCAGGGAAGAAGCTAAACTAAAGAGTTTGGCCAAAATTTTACCATACCCGCCTCGCAAAACAGAATTCTCTGTTGGCCTTGAGTGGGATTTTACAAGTCTCGCTTGAGAGGGGTCGCAAAATACCAGCCCTTTTGTCTCTACGCACTTCATATCCTTCTTATCCCTCCCTATCCACATATCTGTCAAGACAATTCTTAAATGTTGCTTTTACTTCTGCTTCTACCACCTTTTCTGTCAGCACATTCCAGGCACTTACAACACTCTGTGTAAAATACTTGCATCTCACATCTCCTTTAAACTTTTCCTCTTTAACATTAAAGCTAAGTCCCCTAGTAATTGACATTTCTAGACAACAGAAAGCAAACAGTTCAAACAAATGGTCTTTTTCTGATTGGCAGGCAGTGACTAGTGGGATACCGCAAGGATCTATGTTCAGACCCCAACTGTTCACATTGTATATTAATGATTTGGAAGAGGGAAATAAATGCATTACCTCCAAATCTGCAGGTGATACAAAGTTGATTGGGAGGGTGAGCTGTGATGAGGATGTAGAGATGCTTCAATTTGTTTCGGACAGAATGAGTGGGCATGTGCATTGCACAGGCATTATAATACAGATAAATGTGAGGTTATCCACTTCAGCAGTAAAAACAGAAGCAGTAAGAAGTCTCACAAAACCAGGTTAAAGTCCAACAGGTTTATTTGGTAGCATGAGCTTTTGGATCACTGTTGCTTCATCAGGCAAGTGATGAAGAAGCAGTGCTCCGAAAGCTCGTGCCACCAAATAAACCTGTTGGACTTTAACCTGATGTTGTTAGACTTCTAACTGAGCCCAGCAATACCAGCATCTCCATATCATAAAAATAGAAGGCAGATTATTATTTTAATAGATATAAATGGAGAAAGGTGGATAATCGATGAGACCTTGGTGTTCTCGTGCATCAGTTACTGAAAGTAAGCACGTACAACAGAAAGTAAAGATGGCACAACAGTTAGCACTGCTGCCTCACAGCTCCAGGGACCTGGGTTCAATTGCAGCATCGGGTCAGTGTCTGTGTGGAGTTTGCACATTCTTCCCGTGTCAGCATGGGTTTCCTCCGGGTGTTCTGATTTCTTCCCACACTCCAAAGATGTGCAAATTAGGTAGATTGGCTATGCTAAATTGCCCCTTACTGTCTTGAGATGTGTCAGTTCGGTTAATTGGCAGGGTAAACATGTGGGCTGACGAGGATTTACTACTGAAGTGGATAACCTCACATCCATCTGCATTATAACGCATCTGCAATGCATATGCTCACTCATTGTGTCCAAAACAAACCAAAGCATCTCTGCATTCTCATCACAGCTCATCCTCCCAATCAACTTTGTATCACCTGCAGATTTGGAGATAATGCATTTGTTTCCCTCTTCCAAATCATTAATATACAATGTGAACAGTTGGGGTCTGGGTGTGATTGTTCCAAGTGCTGACTCAATGGGCCGAATGGCCTCCTTCTGCATTGTAGAGTTTCTACATTATTGGCCTTCATAGCAAGAGGATTTGAGTATAGGAATAGCAATTGTAAAGGATGTTAGTGAGATACATCTGGTGTATTGTGTGCAGTTCTGGTGGCCTTATCAGAGAAACAATGATCTTGCTACAGAGAGAGTGCAGCGAAAATTTACCAGGCCGACTGCAGGGATGACTGGTCCATCATATGAGGAGAGATTATATCAGTTAGGGTTATAAGAAGTTTATAAGAGTGAGAGGGGATCTCATAGATACTTAAAGAATTCTAACAAGATTAGACAGTAAAGATTCAGAAAGAATGTCCCTAATGGTGGGGGACTCCAGAATCAGGAAATCATTGTTTGAGAATAATGGGTAAATCTTTTAGAACTGAGGTGAGGAGAAATTTCTTCTGTGAATCTGTGGAATTCACTACCACTGAAAGAAATTGAGGCCAAAAGTTTGTGCAATTTCAAGAAGGAATTTGACTCAGATATAGCCTGTCAGGGTTAAAGGGATCAAGGGATGGGGTGGGACGTAGGGGGAGGGGGGTGGTTTTGTGATGGTGAAGATGGGATGGGATTGATTTTCATGATCAGCCATTATCATAATATCATAATAAATAGCAGAGCAGGACTGAAGGGCCTACTTCTGTTTCTATGTCTCAGCCTTGAATTTCTTGAATAGCAGAGCAGTCTTGAAGAGCCAAGCTGTCTACTCCTGCTCCTCATTCATATGTTCATACACCTAATTTGACTACATCAGGACAAGTGTGAGTAACACCATAAAGATGCCCGCTCTTTCCCCAACACCAGCACTTTCCTGATGGTTACATTTCTCCATAGTGTCAAACGGAGTGACGAATCACTACTGGTTCTACAAATAATACTCTTGTTCATCGAGCTGCAAAGAGAACAGACAGAACATTTTGTGTGCACTCTTCATAACCTATGCATATAAAAATGAGATTATTTATCCAGACTTCAATGTCACTTCTTCACACAGTGCAGCATGAAAGGGGGCTTTCACAGGCTCTCTCAAATAGTGCAGCCAGGTCACACTAATCACTTTAAGAACCATGGAAAAGATCTTTTAACTTCAACATCACCAAAAGTTCAAAAAACCTTCTTAATCAAAATTAATACTTTTTGGGGACTTTGTTTAAAAAGTTGTAATGTAATGGCCCTGCTGCGGAATCACACTGTAGTGTCTCTATCTATAATGTGTACCTTACGTGAGTAAAATGGATTAAATTTGATACAAATGAAGAGTCGTCTTCACTATTGTAGAGCAATGCAGAACAGAAGGAGCCTATTCGACTTATCATGAATGTACCAGCTCTTTGAAAAACCTATGGGAAAGAGTCCCATTTCCAGGCCCCATTGCTCATCAATTTTTCCCCCCTTCCACTATTTATCCAACTCTCCTGAAAAGAATGGTTCAATCTGTTCTCTCCAGCAGTGCATTCCAAATTATAACGACTTGCTGTGTAAAAGAAAAACTCACTCCACCTCTGATTAACAATCCTTCAGTGACTGGTGAAAGTTTCTTCCTATTTAGACAAACAAGTTCCTTAATAATTTCGAATTGCTCTGTCCTTTCTGTCAGCTTGAAGAAGAACAACCCCAATATCTCTCCATGTGACCAAAGTTCTGCACCTCAGCTGCACCTTCTCCAAGGCCTCGACATTTTTCCCGAGATCTGGCCAAACAGCTACTCAAGGGCAATTAGGGACGTGTAATAAATGCTGCCCTAGCTAGTGATGCCCACATCCCATGAGTGAATCAGAGAATCATAGAATCCCTAGAACACATAAGGAGGCCTTTCAGCCCATTGAGTGACCACAATCCCACCCATGTCCTATTGCTGTAACCCCACATATTTACCCTGCTAATCCCCAAACACTAGGCTCAATTTAGCATGGCCAATCAACATTAGGATCAACTTAGCACGGCCAATCAACCTAACCAGCATATTTTTCGGACTGTATGCACCTGGAGGAAACCCATACAGACATGGGGAGGATGTGCAAACTCCACATAGAGAATGACCTGAGGCTGGAACTGAACCTGGATCCCTGGCGCTGTGAGGCAGCAGTGCTAACCACTGAACTTTAAAATTTGGACACTGTACTCCTGCAGGAGCCTAACTATTGACTTATAATGTTTGGCACGTCCGTTAAACAAACATAATTACAATGCAACACAACCAAACTGGATGTGACCTCCTGCTCTCTCTCTCTGATTCATTGATCCATCCATACATTGTAGTTTGATGAATAGCACAAAGTCATTGAACAAGTTTAAAATGCTTTTCTTAAATCTCTTAGTACTTAAGTGCCTTCTCAAGAACCAATCTACAGTCAGGTGTCAGGGAGCAAAGATCTTTATTCAGTCTACTCACTCCACAGTCCAAACGTTGACTTACACAGGACAGTTCCAACCAGCTCACCCCACACCCCAGGTCACAAAGCCTGTTTTCTTAAAGGGGCAATGCCCCAACAGCTTTATTCATGCAGTTTTCTGTTTTGAATTCAAGACAGAGTTCACTTTTGTCAATCTCTTTCAAGGAAGCCAATGTGTTCAAACTGTTGGATGCAAAATCAAGGCTGAACTTGCGTAAATGCCAGAAATTTGCTTTGTATGTTCTTTCAGATAGAATGAGACAACACTGATTAATAGAGGACAGTCCTGGGAAAAGAAAACAAAGGCCCAAGGAAATCAAGACTCATTGGAGAACGAGCATGTTGTGCCCAAAATTCGATGAGTGCAAGCACACAGGATACTGCATACTCTGATCTTATCTTGGCTTCAGAAAGTCCAAGATCATACTTACAAGAATATGGATGGACTCGAATAGCACGAGGGGTCACGGGCTTAGGGTGAGGGGGGTAAGGTATAATTTGGATGCTAGAGGGAGTTTTTTCACACAGAAGGTAGTGGGGGTATGAAATGCGCTGCCAAGTAGAGTGGTGGAGGTAGGTACTCTGGAGTTATTTAAGAAATACTTAGATGGGCACATGAACAGAATGGGAATGGAGAGGTATAGAAAACTGATTTAAAATAGGGATCATAAGCTTTGGGAGTTCCTGGGAAGTGTGTCAATAGATGATAATATTCATGTACTTGTTTTTATCCTATAGCTGCTTTGGTCCACCTTGTTGTCTAACAAGGGGCATACACGCGATGGGTCGTGAGAGGGCTGCTCTTGGATTTTCTTTTTTCGAGAGTATCCTAGTGCTTCACATCGTTAGTGTACACTTGACCTGGACCATTTGATGGGCAACACGACAGTTCAGTGACTATCGCTGTGCTGTGCAGATACATGGATTTGGCCCTGTGTCTGTGGGAGTTTGCGCATTCTCCCCGTGCTTGCATGGGTTTTCTCCGGGTGCTCCGGTTTCCTCCCACATCCCAAAGATGTGCTGTTAGGCTAATTGGCAAAATAAATTCTCCCTAAATTGTCTCAAATTTGGTTTTTAATCCATAGATCTATAAACATAGACAGGGATCACGGGTAGAGGTGGGAACATTGGGGTGGCGGCACAGGCTCGTTGGGCTGAAGGGCCTGTTTCCCGTGCTGTTTTGTTCTTTGTTCTTTGTAATATTAGCATTTTCACCTGCAGGCAACTTGCCTAGCTGAAAACAGGGCCAATAGGGCTGTTTAATGCTTGGATCATCCTGGCATGCAAAGAAAACCATCACCTTCCTTTCTCTGCTATCAAATGTTAATTTTTGTTTTATTGTGTGAGTCTGAAGTTCCAAATGGTGATCTTTTACATTACAAACACTGTAAAACATTGTTGAACACCTCAAATATTTCATAATGCAACTGTGACCTGAATGTTGCCAGTCAACACATCAGAATCCACACATGCATGAACACATGCAAGCCCTCAGGAATCAAACATATTAGCTCAAAAAAAGTATAATTGAAATATAAAGTTATAAAACAAATCAATTGACGGCTACACACTAGAAAATCAGCACAAAATATTTCAATTTTTATAACTTCACTACGAGATACAATTAAATAGATAAAACATGGTCACATATTTGCATATTTTTGCACCAAGTGTTCAGTCAGTGAGTTTTTCCTTCATATGTTCTTTATCTGCTGACATTGTAATTATGGACGGGATTCTCCAGCTGTTTACACCACTGAGATTCTCTGGACCCACCAGAAGTACACATACGCAATCCTCCTCCGCCCTCCTCCCACTTCTCGGCAGCATGGGGTGGTTTCATTGGGAATTCCCACTGACAGAGAATCCCAATGCTAGCCCACCAGCAAATGGCACCGCTGCCTCCCGCTACCGAGGAACACACTGCAGAGAGGTTGGAGACTCGTGCCTCATATTCATTTCAGATACAATGGGTGGAATTTAATGCCCTTCAATGCATTAAATTCCACCTAGTGGAATTTAATATGTCTAGTTGGATGGCAGCGTGCATTTAATCTGGTGGTATAGTGAACCCCCTTCCCTACCACCACACTCCACCAACCCCCTGCTTCTTGTTCCTGCCTCTGACCCAGTTGTGTCCATAGTGGCAAGGTTCATGGAAGATCTTCCCACTCTGCTGGCATTGAGACCATTAAGCAGGCAATAAGTGCCCAATGAACGACCTCATCCCACCGCTGGTATGCGCGAACCAGCACATCGAGTGCTTGACAAGTGGGAAGACCTAAAGTCTCATTTTATCAGGGTTCTTCCAGCTCCCTGAGGGCTGTGGTTGTATGTGGGGTGGAATGGGGTAGGAGGGGAGATGGGGTTGTTGGGAACAGCTTGTTCTGTGTTCAAAAGCACTCGATGCCTGAATGAGTAGACCAGCATTCAAAGAGTGGACCCACTGAGAACTGCAACCCAACCCCCCCTCCACCTTCCCTTGCTGCTGACCATCTCCCCACCGCTCCCCCTTTATCACCCATCTGTGCCAGGCTCCCTCGATGATCCAGGATTTGTGGCGGCAATAACCTCCTTCTTGGTAACAATGCAATGCTGATTAAGGAAGAGCTTCAGACCACCGACAGGCTGGCTCTTAATGCGATGAGCTTTCCCCAAAGGAGGAAATGTGGGGTTCTCAATATCTCTTCCGCTGATGGGCAAGACTCCTCTTGTCTCCACTAAATGCTGCCTAGAATGCATTTATATGTTCTTAAAAAGCCGTCACACCTTTAAAAATTAATCTCCCTCTGCACAGTGTCTACCAGCCATCTGACATATGACAACTGACACATATATCCACCAACTTACAGCATGACGATATTTATCACAAAGTAGGAGCAGTTCATCATGACACAAGAATGAAAAAAAAGATATCCTTTTTCCAAAGTGAGTCCGTGCATAAATTGCCAGCCAGCTCAGTGGGAAGACAGTACAGACAGAACGGTAAGTGGAGGTGGTGGGAGGAAATCTTGAATAAAGGCTTTTTTCTTAAATAAAACCTTTGAAAGGTTACCAGTGAAGCTCAGGGACTACTGTATTGTGCCAGAAATGGGATAAATAGTTTAAAGCATGGATTACGCGCACACATACATGCACACGCATACGCACACACACACACACACAGGGCTCTTCTTCGAATGGATCATGTACCTAAGATTGGCTAAAAGGGGATGTTCATGTCCATAGAGGCATCTGTACGAACAACTGTATATTACCAAGCAGCTGTTTCCTATTTATCTGAAACTTGAGGACCTTCCTGCTCTGCCCTGATTGTTTGAAGCAAATAGCTAGCTTTTAGCAGGTTTTATCCAGTGGTTTTACACTCTCCCCCAGAGCTCCCAGTTTCAAGCTTTTAAAACAAAATAATTAAATCAGAACCATATTTGCGTGGTTTGTTAACCACTTTGGGCATTCAAGATTTTATTGACTGTAGCGTGGTATTTGCCACAGAAATTCATTAATTGTATGATATGCCCGGAATGGAGATCTGAAGAGAACAAGATTTTTCATAATTATGTACATATAAAAACTTGGAGGAAGTGCATTATTATGTAGATGTGCATGGGCAAACAACAGGATGCCTGGAACTATGCTCATTTGTGTGGCTCCCCCCGTATCTATAAACTGAACCGGAGCGGGGTGCTAAGGGCATTTTGTTTTTTTGCAACACTCATTATTTCACCTCAAACAGCTATTATTTTTTATAATCACATATTTGTTGTATGAATAATTCAGCACTGAGCCTTAGAAGCTATCATTTGCAATACTGGCACTCGAATGGTTAATATGTTTGTTCTAACAGAGTTAACAGAATTGCTAATTAGCTTACTTTAGATAGATTAACGGTCATATCAAACTGGCAGGAAGTGGAATGCTGTATGAAAGAGCTCATCATTTACTGACTGAGACTACCACCAGTAATTTTTTTTTCACTCGTTCATAGTATGTGGGCGTCACTGGCTGGACCAGCATTTGTTGCCCATCTCTGTTAGCATTTAAGAGTCAACCACATTGTGACACGGTGGTTAGCACTACTGCCGCACAGCACCAGGAAAGCAGGTTCGATTCCTGGCTTGGGTCACTGTCTGTGTGGGTTGCACGTTCTCCCCGTATGTGTGCGAGTTTACTCCGAGTGCTCCAGATTCCTCCCACAATCTGAACATTGACCTGAACAGGTGCTGGAACATGGCAAATAGGGGAATTTCACAGTAACTTCATTACAGTGTTAACGTAAGCCTTACTTGTGACTAATAAGTATACTTTACTTTTGCTGTATGTCTGGAGTCAAATGTAACCAGACCAGGTAAAGGTGGCAGATTTCCTTTCCTAAAGGACATTAGTGATTCAGATGGGTTTTTACAATAATCAACAATGGTTTCATCGATAATATTATATTTTCAATTTCAGATTTTTTTATTGAATTCAAAATTTCACCATCTGCCATGATGGGATTCAAACTCAAGTCCCCATGACACTATCCTGGATGTATGGCTTACCAATCCAGTGATTATACTACTACAACTCTGCACCCCCCCCCCCACAACTTGTAGCCACTGATCCATTAATTCAGTAAGAATCTAGCAACATCAATTTTAAATCCAACCGATTTATTTGATAGTAAATTTGCGAGCTTTCGACCTTTTCGTCTTCGTCAGGCAAATGCAGTGTTCTGGTCTGCAATAGCACACATCAGCACAGACAGTCACAGATACACAGATGTGACTTGCCTGGGTTAGCAAAAAACCTCACTTACTGTGCTGTCTGGAGAAAATACACAATTCTCTAACCAATGCTCAGGATTCCCTTCACACACATTGTTAGCCACTTTAACACTTGAATAGCAGGTTAGATGTAAGGATTCGCATTCTAATCAGCAGTCTGTGACTGTCTGTGCTGATGTGTGCTATTGCAGACCAGAACACTGCATTTGCCTGACAAAGACAAAAAAGGTCAAAAGCTCGCAAATTTACTATCAAATAAATCAGTTGGATTTAAAATTGGTGTTGCTAGATTCTTACTGAGTTCTTACTACCCCAGTCCAAGGCCGACATCTCTACACCATTAATTCAGAACAGCCTGCAATCTAGATCTACATATTATCTTTCATTGATTCAGAATACCCTGTTCTTCAAACCACTAAAACAATTTTTCCACTGTTACAATTCTGTGGAACTACTTTTGTGCAGGAAGACTAACTATTCAAAGCGTTTTACACTGAGGAGGAACTGTGGGTGCTCAGGAGGAGGAAAAGGGGAAAATTACAAGGATTGGCACTTACGGCTGAAGGCGCATTGGCATCTGGGCAGATAGACAATTAATGCGCTGAATTTTTGCCATTGAAGTGGGTACTTCCAGTTGTAAAATTTCCTGCTCTGCAAACTTTCTTCCAGTAAAAGACCTCCAGCCTGCCATATTCCCATTCCAGCGAGGCACAGGCAGGATGGAGTCAGATCTGCCAAATCTGGAAGCAATTATGAGGTGACCACAAGAGCAGACATGTTTTGAATTGGGCTGGCTAGAAGACATATCAGTTTGGTTATCTGGGACTTCATCCCAACTGTACAAAAGTCTACAGCTCACCCATCACCTTTCTCAGCCACTCACCACCAAAGATAGTTAAATGTGAATTCAGTCCACTACTGTGATTCAATGTTTGGAGCTTTGAAATTCAGCTAAGCATTCATAATGAGCTCAGCTATAACAATAGCCTTGAAAAATGTCAACAGTAAAATCCAGTGCAACTGAACAGGTGGCTAATGGTTTTATTCTAAGCCATACCAGTGGCATGTCAATCAATACACCCAAGTAGTCGTTATTTGCATTTTTATTTTAACCAAAAGTTGTAGCCTATTTTTTAAAGGGCTGGAGATTTAATCACTTCAGACCATGGAATTTAAATAGGTCACACCTGGCTTCATATAGAATGTTTACGCTTCTTACATAAAATTGTGGTTCTTCAGCACTAATTTCCAATGACTACACTTGTTCGGGTTTCCTGCATGTGGGATTCATATCGACTCTCTTTTATATGCCAAGAAATATTGAACCTGCAAGAAATGGAATCAGAACCTTTGATTCTGGGTCTCACCCATCATTTTTAATGGCCTCTGGAGCCAGGTGAATTCTGTGAAAATCCAACACATTCAGGCTGATGATCCGTCATTTGACCCCTTGATCTTTTCAGTTCTACATACTTGCTGAATATTTCCAACATTTTTTGTTTGTTTTTCCAATTTCTAGCACCTGGAATATTTTGCTCTTGCATCTGTGACATTTTTAAAGCTTATGCAAAGCCTGCATAATACTAATCAAACTTGCATATCAATGGTAATGACCAACTTACACAAAAATTTTAAAATCTTATTTGCTTGTCTTCAATCTTCAAGGAAAAAAAATCCATTGGGAGCACAACAAAATCTAATAGATCTTGAAGAACATTAGTATGCTACGGCATCCAATAGATCAACCTGGTGATTTTAATCAAACTTCAAGAGTATGATATATATGCTGGTGATTTTATTAGTATCCCGGACTCCTGGGTCTCATCAAGAACTTGATGTATGCTGCATTTAATCCATTATTGTGCAGTATGCTCCTGAGATATCAGAGGAACACTGGGTGCAATGCATTTAATGCTTTTCAAAACACCATTCCTCCTTTAATGGTTATATTAGGTTCTCCTCAAACATATCCCTCAAGATCTGTGAATTTACCTTTTTATGTTACACAGCCTAGCTAACAGTCACTGGACAGAGGGTAATATTCTCAAAATTTCTCCTGTTAATTCAGCGGATGGCAAATATTCAATATTCAGTCTACTTTTTAAAGAATATAATCAAACTCAGTTGTGATTTACCGGAGAAATGATACTAGCCAAAAAATACAGAACATAAAGACAAATGGATCAAGGAGTGGTCTACATGCGGTTATTTAGCATGCTCAGTCTGCAAAACCTCTATCTACATTTTTAAGTTTCCAGACTGCAGTGATTCGCAAACATGTCAGAAATTCTGTGAATATTGTGAGCAGGCTGACAGAGCACGGACCCGGCCTTCAGAATAAACGACCACCCAGTGTGCCATCGCCAGATGGTCAACAGTAAGCAAAGGGGTGGCAACCAGAGGTGAGAGGCAGGAGCAGAATGTGGCAAATATTAGGCAAAAGACAGATTCTGCAACGAAAGGCAGGCACGTCCATCTCACCAATGCTGTAAGTATATTCCTGCAATATCAGCGCTGTCCAATCTGTCTATTCATTTGCTTCCATAGGTGAGGGGACAGTACTGATACAAGTTTTAAATTGGTTTTCTTTTATTGAACAGAATGTGACACTCCCATACTTATATGCAGATGAGGCTCCTTGTTTGGACAGGATATTATTACCTCAATCACAGAGCTCATATTCCAACAGCTCTAACTCATGGACCTCATTGAAATCATTATACCCACTTATCCTGATAACTATACATCATACAAATCTACAATGAACAACATAAAACAGCAATAATCCCATACTCTTAACTTCTGTCTAACTCATGCTTGGTGATTGCGGTCAGGCATGGCTTCATAGTAGGGTTTTATGTGAGACACGGGTTGCAGGTTCAAAACCCTCTCAGACATTTAATTTTCTAGATTATCTACTCGATATAGCAGTGAGAGAATATAACACTTATAAGAGCTGCCGGCTTTTGAATTAAATGTTAAACTAAGGTTCCAGCTGCACTCTAACATATACATAGAAGATTCCATGACCTTACTTTGCCAGACAGGAGTGGAGTTATCCCCAGTGTCCTGGTCAATATTTATCCCTCAATCAACAAATCAGTAGCACAGAAATGGTTTTGCTTGTCATTATCACATTGTTCTTTGTGGAGGCTCATTGAGCACATGTTGGTTGTTGCATTTCTGTGTTTCCTACATTACAACAGCAACTACTCTTCTAAAATATTTCATTGGCTGTAAAGTACTTTGGGATGCCCTGAGGTCATAAGAGGCACTATATAAATGCAATTCTAAATGTAAATCTTTCTTTGAGAAATACATTGGCTGGATCCTACCACCTCACTTGTCACGGAATTGGAGGGGGCGACGGTCCGACAACCGAAATCTCCGTTGATCTCGGATGGGAATTTTTGCTTTCACTTATAATGAAAATTTGGTTCATTACATTTATACTCTTGAGCCTATTTACCAATTGTAGCAAATCAGAACTCACCTCATAAAAGACAAGCGCCTGTTCGATACTTCCCATCCTCGTCGCCACTGAAATAACTCCTTAGAGGCTGGCATTCCTTCACCAGATTCCCTTTATTTACAAACTTGATTCCACTCTTAAGAATGCTTCAGGTACAAAGTCAGAATTCAGAGCATCAGTAGCCCTGACACTCAATGTATAAATAGATGAGCCTCCCTGATTGGGCTGGTAATCATTACCTCAATCAAAGAGCTCATACTCCAAGATGCTAACCTCATGGACCTCGTTGAGGTCATTACACCAATCATAGTATACTGTCAGCCTTCTGCAGACATTCAGTTGCATGCAGGTATAGTATGTTGAAACCTATGGCATGTCCTTGCAATGCACTACTGAAACTGGGAGTGTATTGTGATAATGATCAGATTGTTCCTTTAAAAAAATGCTCCCGACGGATTAATATGTTGAATTTTGACACGTTTTGTAAAACAATCATTCAGTAGAAGCTAAATACACATATGAGGGAGAAATGAAGGGAAAATAGAATGCTGATGGGGATAAAGTGGAGAGTTGGGAGGAAGCTCATGTGGAAAATGAGTACCAGCATGGATGGGTTCAGGCAAATGGCAAGCTTCTGTGCTGTTTGTTTGATGGAATTCAAACAAATCTGATTCAAACTTTGTCACCAACAACTCTAAATACACATGGCAAATTAGAGGCAACCAATCAGCATTTACAACATGCACACATGGCATAAGTTTAAACAAACCCCACTCGTTCTGTTTTCTTTTTGCCCAGATCCCATTACCAGCTTTAAATGTTCAATGCTGCCTGCCATATGAAAGCTTTCTGCTAAGGCTTCTTAGTAAAAGACTTGTGCAGCATAATCCATTGTTTGGCAGAAGGACTCTGGAGCAGTTTATTGGAAATCAATGATCATTTGCTGGCAGTCATTTGCAATGTGCTCAGGTGCTGGAGTCTTGATGGACTGATCCATGCCAGCCTCTTTTGACTTCTTCACGCATACCACCTGGCAGATAGCAACACAATTAGAAAAATGGGGACGCGTACAACAATAGCGAGGTGCAAATTTACCTAAGGGTGCTGAATATGTAGTGAGCCCTACCAATGTCAGAATATAAATAACAAGGCCCTTCATTCAGGTTGGATGTTCCTTCAGGGCTCTTCTACATTATTTACAACAGTGGAGTTGGTCTTAAGTCATTTTCAACTCGACGTTGTTGCAGGGAGAAAGCCAGTCATCTGGCAGTTGTTTCTAAACTGTTACTGTACAAACTTACTCCATTGTTGTGAGGTGGTGCACTGTAACTCTTCAAATGTTGGCAGGTATTATCCAGCCAGTTGTCGAGAACATTAGAAAATACAATCCGATCAAAATGATCACACTTCACTGATCCGTTCTCTAGTTTACCAAACCAGATCTAGTGCATTTGTGCTTTAAGCAAAGAAAAAAGTGTCCAAGAGTTGGCGTACAATGCTAACTTTGTTTTGTCTTATTGATCAGATCAACTTGTGAGCCTGTGGTTTGCATTTATTTGGTGGAGGCGGTCATTTCACAAAATCCAGGATATCTGCAGATAGTAAAGTTTTTTTTAAATAAACAGAGCATAATCTTTCCCAAGACCTCTAAAGTACATCCACAATCACTGTCTGTTTATATTAGGAATCATTATAACAAGTTTGAGTCCTTACCATATTGCTCAGAAAGTTCTGCCAACTGTGGTACTAATCCTTTCGAGACTGCTGATTCACTAACTCTGTAGAAACACACATTATACTGTAAGCACATAATTACAATGTCTGGTGGTCCTTAGGGCAAGAAAAAATTCAATCATGTAAACTGGATGGAACTTAATTCCAGATAAGATGGGACGTAGCTCTTTAAATTACAGCAGCTTTATTAAGGTTACAATGCGCTGCATTTTAAAAGCAGTTGTCATTCTACGCTAACGTAATTACACAGTAATTACTGATTACCATTATCTGTTAGCATTTCATCTTGGGACAAAGCATGACCTAAGGCAGCAGTCTTCATTAAATTTCCGCACATGGTTTCAGAATTGTCCAACCCACCTCGTAACAAACAAATGGGAATTTCGAGTGGCGCAGAAACCAACTTGAAAGGAAGCTGTTCAGCTCATAATTTGAGCGTTAACAAAGCACACAACTGTGAGCATTCACGTGCTGCACCAACAAGTTAATGACCTTCATTTTGCACCAATGGCTATTAAAGTTTGTTTGATGGAGTTTTTTTAAGCTATTTTCCAGCTCACGGCATCCTATTAACAGTGTTATTCTTTTTTTAAAAGAGCACTAAGAAATTAAGCCAACCAGTCAACATAAATTAACACTGATTGCTGCTAAGCACTTTAACCAGTACAAAACCAGGGTCTGGGTTTTCAAAACTGATGGTCGTGCCCCAATTCTGAAATTCCCGTCCCATTCTCAGCGTCAGCAATTTCAGCTAGTGTAGCACTTTGTACCAGGCCATCTCCTTTGCTGCGGTAACCTTCTCGCAATGGTCATGGAACTGGGCAAGCTTCTCTATGACCTCTCCTCATTGTGGCTGAGAGCCAGGACCAATGCAAGCATTAACTCAACAGGGAATCACTTTTGACAAGTGAATAAAATGTTGACTTTGCTAGACTGACATTTTTAAGTAGTTATAATAAGCCGTGCTCTGATCGCTTTTGTCAAAGTCTCAAAAGTTTTATTTGGACAAGATAATGAAATGTGGGATATTTGAATTTTCTATTGAACTTCAATAATCTTTCTAATTGATACTCTCATTGATTTGTAAGAGTAGTTTCTTTTCCAAGGAACATTTATGAATGGGCACTCCTTTCCTCTTGTTACTACTGTGACACCTGCCCTTGCTACTGAATGCTCCATTGGTTATATACATGGAACACCCAGGGCTCTGGACAGCTGGCTGTCCCATCAGCAGAAATGGGCACTGCTGATATAGACGGGGAATTTACAGGATTTGGAGACACTTACTGAAGACTTGGTAACTGTTGTAAAATTTGGTACTAGAACCGCCAGACCATCATTGCAGGGAAAATTTTCACACCAAGTCTGCAGCCCTCCCATCCCATCGGAGCCTCTTTTCTTAATTTTGATTTTTTGATTTGATTTGATTTATTATTGTCACATGTATTAACATACTGTAAAAAGTACTGTTTCTTGCACACTATACAGACAAAACATACTATTCATAAAGAAGGAAACGAAAGAGTGCAGAATGTAGTGTTCCAGTCATAGCTAGGGTGTACAGAAAGGTCAGCTTAAAGGTAAGTCCATTCAAAAGTCTGATAACAGCAGGGAAGAAGCTTTTCTTGTGTCAGTTGGTATGTGATATCAGATTCTTATATCTTTTTCCCGAAAGAAGGTGGAAGAGAGAATGTCCTGGATTAAATTATGCTGGCTGTTTTGCCGAGGCAGGAAGAAGTTTAGACAGAGTCAACGGATGGGAGGTTGATTTGCGCGATGAATTGGGCTACATTCACAACCTTTGGTAGTTCCTTGTGGTTTTGGGCAGAACAGGAGCCATACCAAGCTGTGATACAACCACAAAGAATGCTTTCTATGGTGCATCTGTAGAAGTTGGACAGAGTCATAGCTGACATGCCAAATTTCCTTAGTCTTCTGAAAAAGTACAGACTTCCTTAATTATAGTGTGATGCGCCTCTGGCACCTCACCACCCACCTACCCTCTCCCTCACCACCATGAACTGCCTCACCTACCTCAGGAAGGCTGCCAGCGTTCTATCCACAGGTTCCAACTACTTCAGGGGGCCCATCCACCATCTGGAAAATCCAGATCACACATAAAGCTTAATGGCAGGAAGGTGATGATCTATCAGCACACAGGCTGTTTACACAAAATTATTGGGACATTCCCCCCTCTGAGTCCATTTCTACCACAGAATAAAAATCCAGCTCATTCTTCCCAAGAGATGTCACCTCAGAAAAGGCAATGTTCCTTTAATTCTGCAGTGAAGTGTCAGTCTATATTGGTTTCATAATAAAACTTGAACACTGAAACCTAGCCTCATAGTTGAAAAGTCACCAATCTTCAAAACAGACTAGGTGATGTATACCAGATGCATTAGGACTATTGATCTCTCCATTGATCTGTATACCTACACACTCAGATCTGGATGAAAATCCTTGCATCATTATTGTGGTTAAAAAAGAAGAAAAACATGACAGCCTGGCAACGTCACATGCACACTTAAAAGAAAACTAAAGAAATTATTTGCATTTATATAGCACCTTTCATGACCTTGGGACATCAGTCCAATGACCTTGGGACATCAGTCCAATGAAAAGCTTTCACTGTTGTAATGTAGGGAGGCAGACTAGCCAGTTTACACAAAGTAAAATTTCCACAATGAGATCATTTGATTTGATATATTATTGCCACAATAATTAGTATACAGTGAAAAGTACTGTTTCTTACAAAGCATACCATTCATAGCGAAAGAAAGGAGAGAGTACAGAATGTAGTATCACAGCCATAGCTAGGGTATAGACAAATATCAACTTAATACAAGGTAGGTCCGTTCAAAAGTATGATGGCAGTAGGGAAGAAGCTGTTCTTGACCTCAGGCTTTTGTATCTTTTTCCCGACAGAAGAAAGTGGAAGAGGGTACGCACAGAGTGCGTGGAGTCCTTGATTATACTGGCTGCTTTTCTGAGGTAGCAGGAAGCGTAGCTCGAGTCAATGGATGGGAGGTTGGTTTGTGTGATAAGCTAGGCTTTGTTCACAGTCCTTTCTATTTTCTGGTGGTCTTGGTCAAAGCAGGAGCCATACCAAGCTATGACACATCCAGAAAGGATGATTTCTATCATGCATCTGTAAACATTATTGAGAGTCATAGCAAACATGCCAAATTTCCTTAGCCTCCTGAGAAAGTAGAGGCGTTGTTGGGCCTTCTTAACTACAGTATCGGCAATATTTGTATTCTTTATTGATTTTGGATGAAGAATAAATATTGGCCTGCACTTCAGGAATATCAGATACTGCACAACAACCCATTCGCTGATTCTTACATCTGAACACATTTGTCACCAGCTGAAATAGTTTACACAAGACACATGGCGCAGGACTAAAGATATCTGACTACATTCAGCTCTGTGGCAGTCCACAATGTACGAGCAGATATGGGGGTTGGGAGGGTGTAAATACCTCTCTTGCACAGTCGGTGGAATGTTATAAGAAATAGACTCATAGACGGCATGGCCCATGGCAGCTGCATTGGCACAAGAAGCACCTTCAATCAAAATGCTGTTCAATTAGTTTGGGATTCATGAGAAATTCATGTGTTGCTCTGGGGAGGTGTCAGTTCGTCATTAAAGTACATTATATTGTGAATGATGGGTTGGAACAATAAACAAAGAAAGAAGTATGCTGAAAATTTAGCAAACCTGGCATCTTCAAAACATGAGCCATGGGTAATGGACACAATTTGCAGATCGGCTGCACAAATGAGGATGGACAGAGTGCATGTTCAAACCTTTGAGAAACAAAGGATTATGACTAGAATTCACATGCTTCCATTACGCTGTAATGTGTAAGGGCAGACAAGGTTAAAATATTCATCCCAACTCCCCTGAAATGCCAATTTTCAGCTGATTAAATTAATCGGCAAATCTATAAATGATGTTGCTCACTTTGATGAGAATTCTGTCACATTTCAGAGGATGGATTTGATGCCTCAATATTGAAAATTTCCACAAAATAAAAAAGAAAAGCTGCCAATTAACTAACAGTAATGGAAAATATTCGTGTATTAACCATTACTGATCTAACAGTCCTCGATTGCCATCCCATCCCCCCATCCCTTATTCCCCTTTTGACCACCATTATCATGTACCACCACTCTAAGGAGCAATAACAGCTGTCATGACTGGTTTCTATGGCAATACCACTGTAACTACACAGACTCCTGTGACAATAGGAACTCACTATTCCATTGACTCCCTTCATATTTCCAGCTGTGCCTGAATGCGACAAACCAGATCCACTCTTGCAATAATTATTTTCAACATTTTTGTTTAAAAGCATAGGATTTATCACGCACTGCAAAAGAAATGAGAATGCACAAGAGCTTCAAGCATCAAACTATGAACTGCATATATGCAATAGAAAGCAATACATTGCCTTTATTAGCCTTAAATCTCCATTATCTATAAATGAAAGCACAGCAAGTTAAAGGAACAGAAATTCCTCCAAGCAGTTGGAATAATTTCATAGCAAAGATGTGGAGCTAATAAGGAAAATTATCTGCGAAGAAATGCAGTCAGGGAAAACAGACTTGAGATACATTCATGGTCATGCTGTACTCCATCTGTTCTCTCAGAAACTCTTGAGGAATTTTCAAGTGCGTGACTTAAGTGGGCAACTGCAAACATCTTTCACACAGCAAGATCCCAGATGAGAGAAGTATTGATGTCTTTCTCCTAGAAACCATTTTCCTCGGATCAGGCCACCAGATCAAAATAAATCAGATCGTGAAAGTAATTGATGATACAGAAGACGCCATAGTGGCACAGTAGTTAGCATTGCTGCCTCACAGCACCAGGGACCCAGGATCGACTCCCAAATTGGGTCACTGTCTGAGTGGAATCTGCACATTCTCCCTGCATCTGCCTGGGTTTCTTCTGGGTGCTCCAGTTTCTTCCCACGTTCTGAAAGACATACTGGTTAGGTGCATAGGCCATGCTAAATTCTCCCCAGTGTACCCAAACAGGGGATTTTCAAAGTAACTTCATTGCAGTGTTAATGTAAGCCTACTTGTGACACGAATAATTAAACTTTAAAATTAAAAGAAACACCTTATAAGTGGGAGAATTGAGTACAAAAACACAAAGAATTTGTGATTAACTTGTATAAAGCTCTGGCTTGACTCAGACTGAAAGGCTGTGGCTGGTTCTGGACACAACACTTTAGGTGCACGTGAAGACATTAGTGATGGTGTAGAAAAGGTTCATGAGGATGAAGTTCCTCATTACTAGAATCTGTTACCTGGATAGATCGGAGAAACCGGTCTGTTGTAAAGGAGAGGAGAAAATTAAGAGGAGATTTGAGAGAGGTGCACAAAATCACAGCAGTTTTGGACAGGGTAGAAAGGCAGGAATTGTTCCTATTGCCAGAAGGATCTAAAGCTAGCGAACACTGATCTTCTGAAAGAGCTAACAACAACATGAGAATTACTTTTTACATAGCGAGTGGTTGGGATCCAAAATGCATCCTTAAGAGTATGATGGAGGGCAGGTTCAATTGTGGCTTTCAAAAGAGAATTGGACAACTGGCTGAAGAGAAATAAGTCTGCAGGAAAAAGGCAGCAAAGTGAGACTGGCTAAGTTACTCATGCAGAGAGACAGATGAGACATCTTGAGCCGAATAGCGTCCTTTTGTACTGTAACCATTTTACGATTCAACGGTACATTTCTTTGTTCCAACTCAATTCCAAAATAAATACAATACAAAACTATTTGCATCCTTTTCTAACATTTTGAAACTCAAAAAGATAAATGTTCTGGTCTGCCCAGCGTGGAAATTGTCATCGGCAGGAAGGGCAATTCAATAGACGGACCATTCAAGTATCTGTTGAGGTATTTTCAGTGTCAGGGCGGGCACGACCCGGAAAATCGTGCCCAAACAATAACCACTACTTATGGATCAATTTTGAAACAGGAACAATTCACAAACAGATTATCGATCCAAAGGTCAAGAATTCTCCAAGTAAGAGCTTGGTTTACTCCCAAGTATGGAGCATTGGAATAAATGACTTAAGGGCCAATGGCCATAAGTGCACCATGTCAAAAAAACTGGATGGGATTTACCATCCAAATATCTTTGCAAGTGGGACAGAAAAATTCCACCCATTGTATTGCATATTGTGGAAGGGAAAGTGTTAAGCAAAAGCCAGCGACGCTCTTCCAGAGAAGAGGAAAAAAATAATAAGCCTAGACCAATTAGCCATTCAATTCTTTCAACGAGTAGAATGCCATACCTCTGAGATAGATAGAAAATCGTCAAAAATAAGGAAAGCAAATGGTAATTATGAATGGGCTGCATCAGCACAGCAAGCGATCACTAGCAAAGTGCCCTGGGATGTATGTATAGGTGTCAGCCAGGGTTCAGTGATGGTACTCTCACCTGAATCAGTGCATTTAAATCCTTTTCCAGAGATATGAACACATAATTCAGGCTGACACTTCAGTGCAGCACTAAGGGAGTCTTTCATTTGAGATGTTAAACTAAGGCCCAGCTGCCCTCTCAGGCAGATGTAAAAGATACCACAGTCGTGCTTTGAAAAGAGCATGGGGAGTTCTCCTGGTGTCCCGGCCAACATTAATCTCTCAACTAGCATTAGCCAAAGAGATTATCCGATCACTTATCTCACTGCTGCTTTGGGATTTGCTCTCTGTAAACGTGCTGCCCAGTTTGCCTATATTACAACAGCGACTTCATTTCAAAAGTACTTCAGCAGCAGCGAAATAAATTGAAACATTCTGAGGTTGTCGAAATTCAACTTTTTTTTCACTTAAGGATGGAGCACAATTTCCAAGAGACGGCAAAGAGGCTATAAGGCACTGGTGCAGCCACACCCAAAGGATTGTACACGAGTCTGGTCGTTATCCCACAGCAAGGAAATAGTGAAATTACTCTTGACATGTTCAAGTAAAACACATGGGAATACAGATTCAAGTTTAGGATTGGGACATTGCAGAGACAGCCTACATCTTACCATTCTATACATAAGGTGGTAAGTTCAGTGGTGTCCGTCACTCCAATTTGCAGCACAGTGGCACAATGGTCAGCACTGCTGCCCCACAGCACCAGGAATCTGGGTTCAATTCCAGCCTTGGGTCACTGGCTGTGCAGAGTTTGGACATTCTTCCCATGCTTGCCTGGGTTTCCTCCAGATGCTCCGGTTTCCTCTCACACTACAAAGATATGCAGGTTAGGTGGATTACGCACACTAAATTGCCCCTGAGTGCTGGGGAGGGAGGAATAGCAAGCTAAGTACGTCGGGTTTCGGGGATAGGTTATTGTCAGTGCAGGCTCGATGGGCCAAATGGTCTTGTTCTGCACTGTTAGGATCCTGTGAATCAATTAGCAATTTGAGCATGTTAATTTTCCTGGAGTTAATTTGCAGTGTCCTGTACAATAGTGGAGTATAGCTGTGTCCCGTGTGACCTGAGACTGAGTCGATTGTCTCCCACTTTGCACACATGTGCTTTTTTAAATTCTTCCAGAGTAGATCAAGCTAAGATTTGGTGAAGCGGGATATCAAACAAACCATGGAGCTGTTTTTGAACACACAGAGCAACAGTAATGATCAGATTTAATCAGTCCGTACATAACAATACAAAAAGAAGAAAACATCATGCTCCCCCACATCAATAAGTCACTTTATTTAATTTGGAACGAATATCACGTCTCACTACAGTTTAACATTTCTAACATCTGTCTCAGCAAAGGCCTAACAGCTTTCTCCTGAAAAAAGCTGTAGTCTTCATACAGCCTTCTATTTCAAAAGCCCTGGATGGGATTTGAACATCCGGCCTCATCACTGGGGCAGAAGGCCGGATGTTCAAATCCCACCCAGGTCTTTAGCACAAGAATGGAGATTAGGATACCCCAGTGCAATGCTGAGTGAGTGCTGCACTGTCAAACGGGCTGTCTTTCAGTTGAGATGTTAATCCTAGGATCCATCTGCTCTCTCAATTGGTGTAGAAGATTCCACTGCACTAACACAAAGAGCAAGAAAACTGCCCACCCTCTACCCTGCCCCTTCTCCTCCACCTTTACCCCTTTCCTTCCCTACCCATGCCCCCATCCCCTGTGTCCATGTTCCCCCACCCCGTGTCCCCCCTCACCCCGCCCCCTCCCTCTCCCCCATTCCACCAACATGTCCCTATCAGTAGTATATAGTTACACCCAAATCGCTGAGACTAAAACAGATTATCTGGTCATTATCACACCGCTATTGGTAGAAGCTGGCTGTGCACAAATTGATTGCCATGTTTCTTACATTAAGCAGTGACTTCACTCCAAAAGTATTTCATTGGTTGAAAAGTGCTTTTGGATGTCCTCCGGTGGTGAATGGTGCTATATAAATGAAAGTCATTCTTTGCTTTGTTAGAAGATTATGAATTGTTTAATTTCAGTGGTACAGCAGATTCATGAACAAAGTGATGTTTGTCAGCAATACTTGGGGAGTGGTGGGGGGGTGGGGGTGGTGGAATGGTCTGAGTTTGAGTTTGGATCGTCCTCAATGGGCTTCTCATGCAACTGAGACAGCACGAGGTAAGAGTTGAAACCAGCAGATTGCAAAAACATAACGACAGGAAACGCATTTGAAAATATACACTATCAAGATTATGAATAAGTTTGGAAATGTAACCAAATATGACCAAGGGTTGCAAAAGGACAGGTCCCATTGGTGCCAAATGAAAGGAAAGATCAGTTAACCAGTTTATTTCAGTGCTAATGATTGAGGGGGGAATCCACTAACATTCTCTCCACCGCCAGTGTGTACTATCTACAAGATGCATTGCAGGAACTCACCAAGGCTCCTTTGACAGCACCTTCCAAAGCCACAGCCGTTGCCAGCTAGAAGGACAAGGGTATCAGACACATAGGAATATCAGCATCTGCAAGTTCCCTTCCAAGCCAATCACCATCCTGACGTGGAAGTATAATCGGCCCTTCCTGCACTGTCACAGGGTCAAAAGTCTTGGAAACCCTTCCCCGACAGCACAGTGGGTGTACCTACATCACCGGGACTGCAGCAGTTCAAGAAAGCAGTACAGCTCCACCTTCTCAAGGGCAATTAGGGGATGGGCAATGAATGCTGGCCTAGCCTGTGACAAGCATATCCCAAGAATGAATTTAGAAACATGTATATATAAATGTTACTAGATATGTTAACCACCATTTCCAACATTAATTTGGGAATATCCTCCAGTTAAAAATTAGTTTCAAACCTTTTTCGATGAAGAAGGGTCAAACCTTCCAGCAAAATGACAACCATTTGAACAATTTTGAGACCCCTCAAGAGGCTGCATTCTTCTGTATCAATAAAAAAAAGAACCCTGAACTGCGGTGACCTGCTGCTATGGTAATTTATGGTATTATTTTGCTTCTTTTATAAACAGTAATTTGAGACTGAACTTGCTGACAAGTTTTCACAGACATGTACTTTACAGTTCATAATTAGGAAACACTGCCCTGAAAACTGACAAAAGAAGTTACCGCTTCTCATCATAGTATTCAAATAAAACTGGTGCTATCATTTTACTTTTCATGTGTGTCTACATTTGGCTGAAACCACCCTCCGCCCCTCCCCAAAAAAACATCCAACATTATCTATTCACTGCATTCATTGTCAACATCAAAAATTACCACATCACTTCCAGCGTATCAGACACAAAGCGAAATAAATTACCCTGACAATGTTGTAGACTAGGGCACAGGATATGTCAAAGGTTAAAGTTCATTTATTAGTGTCACAAATAAGCTTACATTAACACTGCAATGAAGTTACTCTGAAAATCCCCTATCGTCACACACTCCGGTGCCCATTTGGGTACACTGAGGAAGAATTTAGCATGGCCAATCCACCTAACTACTTTTAGACTGTGGGAGGAAACTGGAGCACCCGGAGGAAACTCATGCAGACACAGTGACAATGTGCAAACTCCGCACAGGCAGTGACCGAAGCTGAGATTTGAACCCCCATCCCTGGCACTTTGAGGCAGCAGTGCTGATCACTGTGCCACCGTGCCGCCCCAAAAAAGCCAAGGCATTTAATTGAATAGGAGGCAAGAAACTTTCCTCTAATCTGGCCAACACTCCCCCACAACCACTCACAGTGAAATAAACAGATTAAATGGTCTTTGCTTACATTTGGTACCTATTGCAACCCTTGGTCATATTTGGCTACATTTCCAAAGTTTTTCATAATCTTAATAGTGTATGTTTTCAAATGTGTTTCCTTTCTTTATGTTTCTGCAATCTGCTGGTTTCAACTCTTCCCTTCTGCTCTCTCAGCTGCATAAGAAGCCCATGGAGGATGATCCAAGCTCAAACTTGGACTCCCCAAATACTACTGACTTTTTGAATCCAGACAGATATCTCTTTATTCATGAAGCTCCTGTACCACTGAAATTGCAATTAACTGCCATCTGGTCACCAATTTTGGTTCTGAACAAACCAGCCAATTTGGAATGACATTCTAGACGAGTTAGAATCATAGAATCAGAATTCCTACAGTGCAGAAAGAGGTCACTCTGCCCATTGAGCCTGCACTGACAACAATCCCATCCTGCTCTATCCCCGTAACCTGTACATTTACACAGCTAATCCCCCTGACACTAAGGGCAATTTAATATGGCCAATTCACCACACATCTTTGGAGCAAGGCCCAGAAAACATCAAACTTTTATAATCATCAAACGATTGTAAAAGCAAATTACTGCAGATGCGGGAATCTGAAACCAACAGAGAAAATACTGGAAAATCTCAGCAGGTCTGGTAGCATCTGTAAGGAGAGAAAAGAGCTGAAGTTTCAAGTCCAGATGACTCTTTGTCAAGTGTGGCCGATTTCTCAGCTACACGTTTCATTCTCAGACTGATTCAAAGTTCTAACGCCTGCTCATTTCTACCAAGTCAATCCAAATATATCACTGGAAAAATATAGCAGAAAAAATGAGAAAGTAAAAAAGATTTGCATTTATATTGCATCTTTTTCTTAATCTTTCACCGACTGTGGGTGCCCAGGCCAGCATTTATTTCCCATCCCTAGCTGCCCTTGAATTGAGCCATTTCAAAACACACTTAAAAGTTACATTGCTGTAGTCCAGGAGTTACATGTAGATCAGATCAGGTAAGGATGGCAAATTTCCTTCCCTTAAAGGACACTGATGAACGAGGTGCGTTTTTACAACAATCGACAATGGTCTCGTGGTCACCATTACTGAGATCAATTTCAGATTTATGTTGGGATTTGAATCCATGTTCCCAGAGCATTAGCCTGGATCTCTGGATTACCAACCCTTCGGCATTGCCACCATGCCACCGTCGCCCATCCAACTTTCACATCCATGGGCCAACTCAAAGTGCTTTACAGCCAATGAAGTACTCTGAAGTCCAGTCACTGTTAGAAAGTAAGAAACGCGGCAGCCAACATAAGCACATCACTGCAGACAGCAATGAGAAAAGACCATTTATTTTTTATTATTAATGGGATGTGGGCGTCAATGACTGAACCATCATTTGTTGCCCATCCTTAATTACTTTCCTATTTCAGGATGCATTTGACAGTCAACCACATTGTTATGGGTCTGGAGTGACATATAATTCAGACCAGATAAGGACAGCAAATTTCCTTTTCTTAAGAGCATTAGTGAACCAGATAGTTTTTACGACATTCAGAGATGGTTTCATGGTCATCAATAGACATTTATTTCCAGATTTTTACTGAATTCAAATTTCACCATCTGGTATGGTAGGATTCGAACCTGGGTCCCAGGTGATTATCGAATGAGGAATAAATACTAACCAGGACATTGGAAATAACTGCCCTATTCCTAACCAAAATGGTGTCTTTGTACACATGAGGCCTCAGTTTAGTTTCTCATCTGGAAAACACTATTTTCTCAGTACTGCACTTGAGTGTCAAGCAAGTGTGTAAATTTTTTCAAATGGCCAGTCTCCCTTCCTGTCATCCAAAATGTTAATGGAGAACACAGTGCCCAGAATCCATTTTATGCTTGAATAAAAGCTGTGTGACTGCAGGAGAGACTTCTGCTCCTCACTGGGGGACGGGGAAGTTCTGCCTTGGAGAGCTGCTGGCCAATCATAACGGCAAGTATCACAGTGGACTAAAGAGGGTACGGGGTCTGCATCTGCATCTGGGGGAGGGGTCCAGCAGCCAATGGATCTTAAGAATAGGTGCTGGCTGTCAGAAAGGGGTTTCCAAAGGAGGGCCCTCTCTTTTCCTGCCCAAAATCTAAGCCGCACTTTTTCAGGCTCTTCCCAAGCCAGTTAAAAATGGAAGATGGGCTGGAAACAGCCCCGAGATGACAAACTATTGGCCATGTGTGGGCCTCAATTGGGGCTAGGGTGAGGTTTCTCTCTGATATCCCACTGTAAAGTTGCTCTTGCTTGGGGTGGACAGAAACTAAGAGGAAATGCCGTTCCTTCCACTTCCTGCTCCACACACACTCCCCCTCATTGCCTAAATTCAAACCGGTGAGGGGCATGAAATGCCGGCTGAGATATTTGCACCCAAGCCCAGGAGTGGGACTTGAACCTGAGATCTTGTGACTCTGAGGCAAGCATGCTGCCAACTGAGCCATGGACTAGACTTTCTATTTTACAAACCCACTCTGGTCATTACAATCCATTAGTATATTTGGCAAATACCAGGAATAGTACTACAAAATAGTTTCTTTTTATACTAAATGTAAAATTCTGGTTTTTAGTTCCTTTTTTTGTTCCCCGATTAAAGAAGCAATTTTTTTGTGAATGATAAATTCTGTTGCGTGATTCAACTTAGTAACCATATGCAAATTTTAATTTTAAATAATAGTTTTCTATCTCGAAGATCATAGAATCCCTACAGTGCAGAAGTAAGCCATTCAGCCCATTGAGCCTGCACCAATAGCAATTTCCCCCAGGCCCTATTCCATAATCGCATGTATTTACCCCACTAATCCCCCCAACACTAATGGTCAATATGTCATGGCAAATCAACTCAAATTGCAAATTCCAATTGCAAATGTGGGAGGAACACAATATCAAATCTCACAACACCAGGTTGGACTTTAACCTGGTGTTGTGAGACTTCTTACTGTGTTTGCCCCAATCCAACACTGACATCTCCGCTTCATGTGGGAGGAAACCAGAGAACCCAAAGAAAATCCACGGAGACACAGGGAGAATGTGTTTCCACACGGTCACCCCGAGGCCAGAATCGAACCCTGGTCCCTGATGATGTGAGAACATCAGTGCTAACCACAGTGCCAGATCACAGAGAATAGAATCAAAAAACCCCTACAGTGCAGAAGGTAGCTATTTGGCCCATCGAGTATATACCGACTCTCCAACAGAGTATCTTTCCCAAGCCTACCTCCCTATCCTAGTAACTCCATGCATTTCCCTCACTAAGATGATCATTCTCTAATTGGTTCCAGAATTGCAAATAAAAATTAAGACACTTCCCAATCCAACAAGGTTCAGTTTCAGGCATTTGGTGGGTTCTACCTTCGGAACGTCAGTGATCACTGTCAGGATTGACTAAGCTCAGTTGTAAACTGTGTCCCTGCAGTAACTTAACTGTCATCACTGCATTCAGACAAATTTGCAGATTTCTCTTTCCTTTGCCTCTGCATCTGGATCTAGCTCAGATACTTTCCATTTCTTAATGAACACTTAACATTCGACATGAATCACTGGACAAGTGCCATCTTAGGAAATTAAACTGCAGTAATATCACATTAAACAGCGCCAAAGCAAAGAGAGGTCATGTGCCTTTCATTAATGTGGTTGTAGGTACAAGCTGTGGGTGACTCAAATATGCACGACATGTGGAAATTGAAGTCAACGCTTAGCTAGATTACCAGACAAGCAGCACCTTTAACATGAAAGGAACAGCAAGATTAATTTCCCCAAGTTATTAATTTCTGAGCTGCATTAACCATGACGTCACACAGGAGAATTATTCATTAGCGCTGAGCTGCAGCAGAGAGGATGGAACAACAAGGCAGACATTTCCAAACCCAAGCAGGTTGATTCAGCTACTTGCCTTGGCTGTACAGGTCACATTCTGGGTAAGAGTGCCCATCCTTCACCTTCCCTGCCATCGCTGAAATGCTACAGTGACAGAGAGGCAACGGGCACTCCATCACAGACCCCCACTCCTGCCTTGGGCTCACCCATCCCTCTGCTAAAATCTACCCCATAAAGAAGATTTTTGGCACCAACAATGGTGCCCTTACTTCGGACGTTTTGATCCTTTTTACAAGTGTCATATCCAACATGAAACCACACCGGCAAGGGCACGGCTTGCTTTCAGTTTAATATCCCGACGGATTAAAATCCAGACTGTTTTGTAGTGACTGTGTGCACGAGCCACTGAAAATGTAAATGCAACTAGAGCTTGAAATGGGCTTCTATCCATTAGAGCATTTTGTTCTTTGTTCTTCAGGTGCTGACATCTAACAATGCAGGCTTGACACCCTGGACTTGAACCATCTCAGTGCGATGATGTGGCCATTCTTTGTGGGCGAATGCAAACTGTGAGCATCGACAGGGTCCTTTTTGACGATGAAGGCCGTGATAGCCCAACCCTATCAGCAGCTGACTGCATTTTTCAGCAGGAATCAGCCAAAAAGAGCAGAAACCCCAACAGCAGAAATCCTGGCAGATCCCTCCCTGCGCATGATACTAAAGCGAAATGAGACATGGTATTCAGGAAAGATGCAGCAGAAAAAGACGCAGCTTCACTGAGGAGATGGTTGGATTTTTCAAACAACTTAACGAGAGCTTCGGTGTTGCCAGGGCAAGTTGCTCTAAGTCTAAATAAACAAGGATTTTGCAGGGAGACACAACAGATGCAAGTGCTAATAAAGTAGGATGGCTGACTTGGAAGAACTTTGGCCAATTTCTACGAACAGAAAAGCTGATGCTACTGAGTCATTTTGTTCTGCTTTTAAAGTACAACTCTTTCTCTTTTATAGATTCAAGGAGGGAAGAACAATTACCCCCATACCATTTTATTTGAAAAACATTAGTGGAGACTATGAAGAGTCTGCACATTCTCCCCATGTGTGTGGTTTCCTCCGGGTGCACTGGTTTCGACCCACAGTCTAATATTTGTTAGGTGCATTGGCCGTGCTAACTTCTCCCTCAATGTACCAAACAGGTGCCAAGGTGTGGTGACTGGGGGATTTTCACTGTAACTTCATTGCAGTAAGCCCACTTGTGACTAATAAATAAACTTTTTAACTTTAAGTTTGTCTTCTAACCTTTCTTGAAATATCTCTGAATGGTAACTAAATAGAAGTTCAGACATTAAAAGAAACTTTCCATCATTTAGCTAGGAAAACAAGCTCAGACTGTTCATCTGACAGAAGTCACCAACTTTCAAAAAAATGATCACTGTCAGAATTTACATAAGTGTCATTAAGGAACATATTCTTGCCAACTCCAGGAGGCCCAATGTCATTTCATGCTCTAAGGAGCATTGATTTGGCAGAAGGCGGGGTGTCCATCTGTCTTGGACAGCAGCCAGCCAATTTGATTGGCCAAGTAGTTCTCCAGTCACTCCAGGGACAGCGCTACAGTGGCCAGGAGGAACACTGCAGCTCATCTGGACTTGAAACCTCTTTTCTCTCCTCACAGATGCTACCAGACCTGCTGAGACTTTCCAGTAATTTTTTCTCCTTTGGAGACATTGCAGCTCGCTGCCTGAAACTAAATGCCAGAAGAGGAGAAAAGGCATCAGGGGTCAAGGCCCCTTAGCGGTGAGGTGGAAGCCAAGGTCTTTAAGCAAAGATTTCACTGAAAGCATCAAAATAGACAATTAAATCATGTTATTGTGAATGTGATGATTGTCACAAAGGCCATGGGGAATTGTCGATAGATCACTCCACGGGCTGTGTGCAATATGAGCTCCCTTATTGAGAAGGTGAAGGCTTTCCCAATGGTAAGTGTTTAATGGGGGCTTTTAAACCAGTTATCTCACTTGGTCCATTAATGTAGGTTCCAAGGTACAGTCTCCATGCCTCGGGGGGGGGGGGGGGGGGGGTTGTCTTCTTGATGGTACACAATAAAGGGTGCTTGGTGATGGGAAACTAGTGTTCAGTCGAATTATTACAGTGAAATATACAATCTGATTTCATGTTATTATTTTACTTGGAACTTGTCTAGTCTTAAGAAATTTCCTTCAATTAAAACAGTTGCAGATAGGATTCAACTTGAAAGAGATTTGAATAATTAATTGGTTTGCCTTTTAAAATTATTACAACTGGTTTGTTCTGACTGATTGTTGGGATGGATTGTTTCCCCAAGTCAATGGTATTTCTCACTGGTGGTATTCTACCAATTTTCTGTCCTTGGTATTCACACGTTCTCTACCCCTTGAATCCTTATTTGCTGCTGGAGCAACTCAAGTCACTCAGGAGTCGTAAATCAAGAATTGTTATAAACGGTAAACATGACCATTGCAGAAAATGTGCATCACATGCAAGAGCTTTGATATTTGAAGATATAAACTGATTTGGATAGATGCAGTACCAGATTTATATCACAACTCACAGCTAAATGGCACATCTTTTTGCAAAACGTCTTTGCTCTGAATAACAACCCAACCTGGTACTGACATTTCAAAGATTGAATTGTGATCACCCGAAAGTAGCAGTTTAGGTCCTCATTTATCTAAAAAGGCAGGAATGAAATGATTGTGGAATTAAACAAAAGCACGGCACAGTGGTTAGCACTGCTGTCTCACAGTGCCAGAGACTCGATTCCATCCTTGAGTGACTGACTGTGTGGAGTTTGCATATTCTTCCTGTCTTTGGTGGGTTTCTTCCCACAGTTCAAAGATGTGCAGGTTCGGCGGATTGATCGTGCTAAGTAGCCCCTTAGTGTCCCAAGTTGTGTAGGTTAGATGGATTAGCCATGGTAAATGTGTGGGGTTATGGGGTTAAGACGGGGGAGAGGGCCTTAGTAAAAAAAAACTCTGTCAGAGAGTTGGTGCAAACTCAATAGGCCGAATGACCTGTTTTACCATTCTATCTGAAATACGATCACTACGTAAAGCAAAGATAAAAACCTAAGTATAATTTCAGACTAATACAAAAATTCTGCATACTGAGAGCTGTAAAGAATTACTTATTTTAATAATAATACAATCCATTAGTGTTTAACCATTTTCCTTTTGTTTTACAAGTAGCTATCCTCTCTTCTCATTCATTCATTTACAACCATTACCTGCATCCTGCTGTGCCTTATTGCAAGAAAAGCTGTCATTCAAATGTAGGGAGTGTTTCAGAGGCTGCTATTAACTACACGTTATTGACAACAAACCACAGTTTCCAATATAACAACATATAAAATTTAATAGAAGGATCTCAGACTTCTTTGAAAGTACCAATTTATATTAATCATGTTCAGGGAAAAAATGCAAATGGAAGCAAAACGTAGCAGTCACGTTTTTAAACCGTGACAAACAAAAGCCTAAAGCTCTGAAATTAACCCACTGATTTGGAATGGGTGAGCATTACCACTTGAGTTGGCAGACAAAGGAATTTCAGACCAATATGTGAATGCATCCTACGCTGCCATCCCCGCAAAGTAAGCTCAAGAGCCAAGTTAAGTTCCTATCGTCTTCAGGAGACAAAGTGAAGAACCACTGTCTCTCTTGCTCTGCTTGGGGACTTGCTGTGCTGCGGTATCTGTTAGCTTTCCGCCAATATCTGTCAGGGCTGCAGCTGTACCATGCAGCAATTAACACACATCAGATCCTCGGGGAAACGAACAGAATGAAAATATGCAAAGTAGTACTTCCACAGACGGCTGCGATTAGTTTGCGAAATACTTTCACTTGTATTTTTGGAGGCCTGTCACATTTTCAAATGCCCTTCCCCACACCACGGTCTGGGGAAGAAATGGGATATCTGCTTTGAGCGAAGAAGAAAACAAACAAATCTCAACTCAAAAAAGAGAAGCCTTCAACTTTTAAATCACTGACCTCTAATGTCACTCCTCTCCCAGTTACTGTATCACTATTGCAATAGCTACGGCGAATGTAGAACGTTATTATGGGTAACTCATTATTCTCAACTTCAACAACTTTGTATCACAGGCTAAGGAAACTCGGTCTGAAATTCAAACAGGCAAGGGGAAGCCAGAATACAGTTTGAGATTAAAGCGAAATTAAATGGAATTGGCAAAACAATGCAGGGTTTCACAGTGGTTAGCACTGTCGCCTCACAGCACCAGAGATCAGGGTTCAATGCCAGCTTAGGTGACTGTCTGTGTGGAGTTTGCAAGTTCTCCCCATATCTGCAAGGGTTTTCACCGGGTGCTCCTGTTTCCTCCGACAGTCCAAAAATGTGCAGATCAGATAGATTGGCCACGCGTTGACTTTCAAAGCCCTAAGATGTATAGGTTAAGGGGGATTAGTGGGGTAAATGAGTGGGGTTAAATGGGATAGAGCTGGAAGTGGGCCTAGGTAAAATGGTCTGATGGTGAGTTGGTGCAGACTTGACAGGCCAAATGGCCTCCTTCTGCACTGTAGGGATTCGATGATTTATGAAACATCATAATCAAATCAGAAAGGAATTTCAAATTTACAGATCTCTGTATTACCTTGGTCACTTCAAACTTTGGCCCATCATCAGATAAAGAGCACAAAGGAAGACCATGGAGACTCTGGAGAGAGTGCAGAGGTTTATCAGGATGCTGCCTGGTATGGAAAGTCTGAGTTACGAGAAGAGGTTAGGCAAATTGGGGCTGTTTTCCTTAGAAAGACGTAGACTTAGAGGAGATCTCATAGAGGTGTACAAGATTACGAGGGGTATAGATAGAATAAACAGGGTTAAGCTTTTTCCGAGGATGGACCCAAATAGCACAAAGGGTCACATGCTTAGGTGAGGGGGGGGTAAGTATAATTTGGATGCTAGGGGGAGTTTTTTCACACAGAGGGTGGTGGGGGTATGGAATGCGCTGCCAAGTAAAGTGGTAGAGGCAGGCACTCTGGAATTATTTAAGAGATACTTAGATGGGCACATGAACAGAATGGGAATGGAGGGATATAGAAAACTGATTTAAAATAGGCATCATGAGCCTTGGGAGTCCCTGGGAAGTGTGTAAATAGATGATGATATTGATGTACTTGTTTTTATCCTACAGGTGCTTTGGTCCACCTTGTTGTCTAACAAGGAACATACACGCGATGGGTCGTGAGAGGGCTGCTCTTGGATTTTTTTCGAGAGTATCCTAGTGCTTCACGTCGTTAGTGTACGCTTGACCTGGACCATTTGATGGGCAACACGACAGCTCAGTGTCTATTGCTGTGTTGTGCAGATACATGGATTTGGGCCTGTGTCTGTGGGAGTTTGCGCATTCTCCCCGTGCTTGCGTGGGTTTTCTTCGGGTGCTCCGGTTTCTTCCCACATCCCAAAGATGTGCTCATAGGCTGATTGGCAGAACAAATTCTCCCTAAATTGTCTCAAATTTGGTTTCAATCCATAGACAGGGATCACGGATAGAAGTGGGAACATTGAGGTGGCGGCGAGGACTCGTTGGGCCGAAGGACCTGTTTCCCGTGCTGTTTTGTTCTTTAAGAAAAAGACTTGGATTTTCAACCCAGTCTTTTAGTTTAAATTTAAAGTTTACTTATTAGTTTAACAAGTAGATTTGCATTTACACAACAACGAAGTTAGTGTGAAAATCCCTCAGTCACTACATAGCACCTGTTAGGATACACCAAGGGAGAATTCAGCATGGCCAAACCACCTAACCAACTCAGGTTTTGGATTGCGGGAGGAATCCAGAGCATCCAGAGTAATCCACAGAGACACAGAGAGGATGTGCAGACTCTGCACAGACAGTGACCCAAGCTGGGAATCGAACCAGGTCCCTATGAAGTAGCAGTGCTAATCACTGTGCCGCCAAAGAAATTCTGTTTGCAACCCTTCCCCCCCCCCACCCCCCACAATAATCTTGCACCAAAGGTAGTATTGCCTGCTGATTAATAATTCCATAAACATTCACCAATCAGGGGTAGGAACCATAGATGATGTGCCTGTCGACAAAGCCCACTCATCTCCTTGGTGGGAATGTGAAGTTTTGCAACAATGCCCCGTATCTTGCTTGGATTAAACAACAGACACCATTCTCAAACAAACTTTACACAAAGATTTCATACCTTTTGTCTAGGATGCAATTCAACAATAGTAAACCAAAAGGAAGATGTCACTGAATGACAATCTGGAAAAAGAAGTCACAACCATCTGTCTGGTAAACCAGACCTGTAATTTAAAGTTTACTTATCAGTGTCACAAGCAGATTTACATTAACACTACAATGAAATTAATAAGAAAATCCCCTAGTTGCCACACTCCGGCACCTGTTCCAGTACACTGAGAGAGAATTTAGCGTGGCCAATGTGCCTACCTAGCACATTGTTTGGGACTGTAGGAGGAAACTGGAGCACCCAGAGGAAACCCACACAGATACAGGGAAAATATGCAGACTCTGCATATACAGCAATCCAAACTAGGAATCGAACCCCGGTGACTAGTGATGTGAGGCAGCAGTGAAAACCACTGTGCCACCATGCTGCCCCATTGTTGGGTACGTTACAATTAACTTTTCTCAACACTTCTTCTGATTCTTTCATATACTTCGGCCCCTGGTCATGAGTCATCCTGATTTTAAGTCTTTCATTTTTGCTTTCAAGTTCCTCCACAGACAAACTGTTCCCCATCTGCGTAAACCTCCTCCAGCCTCCCACTTCTCCAAGATATCTCTGCTTCCCTAAATCTGGCCTCCTCAGCATATCTGGTTTTAAGTGCTCTACCATTGACGGCCGCACCCTCAGTTGGCTGGGCCTCAAGCTCTGGAATATCCTCCTTTTGCCTCTCTGTCTCACTTTCCTCTTTTGAGACATTCTTAAAACTATACATTTGACCAAACATTCGGTCATCTCACCTAATATCTCCTTCTGTGGCTTGGCATCATATTCCCTTCTATAATGCTCCTGCGAAATGCCAGGGGACATTTTATTGTACTAAAGGTGTTATACAAATATAACTTGATATTGCCTCATGAAAATGGTACTACTTTTATCGCCAGTGTGCAGGCGTTGTACGTCCCTTGCCATTTCAATGATTACCAGTCAAGCTTCTGAAGATCAAGGAGATTCTACTCAATCATACATTAACCATTTTTACCGTGGAGTAAATGAGGTGTGAACAGCAGACTTTTGGCCATCTGGGATTGGTCTGATTGTGACGTGTGACCTCCAGAGAAACCATTCCTCACGTCTGATGGAGTCTGAAAATTCATCTTTAACGTCTGAAAGAAGTCTGCAAATTTACATTGACACTGCAAAGGGGTATCAACTCGGAGAGCAAGCAGTCTTCTGAGAGAGACAGACAAAAGGAAATTTAAAAATAAATACAGCTAATCTCAAATTCACCGTACTCCAACCAATGTCATGCAAGAAAAAAAATGACATAACGTAGAAGGCGTGAGGCTGTTACGATGAAAACACATTTTGTGCCATTACTCTTAAATACTTGAACATCAGCTGGATTTTCAACCACACTAAACATTGTTTGTAAATAAGAGCAGACCTATTACACCAATTACAGAGCCCACAAATGAAGCAGCTAATTAGTCAGCTGCTGCATACCCATTTTCTATGGTTGACAGCTATCCTTGTATTTAAAGTGCAAATGCTATGTAGAACATGCCTGAAAATAAATCATGATTATTTCTATTAAATAGCTCCACAGCGCTCATGTTAATCCCTGGGAGTTTTGTTCCGTGCATTCTAGTACACAAACAAATCAAAATCTTCCTTCATCAGCAAGTTAATTTTGGAGCAGGATTTTCTAGCCGCCCTCACCCCAAAGCTGGAAAATCCCACTCTGAGCAGATGGGCCTGTCCATGGATCACCCCCTCACCCACTACAATTTCTGTGATACACGGAATGGGAAAGTTCATCCCTTTGAGTCCAGAAGGATGGAGAGTTTTATCCTGATGTCTGTGCTCAGTTAATTGCTCTCATAATTGGTGATGCACAATGGGAATCAGGCTGGAATTTGACTGCCCCGCCCACCATCGAAGTCAAGGCGAGGGGACAACCATGGAAAGGTCCATTGACCTCAGGTGGGATTTTACAGCTTCAAGACGAGCGAGGCTGTAAAATCCAGCCCAGTGTCCCCAGCCAGGCAGCAGAAAACTCTCCCTACTGGTTGTGATCCAGCCTCAAATGCACTTGTGCGCTTCTCAGATGAGGGCAGTTTCAGGTTCACCTGTGACCAAATATCGGGATTAAAAAAGGATCTGCGCTATATTCAGCCTCTTCGTCCAAGTGGCAGGCATTTCACAATATTTCTGGAAGCTGAACTCCCAGCTACATAGTTAGGAGAATTGAGGGAAAAATCATTCTTGAAGATCAAGTGTCGTCATTGAATCCAGATGGGGTGTAATAGACCTTGGACATCCCTCTGGGGGGAACCATGAATTGGATTCAATTTGAATTTGGTTTTTGAAGAAAGCTGGGAGATAGATTTGGCTTGCCTGGTCTACAGTGCAAAGATGTGCAGATTAGGCCATACTAAATTGACCCTTAGCATCAGGGGGATTAGTAAAGTAGATAAGTGGAGTTAGGGAGACAGGGCATGGTTGGAATTGTTGTCTATGCAAACTAGATGGTTTGAATGGCCTCCTATGATTCTCTAAATATTGGCTTTGTGATGTTAAAAATGGAGCAAAAATTTTTAAAAATAAGTCTGTTTTTTCTTCACAACTGATGATAAATGTAATTTAACAGATCTGGAGGACACAGTTTTTAAAAATTGATGCATTCAACTTACCGCACATTAAGTAATCTAGCTGAAAAACATGAAGACTAAAAATATCCTTGTTTCGACATTACAATGTCAGTTACAATTTATGACACCACACCAACAAACTGTTAGTCTTACCAAATGTTACGTTCCTATTTCTTTCACAACCGCAGGAAGGGCAAATTACATCTCAGGTGTAGTAGTATTTTTTGAAAGTGTAGGCACTATTATATCATGGGAAATACACTACTGCAATTATACCAAAGCGAGTTCTCACAAACTTTTCACTAGTCAATGAAAATAGGGTATCACTGCTTGGTTCAGAAATCAATCCTCTGTTTGTAACATTGTTCCTATCATCAAACTGGTTTCAACTTACAACGTTATGCCTTCTGACATGGTTTTCCAGAACGAATTGTTTTGTAAGTCTGAGGGGAGTGAATACATAACATTATCATCTGCTCACTCTAATAGAGTGAGCTTCTAATCTGAGCAGATTAGCACTGCCAACAGTTGAGCAGATGCCTGTAACAGAAGGGTCGCTGGTATAACAAGGGTTAATGTGGAATGAGGACATTCACAAACCCTCACTCCATAGAAATTTTGCATCTTCTCTTGTCTTGAATAACAGGTACAACTGGGATATGGTAAAAATTATAATATATTTGATATGGTGAGGTAATGACCTGGTGGTATTATCGTTAGACTATTAATCCAGAAAATCAGCTAATGTTAGAATCATAGAACCCTACAGTGCAGAAAGGGGCCCTTCGGCCCATCGAGTTTGCACTGAACACAATCCCACCCAGGCCTACCCCCATATCCCTACCCCCATATCCCTATATATTTTACCCACTAATCCCTCTAATCTATGCATCCCTGGACACTAAGGGGCAATTTCTTAGCATGGCCAATCAACCAAATCTGCTCATCTTTGGACTGTGAGAGGAAATACACGCAGGCATGAAGAGAATATTCTGGGAAATCAGGTTCAAATCACACCGTGACAGATGGTAGAATTTGAATTCAAAAATATCTGAAATTAATGATCTACTGATGACCATGAAACTATTGGTGATTGTTGGAATAACTCATTTGGTTCACTGATGTCCTTTAGGGAAGAAAATCTGCTGTCCTTGGTCTGTGACGACATGTCTCGACAGAGTACCCTTTATTTTTCAGTACTTCCCCAAAGCGGAGAAGCTACGACATCTTTTCCGAAGCCTTCAAGATATCATTGATGAAGACAAACATCTCACCAGGGACATCCTCACACCCCCATTTCTTGTCTTCAAACAACCTCAAAAAACCATTGTTTGCAGCAAAGTACCCAGCCTTCAGGAGAACAGTAACCATGACACAATGCAACCCTGCAGCCTTTGCAAGATGTGCCAGATCATCGACCACAGGTGCCATCATCTCACATGAGAACACCATCTGCCACGTACATGGTACATACACTTGCAACTCAGCCAATGTTGTCTACCTGATACACTACAGGAAAGGATGTCCCGAGGCATGGTACATCGGGGACACCATGCAGACACTACGACATAACATTAGATGAATGAACACTGTTCAACAATCCCCAGGCAAGAGTGTTCCCTCCTGTTGGGGAACACTTCAGCGGTGGCAAGCATTCAGCCTCTGAACTACGGATAAGTGTTCTCCAAGGCAGCCTTCACAACACACAACAGCGCAGAGTCGCTGAGCAAAAACTGATAGCCAAGTTCCGCACACACGAGGACGGCCTCAACCAGGATCTTGGGTTCATGTCACATTATCTGTAACCCCCTCGACTTGCTTGAGCTTGCAAAATCTCATCAATTGTTTTGTCAGTAGACAATACACACCTCTTTAACTTGTGCTTAACCCTCTCTCCACTCACATTGTCTGTACCTTTAAGACTTGATTACCTGTAAAGACTTGCATTCCAACAATTATTTTGTAAATTGAGTTTGTGTCTTTATATGCCCTGTTTGTGAACAGAACTCCCATGCACCTGATGAAGGAGCAGCATTCCGAAAGCTAGTGGCTTGTGCTACCAAATAAGCTTGTTGGACTTTAACGGGGTGTTGTGAGACTTCTTACAATAAATGCTGACCAGCCATGTCCCATGAATAAATTTTTTAAAAAAGTACAGTTGGCTGCTGGATGCACACAAAAAATGTAGATAAATTGTACTACAGTACTTAAAGACAAGCACATTTTATATAATCTCATCTGTCTGTCACCTTTTGAAATTGGACCTAATAGTCTGCAATATCACCCCACAGGCAGATTTTGTGAAGGTCTGAACAATGTGAGAGATTTAATTCAGAGCTCACTTGTGCTGTCATCGCACATACTCATGTATCATTGCTACTGCATGATCACTTCCCCCATCATGGCACAGATTTTTAAACACACTGCAGCTTTTCATTGTCAGAGGAGCAAATGTAGAAACTAATGAGCCGCATGGGAGCTTCAAGATAAATTCAGCAATTTCTTGAAGGAAGTTTGAGTTAAAAACCAAGTCTTGATATCACAACTCTAGTTCTCTAAAACAGTTTTCCTTGTATTTAAAGTGCAAATGTTGTGTAGAACATGCCTGAAAGTAAATCATAATATTTCCATTAAATAGTTCCACAATGCTCATGTTAATCCTGAGGAGATTTTGTCCATGCATTCTAGTACACAGCAAATCAAAATTTTCCTTCCCCAAACTATCGCTGTGCTGTGCAGATACATGGATTTGGGCCTGTGTCTGTGGTAGTTTGCGCATTCTCCCCGTACTTGTGTGGGTTTCTCCGGGTGCTCCAGTTTCCTCCCACATCCCAAAAATTTGCTCTTAGGCTGATTGGCAGAACAAATTTTCTCTAAATTGTCTCAAATTTGGTTTCAATCCATAGATCTATAAACATAGACAGGGATCACAGGTAGAGGTGGGAACATTGGGGTGGCGGCGTGGGCTCGTTAGGCCGAAGGGCCTATATCCCGTGCTGTTTTGTTCTTTGTTCTTTGTTCAGTAAGTTAATCCAGTACCTCTTTGAGCCCAGAAGGGACATGGCAGTGCTTAATTTTCTTTTCACTTATTATTTTTGGCCATCATTCAGCTCCCTAAGACCTCTTGTTCCAAAGTCCTTCTGGTGTCATAGTCCTTTAACAGGTGTTTCCCTGAAAGGGTCATGTGATCTGTTGGTCCAATCTGGAGCTGAGCTGGGGACTCACTCTGACTTACCTGGGCTTATTCCAGGAGTCGGAGTTTTGGGCCTGTGAAGTTTAAGACCTTTTCCCTTGCTCTGTAATGTGTGTGGTCGTTCTGTTAATAAATCTTTGTTAGTCTAGTCACTGACCGGAGTTTGAGCCTTACCTCGCTACACTACACTCCTTCAGTTTCTGATTTACTTAAATGAGTTGGGCACAAAAAACAATGCAAGTTTCATATGATCCCAAATTTCAGAATGGAATTTCAGGCTCTAAACACTTCTTTCAACTTTCAGAGAAGGCAAGTTTGATACCTTTTAGATGTAGAAAAGGAAATTAAGTAAATGGAAAAGTTTAACCACATGAACAACATCAATCTAAAGAATGGACAGACAAATTAGGAAAAATAATGTCATAAACATCAGGCAACAATTTTCCACGATAAATGACTGGCATATTGCATAAGCTTTTGGACTAATGTCTTGAGGTTAAAAATTCAAGCAGCTGGATGCAATTTTGGGATATGCTCTTCCTGGATACAAGGATTTGATTCGATTTGATTTATTATTATCACATGTACTAGTGAAAAGTATTGTTTCTTGCACGCTATACAGACAAAGCATACCATAAGAAGGAAAGGAGAAATAATGCAGAATGTAGTATGACAGTCATAGCTAAGGTGTAGAGAAAGATCAATTTAATGCAAGGTAAATCCATTCAAAAGTCTGAAAGCAGCAAGGGAAGAAATTGTTCTTCAGTTGGTTAGTACGTGACCTCAGACTTTTGTTGGACTAGGATGTAAAGCAAATAGCCTTCTTAACAGCTTTCTTCTGATCGCTTTCCTGTTTTATTTTTCTCCTGTTTTATTTTTCTCTACTTGCTTCTGAGGAGGCATCTTAATTTCTCTGATCAGAAGCAACCTCAGAAGTCTTGGTGACACATGCAGTCAGTACCTCATGGTGTTATGGAACTGACATCTTTTCTTAAAAAAAAATCTTCAATCAGATCAAGACTAATGCAAATCCTCCATTTTCTCACCGGATCACTGAACTGGATATGTAAGAGTGAATTCAGTCTGTCGACACACCTGTCACTGCTGCCAATCTCTGTTATACCTATCAGGTTTCCCCATTTTGCACCACACAAGTTAAAGGGCAACTTTCTTGCACATCTTTATTTTCAAAAAGCAGAAACTGAAAATATGATCTTGTCACTTGAAAGATAAAGGCACTTTAACCAGAGGCTAATGAAAACAGCGGAACATTTTCACACTTCCAGACCGATAGTAGATATCAGGAGGTGAATTTTCACCCAAGTCTGTCAGTGCGTTTTGGTGTACTACTGGTCAGACTTAGGGTGGGATTTTCCAGCCCTTCCCATCAATGGGATCTTCCAGTCCCGCTGAAAATAAACGGCAGGACAGGCAAGCGACACAAAATGACAGGAGCCCCACTGGACCAAAAGATCTTGCCGACAGCCAATGGTAAGTTGCCTCAGCCGCTGGAAAAACATGCCATAGGGCAAGGACCTGAAGATCTTGCCCTTTGTGTTTTTTGGAGGAGATTCCATTTTCCTCTCCATTCATAACCTGTGCCATTTTCCGTTGACCTTTCAGCAGCTCGGGAATGCCAAGCATGCAAATTGCACACTGCCCATGTGTCTTTCAAATGGGGGACAAAAACCTGGTGATGTGGGATTTTGAAAGCCCTTTAAGAGCAGGCCAGGCTTGAGAATTTATGAAGGAAGTGTAAAGGTTGTTGAAGAATCCAGAATATATTGAAGATTAAGTGTAAAGTGTTTTCACACCTTTAACTGTTACTATTAGGAGCAGAGTTGTGATGCAGGGATATTTTTAATGCAGTGATTCATCATCAGGATGACTCCTTTAAAGGGAAGTTGATTCTTACATTGACCATTGACCATATGAACATTGTGTAATTGTTCATATGCAGGACAGAACTTTTCCAGTCGACAAACCACTATAAAAAGACAATAAGACATAGGAGCAGAATTAGGCCACTCAGCAAATCAAGTCTGCTCTACCATTCAATCATAGCTGATATTTTTCTCATCCGCATTCTCCTGCCTTTTCCCCATAACCCTTGATCCCCTTATTAATCAAGAAACTATTTATCTCTATCTTAAACTCACTCAATGGCCTGGCTTCCAAAGCCTTCTGTGGCAAAAAGTTCCATAGGTTCCCAACTCTTTGGCTAAAGAAATTCTTCCCTATCTCTGTTTTATACGATTGTTCCTTTAGCCTAGGGTTACACCCTCTGATTCTAATTTTTCCTACTCATGGAAATATTCTCTCCACGTCCATACTATTCAGGTCTCACAGTATCCTGTAAGTTTCAATAAGATCTCCCATCATCCTTCTAAACTCCAACAAGTACAGACACAGAGTCTTCAACCGTTCCTCATTTGACAAGCTCTTCGTTTCTAGGAATCATTCTTGTGAACCTCCTCTGGACACTTTCTAAGGCCAGCACATCCTTCCTTCGATATGGAGCCCAAAACTGCTCACGATATTCTAAATGGGGTGAGTCAGCCCAGAGTCTTATATAGCCTCAAAAGTACATCCCTGCTCTTGTATTTTAGCCCTCTCGACATGAATGCCTACACTGCATTTGCCTTCCTAACTGCCAACTGAACCTGCACATTAAATAAAGGTTAAATAATAATAATAATGGCATGAAAAATGCTACAAAACATCCTGTACTGTCATCTTTTTTGCTATAATTTACATGGCGCTGGCTTTTTTTTAAAAAGACTAGTTTCGAAACTCGCAAAAAAAAATTTTAATGTGAAAAAATCTAATCACCTGCTCCCTTACAGTAATTGGCAGGCACTTTGATGTGAAATTGAAATGGGCATCATTTGATCTTCCTCTCCAGTGAGTAGACTATTGCTTGGACAGCTGTAGCCATTCCAAATGGTTTGCTGAGTTCCAGTTTCTAGTGGGTTTCAGCAGGACAGATATTCCAATAATCTTAGAATGAATGACTTTTTCAAGAAGCTGTACCAACAGATTGCCCCCTTTGATGTGGTTTTTGATTTGTTGACACAAGCTAACAGAATTAAAAATGTAAGAATTTTCTTTTCACATGGCAAAACACATCTGCTTACTATCAGTGATATGGGGGAAATGAGGAAAGCTTTAATCAATTTCCCCCCAAGGAATGAAAAATATTTTCTATTGATAGTGTATGGAATCTGAAGACTGAACATTGTACATACTGGGTGAATGGCTATGGAGGATACATGAGGAGCAGGGAGCTGGCATGAGGTGGAATGGGTGATCTAAGGCTGCATCAAGGATACAAGGGGATACCAAGGTGGCCTTGATGGTGTGGGGACTTGAAGGGTATTAAGGTGGCAGCAGTCTTAGTAAGCACGAGTTGGCATGAGGAGTGGGTGATGTGGACGGTGATAAGGTAAATGAGAAATGAGGTTTAAGGGGCCTTTGACCACTGCTGGGAACCGAGGCACTTTATTGGAGAACTAGGAAGAGCCTAGACGTGCAACATCTCTGCACATCCTCACTTCTCGCCATAGCATGCAAGGCTGCGGACCAAGTGCTAGAATACAGGATCAGAATGTATAGGTATTTAATGGCCTCTTTCTGTGCAGTAAAATTCTGACGCTATGTCTATGATTCTATGAGTGAGGCTCAAACTGCAATCCCACTATGAAAAGACAAAACTGACATGTGAAGTCACACATGAGTTTGGGTGAGCAGTTTGCATACTGCACAGGTCAGGTTCTCCCAAGCCCAGAGGAAGAGTCAGCCCCATGTGTACCACATAATAATGAAAGATTTTTGTCTTTTTGAACATATTTAAATTATGCACATTTACTGCTGCTCTAAGCTATTCATGCTCCACTGCTGTGGAACCATCAGAAATCTAAACCCCTTTAGACTGCCTGATTTTAATTACTAACGTTCTTAAACTGATAGGTCATTTTCACACTTTGCTCATTGAAAGATATAAAATCTGACAGGACTGACGATGTTTATTCTGGTTGAAAGGATGATGAACCTGTGGAATTCTCTATCACATAATGCTGTGGAGGTCAAATCATTGAATATATTTAAGAAGGAAATAGATTTCGAGACTCTAAAGTTGTCAAGGGGTATGGAGAGAGAGCAGGAGTGTGGTGTTGAGATAGAGGATCAGCCATGGTTATATGGAATGACGGAGCAGGCTGGAGGGATCAAATGACCGACTCCTCCTTCTATTTTCAATGTTTATGTATCTAATAATTTCTTGATCTTCATTAATGAGCTAGACTTGCAGATGACACAAAATTTGGAAGTATACCAAACCATATGGTGGGTAGTGATAGGCTACAAGATGAGGTAGGCAGGCTGGTGGAATAGCCAAACAGGTGACCAGATGAAATTTAATGAATGAGGAAAGGCAATATGAGATAAAAGATACAATTCTCAAATGGGATGCAAGAGTAGAGGGATGTGGCAGTAAATGTGCACAAGTCATTTTAAGTGGCAAGGTAGACTGACATGGTTAAGAAGGCATCCAGAATCCTGGGCTTTATAAACAGGGTCATGAAGTTCAAAGAGCAAGGCAATTAGGATGAACCATAATCAAATTCTGGCTTGGTAAGTGACTGATTCTGGACATCACACTATAAGAAGGATAAAAAAGCTTTAGAGAAGGTGCAGACTAGATTTTCTAGATAGTTCTAGGGATGAGGACCTCAATTATGTTGAATCAGGTTGAAGAGCCAATGGGGAAATGAGGAGAAGACTTTTCACACAGGATGTGGCTAGGATCCGGAATGCACTGCCTGATAATGTGCTAGAGACAGATTGAATCACAGCTTTCAAGAAAGAACTGGATAATTATTTCATAGGACAGAAATCATAGAATTCCTACAGTGCAGAATGAGGCCATTTGGGTTCATTGAGCTTACACCGACAATAATCCCAATCAGGCCCTATCCCCAGAACCCCACGCACATACCCTGCAAATCCTTCTGACACCAAGGCACAATTTAGTATGGCCAGTCCACCCAACCTGCACATCTTTGAAGTGCAGAAGAAACCGGAGCATTCAGAGGAAACCCACAAAGACATGAGGAGAATGTGCAAAGTTAACACAGGCAGTCATCCGAGGCTGGAATTGAACCCGAGTCCCTAATGGTGTGAGGCAGCAATGCGAACCACTGTGCCATTGTGCCACACATTAAATATTTACAGGGCTGAGTGAAAACTGCGGGTAAGTGCGGCGAGCTGAACCTCTTGCACAGAAAGCCAGCACAAACAGTTTCCTTTTGTGCTATGATCATTTTCACTTTATGATTCTATTTTATATTTCTAATAGGTTTATTTTCGGAAAATGTTACGTGATATTTATTTTGATCGTCATAGCTATATGAAAGGCATTGGAATCTGCTCGATTACTGCAGTTGCTCAGCCAAGTGCCAAGGGATTGGTTAATATAAAACAATATTTGAGCTTGAACAGAAAGCACCAATACTTTATTTTTTATTCATAATGTCATTTAACTATGCAACAATGACATGTTTGCTCCAAATCTTTGTCACTTCAATGAAGAAGATATTGAATGTCAATGAAGCAACTGTATAAATAAATGCCCCTTTTCGTACAAGTACATCATTTCTTTTAGATACTGGACTATATCAACACTTTCCAGCACAACAGCAAAATTGATTATACTCATTAAAATTACAAACATCATTACAGTGGGTAAAGACTGTAATACAATACTCCTCATTAAGCACTTCACATTGGCTAATCCCATTACCATGTAATGGTTACACAGAAGTGCAATAAAATGACTCAGTTTTAAACAGTGTAAATACACAATAACAATTGCTATGTGCTAAGAAACCTACAATTTAGGCAACCCACTATTTTGCTCCAGGATTTTATCAGCACAATGGTCAGGGGGTCAGCGTTGAAAATTTTTATCCATTCTGTGCAAGCAAAGACCTGCACTGAATGAAACTAATCGATGCAAGAGTTAGATCGAATGATTGCAGGATGTTCAACAGAACAAATGGGACCTGGCCTGAACATGTTTTACAAATAAAATAAATGAAACATCATCATTAGCAAAAGATGGGAGAAAATAAACCAGCATTTATGTTACATTTTATCACTCCCGAGATGTTTTAATGTGCATTAGGAAGAGCAAAGAAAATTACAGCAGAGGAACAGGCCCTTCAGCCCTCCAAATCTGCACCAACCATGCTGCCGGACTGAACTAAAATCCCCTATCCTTCTGGGGACCATATCCCTCTATTCCCATCCTACTCATGTATTTGTCATGATGCCCCTTAAAAGTCACTGTCGTATCTATTTCCACTACCTCACCCAACAGTGAATTCTAGGCACCCAGCTCTCTGTGTAAAAAAACTCTTATTGCATAAGATGATTTATTTTTACTTGGTTTTCTATGTACCTAAAAATCATATAATGGAAACCAATGTTCTACCCTGCTCCCAAATAACACCCAGCCAGATAGGGATGCTGAAGCAAGGAAATTATGATGACCCTTTATGGACCCTTCATTCTCAGCTATAGCAGTCCATCCAATTCTGGCCACCACATTTTAAGGGCAGCCATATTTTAAGTAGCACAGTAGTTAATACAGCACCAGGGACCCAGGTTCAATTCCCAGCTTGAGTCGCTGTCTGTGCAGAGTCTGCATGTTCTCCCCATGCCTGCACATTTCTTCTGGGTGCTCTGGTTTCCTCCCACAGTCTGAAAGATGCGCTGGTTAGGTGCATTTGCCACGATAAAATCTCCCTTCGTGCACTTGACTTGGGGATTTTCACGATAATTTCATTTCAATGTTAATGTAAGCCTATTTATAATGTTGAAAATAATTTTTAAAAAAGGATAGTATAGATTTCAAGTTCCAGAGATGAGAAACTTCAGTTATCTGCGTAGATCTGAGAAGCTGAGGGTTGTTCTCCTGAGCAAAGACAAGATTAAGAGACTGGAGCTGTTCAAAACCATGCAGATTCTGGATGGAGTAGAGGGAAGAAACCATTCTCCTTTATGGGAAGGTCAACAACTCAAAGGGCACTGATTTAAAGTAGTGGTGACGTGCAGAAAAACCTTTTCACGCAGCTATCTGAAATGCAATGTCTGACAGTGTTGTGGAGGCAGCTTCAATCAAGGCTTTCAAAAGAAAATTGGATAATTTTATGAGGGAACAAAACTTGCATCACCATTCAGTAAAGGCAACCATGCAGGATGAGATGAATTGCTGCTGAAGAGAACTGGCACGAACACAATGGGCCATGTTCCCTTCTTTGGTAATGTAATTATTTTATGACACTATCCTAAGAAACATTGGGTGACAAATCCTTCCTTCAATTTTGCTTCTGAGTAGTACTGCATTCACGCTTATATAATGACTTCCTTGGACTCTGCTGCTGATAAAGGAGAATGAAAACTTCATGTAAATGAATGCAAACTGCCTACTAGTAATATCACCTGATGCAAGTCAGGAACAAACTATATCCAGGAAAATTTTGCACCCATCAAATTTTGCAACAGCCGTGTTAAAGGGATGGGCTTAATGTTGTCAAGATTGTCGGTATATTGGGCTCTTCGAGTATAAAAAAATGGTATACTGCATCTGTATTTTTGGAATGCTGTTAATTTTCTACACTTAATGACGGTCCATGTTTACCATGTAACTCACTTTGAGACTGCCAAGGCAAAACTTCCACAAACCCTCTTGCGAGCCATGCATCTGCAAGTCACTTAAGAACTATTTCTTTAGCACTGAGTAGGGATTCGTCTCCCCTTCACCACTCACCTGTTCCATGCAATCAGAAAGCAAAACAGGAAGTTAAAAGAAGCGCTTCCTCCAATTGCCGTACCATCAAGGTGTCATGCAGGCTCGTGCACAGAGAACTTGTGGGTGCTTCACCTCCACTGTCTTGACCCTGCTGCTTATCAGTTGTAACCAGCTTACCAGCTCTCTCCGAGGCTGACTACATGAGTCCAAGTCTTGGTGAAACTTCACAACTATACCACTTACTCTAGATCTGTGAGTGTCACAATAGCAGCTAACTTAAGGCTGAAGATTTTTTTTAAAATGCTCATGGCGACTACAGATCCACCATTAATTGTTTGTACTTCGCACAAATTAAAAAGGAGGAATACAAAAAAAATGAAAGGAGCAGTATTTGAAATACAGTTGGGAATTTGACTGACCGCCATATCAGGGGAGGCAATGGCCGAGTGGCATTATCGCTAGGCTATTAATCCAGAAACTCGGTTAATGTTCCAGGGACCTAATTTTGAATTCCACTGCAGCAGCTGGTGGAATTTGAATTCAATAAAAAATATCTGGAATTAAGAATCTACTGATGACTGTGAAACCGTTGTCAATTGTTGAAAAACCCATCTGGTTCACTACTGTTTTTTTAGGGAAGGAAATCTTTACAAGGTCTGGCCTACATGTATCTCCAGAGCCAGTGCAATAAGGTTGACTCTGAACTGCTCTCGGATAAGTAGGGAAGAGCGATAAATGCTGGCCAGCCAACAATGCCCACACCCCACAACTGAATAATAAAAAAAAAAAAATCACAGGCCCTGCTGAAAGAACAGAAAGTTGGGTTTATACTGATTGGTGGAAATTGATACTATACATTTCTAATGTAAGCATTTTGTACTTGGACAAAACTTTCCATATTCTACTAATAGCTCGGAAGAAGATCACATTGTACTGGACACATGCCTCATTGAATCATGAGCTTTCATGGCCAATCTGATAAACTGTGGATTTCAGAGTATGTTCTGACACAGTGTTTTCTGCCTGGGCTGATGCATTAATACAAATATCAAGACTTGAGATTACACCTTCAAGAGAGAAAAGATTATTAAATGGAGAAGGAGAAGAGGCAGTTTTCCAGGATGTTTGAACCATTGTTGACGTGGCATTATTGCAGCTTCTTCAAATGTCTTTCCAAGGCTAGAATAAATTGTTCAATGCAGACTCAACGCTGAAAGGAAGCAAGTAACGTGCTGTTAGCTCCAGTGATAAAACATAAACTCATATCTTGATGGATAATTTCTTTAAAGGGAAGAATAACGCTGCCATTATTTAAAAGGCACTGACAGCAGTCACAGGTCTCAACGTTAATCTAAATGAGCAGCTCATTCTGAAAACATTCATCATCATCGGAGAAGGAAAAAACAGTCATCCCTATCCAGTAAGGTCACCGTTACTACGACAAGCTTGGAAATTGATTGCCCCTGGTAGAAAAGAAAGAACAGTGTGCAATGGTGTTACCTACAACAACCCAATATAACTGGGATCCCAGCCACCCTTCTTTCCCATACGTTCAGCATCACAACTTTTTGAAACAAATAATTCAGATTAGACGGCTCCCAGCTACACACTGAATTCAAGGCTTAACTTTATTTTTAATAAAGCACCTTTATATTTGAGCACAGGAGAAATTTTGTTTGAAAGAAATTTTCTTTCCAACACATTCACAATGGAAGAAGCACCAATCACTATTACAATTCTTGCGTATCATAGTGGTCAGCACTGCTGCCTCACAGTGCCAGGGGCCCGTGTTCGATTCTCGGCTTGGGTCACTGTCTGTCTGGGTTTTCTCCAGGTGTTCCGATTTCCTTCCATAATCTGAAAGACGTGCTGATAAGGTGCATTGACCTGAACAGAAGCCTGAATGTGGTAACCAGAGGAATTTCACAGTAACTTCATTGCACTGTTAATGTAAGCTTTACTTACGACTAATAAATAAGTATTACTACAAGTTGCATTACGACTACAACATGCAAATTTGCACTTGAATTGAAGATAAAATGGCTGCAGTAAAGATACTTTCCCTCTTGATAAGAAAAGTTAAGCAAGCCCAGTATTCAAGACAATTTATTTCAGAGGGGATAATAAGCAAAGTACTTCAGGATTCAGACAAGATAAGTAATAAGTTTGATGGTAAAGTCGGGTCACACAGTACACTGATTATTTGCATTATTTATAGATTGGATTGCAACATGATGTAAAGTTTATTTATTAGTCACAGGTAAGGCTCACATTAACACTGCAATGAAGTTACTGTGAAATTCCCTAGTTGCCATATTCTGGCGTCAATGAACCTAACCAGCATGTCTTTCATATTTTGGGAGGAAACTGGAGCATCTGGAGAAGAGTCATGCAGATACCGAGGGAATGTGCAAACTTCACAGACAGTGCACAAGCCAGGAATTGAACCCAGGTCTTCGTGCTGTGAGGCAGCAGGACTAACCACTGTGCCACCCATATACTATGCAATCATTACCAGATTAGAAATATAAAGCACATTACTACTGTAAACGGTGCTCAGGTGCAACCACTACATATGCATCAATTTCAGTGAAAGCTGACATCAGATGAACAAGAGAATGAGTACTTGGCAATTTGAAATGGACAGCCTTTAGACTCAAATTAACTTCAGTTAAAAAACAAGTTCTCCAGTGGTAAATCTTCTCCTCGAACATAACCGTTCAAAACAATTTACAAAATTGCCAAAACTGTATTTGGTCACTTTCACTCTTCATTTTTACCACAACGTCAACAAAGCCACTGCTTGATAAAAGCAGGTTTTAGGATTTGACAAGCTACTCGTGCCCCTTGATCCTTTTCCTCCTAAAACTCTTCCCCGAAGGCAACAATTTGTGTTGGTACACATTTCCACTGGCATTGGAGCAGGCCCACAAGGACCTCATCCAAATGCTGCCCTTAACACAAAGAGATTGCAATTACTTTTCACTCTTCGACTGTAGGGATCAACAGAAATAAAACCATGAGAGCGCACAAATACTTTCAGCCGAAGTGGCTGGACGGTAGTCAGGAGCAAGGATTCGAGTCAATTATTAACTTTTGCAGGTGCTAAGACTCCAATGGGCACTGCCAACCTGGCTGTGATCAGCTAACTCAATACAGGCCAAGAACCATACTCAAGAATGAAAGAGTATCAAGCATAAGGAATAGGAACTGAAAGAGATAATTTGCCCTTTGAGCCTTCTCTATTATTCAGCACTATAGTGGCTGATCCTCTACGTCAACACCATCTTCCTACCCTATTCTACAACTTGCCAAAATCTACTCATCTCTCTGTTGGATATATTCTATGATAGGGTATTCAAGATCAGTGGCATGGTGGCATAGTGGTTAGTATTTCTGCCTCACAGCACCAAGGACACGAGTTCAATTCCAGCCTTGTGTGATTGTCTGTGTGGAGTTTACATGCCCTCACCATGTCTGTGTGGGTTTTCTCTGGGTGCTCCAGTTTCTTCCCACATCCAAAGACGTGTCAGTTAGGTGGATTGGCCATGCTAAATTGCCCCTTTAGTGTTCCAAAATGTATAGGTTAGATGGACTAGTCATGGTAAATGTGTGGGATTACAGAGATAAGGCGGGGGAAAGGGATTTTAATTTACAAAAAACATAATGAATGACCTGAGAAACAGAAAACATCCCTTTAAATGCTTTTCAAAAGAACTCAATACATAACAGATGATAGAAAAGTATAGAAAACATTTATCAGGATGTTGCCTGGTATGGAGGGCATTAGCTATGAGGAAAGGCTGGAGAAACTTGGTTTGTTCTCACTGGAACAACAGTGGTTGAGGGGCATCCTAACAGCGATCTACAAGATTATAAGATGCACTGACAGAGTGGGTAGTAAGAAGCTTTTTCCAGAGCGAAAGAGTCAATTACTAGGAGGTATAGCTTTAAGGTGTGAGGGGCAAGGTTCAAAGGAGATATATGAGGCAAGTTTTTTTTTTTTACACAGAGGATGGTGAGTGCCAGGAACTCACTGTGGAGGGAGTTAGTGAAAGCAGACATGATAGTGACTTTTAAGGGGCATTTTGCCAAATACATGAAAAGGATTGGAATAGAGGGATATGGTCCCCGGAAGAATAGGAGGTTTTAGTTCAACTGGGCAGCTCAGTGGACTGAAGTGCCCATTCCTGTGCTATAATTTTCTTTGGTAGTGCAACTAATTAGATAGTTCTTTGAAAGCCCACAATGGCCTCCTTCGGAGCTGTGTGATTCTCAGAAGTGAAGTACACCACAGATCAGTCAGTGTCTGATTGAGGAAATAGGCTATCATGCAGGCTATAAAGTCTTATCTAAAGTCAAGGTTGTAACTTGATAGTTAATACACCATCGAGACTTTTTCATGTGTAGTGCGGTTATAGCACTTACTGTTTTTTTTGCATTGGGTCTGTAGTTTTATTTCTGCACTCAAACACTGTTCGTATACCAATCACACTGTATGCAATGATTTCCTCACGGATCAATACCTCAATCTATGGAAGGTACTCAGAATCTAATGTAAAAAACAACCATTCTCTGATGGAGCTATTCACAACAATGTGACAGCCAGAGAAAATAAAATCCTACTGAAAGCTCATTCAGTTCTGCTCGTGCAAACAGCAAGCAACCTGTTCAAGTCATAGACTAAAGATCTGTATTTGTGATTTATGTTCAGGCATGCATAAACACTTTTTACAGCGAACTTCTCTGAATTAAAGAGCACTGCTTATTTAGTTATCGATGAACCACAGATGTAATTTACCCATATTGTTGATGGTAGTTATTAATTCTGGGTTTAAAGCCCAAGGGGTCATTAAAGGAAAACTGCAAAAACACATTTAATACGGGGGAGGGGGAATGGATTTTAAATGTGTTCCCAGCTGTGCTAGATTCACTGAAGCTGCTTTAAATCGAGTGTTCAGTGCTGCTCACTCTTGATGTGCAGGTCTCATTCATCCAGCCAGCAACTTGCCAGGATAGTTAAGGCCAGCAGCCAGGAGCAACCAGTGAAAACAGATCTGGCCAGCCAGTGGCTTTAGGGAATTCCAACTTTTCTGTTGCTGCTGTTTGAACAAAGCTGAACATCAGAGCCAAGCACAGAGCACAATATAAACTACTTTTATATGAGGGCTGTTTTAATTTAGATTCTGAGCAACATAGAAACATAGAAGCAGGGGTAGGCCATTCGGCCCTTTGTGCCTGCACCGCGATTCATTTTGATCATGGCTGATCATCAAATTCAATATTCTGATCCCACCTTGCCCCCTTTTGCTCCAAGAGCTACATCTAGTTTCTTCTTGAAATTACACAACATTTTGGCCCCAACAACTTTCTGTGGTACTGAATTCTACAGATTCACCACGTTCTGGGTGAAGAAATTTCTTCTCTCCTCAGTCCTAAACATTTATCCCTTATCCTCAAACTATGACCCTTAGTTCTGGATTCCCCCTACCACTGGGAACATTCTTTCTGAATCTGCCCTGTTTAACTTTGTTTGAATTTTCCAAGTTTTTATGAGATCTCCTCTCACTCTTCTAAATTCCAATGAATATAATTCTAACTCTTTTCATATGCTAGACCTGTCATACCATTTACATAAAGGCAGTTCCTGGTAGAGTACACAGTTATTTCTGAGTCCTTTAACCTGGAAGCAGTCTTGTAGGTCTTTTAAGCAACTTACCAGAATCAGTGAACCAGACTGAGAAGAAGAAATAAGAAGACCCAAATGACACCCAAATGATAGCGCTCCTTCTGACAAATCATAGGACTGCAGTTTCAAGTCACACTCCACAGACCTGCATACAAACTCCAGGCTGACACACCAGTGCGGTACGAAAGGAAGTGCTTTTCTCTCAAAGGTGCAATTCTTTGTCTGAGATTTGAAACTGAAGTCATATCTGCATTCTCAGATGGACATAGTGTGTCCATGGCACTATTCAGCGAAGAACACATTACTTCCCCCTGGTGTCCTCATCAAGCTTTAGTCGACAAACAAACAACTCCAAAGAACAGATGACCAGTGTCTTCACCACAATGCTATTTGTGGAAGCTTGCTTTCCAATAGATTGGTCGGAGGTCATTATCCTAACAAAGACGTTTCAAAAAATAATTCATCGGCAATGAATCTCTTTGGGATATCCTGACATCACGAAAGGCATTATGCAACTCCAAGTCTTTCTTTCTAATGCACCTGCACGGATGCATGTTTAGGTTACAGCTTGTTCCAAAAACTACAATAGAAGTGGGAGCAAAATACATTTGTAACAATTTCTCATGTCAATGAGATCAGGCAAATTTCCATCAATATCTACCTATTTCTAAAGGATGAAATCTCATAGAGATTTATAAAATTCTAACAGGACGAGGCAGGGTAGATGCAGAGAGAATGTTCTTGATGGTGGGGAGTCCAGAACCATGGATCACTGTCTGAAGATTTGGGACTGACCATTTAGGATGGAAGTGAGGAGACATTTTTTCACCAAAAGATTGGTGAATCTGTGAAATTCATTACCACAGGAAGCAGTTGACTCCAAAGCACCGTATGTATTCAAGACATGGCTAGATGTAGCATTTGGAGCGAATGGGATCAAAGGTTATTGGGAGAAAGCAGGATTAGGCCACTGATTGGACAATTAGCATGATCATGATAAATGGTGTAATAGTTTCGGAGACACAAACGGCTTCCTATCTATCTTCTACGTTTCTATCTATGTTTGACAGAGCCAAGTAATCCAGTTTAATTTTCAGCTTGGTAAAAAAAAAACAACTTGAGCCACTAGATTACTGACACATAGACCCTAGGAGGAATTTCATGGCCTCGCTCATCCCAAAACCACAATAACGCACTCGAGCTTCATAGATCTTTCCATTGTCTGCCCCCTTATCTGCTCCAATTCCTATCCTCTCACAGTTCAAAGATATGCAGATTAGGTTGATTGGCCATGCTAAATTGCCCCTTAGTGTCAGGAGGATTAGCAGGGCAAATACGAGAGATTACGGGGATAGGGCGTGGGCGAGATTATAGTCGGTGCAGGCTCGATGGACCGAATGGCCTCCCTTTACACTGTAGGGATTCAATGAACTTGCACCTAAATAATGCCTTTAATGCAACAACACATCCTCAAACGCTCCACTGGATGCTTCCAAACAAGATATGGCACAAGCCCCAAGGAACAGATATTGGTGGACATAACTACATTTTAATGAATATCTTCAAAAAGGAGAGAGATTGGAGGCAGAGAGCTTTAAAAAGGGCATTCTAGAACTTGCTTTGCAGACAGCTAATTTTATTTCCATAGAAGTGTGTGCATTTTACAGGATAAAGATCTCACTGACTTGATTCCTAGAGCAGAATCAGAATTCATCAAAAAAGACTAGCTTACATTTCATATATTTCAGTATAGGAATCTACGGACTATACATAGTTCACTATGAAAAAGTGAAAAAAGCCTTCAGGCAGACTTACACCATAATTCAAAACAAATGCCCTGTGCTTGATACTATATGATGTGAAGCACTGCTATCTGACAGATCCAGGGACCTGGGTTCGATTCCCAGCTTAGGTCACTATCTATGCAGAGTCTGCATGTTCTCCCCATGTCTACAAGGGTTTCCTCCGGGTGCTCCAGTTTCCTCCCACAGTCTGAAAGATGTGCTGGTTAGGTGCATTAGCCATGCTAAATTCTCTCTCAGTGTACCTGAACAGGCGCTGGAGTGTGGCAACTATGAGATTTTCACAATAACTTCATTGCAGTGTGAATGTAAGCTTACTTCTGATATTAATAAATAAGCTTTAACTTTTTAAACAATGCTGAAACACAGCATTGCTCAGAACTAAATATTCAGAATCAAAATTAAATTGCTCAGAATCAAAAGCCCCTCAGTTACATAATGTACCCAGTCATGATAGATGAATTAAGTCAGAATTACAAAGGTACCTGAATTGAAAGCTTGAACAATACAGATGCAAAAACAAAAACTACACGTGTTTCAAGGAACATTTTCTAAAACGAGAGAGAGAGTTGGGGAAGCAGAGAGATTTAGAAAGGAAATTCTAGAGTTTGGGTTCTGGACAGGGGACTACAGTGGCACAGTGGTTAGCACTGCTGCCTCACAGCACCAGAGACCCAGGTTTGACCCCAGCCTTGGGTGACTGCTGTGTGGGGTTTGTACATTCTCCCTGTGTTTGTATGAGTTTTCTCCAGGTGCTCCAGTTTCTTTGCACAGTCCAAAGATGTGCATGTTAGATGGATTGGCCATACTAAATTGCCCCTTGGAGTCTACAGATGTGTAGATTAAGCGGATTAGAAGATAAATGCGTTGGGGTTATAGGGGTAGGGCAGAGGATGGGTAAAATGCTCTGTTGGAGAAACAATGCAGACTGTTGGGATTCTATGACAGCTGAGTTATTTGCTTAAAAACGATGCACACTTTGGAAAGGTGAAGTTTGTACTGGCATTTTCACCCAACTTTTGTAAGAAAATTGCAGAATCAGAAGAAACTAACAAAGGGTCATCTTCCTGTTCATATTTTCTTCATATCAAAACCTATAGATTGTACATAGTATCATACAAAAAGTTAAAAATTTCATAATGTAGTTCATAAAAATCCTGTATATGTTATCAAATAGCATAGTCTTTTATTTACATTAGTGTTATTTGCAGTGAACAAATCTTTCCATACAAGACAGATAAATAGGTTGCAAAATATTGAGCAGAGAGTACGTTCAAATACCTGAAGTAGGTAAAGGCTCTGTGTTAAAATCTCTCTTAATTTCCATCAATTCAAGTCCTTCATTTAGAACATCTCAATCACATCACATGGTCGGAAAAATGTCATGATTGGTGTAAATGTCCCTCTCGATAAAAAAAAACAATAAATCAAAAACTTTTAAATGCCCTAGTCCAACTGAGATAAATGAACGGGTTGGGAGCCATTATTCATCAAGAAAGCGGCACACCATCGCCTTCTCTCAAGGGCAATTAGGGATGAACAACAAATGCTGGCCTGACAGCAACACTTATATCCCATTAAATAATTTTTCAAAAGCATCATAAACGAAAACTAAATTATTCCAAAATCCAATTAACTCATGGGGCAGGATTGTGCAAGTTAGGTTAGGGCACTGATGCCAGGATTAAACATTGGTCCCAGACCATCAACAGGAACCACCACCCTAAGTTAATTTTTACCTTGGTTATAACAATTGATGTTCACAGAATACACTTGCCATCAGAATAAGGACGATGCAAAGGATTCTGATGGTAGAGGAGGTGCTCCAGCAAGAAAGGAGCTATAGCCTGTCTTTATAAGTAAGGGAGGGGTGGCATGGTGACACAGTGCTTAGAACTGCTACCACACAGTGCCAGGGACCTGCATTCAATTCTGGCCTTTAGTTATTGTGCGTGGAATTTGCACATTCTCCCTATGGCTGAGTTTCCTCCGGGTGCTCCAGTTTCCTCCTACAGTCCAAAGATGTGTAGGTTGGGTTGATTGAACATACTAAATTGATCCTACTGTCAGGGGATTAGCTGGATGGGATTGTGGTCAGTGCAGACCCAATGGGCTAAATGGTCTCCTTCAGCACTGCAGGGATTCTATGAAATTGTTTAACATAACTACAGTTAAGCCTAAAAGAGTGAAGGTAAACTGTTTACATTGAAAAAACTTTGCACAGCAGCTGTGGGATATAGAACAGACACCCAGGGATTCAGTGGAGAGGCTTAACTTCTCTTCATATTTGAGATATAGCTCACGTAGGTTTTGACAAATGATTGAGCGATGCAGAAATCGAGGTATTCATTGAACTCTGGGAAAAATCATTATGGTTTCTTCCTTTCTGTAAACCATACGCACCAGTGTCATGAGGATGTTGATGGATATTGGCATTTTTGTTTCCTCCTGTGAAGAATTTCCACGGAAATATTATTAATTAAATGATTATTTACCCACCTCTTAATTCAGTTCCGAACTTAAATCTAAGATGAGATCTGATATTGTGCTAGTGTCATATTTCAGGAGATTTGACTGTTTTTCCACAGCAAACAAACTTGAGGGAAATAAGTTATTGATGACAGCTGTGCCTTTAAACAATGTATGCCCTGGGTTTATCACAATTATTTACCTGCCAGGCAGGTAAAGGCACAATCCAGCTCAAAGTGAATCACGGTTCATCAAAAATACTGGTCAAGAGAAACACGAGGTGAATTAAAGTCCAAAAAGATGGCATGAATAAACCACACACAAACAGACACATCTTCGGGACAAAAGTCTATCATTCTCAAAATAGCATCCTTGAATTATTGAGTCAGGATTAAACTCTCCAGTCACATCAAGTAATCCTCTTCCTCCGAAGCTTAAGTCCAAGGCAAATAGGAAACAATACTTTTCACTGTAATACATGTGACAATAATAAATCAAAATCAAATCAGCGTAATCAAGGAGCCCACGCACCCCGGACATACTTTCTCCACCTTTTTCCATCAGGAAAACATTACAAATGCCAGAGGTCGCGTGCCGAACGACTCAAGAACAGCTTCTTCCCTGCTGCTGAGAGACTTTTCAATGCTCCTACTTCGCATTAAGTTTTTCTTCCTCTACACCAGAGCTATGACTGTAATACTACATTCTGCACTCTCTCCTTTTCTCTTCTATGAATGGTATGTTTTGTCTGTATAGAGCGCAAGGAACAATACTTTTCACTGTATCCTAATACAAGTGACAATAAATCAAATCAAGTCTTCCTCTTCCGCCTACCTGTAAATGCAACACTACATTCTACACCCTATCCTTTCCTTCTCCCCTATGTAATCTTTGAACAGTATGTTTCGTCTGTATAGCACTCAAGAAACAATACTTTTCACTGTATATCAATACATGTGACAATAATAATCAAATCAAGTCAAAAATAGACTGTGATAATAAGGTCACATACATATATGTGGATACATGGGGTGCGATGTAGCATATGGAAATCGTCATTTCCATATCATTAGTGAGCTCAGGTCATAGAGATCAGCAATTGAAGGGGCAGTGGGGGGGAGGGGGGGGAGAAGCCAGCAATCAGAGGCCAGGGGAAGCAATTGCAGAAGCCAGCAATCAGGAGGCCAGTGATGGAAGGCACAACTGCGCATGCGCCGATCTCCCCACTGACAAGTTAGATCCCACTACCCCTTTCCACCTGAATCCAACCCACTCAAACTGCATGAAAATTGTGCTGTCAACAGCCGATATATTACCCTGGAGTAGGAAATACTGCTTAGGATGTAGACCACCATTCATCCGAATTGGGCCAAAGTGCCCACACCAGTAAGAAAATAAGTGTTTCCCGCTGGCACTGACAGTATCCGTCAGGTGGGATTCACCCGCCTGTAAAATGCAAATAAGCCCATTATGTGAATCCCGCCAGCCAGTCTGACTGTTTGGAGATCAGAGGCTCAATCTTCATGGTCAGATGCAAGTCCCCGTCCTCCAAAATAATAAAATTGTGCCCTGCCCCTCATGCCCTCCACTGACAGGAGAACACAACCAACCCTCCACCTGCCATTCCCCATCATCCAGACAGCAGATCACCTCCTCCCCTACACCAGGAAGGCATGAGAGTGATATGACCTCCTCTCTTAGACCACCACCTCAGATTCCACCTCCTCATCTTCCAACCCCCTCAAGCACCGACCCATAGCTGATCCCTCTCAGAATCTCCAACCCCCAGCCTCCTCAGAGCTCCCCCTTCTCAACCCCCTCCCCAGGCTCAAGAGTCTTAGAGATTGGGTGGGTTCGATTTGGAGGCAAGGTGTAGACCTCGTTACTTTCCCCATGGCTCGACTACCCCTTATAGCCCTGGCAGACCTGAAGATCACTCCTAGCGTGCTGATTTCAGGCAGCCCTATGGTCAACATCTTCAGTCCTGCCTTTCAGCTTTGAAAAACTTGAAGTGGCCTGGTCACTTTTCTCTCCATTCCAAATCCCAGCAGCACCCCATTACTCAAGGACTCCCCTTTCCTCTCTCTAGTAAGTAGTCTCACAGCACCAGATTAAAGTCCAACAGATTTATTTGGTGGGATGAGCTTTTGGAACATTGTCCATTTATCAGGTGAGGGGCAATGCTCCAAAAACTCATGCTACCAAATAAACCTGTTGGACTTTAATCAGGGGTTGTGAGACTACTTAATGTGCCAACTCCAGTCCAATGCCAGCAACTCCACATCATCTCTCTCTCTCTAAGAAGCTATAAGTATGAGAAGGCTCCTGTACATATTTGTATAGAACAAAGAACAAAACAGCATGGGAAATTGGGTCGAAGGGCCTATGAGCCCACGCCACCACCTCAATGTTCCCACTTTTACCCATGATCCCTGTCTATGTTTATAGATTTATGGATTGAAACCAAATTTGAGACAACTTAGGGAGAATTTGTTCTGCCAATCAGCCTAACAGCATATGTTTGGGATGTGGGAGGTAGTAGAAGGTGCGAGGCCATGAGAGGGAACTTAGACAATGTTGCCTAAGTGGTCATTTTAAGCAAGGAATTTGGCTGTTCAGTAATCTCTATTGGCCCCAACGTCATGAGAAGTGAACACAATGCCTCACAATCTGATGCAGTACAGGGTGTTGTAATGCACATTGGCACCATCATCACTTTATATCCAGCAGTTCAAGTTATTATCCCTTCTGCTGTTTGACTACTTGGTTGAAAAAGCATCCAAACCCAAACTATTTGTTCTGAGTACTTAGTTGCTGTAATGTGTCACATCACCATCACTTCATAGCATCATCAGTGTTGTCGCTAAGACACCGGCTATTCAACATTCTAAGAGGACAGAGGATGTAGTGTCATAATAAACCTTTCTAAAAGGTCAGACTACGTAAGATCAGGGAATCTTAAAGCAAAGGAAGCCAATAAACATGCACTGAAACATGAACAGTCAATTCTTTTGAAGTATAATGAACTGGATTTGATCAATGCATTTAGCTTGAAAATGAGATTATGTAAAGTGGTCAACACAACCACCCACATGAGGCACAATTAAACCCTGATGGACTTCTAACCCCATTCAAACAAAAACTACAGGAGAATAATTAAAGTTAATAATAAAAAATTAAAGAATAAATATTGTTGTTTCCAGTTTTTTAATGAATGCATGACCCATTAGTCTGTCTGTCTGTCCTATATTGGAAATCTGACAATTTGATGTAACAGTTGCATAAATAATGCAAGCGTCTTGGCTCTGTTGCCAGGTTGAGGCAAAGATATCTTCTACTTACAGACTGAAAAGGCTTAGAAAGAAAGACGAGCATTTATATAGTGCCTTTCACAACACCGGAGGCCTCAAATGCACTTTACACTAAATAATACTTTTGAATGATGGTTACTGTTGTAAGAAATGCAGCTGCCATTTTGCACACAGCAAACTCCCACAAACAGCAATGTGAAAATGACTAGATATTTATGATGTTGTTTGAGAGACAAACATTAGCTAAAAAAGGATAACTCCACTGATCTTCTTCAACATAATGCCATTATGTCTATTCAAGAGGACCAACAGGGCCTTGGCTAATATATCATCTGAAAGACATCACCTCCAACTGCGCAGAATTCCCTCAGCACTTTTTTGCATATTCTTATAAAGTTTATTTATTTATTCTTGTCACAAGCAGGCACCACTGCAATTAAGCTACCATAAAAATCCCCTAGTTGCCACATTCCAGTGCCTGTTTGGGCACACTGAGGAAGAACTTAGCGTGGCCAATGAACCTAACCAGCACATCTTTCAGACCGTAGGAGGAAACTGGAGCACCTGAAGGAAAGCCAGGCAGATATAGGGTGAACATGCAAACTCAATACCGACAGTCATCCAACGCAGGAATTGAATCCAGATTCCTGGCACTGTGAGGCTGCAGTGGTAACCACTGTGCCTCCTTTCGAGACATGTGGATATGTCTGGCTAGGTCAGCATTAATTGCCCATTATTAGTTGCCCTCAAGAAGGTGGTGGTAAACTGCCCTCTTGAATGACTGCAATCTATAGAGTGCAGGCACACCCACTATGCTGTTATGGAGGGAGTTCCAGGATTTTGGCCCAGCAACAGTGAAGGAATGGCAATATATTTCCAGATGAGTATGTGAGCTGCTTAGAGAGGAACTTCTCGGTGATGGTGTTCTCATGTGTTTGCTGCCCTTGTCCCTCTAAAGAATAATTGCTGTGGGTTTGAAACATGCTGTCTCAGGAACATTGGTGAGACCTTACAGAATATCTTGTAGTTGGTACACACTGCTGCAACTGGGCATCAATGGCAGAGGGAATGAATGTGGATGGATGCCAGTACTGCACTGGAATGTTAGCAACAGCAATAATAACAAAATAAAGCATCTATAATATAGTGAAAAGGTCCAAATCACTTTACAGAGCGTAATAAATAAACCATGACACTGAGCCATGTAAGGAGATGTTAGGTCAAATGACCTAACAAAGCTTGGGCAAAAAAGGTAGGTTTCGAGGAGATGCCTTAAAGGAGGAAAGTGAGGCAAAGAAGTGGAGCAGTCCAGAGAGAGAATTCCAGAGCCTGGGGTCTGGCCCACTCCAGGCATAGCTACCAATAGTGGAGCAATAATAATTGGGAATGCATAAGAGGCCAGAATTAAAGAAGCGCAGATATCCAGGAGGCCTATGGCATTAAAGAAGATTACAGAGACAGGGAGAGTGAAACTATGAAGGGATTTGAATGAAATATTGAGATTTTTTAAAACAAAGATGTTGCTTAAACGGAAGCCAAGGTAGATCAACAAGCACATGGCTAAGGGAGGAATGTAGGACTTGCTGCAAGCTAAGACGTTGTCAGCAGAGATTTGGATGATTTGAAGCTCAGGGAGGGGAGGATGCAGGAAACCAGCCAGGGGACTATTCAAACCACCAAGTCTAGAGGTAGTGAAGACATGAGTTAGAGTTTCAGCTGCACATGAATTGAAACAGGGGACAAGTCAAAAAATGTTAGAGATGGTGGAAAGAGACAGTCTCTGCGATGATATGAAAGTGCCAATAAAAACTCATCACAGGATCAAATGTTACACCAAGTTTGGAAACAGACTGATTTGAACTCAGGCTATGCTTGGGAGAGAGATGGAGTCAGCCTTGATTTTTATGTTTACGTCTTGTTGGTTGGACTTGAAAACACAACCTTCTGACTCAGAGGCAAGAGCACAACCAACTGCCAACAAATTATAAAGTTCATTTCATCTTCCAATAGTCAGCTCAAAAGATTAAATGCTCACTTTGATTCTAGCATCTATTTTTACAGATCATAAAATAAAGTTCACTGTATTACGCAAAATATCACCCAATTACTCATATTTCTGCTTCTCTCTGTTTTGCAGGATAAATGAGGTTGAGAGGACTCAGTTCCAATTTCTTGGCTATTTTTAAGCTTCAACAGTTTCCACTGAATTGCCCACAAATGGAGATGGTGTAAGGATTGGCCAACCGATGCTGTGTAAAACTCACAAAATGAGAAAAGGAAAAGCTATACAGTCAAGAATTCAAAATTGAAAAGCTGTAAAAAAAAAAAATCTATTTTAAATTCAGGTCAATTTATTTTTTTCCCAGTTGTTCTCCATGACTTGTTCCAGCTGATAAACTATCAGCAAACTGTTCAGCAATGACAGTGAATCGAAATAGTCCGACAATTCTTTTTTTAAAAAACAAACCGTAGTAACTGACAGACATCTTGGATTATTCAGTGGGTAAGTAAGTGCATTTCTTGGTACAGTATTGAGTGATGCACGCCACGCACGTTCCTGATTTAATACACAGTCTGTGCTGAAACTTGGAAAGCAGCACTATTAACAGATCGTGGGGCTAGAAAGCAGTGGGGAAAACGAGCTGATCTCATTTTCAGTTCAGAGAGACATAAAAGGATGCAGGGTATGGGTAAGGGTGGCACTGTGGTTAACACTGCTGTTTCACAGCACCAGAGACCCGGATTCAATTCAGGGTCTTGGATGAATGTGAAAACTCCACACAGACATTCTCCCCGTGTCTGCATTGGTTTCTTCCGAGTGCTCCAGGTTTCCTCTCACAGTCCAAAGATGTGCAAGTAAGGTGGATTGGCCCCTTGATGCCAGCGGGTACGTGGTGTTACAGGGATGGGATTGTTGTCAGTGCGAGCTTGGTGGGCTGAATGGCCTTCTTCTGTAGTGTAGGGATTCTAAGGGGGAAGCTCGAGAGCAGATTTGACAATCTGGTAGCTTCTGCTGGTAAGTATAAGCATGTGACAAATTGATGACGGCAGCAAATTGATGACGGCAGCAAAGCTGAAAGGCCTGCAATACACCATTTAAGCTTGCACATGAGAAACAACCAAACTGATCGGCTCACAACGTTTAAAAGAGAGAAAGGCAATAAGGTGGAAATGATGTTGGTTAAAGAGCCTTGCTAAAGGTTACACAACAAAACTCTTCTGCAAAGTCTTGGTCGTGCCTTATAAAACCCGCCACTGGAAATCAATCCAGCAGCTGGAAAGACCCCCAAGAACCAAAACAATAACTTATCAGGTCATCACCATCAGTAGTGACAGCCTAAAAAACTTGAACTGAACTGAATTAAATTGATTTTTTTTGCCAAATGTATTGGGATACATTGAAAAGTATTGTTTCCTGCAAGCTGCTACAGCCAAAGCATTTCATTCATACAATACATAAGGGAGAAGGACAGGATAGGGTGCAAAATATAGTGTTACAGTCGTAGTAAGGGTATAGATAAAGATCTGCTTAATACATGATAGGATGAATTCAAAACTGTGACGGTAGCAAAGAAGAGGCTATTCTTGGGTTGGTTGATGCATGTTCTCAGACTTTTGTATCTTCTTTCCAATAGAAGAAGGTGGAAGAGAGAATGTCCAGTGTGCATGGGGACCTTGATTATGCTGATTTGATTTATCATTGTCACTTGTATTAGAATATAGTGAAAAGCATTGTTTCTTGTGGCAAAGTATACCGTTCATAGAGAAGGAAAAGAGAGAGGCTGTAGAGAAAGATCAACTTAATATGAAGTAGGTCCATTCAAAAGTCTGACGACAGCAGGGAAGATGCTGTGCTGCGAGTCAGTGGGTACGTAATTTGAGATTTTTGTATCTTTTTCCCGACGGAAGAAGGTGGAACAGAGAAGGTCCGGGACTCCGAGGAGTCCCTGATTATGCTGGCTGCTTTTCCAAGGCAGGTGAATGGCTAGAGGTATCTGTTTGATTTTTTTTTTTAAAAAGCAGTATCGCATAAAGCATTTTCTCTGCTGACTGCAACGGGAATGTGAGGTTTTTCCACCCCTTCCCCCACCACCACCCCCCACAACCCACCCCCCCAGCCAATACAGTCTGCATGGAGATAGTAACAGCAGGAACCAGCAGCCAAGACAAAAACATTCCCTAAGGTATACCACCTGCCCTCACATTACACATCCTAGCAGCTGCGTACAGCCCGTTCTGATATGGTACTATTCAGCTCACTGCTTCGTCGCCCTTGGGACGGCATTATCAGAATATTATCAGCCAAAAAAAAAGAGAGAGAAGGCCGGGGGAGGGGATAAAAGCTAGAGAGGCAAACATACACACACAAAAAACACAGCAGCTGGTCAGTGGGGCTTGCTTTTCACCTCTAATCTTAGCCTGTGCAGTCACCAAGAAAGATGCCACAATTTGCATGACAAGAAGTCAAGTCAACTGAATAATCAACAGCCACCCTGATGGAACAAGATTAAACAGTGCGCTTGTTGGGGTTGGGTGGGGAGAGAGGAGTATTGTTGTTAGGGAAGGGGAGGTAGGGAGAGGAAATCTCAAACTCTCACACTTGTCAAATTTACAGATTAAATAGAAGGTTTTTCAAATCAACCAGCTGTTAGCCATTATTCCAGCAGCAACCATGAATTTATACTCTATATTGTGAAACACTTTGACATGTTTTGAAACAAAAAAAATCTGGTTATGTCCAATTAGAAGAAAATTGAAGGAATTTAACACATAAATTCTGCTCCCATTTATAACTGTCCACGATTCATTCTTTTTTCTACCAATGATCAATCTTTTGGACCTTTCCCATCACTTGCTTTTAAGTATGAAAGGTATGATATAAAATGTACAGTATGACTGATTCCTGACTGAGCAGGACAGATGTATGAGTAGGGGTTGAATTGTTAGGATTATATTTGCTGTAATGCAGAAGAATGAAGGAGAATCTCATAGGAACCTATAAAATTCTAAAAAGACAAGATAGGTTAGCTGCAGGAAGGATATTCCTGGTGGTGGGGGTGCCCAAAAACAGAGGTCATTGTCTAAGAATATGGGGTAAACTTCTTAGAACTGAGGTGAGGGTGGTCAGCCTGTGGAATTCATTACCACAGAAAGCAGCTAAGGCTAAAACATTTTAAGCAGTTAAATATATAGCACTTGCGGCAAAGAGGGTCAAAGGATATTGGGGGGGGGGGGGGGGGGGGAAGGGGCGGGGATAGGATCAGGCCTGTTGAGTCAGATAGTCAGTCATGCACATCATGAATGATGAAGCAGGGTCGAAGGGCTGAATGGCCAACCCCTGCTTCTAGTTTCGAGGAAAATAATTGCACTCACCATCAAGTTGTGTAACCATAAAAGTTTCTTTTAACAGCAATTTGTCAGCTCAGATTATCAAAAACTCCCCATCAAAACAACACAAATTATGAAGGCTAAGCCATTTGACCCTTCAAGCAAGATCCAGCATTCAATAAGGTCAGATAAGGTTTATTTAAAGATTATTTATTATTGTCACAAGTAGGTTTATATTAACACTACAATGAAATTACTGTGAAAATCTCCTAATCACCACATTGAGGCGCCTGTTCAGGTACACTGAGGGAGAATTTAGCATGGTCATTGCACCTAACTTGCATGCCTTTCAGACTGTGGGAGGAAACTGGAGCACCCAGAGGAAGCCCACACAGACACAGGGAGAATGTGCGGACTCCGCACAGACAGTAACCTGAGCTGGGAATCAACCCTGGGTCCCTGGCGCTGTGAGGTAGCAGTGCTAACCACTGTGCCATCATCTGGTTTCACTCTGACATTCTGCTATAAATGTTGGTACAACAACGTCATTGATATATAGCGATCAACATTCAGGACCAAGTGAAAATGCTAATACTTTCTCACTAGTCGTTGTTGGGAGCTAAGGAAGGAAGTGTCAATAATCTCGCACATGTAGAAAATTTCCAGCCTAAGACTCATCAACTGTAAAAGCAAAATACTGCAGGTTCTCCATTTCTGTAAACTTTCTCAATTCTGTCGCCAGATCATTGATCTGAAATGTTGGGCGCGATTTTCCCAGCTGGCTACACTGATCGAATAGCAGGCCAGGAAATTTAAGTGCGGGGCCAAATGTGGGATCCAGTCACATTCTTGCCAGGCCATTATTTAAAGTTTATTTATTCATATCACAGGTAAGGCTTATATTAACATTGCAACGCATTTACCGTGAAAATCCCTGAGCCACCACACCCCAGCACCGAACTAGCATGTCTTTCAGACAATGGGAGAAAACTGAAGTACTTGAATGAAACCTACGCAGATACAGGGAGAATGTGCAAACTCCACCCAGACATCTATCCAAGCCAGGAATCGAACCCAGGTCTCTGGCATTGTGAGGCAACAGTGCTAACCACTTGAATGGGCATAAGACTGACTTAAATATTTATAATGTCATTTGCACCTGTTTAGTGAGCCTGGGTAGCAATTGGCTGGGCTCACTAATATTTCCGACCTTGCAGGTAGAGGTCCATACTAGAGGGGTTCACAAACGGTGCCCAACAATCAGGTGACTATCTGTGACACCGCTAGTATAACATGAGGGTCTCGTTAGTGGGATCAGAGGCCATTGAGGCCCCCCCAGGAGTTCGGGGGTGGAGGCGGGGGTGTGGGCAGTGCCATAAGATCATAAGACATAGGAGCAAAATTAGTCCATTCGACCCATCGAGTCTGCTCCGCCATTCAATTACGACTGATATTTTTCTCAGCCCCATTCTCTTGCCTTTTCCCCATAATCCCTAATACTTTTATTAATCAAGAACCTATCTATCTCTGTCTTAAAGCACTCAATGACCTGGCCTCCACAACCTTTTGTGACCAAGAGTTCCACAGATTCACCACCCTCTGACATCATAAAAATAACTACGACACTGAGCCACAGACAGAGCCATTGGGCGCAATACTCCCCAAAAATTTCTAAGTGTGGTCTCTGGTACCTGGTAAACGAGGTGCAATTTCCGCCAGCTGGGTGGGCAGAATCCTGATCGCAAACTAGACACTCTTAGACTTTTTTTGGAGGTTGGGCTGATTTCATCATGAAAGAGATATGCGGGACCAAAAGACCTTGGCAAAGAATTCCCTGATTTCAAAGTAAAGTTGAAGGTTCTCCTCCCTGCCCTCGCAGGCATCAGGGTGATCCATCCATACACCCTAGTCCATCCTTGCCAGCATCGAGGCATCAGTCTCCCATCCCCACCCACCTCCAAGTGAGCAATACCCCGCCTAAGGCCCTGCTCCTTTCAGGCACCCACTTCAGGCCCCGCCCCTTAGTAGTGCTCCCAGCACTGACCCCAGACATGAAAACAGTGCAACCTGGCAGTGTTCCCTAACACCAAGGCAATGCCAACTGGCACTGGGGTGACAGGAGACAGTATAAGGGCATTTTCTATCCATGCCCTTGACCATCCAGGTGCTTCAATGGCCTCTGAGCCTTCCCAACATGTTCATTGTATCTGGTCACTATTTTTGGGGACAATTTGTGATTCCCACCAATGCAACATGAAGCCAGTGGGTGGGAGAATTGAAGGGGCCTGCTGAATTTGGCTTAAAGCCGAGTCTGATTATGTTAATGAAGATATAAATTTGCTAATCTGGTTCGCACATTCATTGGGCATGAACTAGATTATGCCATTGGCTGGGGATGGGGAGAATCTCTAAATGTGTTCTCCCAACCGTAAACCAGTGTTATGGCCCTCTTGCAAGAGTCTCTGGCCATAACACAGACTACACAGAAACTAGAAGCAGAAGTCAGCCACTCAGCCCTTCAAGTCTGCTCCATCATTCATTTTGATCACGGCTGATCATCAAATTCAATATCCTGATCCCCCTCCTTTCATATCTTTTGATCCCATTTGCACTAAGAGCTATGTCTAATTTCTTCTTAAAATCAGACAATGTTTTGGCCTCAATGACTTTCTGTGGTAGCGAATGTCACACATTGACCACCCTCTGGATGAAGAAATTTCAGTTCTAAAAGGTGTACCTATTATCCTCAAACAATGACCAACTCCTCCCACGCACCCCCCCCACCCCCCCACCACCGACCCCGCAGTTCTGGATTCTCCTCACCAATGGGAACTTTCTTTCCGAACCTATGCTGTCTAACCCTGTTAGAATTTTGTAGATTTCTATGAATTCCTGTCTTATTCTTCTAAACTCCAGTGAATATATTCCTAATTGACCTCGTCTCTGCTAATATGACAGACCTGCTAATGACCAAAAGCTTGGGTAAAGAATTAGGTTTCAAGGAGGAAAGTGCGGTCGAGAGGCAAAGAGGTGTAGAGATGGAATTCAAGGCTTGGAGTCTTGGCAACTGAAGACGTGGTCACTAATAATGGAGCAATTAAAATCAATGATGTACAACAGGCCAGAATTAGAGGAGCACAGATATCTCCGAGTATTTTGGATGTAGTTGGAGGAGCTAACAGAGATAGGACAGGGGAAGACCATGGAGGGATTTGAAAACAAGAATGAGAATTTTAAAATCAAGGCATTAACTTGACCTGGATCATTCCACTCTAACTTATGAATAGAATTTCTGACATTGATCATCTGGCACCACACTTCCAGAAAATCAGTCCGCAATGGATTAACATTTCGATGTCAACGTATCTTATTCCAGCTTTTCAGTATATGTTTTTTCATCATATTCAAAAGCAGATTCTCTCAGTTTGATAAAAAAACCAACAGCAAGTTCAAGCCAAAAATGGTTTTCTGAAGTCACATATGTCAAATGCATGCACTGTATTTTCTTTAGAAGATCAAGTACAAATAAAATGTGCCTAAAGCATTAAATTCAAAGTTTCTTACATAGAATTGCTGATTCAAGGTAAACACTTCTCAGCAAATGTATTTATCAGGTAATTTCTTTAGATGTATTACCAATAAAGATGAAAATTAAATAAAAATGACATTTTTCTATGTCTGCTGTGTTTTGGTGCTACATCCTTGTCAGACTTTTATAGACATTTGTTACATGGATCCCTTCCTTATCTTCATTAAATGTCTTTCCTTACTCGCCAAAAGAAATCATAACTGATTTTTATTTATTTGTGCCTCAAGTTGGCTTACATTAACTCTATAAGTAAATTACTGTGAAAATCCCTCAGTCGCCACATTCCAACACCTAACCTAATCAGCACTTCTTTCAGTTATGGGAGGAAACCCATGCAGACACAGCGAAAACATGCAGACTCCGCACAGACAGTAATCCAAGTCAAGAAGCGAGCCCTGATCCCCGGTGCGGTCAGGCAGCAGTGCTAACCATTTTGAATTGTAAACTAGCGAAGACTCAAAACGTTTGCATAGTAAAGATAAAATTGCAATAGCGCCAGGTGACCACAGGCTGCTGTCCCCTTTGAGGGAGAGAACTGACTGTTGGTGATTTTAATCTGAGGAATACCACACTTCAGGCAAGGGGCAAGGATGAGAAGGTGGGGCCTTCATGAATAACCTCAGCCGGTACAAGAATTGAACCTGCACCGCTGGCATCGCTCTACATCACTAACCAGCCATCCAGCTAACTGAACTAAACTGATCTAAACACTGAAATAAATACTGAGCTAGCTAGCAATGCCCACATTCCATGAATAAATATCTTTGAAAAAAAGTTTATTAGTGTCAAGAGTAGGCTTACATTAACAGTACAATGAAGTTTCTGTGAAATTCCCCTAGTCGCCACATTCCAATGCCTGTTCAGGTGCACTGAGGGAGAATTTAGCATTGCCAATCCAGCATGTCTTTTGGATGGTGGGAGAAAGCCAAGGCACTTGGAGGAAACCCATGCAGACATGGGGAGAATGTGCAGACTCCACAGAGACAGTGGCCCAAGCCGGGAATCAAACCCTGGTCCCTGACGCTGTGAGGCAGTAGTGTTAACCATTGTGCTACCATCCCGCTAAAAAGGAACAAAGAGTTCCTGTTGATCTAAAGCCCATTTCAAATCTGCTGTGTTTTTCAGAATTTATGTTTAAAATCAGATTCAATTCAGATGGAATTAGAGTTAAGATTTTAGTTCAGAACCATAAAGAATCACTCATGTGTCTGTGGTGAAGCTACAAAAATTAAAACCCAACTACCATGATTTGCAATTTGCTCTACATTTATTCATTTCTATTGGAAAATCCTCACTAAATGATAACAATGTGGTTCAGCTTTTGCAAATCATGTCAGCTTGGCAATTATGTCTTCCAAATTTTGCAATATTTAATATATTAATATGACATTGCTCAGGCTGATGTTTTAAAATAATTGGTCTAATGCTAAACATGGGACTATCACATGAACTCATCAAGCGTCCGCCTATTTACACTGATAACGGTTATAGCTAGGCTCCTGGAATCAAAGAATACAGGAAATTTGAATAGAGATAGGTCCAGTCTTCATTGAGCTTGGAAGTAGTCAGCATGCAAATTTCAGCACAGTTCATCAAATTTCTATTTAATTTCGTGGCTAGTTAATTTTGATAATTTTTTTCTTGCAACATCTCATGCTCAGCAATCTATCATTGTGTTACACAATTTGATGGTAATGAGTATCTTCAAAAATAGTGCAATTATCGAAGCACCAAGCAGAAATACAATACAATCTAATATAATAGGGGCTGCTGTGATTCAAGATATAAATGCTTCAAATTAAATACATGGATTTTATTTATATTATCACACAGTGTGAAATAAATAGCCTTTTTGGAAAAGGTAGATACCAACCTCCCACTTAGAGCAAAAATCACGTTGTTTTGCAAAATCCAATGTCTTTCTATGGAAAGATGTCATTATTGATGAGATTGAAAATGACCATCCGTAATATACTACATGGTGCAAATTACACTCAGAACAAAATACTTCCTTACACACTCCAAAGGTGTGTGGGTTAGGTTGATTGGCCATGCTAAAATGACCCTAATGTCAGAGGGTTAGGAGGATAAATAAGGAGGATTATGGAGATAGGGCCTGGCTGAGATTGTGATCGGTGCACACTCAATGGGCTGAATGGCTTCCTTCTCCACTACAGGGATTCTATGACTCAATGTAACCAAAGGATAGCCTGTTGTAAAAAAACATACCTGATGGATGTCAATGTTGTATCATGGACTTTTGTTTCTGTCGCAGCATCATATTGTGTAAACTTTAATGCGTAAAAGAAATCTACTGAACAGCAGGGGGAAAAAAATTCAAAGCAGAGGATTTGTATAACGGTAGTAGTGAAAGGGTCTTGAAAAGATGCTTACAAAAACATGGTTAAAAACTTGGTTTCTAAAAAGTCTCTTAAGGGAAGTCAGCATAAGACAGAAAGACTGAAGTTAGAAAGGAATTCCAGAGCTTACTTCCTAGATGTCTAAAATCATGTTCACCGATAGTGATGCAAGGAAGAGGTGAATGCACAAGACAAATAGAGGAATAAACATTTCTTACAGCACGGTGGCATTGTGCTGCCTTACAGCACCAGAGACCCGAGACTGATTCCCGACTTGGGTCATTGTCTGTGCAGAGTCTGCATGTTCTCCCAATGTTTGCATGGGTTTCCTCTGGGTGCTCTGGTTTCCTCCCACAATCCATGTTAGTCTGGTGTACTGGCCATGCTAAATTCACCCACAGTCGTACCCGAATAGGTGCCAGAGAGTGGCAACTAGGGGATTTTTACAATATCTTCATTGCAGTGTTAATATAAGCCTACTTGTGACTAATAAATAAACTTTAATTCAGAGAGTTGCAAGTCTGAAGGAGTTTGCAGAGATGGGGCAAGGGGAGACAATGTACAAGGTCTTATAGAGGATTTAAGCAAAAGCATGAGAGTTTTAAATTAGAGTCTCTGGGGTGCCTGGAGTATTTGTATATCTAGAGGCACCACAGTGATGGTGATGCGTGGCTTGACGCACATCAGAAAGTGGCCAGAGGTTTGGAAGGGCTGAAGTTCATGGCGGGTGAAGAAAAGAAGGCCAACCTACATAGAATCCCTGTAGTAGAGAAGGAGGCCATTCAGCCCATCGAGTCTGCACCAATCACAATCTCACCCAAGAGCATTGGAATAGTCAACCTTGGAGAGGGCTAGCGCATGGAGGAGAGTTGCAGCATTATATGGTTGAGGGGTGGGGAAAGATGGGCAGTATTATAGAGATGAAAGTAGGTGGCCTTCATAAAAGTTGGACAGTTGTTTACTTTGCCAGTTAAGAATGTCATCAGAAAGATATAAATAGTCACTGTGATTGAACAACTTTTAAATGTAGACATTCAATGCATGATGGCACAGTAGTTAGCACTTCTGCCTCACAGCACCAGAAACCCAGTTTGATTCCAGTCCTGACTGTCTGCGTAGAGTCTGCACATTCTCCCCATGTCTGTGTGAGTTTCCTCCAGGTGTCCAGTTTCCTCCCACAGCCAAAGATATGCAGGTTAGGCGGATTGACCATGCTGAATTGTTCCTTTAGTGTCCAAGGATGTATAGATTAGGTGGATTAGCTATGGAAAATGCACAGGGTTACGGGAATAAGACAAGGGGGCTGGAATTGGCGAAAATGTTCTTTTGGAGAGTCCAGACTTGATGGGCCAAATGACCACCTTCTGCACTGTTGGGGTTCTATGGAAATACATAACTGAGCGACCTTATTCAATGGATTAACAAAGAAAGGGATAATTTATTTCTTTTTCACTGTAGGGATCTTATGATTCTATACACCTTATCCAGGATGTAAGGTTAATCTACACATGTTGCAAGATCTGCATATATGGGGAACTGGTGACATAGCAATTTTGTCACTGGACTAGAAATCCCAGAGACCCAGGATAATGCTCTGGACACAGGGTTCAAATCCCACCATGGCAGAAATTTGAATTCAATAGAAATTTAGAATCTCAAATCATTGTCGATTGTTGTAAAAACTCATCTAGTTCACTCATATCAATTCCGGGAGGAAATCTGCTGACAAGTGATTCCAGACACACACGATGTGGTTGACTCTTAAGTGCCCTCTGTAAATGGCCTAACAAGCTACTCAGTTCAAGGGCAATTAGGGATGGGCTAAACCCACATCCCCATAACCGATTCTGAAAAAACCAAGCTGATGGTCAGAGTAAAGTTAATCAAAAAGCTTCAATTGAAAATATTTTTTCTATATTTCTTTCCACCATGCAAACTGCGTGGAGTTTCCTCCATGTCATTTGACAAATATCCTTTCTATCATGGTCGATTTGCAACACGAAAGGCAAACACAATTTACTTACTTCATTACTTTCCAGCTAATAACAGACTGAAATGAACGTCCAGACTTTGATCTTCTAATGCCACAACAAAACTTGCATTTGTACAGGGCCTTTAGTATAACAAAATATTCCAAATACTTCACAGAAGGATTATGAAGGAAAACTATGCCGTATACGAAGTACATATTAGGCCAATTGTCCAAAAAGCTTGATCAACGAAGTAGGCATTAAGAAAAATATTGACAGAAAGAGAGAAGTAGAGGTGAGATGGTTAGGGAGAGAATTTCAGGATTTTGTGACTTGGCAATAAAGGTCTGTCCTCCAATGTTGGAGTGATTTAAATTTGAGACGTTCAAGAAGTCAGAATTAGTTAAGCATGGAAATATCAGAGTTTTTAAGTGCTATGGGAACTAAGAGGGTTAATTCCATGGAAGATTTGAAAACAAGAAAGAGAATTCTAAAATTTATGAGTTGTTTAAACAAAGAGCCAATGTAGGTCAGTGTGATGGGTGAACGGAACCTGGCATGAGTAAGGCCATGGGCAGCTGAGTATTGCAAGACTTCAATTTTACAGAAGCTACAATGGGGAATGTTGGCCTGCTGTTTGTTGCAGCAATGATGTCTTGAGGTAACAGGAGATAAGGTTGAGGTTCCAACAGCAGATGAGTTAAGACAAAAGTGGATGATATTATGAATGTAGAAAAAGATAATCATAATGATGGCACGTTGGTGTGTTCAGAATGATACGAAGGTTGCAAACAATTTTGTTATGCCTTCGACTTCTGCCAGGTAAATGAAATTGGTAATGGGGTGAATGGTTTGCAGCAAAAACATTGATCTTTCCAATGTTTAGTGGTAGGAAATTTCTGTTCATCTGTTCGGCAGTGGATGTCAGGAAAGCAATCTGATGGTTCAACAACGAGTGACAGATCTTACTCGAGTCATTATAGTGCTGTTGGAGCAAAAAGCATCAAAAGGTTTCACAAAAACATTAAAAGAAGAAATTGTGTATCATGTACAAACCTTCTAATTACCAAAAAGTACATATAAAACAAGACCAAGTTTGCCTAGCAGTTGTCAAATTGTGTGCCTATGGTAGTGATGACATCAGACCTTGAAGTCAATTTAATAAATTGCATCTTGTAGAATAAAAGGCCCCTTCAGTAATCTGTTTAGAGCTTTATTCCCAGGGGAACTTCCTCGATACAGAACTGTTCCACATTACAATGCATTATACTTGATAAATGCTTCACAGGAATTATTTTACACCAAATTCATAATTCAAAGATGCATATATTTATCCTGTAATTCACCCATTCTTTCGAGACACTTTTTCTCTCTTCATTGGCAAGGTCCCAAGATTTACTCAGCTTCAGAGATAATATTTCAAATGTTTGTTATGTTTGCATTTGTGAATGCTTTATCGACATTTGGACTTGTTAGACTGGTATTCGGAAAGCTTATTTACCTATGAAATCAGAATGAATTATCTGCAAGATTGCTTTTGAAAGATAAATCAATTTGCATCCATTATTATCATTCAAAACTATGTAGCATGCACAATTTAAGAATTGCCAATTTGGCATAATTACAACCTTTATAAGGCGCTCCTTCGTGCCTGATTCATCTGATTCCTGTGAAGAAAATAATCTTCACAGCAGCTCTGCCACCATTGCCAGAATTTTACCACCCATCCTCCATGAGAATTAGAGTGGATGAAAGGCAGACAACGGGAAGATCCACTGACCTTGGGCGGAATTTTATTGTTTCGGGATGGTTAAGGCCAGAAAATCCTACTGCATGTCTTTATTTCTTGAAGCTTCTGTTAATTCCTGTTCAGATTTCAGTCTAAATAGAATCTACATAATCAACTGCAAAGCTTCAACTTCATCTCATAATCATTTAAAAAAAGTTTAATTATTTTTCACAAAAGTAAGGCTTACATTAACACTGTAATAAAGTTACTGTGAAATTTCACTAATCGCCACACTTTGGCACCCATTCAGGTCAATGCTCCTAACCAATGTGTTTTTCAGTCCGTGGAAGGAAACCGCAGCACCCAGAGGAAACCCACGCACACATGGGGAGAGTGTGCAAACTCCATACAGACGGTGACCCAAGCTGAGAATCGAACCCAGATCCCTGGTGCTGAGAGACAGCAGTACTAACCATTGTGCCACTGTGCTGCCTACAGTCACACCATCCATTCCCCAGTAAACTGCAATCCTGTCTGAAGTTTCAAAGCTTCAATTACCTCGTCATTACTGAAGCATCAAACTTAAAATTAATTTAAATTGATAAAATATAATATTGTGGATAAAACCAACTTTTCAGCTACAAGGCTTTTTAATCTTTACATAATGGAACTATATTAATGTGCCTGAACGAGTAAGGTGTAATGTGTTTGTTTAAAGATCATGGGCAATCTTACCAAAAAATTCTAATGTTGAACAAGCGTACAAACAGGAGAGAATCGTGCCCATTTTCTGGGTGAGCTGCCAGATGTAATTGTAAGGCACTTAGAGAAAGAAATGAAGCCAAGTGTGATTCATGTCAGCAGGGGGAGTGGGCAGAGCCTACTGATAGCAGGAAGCCAGCTGCTGAGCTGTAGGATGCCATGGTCAGCTGCCCAACTTTCCCAGTGCACTAGAGGATCTGTCACTCTTACCCCCATCACAATCGACCCCCATGTATTGCCCCCACACCCTGCCACAGGCATGAGGTAATTTTGCCAGCAGATCAGGGCCAGAAACATCTCAAGAAGCAAGAAACCAATGCACAAGCCCAATTTTTCACCCGCAACCTGATCTTACCAGTTTGCCATGCCAATCGACCAACAGGACGAGCCCTAAGATTGTCCACCTTTGATTCCAGAGAAGTTTCCACTCTACTACAGCAATAGAGCAGTTCTTGACAAAGTCACGAATGATATCCAATGCAACAGTAACAAAGTAAACTGTCCTCCTTCTTCTCATGAGTCTGCAGCCTTAAACAAGGTTGACCACACCAACTGGCTCCAATATCTCTTCATTGTCATCCAGCTAGACAGGTTGGACTGCACTCGCTAGGGAGCAGGGTAGGGCCACTGTATCCATGTAGATAATCGAAAACTTAGTCAAAAGTTTAGATTTAGAAGTCTTAGAAGAAGAAAGAGAGGCAAATTGCTCCAATTTTGGTGGCTGTGCTTTCAGCTGCCAAGAGGAGCTTCACTAGATTAATTCTAGAGATGAGGGGTATGTCTTACAAAGAAAGATTGAGCAGTTTAGACCTATACCCTTTAGAGTTTAGAAAAATTAAAGGCAATCTAATTGAAGTACATTTGGTGCTAAAGGCGATTAACAGGATAGACATATGCAGGATATTTCTTCTAGTGGGCAATCTAGAACAAGAGGTCAAAGCTTTAGGATAAGGAGTAGCAAATTTACAAAAGAGGTGATGCTGTTGGATGCCGGGACATTGAGTAAATTTAAGGAGCTAGACAGGTTTTTAATTAGTAATGGGTTGAAGGGTTATGGAGAACAGGCAGGAAATTGGAGATGGGGTCAAGGTGAGATCAGCCATGATCATGTTAAATGATAGAGTAGGCTCGAGGGGCTGAATTGCCTACACCTGCTCCTTGTTTTTATGTTCCTAGGTACTTATGAATTAACAATTGACAATATCTACTTTATATTGTAACATTTGGGGTTAAATCAGGTATATGAGAATTGACAGGCATGCTATGTTAAAATGCACCTGATGGTATAATATACAGCAAATGTGAACCAAACAGATCCCATGGATTTCTCAGCAACCCAACCGATGGTGATGGAATGGTGATAGTGTACCAACTAAGTGGGCCACATCCTGGTGTGAATCAGCTGTGACTGCTGTCTGTGCATGATGTGAAAAAAATCTTTGCCTTCAACATACTTGGGATCATAGGTCATAAGATATAGGAGCAGAATTAGCCCATCGAGTCTGCTCCACCATTCAATCATGACTGATAAGTTTCTCATCTCATTCTCTCACCTTTTACAATTAATCTTTAATTCTTTCACCAATCAAGAGCCTATCTCTGTCTTAAATATATTCAAATCACCTGGCTTCCACAACTTTTTGTGGCAATGAATGTGGAGGAAAAGATTGCTTACTAAAATTTCATTGTTGCTCAGCAGATTTCTGGCCAAATTTGCACCTTTTTCCATCAAATAAACACTGCATCTGTTCCTACTGGGATACAGCTGATCACAATCAGTAAGCTCCAAATGGCTTCCCATCAGGAGAGCTCTTAACAAGCAACCCAAGGATCTAAAATTCCGCATTCACATGGCAGGCAACTTCACTTTCCCACCTTTGCCCCCCCCCCCCCCACACACACACACCACACACACACCACAAACAACCCTGCCCCCCCCAGTTCCAACCATTCCCAACCGCAGCAAAGTTTGGAATGGGGGTGCCGTAGAGGCATGCAGGCCACCCCATTATTGGTTCTGCCACACCACCTCTATTCTTGAGGGGAAAATCTATCCCTTAGTTTCATGCCATAGTTCCTGAAGGCTCTGAGGAGATTATTAAACAGCACATATGCTACTAATAACGCTTTGAGAATTACACAAAAAGTAATGTGTCGCTACAGTGTGCAGCAAATTTTTAACAAGCAATACCATTTCACAAGTAGATGGGGGACAAATGCAGAAAAAAGTAACTGCAAACATTTGATTGCCCCAGTAGTACTGTGAAGAATTAACTGCTAACCATGATGTGGAGATGCTGGCATTGGACTGGAGTGGGCACAGTAAGAACTTTCACAATATCAGGTTGAAGTCCAACAGGTTTATTTCCAATTACGAGCTTTTGGAGCACTTCCCCCTTCATCAAGTGCGGGAAGAATAGAACCTGATGAAGCAGCAGCGCACCAAAAGCTTGTGATTCCAGATAAACATATTGGACTTTAACCTGGTGTTGTGAGACTTCTTACTGAGGATTAATTGATCATTTGTACTTTTCACAGACGACTTTGTTTCCTTAGGAAAGCTAATTGAATGAAGGAAAGTCCGGAGAGGCTGCAAGTTTGAAGGCTGCTCTTGCTTGACGTTCCATCAGTATAATTCCATCATCTGTCAACTTTTACTAAATAGAAACTTTTTAAAATTATGGGCATCCAAATGACTAAGCAGGAAAAGAGCAACAAGCAGAATTTAGATCTACAAGCTCAGTGGACTCTGTTAATGTGATGCAGCTGGAATGAATACATTGATTAATAAGCAGAGATGAGACATGAATGCATCACATCAGTGATAATCAGCAGCTAACAATCTGATAGCATTAGGAAACTACACAGCACTGCGAGGACAAAGCTATGACTATTTTCCAATGATTGAACTATCACTGATATGATGACTCATATTTTATAAACCGAATAAAGAATCAAACTCAATTTGTCATTTGACCAAAAGCACACTGCATAAATACCTTGCAAGGTGAAGGTCAAAACAACTATTCCCACGGTGACATGGTCACAAACTAGCGATGACTAACCTATGTGTCCCTGCGCATACAAAAGCTAAGATTACATGCTGAAAAAAAACTCATTCATCTGAAGTCAATTAGAAGCCATCTATTTGAGAGCTTGACATTAGCCTCCAGGTATTTTTAAACTTTACACCCACATCTTGATCTGAGTGGGAAGAGAAAATACTTGAACATTTCTGAACTTAACTCAGAAGAAAATGCAGTCACTTGTACCCCGGACAACCACCATGCAGTGGAAGAAATCCAACCTTTCACAAGGGTTTCAATATTCAACAATTTTTCAATTCAAATGCACCAATTTTAGTTTCTTGGTGCCTTATTCAGACATGCAAAATGGTTGGTTTGATGATCTTCTACCTCCACCTTTTCCTGTTGGCTTTCTCCAATTTTAATTCTTCGGTGAATTTCAGCACCACAAGTATGAATTGTCCTCCAGATGCCTTAACTAATTGGCTGTTCTACATAACTGAGAAGTACCGAGGGGAGAAGTACCAAGTTAATTTTTCACAAACCTGAGAACATAACAGGCAGTATCAATATTCCTGTCCCAAACCCAACTGAGATGAGCTGAAGACTTTCTTGTTCTCAGTAGGTCAGCAGCATTTCATCTTAACAGAAAGGCCAATGGTCGAAAGTTCAGGACAATCTGTGTGTCTTTAAATATCACTTCTATCATTGAATCTACATAGATGCAAAATGATAACGAGAACACATGAAGAGGTGCAAACAGACAACATTCACACACAGAATTCTTAACCAGTAAATCTCAATTCAAATTCATTGTTCATCCAAATGAGAAAATTCTATCAGCCTCAGGCCATGGGAGTCAAGTCTCTTCTTGCTTGCTTCCGGGCACCGAGTCCAAGTGATATGCCATTGAGCACAATTCTACTCGATTCGCAAATGAACTGGAGTTATTAAAAAGCTGGCATTTCATCTTACTTGAGGATTGTAGATCCTTTCTGCCTGCATACAAGCTTTAAACCACACATGCGCGCACACACACACACACACACACACACACACAGAGTGATGTACACATTTTGCGGTTGTAATTACAGTAAAACTGACAGCATTCACCGTCATTACTCTATATGACTGACAGCATCCTCTGGCATCTGCACAGAAAATGCAGAAATCCAAAAGCTGCTGTCAGTGATTCCTGCTGCTCCTCAGGGTGCACTGTTGTAACCTTCGCAGATGAAAACCTTTACAAATCATCAGCAGACAAAAGCTCCTGCTTTTACCCCATAACCATCACTGATCCACCTTGCTAATGAGGTGCAACTGGATTTTTACAGGCATATTCAGCCATACTTGCTGATGAAAAATTAATATCATAGAATGATAGAGGTTTACAGCCTCGAAACAGGCCCTTTGACCCAACTTGCCCAGGTGGCCTTTTGTTTTTAATTTTTTAAATAATTGAGCTAGTCCTAATTGCTCATGTTTGGCCCATATCCCTCTTTACCCATCTTACCCATGTAAACTGTCTAAATGTTTTTTAAAAGATAAAATTGTGCCTACCTCGACTATTAGGTCTGGCAACTTGTTCCAGACACTAACCATCCTCTGAGTGAAAATATTGCCCCTCTGGACCCTACTGTATCTCTTCCCTGTCACCCTAAATTTATGCCCTCTAGTTTTAGACTCCCCTACCTTTGGGAAAAATGTTGACTATCTAGCTGATCTATGCCCCTCATTATTTTAAAGAATTCTATAAGATCACACCTAAATCTCCGACGCTCCAGGGAAAAACGTCCCAGTCTATTTAGCCTTTCCTTATAATTCAAGCCATTAGTTCCTGGTAGCATCATAGTAAACATCACATTTGTGTAATGTCAAAATTTCCATGAGGAACTACTTTGCTACAGCAAAGTCCTGGAACTGAGATGATTAACCTCCAACAATCAAAATCATCTTCCTCTAGTTAGGTGCGACCACAGCCTCAGCTTTATCCCTATTCCTATTGATTTCCATTTTGTTAGGGCTCTTTGATAACACACTTGGTCAACTGTTGCCTTAATGTCCACCTCACCTCTGGAATTCAGCAGCTCCTTTGCCCATGTCTAACCAAGCCCATACTGAGGCCTGGAGGCAAATGGCATCAGTGGAATCCGAAGGCTGTGATTGCTCCCAATGCCATGCATGCACGGCTGTCATTTGTACAGATGGAAATGTGCAGCAGGACACTTGCAAGGTCATTATTGACCCTGAAAATATAAACATCACAGTGCCAGCAGCATCAAGTTAACACTTCTACTAAAGGGAAATAGAGAGTGTCACAAGTACTACTTCTGACACTGATGTTTAAACTCTATAAACTTGCCACTGACAGCAAAATCCAGCCCATCATTATGTCATTCTTCCCCACTCCATACCCCCCAAGTTAATTCTAACTCAGTATACATTGAGCCGTAAATTACATTGCAGTATGCACGTTTATTAAACAAAATGAAAATTAGTAACAAAAAAAATTACTGTGAATGTGCTGTGACCTCAATATCCAGCATTTTAAAAACTACATTCTAAAGATAAAGCACTTTCCCAGCAACTATTCCAGATGAGCAACAGTTACAAGGGATACAAATTGATGCCCGCAGTCCAGCAAAGATGGAGTAACAAGTGATGCAGATAGATATGGATCAACTATAAAAGATTGACAATTTTGAAGCAAATTTTTTCTGCTATTAATTAGATGAGGGTGTTGAAAAGCGAACTTGTTTAAAAGTAAATGTTAAAACTACGGCTGTACGACAGCTTTATTTGGGCTAATCCCTCTCACTGCAAGTTATTTCTCTAGCTGCTCTCTGTCTATAGCAGTCGTGTTCCAAGTTATTTTTCTTTTCAAATTCTCATCTCCCCAAAATCTCTTCTGCAAGTGGCAACATATATGAGTGCATTTCTAATGACACCAGGTTATTTTTGGTACATTGCCTCAATGGCTACTCTTCCAAGTGTGAAGCCAGATGGTTATTCAACTGGTGGGGGAAAAGCAGGAAAGGGGAGGAGGAGACTCCTTCACAGCTAGGCTTGGTCCAGGTCATGCCCGACTGTGTCACATTTCCAAGCCTACAGCATGGGTTACTGGATAGCAACACAGGATTGGAAATGGTTCCAAATTTTCTGCTGCCTTGACCCAAACGAAGCTAATAATTGCACCTCTGACTGATACCCCAGCTCAGATCATCTGCAGTCGGTGAAGACCAGGCTATGAATCAGGAACTTTTTAATCTTGATGACTCCATACTATGGTATATATTGCAGGGAGTCTGCTCACTGACCCAGTAAGAGGTCCATTCAACTCAGATTTTAGCACGACTGCCATTTCAGGTTTTGCATATTATGTGTAAGTTCACACAACACACTAGGGCACACTGGTTAGCACTGCTGCCTTACAGCACCAAGAACCCAGGTTTGAAACTCAGCTTCAGTCATTGTCTGTGCAGACTCAGCACGTTCCCCCCATGTCTGTGTGGGTTTCCTCCGGGTGCTCCTGTTTCCTCCCATAGTCTGAAAGGCGTGCTGGTTAGGTGGATTGACCATGCTAAATTCTCCCTCAGTGCATCCAAACGGACGCCAGAGTGTAGGAACTAGTGGATTTTCATAATAACTTTCATTGTGTTGATGTAAGCCTACATGTGACATATTAATAAATAAATAAAAGCAGGTTTCTGCTCCCCATTTGAATTGACCGATAATCTTGCAGTCCAATGTCTATCCTTACTGCTTTCACAGTCCAACACGCATTGCAACCTCCCATCCATTGACTCTGTTTACATTTCCTGATGCCTTGGAAAAGCAGCCAGCATAATTAAGGACCCAACATACCCCAAAGAGAGGATCTACTTTCTTCCACCTTCCATTGGGAAAAAGATACAAAAGTCTGAGATCACGTACGCACTATCTGAAGAACAGCTTCTTCCCTGCTGCTATCAGGCTTCTGAATGGATCAAGTTGATCTTTTTTTTACACCGTAGCTATGACTCGAACACTATATTCTGCATCCTCTCCTATCTTTCTCCCCTTTGTACTCTATGAACTGTATGCTTTGTTTGCATAGCATACAAGGAATAATACTTTTCACTGCATCCCAATACATGTAACAATAATAAATCAAATCAAACACAGTGGAACAAAAGCAGTCCACTCTGAGTCAGGCTATTCCAAATGAGGCGGCAGGAAGGACTCAATCGCTGGAGTAACTGTCTTGGGCTAGTGAAAGAAAAATCACCCTTCCTAACTATATCCAATGACCCTTGCAGAATTTGTATGTGTGGGGATATTAGATGAGGATCAGACTCAAATTCAATTGCAATTCCCCTGCAGTCGTATAGCCAACTAACACTCACCATCAAGGTTTATGTGAACAATAGCTCACTGAAGCGAAGCATTAGATGGAGCTGATGCTCTTGGAAAAGTTTAATGAGTTGTGAGGAGAGGTAGTTGGTGTGGGCTGGTGGTGGGGGATGGGGGGAGCCTAAAATAAAAGACAACATTCAGTTTGAGACGTTGACAAAAGCATTGTCCTGAACGTTGAGAAATGAATAAAAAGCATTATCTATCTCCGAGCAGTCAATCAGCAAATCTTCCATTTCATCGCAAAAGTCTCACACCAAGTCGTGTGGAACATAAACACCGGCAGGAACCTGTTAGGCCAAATGGTCCATTGCTGCGCTGTAAATATTATGTAAATCACTCCCTCTCTCAGTCCGAAGCATGGTACTTTTTTAAATCTAGGAATTCAAAAGAAAAATGAGGCACATTTTGTCTGCTGGTGAAGTGGGCGGGGAGAGTGGGAGGAGAGCAGGTAATTACTTCATTTGAACCTCCTCACCCCATCAAGGGTATCAAGGACAAGACTGGTTGGGAGCAGATTGAAGTGGTTTATTATGGGGTCCAAAAGGCTAAATAGAACAATTTGTTGCCATCTTGCAAACTCGTCAAATTCAAGAAAAATACTGCTTGTGAAAAACACTCCTAACAGCACAGTATTTCTCATTCTGAACTGACAACCCGGCAGAATCAGAAAGGGAAGTTGAAAATGCATCCACAAGCAAACGTACTTTCGCATTATCACAGCAAGACTTCTTGCAAGCCAAGATAATCAACTCAACAAACATCCAAATTGCAGCATTGCATTTCTTTTTAATAGAACAACTGGCTTTCATATATCTGCAAAATTCATTTTTAAATTGAGGTGTATTTAGTACAAAAATGGGACATGGAGCCAAAGGATGAGAGGTGATCAAAACAACTATTAAGAATGATCTTAAAACTGCAGAAAATGGAGAGGAAGAGACAGGTGGGTGAGGGAAAAGAATTTTTGAGTATAGATTGGAGTGGGAATGATGGGGGAAGGGGCACAGGTCTGAATCAGAGGAAGAAAGAATTTGAGAGGGAAAAATTCAGAGATGTTAGAGGTTACATTGATAATCAACGGGCAAGGCGAGGAAAAGGGAGTTAAATACAAAGACAAGAATGTTAAATTTGTGACAATGGGAAATAGGAACCAATGCAGGTCAGGAGAACAGGAGTGATGAGCAGATTTTTAGAGGTGTTGAAGTTATAGCTGAATCTGGCAATGACAACAGTAATGGGGGTGGGGGCAATATTCTGGCAGCAGAAATTGAAGATTAACATGATCGGAAAGGACATGAAGTCAAAAACACAGCACAGAGTTAAACAGAATGCTGGAGTTGTGAACATTTTTGATTTTGGCAGAGAAAGAGGGGTAGAACTAATTCCCTGAACGCACAGTAGAAACCCAAGGCACTGGATTTAGTCCTCATGGGAAAATAAAGTTAATTTTTGTGTGATCAGGAGGAGAATACCCTCAAAGAAAGTTTGGATCTTCTTGGCCTTGGCTCTCCACTTGCCAAACCATGAAACCTTGCCAATCCACCATGTGCCAACAGATAGTGAGTCTTGGATGCCCAATGTTCATCTGGCAGCAGACAGCTTGCTGCCCCTTTGTACCCATTTCAGGCTGGCAGAACAGGAAGAAAGCTGAGTACTTAATACTGGCTGGGTCTTCCACGGTGATTCCTAGATGGGGTGAATAACACATCCCATAGGCTTTTCAAAAATTGCATTTTTTTAAAAATTCATTCATGGGTCATGGGCATTGTTGGTTGGCCAGCAATTATTGCCCATTCGCAATTGCCTTGGAGGGCAGTTGAGAGTCAACCACAATTGCTGTGGATCTGGAGTCACATGTAGGCCAAAGCAGGTAAGGATGGCAGATTACTTTTCCTAAAGGACATTAGTGAACCAGATGTGTTTTTCTAACATCTGCCATGACGGGGTTCGAAACTGATCACTGAATTTCTAGATTAATAATCTAGCAATAACACCAGTAGGCTATGTTATTATGTTATTACTGGTGGTTAGCACTGCTGCCTCACAGCTCCAGGGACCTGGGTTCGATTCTCGGCTTGGGTCACCGTCTGTATGGAGGTTGCACAATCTCCCTATGTCTGTATGGTTTTCTTCCAGGTGCTCTGGTTTCCTCTCTCAGTCCAAAGATGTGTGGGTTTGGTTGAGTGGCCATGCTAAATTGACCCTAGTGTTAGAAGGATTAGCAGAGTCAATATATGGGGTTATTAGAATAGGGCCTGGGTAAGATTGTTATCAGTGCAGACTCCATTGGCCAAATAGCCTCTTTCTGCAATGTAGCATTTCTATGATAAGATTCACCCTCGTTCCCATATTTACATTATTAAAATGTAAATTTAAAAACTAATTACTGTTTTCAAAGACAATTTTATCTCCTTCAGCACAAAAAAACAAGTCAGTGTGCTTTCATCCAGTAACAGGGGTGGAGAGGGACAAACCTGAAAATGAGACAAAAATAGAAACCCGTGGAAAATAAAAACATCCCTTTTCTCTTCACAGGCGCAGATGAAAGTGCATTTTTCAGATCTTTAACTCTCCATCAATGCTCTGTGATCAGCTGGCAGGGAATATAAATTCAAAGAGGAGAAGGTGGACATTGTTTTCACTCTCCCAAGAGGCTGTGAATTGTGTGACACGCCATCCAGAAAAGAATACCCAAAAAAAGAAACCAATGAATTTTCCAAAAGAAAGGATGCTGGATATAAGTCACTCAAATGCGCACACAGTTTTCCAATCTATATGACATAGTGTGAGAGGCAAAGGCTGCTTTGCTACTATAATTGTCTGATAATCTTTTGCCTTTTAACAAAGCATTAAGTGGGACATGTGAGAAGGAGTTCTCTCTAACCACGCACCTTTGCACATAACACTATATGACACAATAATAACAAATCTCCAATTCTTGCTGGTAATGGTATTCACAAGCTTCTGAGAAAGACCAAATACAGGTTTTGATCTTAACAAACAAAAAGTAGTAACAATTGTTTTGCAGGACAGATGTATCTACACAATTGATGCTCTGCATTTAGTCACTGCATACAATAACTTTGATCTTGAAGCAGTAGCTACCTTTATTAGAACAAACATTGCACAAGTTTGCCTTGAAGAAGAGGCCATTCGGCCCATCAACTCTGCAGCGATTCTTACCTATCCCCATAACCCAAAGGGTGACATGATGGTTAACACTGCCGGCTCACAGAGCCAGAGGCACAGGTTTGATTCTCAGCTTGGGTCACTGTGCAGAGTCTGCACTTGCTCTCTGTGCCAGCATGGATTTCCTTCAGGTGCTCTGGTTTCCTCCCACAGTCCGAAGGATGTGCTGGTTAGATGCACTGGCCATGCTAAATTCTCCCTCAGTGTACCCGAACAGGCGACGGAGTGTGGCAACTGGGGGATTTTCTCAGTGACTTCACTGCAGTGTGACAAAATAAATACATTTTAACTTTAAACAAATGGAAGATGTCATTTCTGTCTTGTATTTGCCTTTCTGTTGAACGACAGAAGGAGCGAATAACTTAATTTAAGAATTATCCATTACACTAATTATCAAAAATATGACCAAGAGCTGAAAAAAAACATGAAAATAATGAATATCTAATTGGTCATTATTCCCACAGTGTTATTTTACAGTAGCTTTCATTATTACAAAATAATCTATCTTGTGACCAGTTTTCTTCAGCACCATCTGCTATCCACATTTCACCATCAACAATCCAGCAGTGTGGCATTAATCTCAACTTCCTCAGACTCAGTGTGAAATACTCAATAAAGCAACATCAACAAAAGACAGACAGAGCCATGAAAAGCCTCGATCAATCCTCATTAAAAGTGTTGCCCTTGTTCAAACTGATAGGCTGTTTCATACACTTGGACAAGCAGCCGCAATCTTTCCCAAAGCAACGTTAACAACCAGGCTCGGGAGTGTTACATCCAGCAGACTGCTCAACGAGCCTGCACAATTCCTCGGGACTTAACTCCCCAAATTAAGCAGTATAAAAGCGAAGCTTTGCAACGGTATGACAAGCCCAGCTTCACACACAAAAAAAGGAATTGAGCTGCTTTTATAGCCATCTTTTACACATGTGAACCAAGGACAAATCAAATAATTATTAAATTGAGCATCTCATCGTGAAGATTCAACACTAATACCAAACGAGGTATAACCTGAATTTATCTTAACTAAAATTAAATATGAATGCTTTTTCCAAGACAAGTTTTCATCAAATGAGAATCTGTATTCACATTTAAAATGGCTGTTGCAGTAGATTATCATAGTAAAGTTGCCCAATGTGGTCTGAATTTGAAGCTGATGCTTGTTCCAGGAAATTGTCCATAAATAAATAATCATTGTGATTAAAATACCTTATCTGTGATGCCTGGTATTATTTTGTCTGATTTAACGCTGTTCTAACTCTACAGGAGATTCCAAAGATGCTACGTGGGTGGGAAGCCAGCCCTGCTAAGTTCTTAGACACTTGTGCAGACAAAAGGCGCTTTGTAAAATGTGGCCCTCCTGTCCCTAAACAGGAGTTGCCATAAGTGGGTGGCAGAATGTTGTAATGAGTACACTTGTGGGCTCAGAACTGGCGGCACTGTACACTTTTATCCTTACTACTGACTATCTTCACCTAACGTTTCCTCGATAGGTTTTTAAACAGAATTTCCCCATTCCCGTTATCTCAGCAGTTACGAGGATGGGGCGAAATTTCCCATTCCACCTCCACAGGAATCAAAGCAGGTAAGGGGCGGACTGTGGAATAATCCATTGATTTCATGCAGGATTTTCCAGTCTTGGGGAAAGCGAGGATGTAAAATCCTACCCACGGCACAGTGGCACAGTGGTCAGCGTAGGGACCTGGCTTCGATTCCGGCTTGGGTCACTGCCTGTGTGGACTTTGCACTTTCTCCGTGAATGTGTGGGTTTGCTCTGGTTTCCTCCCACTTTCCAAAGATGTGTGAGTTAGGTGGATTGGTCATGCTAAATTGCCTCTTAGTGTCAAGGAGATTAGCTAGGATAAATGTAAGAGGTTATGAGGATAGGATCTGGATGGGATTGTGGTCAGTGCAGACCCAATGGGCCAAATGGCCTCCTTCTGCACGGAAGGATTCTATGTTTAGAACAAAATTAGAAAACCTGACAGTAAACCTGGGCAATAGTTCATAGAAAAATCATAGAATCCCTACAGTGTAGAATGAGACCATTTGTTCCATCAAGTTTCAGCAATCATAATCCTATCTGGGCTATTCCCGTATCCCCACATATTTAACCAGCTAGTCCCCCTAAAGCACCAGGGGGAAACCCATGCAAACTCCACACAAACAGAGACTGGAACTGAACCCAGGTCCCTGGCACTATGAGGCAGTAGTACTAACCACTCTACAGCCTTGGTTTCCACTAATTGCAGCTCCAAACCTAGACTGGCAAACACTCACCCTTCATTCTGTGTAAAGCAAAGATATTACTTCATTGCTTGAAGCATAGAAGTCAAAGCATTGGAGGAAGTATTCAGCCCAGCATTACTGGCAACTTGAGCCACGACTTTCATCCAATTTCCCCATTCATTGTCCAAATCTTTACCACATTTTGCTTTTTAAATAGCTATCCAACTCCCCTTTCAAAGTTGTGTTATAATATCTGTTATTAGCCATTTACTCTAATCTTGCCTTTCATTTGTTAAGATTAGACCTCTCGGTTGTTGCAAGAAGTAAAGACATCCAATAAATTGTCATTTAAACTGTCTTATTTGCTGTGCATGGATGAGCACCATGGTGGTGCACTGCTACCTCACTATGTCAATTCCAGCCGTGGGTCACTGTCTGTGTGAAGTTTGCACATTCTCCCCACGTTTGGATGAGTTTCCTCCAGATGCTCTGGTCTCCTCCCAAGGTTTGCGGGTCAGGTTGAGTGGCCAAGATAAATTGACCCTAGAGTAATGGATTAACAGGGTAAATATGTGGAATTACTGGAATAGGGCCTGGGTAGGATTGTGGTCGGTGCAGACCCAATGGGCCAAATGGCCTTCTTCTACACTGTTAGGATTCTATGAAAAAGGACGAATGCTGTGTATAATGCTAGGATTCTTTCTGTTGCTCATATAGGTGAATCGCAACTTATATCTTCTATCAGTGACCTTTGATCTGGCTAGCTTTGCAGTAAAACCACTGGGAAATGAATGGCAAAAGCAAACTGGCAATTGCTTTTAGCTATTAAATTTATCCTATGTCTCCATAAGTTCTCAGAAGCAGCAGGGCATCATATTAAACTTCAGTATCATTGTGAAATATCGAGCAGATTTATTTTACACAAGATGAGCAGTAACAAAATATCAGTGTCACGTGTTTACAGAACATATCCTTCAACTCAACTTCAGCACTATTTTATTTATTCAGTCATCATCATTGGCTAAGACAGCGTTTATTCCCATCCCTAATTGCCTTTGAGAAGGAGATGGTGAGCCACCTTTTTGGACTGCTGCAGTCCATGTGGTGTAGCTACACCCACAATGTAGTTAGGGAGGAGGGATTCCAGGATTTTTGACCCAACAACAGTGAAGGAATGGCAATGTAACTCCAAGTTGGGATGCTGAATGGCTTGGAGAGGGGCTTGCAGATGGTGGTGTTCCCATGCATCCGCTACTTCTGTCTTTCTAGGTGGTAGAGGTTGCAGGTTTGGAAGGTGACATCACAGGAACCTTGACTGCAGTGCATCTCGTTTGTTGATGATACGCAAGGCTTCCAACATCGCAGTTCGGAATTCACCCCATTTAATACGTTTATAGTTCCACACAAACATTGAAAGATATGCTCTAAGCAAAGACAGGACTTTGCCAGCACAAGGAGTGTAAGGTGGTCACTTCCACCTATAGTGCCTTCGACACATCCATTTTAAACAAGTGCATTGGTGAGGATAAGGGCAAACAGGTTTCCCTCTTAGTGGTTCCCTCAACACCTTCCGCAGGCCCAGGATATGTCCCTCAGGATCAAGGCAGTTCAGTAAGCAGTGATGCTACTTTTCCACTCTTGGTCAATGCACAGTGATCTCATTCTCTTTAGAGTTTAGAGCAGTTTTATAAAACTGAGTGCTGGCTCAGTCATATCAGATCAACCACATTGCTATGGGTCTGGAATCACAGGTAGATGAGACCAGGTATGGACAACAGATTTCCTTCCCTAAAAAACGTGTATGAACCAGATGGCCTTTTATTACAATGATCAATGGTTTCATGGTCACTATGACTGATATTAAGGGTGGGATTTTCCAGCCACCCTTGCCCCAAGCCCAGAAAATCCCCCTCGAGGTCAACATGGCCTGCTCCTCACTTGCTATGATTCCTGTGGTGGGCGGCACGGAAAAATTCCACCCTAAAATTTAATTCCAGACTTTTTAAGTTAAATTTACATTCCATCAGCTGACAAGGTGGAATCTGAACCTAGATCTCCAGAACATTAACCTGGAACTCTGGATTACCAGGCCAGTGACATTGCCAACATTCCAGTGTCTCCCTTAAAATAATAAGAAGTCTCACAACACCAAATTAAAGTCTAACAAGTTCATTTGGAATCACGAGCTTTCAGAACACTGCTCCTTCATCAGGTGAGCAGAGAGTTGGATTTCACAAACACGGCATATATTCCGTCAAAGGTGAAAACAGGAAAAAAAGAAAAAAGCATATCAATTTCACCCTGAACAAACAAGTAATCAGATTCAAAGTTTGTTTCCTCATAGGGTCTTTGATTCAAGATGGCACCAGAGTGTGGTGACTTCTTGCAAACTGTGCCCAGCATATCCTCCAATTCTATCTTTTACGCTCACTCTTTGCTTTTAAAACTCTGTTCTAATTCTTCTGTGACCACATTACATTCTGCACCTTTCTTTCCTTCTCTATGAACAATATGCTTTGTCTGTATAGCGCACAAGGAAAAATACTTTTCACTGTATGCTAATACGTGTGACAACAATATAGAACATAGAACATTACAGTGCAGAACAGGCCCTTCGGCCCTCGATGTTGCGCTGACCAATTAGGAACAAGCAGTGACCCTCTAACCTAAACCATTCCCTTTTCATCCATAATCTTATCTACTAACCTCTTAAACGCCACCAAACTTGGCGCATCTACAACTGACGCAGGCAAGGCATTCCATACCCTTACCACCCTCTGGGTAAAGAACCTACCTCTGACATCTGTCCTAAAACCACCACCCCTTAATTTAAAGCTATGTCCCCTCGTGCTAGCTTTCTCCATCCTAGGAAAAAGGCTATCACTGTCCACCCTATCTAAACCTCTAATCATCTTATATGTTTCAATAAGGTCTCCTCTTAGCCGCCTCCTTTCTAACGAAAACAACCTCAAATCCCTCAGCCTCTCTTCATAAGACCTGCCCTCCATACCAGGCAACATCCTGGTAAACCTCCTCTGTACCCTCTCCAATGCCTCCACATCTTTCTTATAATGCGGGGACCAGAACTGCACACAATACTCCAAGTGCGGCCGCACTAGAGTTTTGTACAGTTGCAACATGACGTTGCGGCTCCGAAATTCAATCCCCCTACCAATAAAAGCTAAGACTCCATATGCCTTCTTAACAACCTTATCGACTTGACTGCCTACTTTCAGGGATCTATGCACATATACACCAAGATCCCTCTGTTCATCAACACTATTAAGAGTCCTACCATTAGCCCTATACTCTACACATTTATTATTCCTGCCAAAGTGCATTACCTCACACTTTTCCACATTAAACTCCATTTGCCACCTCTCGGCCCAGCTCTGCAACTTGTCCAAGTCTCTCTGCAAACTATAACACCCCTCTTCACTATCTACCACTCCACCGACTTTAGTGTCATCCGCAAATTTACTAATCCATCCTTCAATACCCTCATCCAGATCATTTATAAAAATTACAAACAGCAGGGGCCCCAAAACAGACCCTGAGGTACACCACTTGTAACCGAACTCCACGATGAATATCTCCCATCAACCACCACCCTCTGTCTTCTATCTGCTAGCCAATTCCTAATCCAATTAGCTAAATCACCCTCAATCCCATACATCAGCATTTTCTGCAGAAGCCTTCCATGGGCCACCTTATCGAACGCCTTACTAAAGTCCATATATACCACATCAACTGCCTTACCCCCATCCACCTCTTTGGTCACTTTTTCAAAAAACTCAATAAGGTTAGTAAGGCACGACCTACCCTTCACAAAACCATGCTGACTATCCCCAATCAATTCATTTCTCTCTAAATAACTATAAATCCTATCCCTAATAATTCTCTCCAATACTTTGCCCACAACAGAAGTAAGACTCACTGGCCTATAATTCCACGGAAAGTCTCTCTTCCCCTTCTTGAACAATGGGACCACATTCGCTATCCTCCAGTCTTCCGGCACTATACCCGTAACCAACGAATTGGTAACCAACAATTTGATAATAAATCAAAGCAAATCAAAACATGAGTCATCAGTATGCTTAATCAGAGTCATCAGTACTGCAGGTATCTCGAGTAAATCCCAATTCTTCCTCATTTTCACAATCAATGCTTAATTATCTTGATACAGCACAATGATCGATTTCATTTGAATGAAAACACTTTGGTGTAAACTGCATGATATCCACTTTATTTATTTAGGGCAGTTATTATAATCCTTCAAGTGTTCATTTCCAAATTCAAATTGATTAGGTTGGTGAATTGGCCATTGTAAAAATTGCCCCTTAGTGTCCCAAGATGTGTAGGTCAGATGGATTAGCCATGGTAAATGTGTGGGGATAGGTCAGGGAGAGGGCCTGGATACGATATTCTGTCAGTGAGTTGCTGCCCTCTTGATGGGCCAAATGGCCTCCTTCTGCACTGTAGGGATTCTATGAAATTAGATGTCCAGAGGAAATAATAGAACAATGATATTTGTGGAGCAGCAGTGTTTACTAATTAATGAAGGATCTGTTCATTCATCACTGCAGTCACTCACAGTTTTCACAACATTACTGTTGTGTTATTAAATAATGATGGGGAAATCCTCAGTGAGAAATATTCAATCCCAAGCCAAATACCCAAGATATTCACTTAAAGTAAAACATAGATATAATTAAAAGCAACCAATTGCATTTATCACATTGTGCAATGGGGCAGACAGCTAAGTGGAATTAATGCACATATCTTCTCTTCTTTACCTTAAATTTCCTTACCCTTACACATTTTTCTCCCAGTCGCTTTCTTCATAGCTCACTTAAGTGGAGAGCTTGCCAGCAATTTTCTCACATAGGACAGAGACAGAAAGCAAGGGAGGCAGGGCTATCCTGGTGCTAATTGCTGCAATGCAGGTCCTTATAGTTTTAAAAAGGTCCTTTATGATTACTGAAGGCTGGGAGAGTCCCCATCTCCACAGTGAACTTTCCGTGAGAGAAATGCCAGCAATTACCAGCTGTCTCTACTCATGCAAGTCTGGTCCTCAGCACTCTTCTCTGCACACGTCTTGCCAAATCCAGCAAGGTTGGCTTGCTTGACTAAGCATAAATCATTACAGTACTGGAGTATAGTGTAATCCAGAAACGAAATGTAAAAACAAAATAAAAACTAAGTGGAAAACGGCAACATTAATCATTTAAAACGTGAATGACAATCAGCATAAGTCTCAATCCCAACAATGGCGTAAATGCAAAAGAACCATTTCTCTCGGTCAAATTTATAACAGAAATACCACTTCAAACGATTTTAGAGCCTTAGTTTAACAGATGTTGTGCAGACGTAGATACCGATATGAGCAATCAGGTTTCCTTTACTCTTTCAGCTTCGAGTTATTCCGATTTGTAGGCAAAATCTGTTCATTATATATTCAATACCCTCATTAGAATGTGCAACATGCAAGTCAGCATGTTGCAGCTCCGGCAAAAACAAATATCCCTTCCCCCATTTTGTTAACAATGGATTCAATAACATATCACTGATAAATGATGCACAGCACAAACACAATCCCAGACCCTCTCCAACCCCAAACAAGTCGAAAGAAATTATCCCAGCTTCATCTGTAGACTGGCAGATAAACCATGTAGTCAGTGCCCAACAATACTTGGGAAAAAAAACTATATTTCCTACATTCACAGATCCTGAAACAGAACCTATCAGATCTAGAATAGTACAAAGGCTGCTGTGGCCTAAGAAGATTACAACCAGACTACAATATGCTGATGCCACACCAAGAAAAGCACATCATTGTCTAATTGAGAAAAAAATTCCTTTTCTTTAATAAAGATCAAGGGAGGAAAGGTCACCTGTTTCATGTTATGGGAGTGTGAATGAACTCAAAATACTTTTAAAAAGAGAACTTGAGAACATCATAAAGTGATAACTAGGCTAGCCGGAAGAATTTTACTCAGTTGATTCCAGAAAGCTTCCTGGCCTCAAGAATATTTCAACATGCAAGATAACATTCAAGACTGTTATGGCATTGTCCATAATTTGCTACTGAAAGGGAATGTATAAGGAACTATTTCTTCATCCTTAACTCACTGTGATTGTAAAACTGAGAAGTCCAAACAATTCAATCGAAGCATTCATATGGATAAATTATTCCTTTTTGTTTATTTCTGCCACTGGTAGTATACTTTAGCAGCAATAATACTATATTTCACAGCAATAATACCAAGACCTCAAGGAATTACAAAAGGTCGTGAATGTACCGCAATCCATCATGCAAACCAGCCTACTATTCATTGACTGTCTACATTTCCTGGTGCCTCAGTAAAGCAGCCAGCAGAATTAAGAACCCTACGCACCCGGACATTCTCTCTTCCACCTTCTTCCATTGGAAAAAAGATACAAAAGTCTGAGGTCACGTACCAACCCATTCAAGAACAGCTTCTTCCCTGCTGTTGTCAGACTTCTGACTGGACCTAATTCATTAATTTGATCATTCTGTACATCTTAGCTATGACTGTAACACTACATTCTGCATTCTCTTGTTTCCTTTTCTATAAATGGTATGTTTTGTTGGTACAGTGCACAATACTTTTCACTGTATGTTAATACATGTGACAATAATAAATCAAATCAAAATTTAAATCAAATCAAACTACTTAAGACAACTGGAGTAGACATTAAAAATGCTCTGGCTATTACAGCAGTCATGATGTGAAGATGCCAGCGCTGAACTGGGATAAACACAGTAAGAGGTCTCACAATGCCAGGTTAAAGTCCAACAGGTTTATTGGCTTTTGCTATCAAATAAACCTGTTGGACTTCCACCTGGTGTTGTGAGACTTCCTACTGTATTACAGTAGGCCAGGGACAGGATATCCTCCGGCAACTGGCGCACTTCCTTACTCCTCAAAGCAACACCACCACTTTCAAGGAGATACAAGTCAGAAGTATGGCACAATACACACCATTTAAGTGGATGGGTTCAGCTGAAACAACAGGGAGCTATCCAAGACAAAGCATGATCAGCAGCCCATCCACCACTTCAGACGGATAGTGGTTGAATTGATTCATAAGATGCCCTAAATTCAAACGTTATAGATGCAATCAGCATTACAAAGAATAAAGAAAATTACAGCACAGGAACTGGCCCTTCAGCCCTCCAAGCCTGCACTGACCATGCTGCCCGACTGAACTAAAACCCCCTAAGCTTTCGGGGGCCATATCCCTCCATTCCCATTCTATTCGTGTATTTGTCAAGACACCTCTTAAATGTCACAATTGTATCTGCTTCCACTACCTCTCCCGGCAGCGAGTTCTAGACACCAACTGATTTAAAATAGGGATCATGAGCCTTGGGAGACCCTGGGAAGTGTGTAAGTAGATGATGATATTGATGTACTTGTTTTTATCCTACAGGTGCTTTGGTCCACCTTGTTGACTAACGAGCGGCATACACGAGATGGGTCGTGAGAGGGCTGCTCTTGGATTTTTTTTCGAGAGTATCCTAGTGCTTCACATCGTTAGTGTACGCTTGACCTGGACCATTTGATAGGCAACACGACTAGTTCAGTGACTAGCGCTGTGCTGTGCAAATACATGGATTTGGGCCTGTGTCTATGGGAGTTTGCGCATTCTCCCCGTGCTTGCGTGGGTTTTCCCCGGGTGCTCCGTTTTCCTCCCACATCCCAATGATGTGCTCTTAGGCTAATTGGCAAAACAAATTCTCCCTAAATTGTCTCAAATTTGGTTTTTAATCCATAGATCTATAAACATGGACAGGGATCGCAGGTAGACGTGGGAACATCGGGGTGGTGGCGCGGGCTCGTTGGGCCGAAGGGCCTGTTTCCCGTGCTGTTTTGTTCTTTGTTCTTTGTTCACCCACCATCCTCTGTTTAAAAAAACTTGCCACATACTTCTCCTTTAAACCTTGCCCCTCACACCTTAAACCTATGCCCTCTAGCAATTTGCTTTTCCACCCTGGGGAAAAAGCTTCTGATTATCCATTCTGTTCATGCCTCTCATAATCTTGCAGACTTCTATCAGTCAGGTATTCTTCCAATGTAGCTTCTGACAAATGCACAGAGCTTTACTGGGTGTTTCTTCCCAGAGCAATACCCTAAAATACTGTGACGGAAAGGGAAATGGTACCATTCAAACATCATTACTTTGCAGCATGCCAGAAGCTACATCAGACATTTCCAAATGAACAGAAAAATGAATTAGACAGTAATTGCAAGTAGAAATGATGCCAAGTAATTAATTTCAACTACAGATCAATGAATAAGATGAAATGTTGCTCTACAATTAACCAAAACTTTGCAAGGAATTACATTTTGTAACACCATGCTCAAGAACAGATGTAATAAAGAGAACGCACTTGCCTCTTCAATTCTGAATTATATTAATCAATAATTAAGCTCCTATTCACATGTTCTTTATCCACGGACAGTGGTAGGCAGCAGCAATTTATCACTTACAGCAATCCATCATATCCTATCCTCTCTTAATTCAAAAAAGTCATGTCATGTCTGACAGTACAATCTTCTTTCATTTTTAGCAACTGCCACAAGCAACAAAACTTGCTCCTGTGGCAATCCCCTTTAATTGATAGGGTATCATTTCTCCTCTAGCAAAGTTTTCTTCGAGAATATAGTGTCTGAATGCAGCACAGGAGATATATTATTCTCAATAAAATCAACACAGTATGGAAGTCCTGGACTCCTAATCATTCTATGTGCCTGGGTATATCAAATACATTCTGCCAGAATAGAACAGAGGAGGAGGAAAAGAGAATGAATGAAGGCCTGTGGACTTTGTTGCTCCCCATCAGCACCAAAACATCTTCAGATGCATATGGGTAAAATTTATATTCCATGATATTCAGCAGGTATTTTGTTTATATCAAATTGGGTTTTTTTTTATTGTTTCATGGGGGATATATGTATCACTGACAAGTTTCAGAATTTGCTGCCCACCCTCAATTGCCCTTAAACTAAATAGTTGGGTAAGCCATTTCAGAAGGTAGTTAAGAGTCAATGTGTGGTTTTGGGTCTGGAGTTTAGGCCAGACCAGCAAGAAACAGCAAGTTTCCTTCCCTAAAGGACATTTGTGAACAAGATAGGCTTTGCTGACAACTAATGATAGTTTCGTGGTCACCATTAATGAGACTAGCTTTACGTTTCAGATTTACTAATTAAAATTAAATTTCTCCAGCTACCTTGATGGGATGTGAACCCGTGTCTCCGGAGTAGTAGTCTGGGCCTCTGGATGATGAGTTCAGTGACATTGTCACTACAGAATTAAAATCAAAAGGAAATGATAAAAATTAGCTAAACTAATGTGTGGAGTGCAGGCTAATATTAGTGCCATTGGTGACAATTCTGCTGACTTTCCAATTTGTGCCAATTTGCCTCAGCATTCTCATTTTTGCTTTAGAAGGTTCCATGTGAGAATCCCACGTCTAGGCTAAAAGAGAGAGGCACTACAGTGTGCAGTTTTTCAATTAAGATGAAAAAACTCCAGCACCGCCATTCCACATAGAATAGAATATTAGCTTTGTGATGTGACATTCAGGGGGCAGCACGGTAGCAGTGATTAGCATTGCTACTTCACAGCGCCAGGGACTTGGGTTCGATTCCCGGCTTTGGTTACTGCTTGTGTGGAGTTTTCACATTCTCGCTGTGTCTGCATAGGTTTCCTCCTGGTGTTCCGGCTTCCTCCCACATTCTGAAAGGCGCACTCGATAGGTGCATTGACCCGAATAGATGCTGGTCTGTAGTGACTGGGGGAATTTCACAATAACTTCGTTGCAGTGTTAATGCAAGCCTTGCTTTTGTGAATTATAAATTAACTTTATAACATTCCCTCAGTCAACCTCCACTGCTAACAACAGCAATATGTGATAATTTATCTGATTGTTTTGTGGCCTTACGCCATTCAGATTTACTAATTAAAATTAAATTTCTCCAGCTACCTTGATGGGATGTGAACCCGTGTCTCCGGAGTAGTAGTCTGGGCCTCTGGATGATGAGTTCAGTGACATTGTCACTACAGAATTAAAATCAAAAGGAAATGATAAAAATTAGCTAAACTAATGTGTGGAGTGCAGGCTAATATTAGTGCCATTGGTGACAATTCTGCTGACTTTCCAATTTGTGCCAATTTGCCTCAGCATTCTCATTTTTGCTTTAGAAGGTTCCATGTGAGAATCTGACTGACTGCTGGCCACTGTTTGCAAGGGGCTTCAGGAAGCCTTGAATGCTTCAGCCACTTTTTAAATATAAAGGCACATTCGTCCTCACAAATATTCTCATTAAATATGAAAAATATCTCATCGAGCTGACAATGCCCTTTACAATATAAAGTCCATACCATAATGCTAATTGTACAGACGGCATAATTACACAGTGGTTAGCACTGCTGCCACACAGCACCGGAGACTCAGGTTCCATTCCAGCCTCAGGTGATTGTCTGTATTGAGTTTGCATGTTCTCCCTGTGTCTGCGTGGGTTTCCTCTGGGTGTTCAGGTTTCCTCTCACATTTAAAAGATGCGCAGGTTAGGTTGATTGGCCATGCCCAACTCCCCCTAATGTCCAGGGGATTAACAAGGTGATTATAAGGACAGAGCCTGGGAGGGATTGTTGCCAGCACAAGTTTAATGGGCCAAATGGTCTTCTTCTGTACTGTAGGGATTCTAGGATTCTACTTCAAATATGCTAATTGACCTTGCACCTGATCTGGTCCATAGCATTAGTAAGAGGCCAGGAGGATCGCAAACTATTTGGCGGTGGGCATGAAGCCGATATTTAGACCTGCACTCTATTTTCCAGGATTGGCAAGATCTGCAACAGATACAATGAGAATGCACCCCCCGCCGTCACCACTGTGTTCGATGCACACACCTGCTGGGTCATTGCAGGCTGCAACGTCACACATCATCTACGTATGTACAGGAAGTGCTCCCTCCACAGTTGTGACAAATAAATTCAGCCTTTAGAATGGCATTCAAAATCCCTCCTTCATGTGTCTCGTCAAGCAAGCTTTTCACCAGATGCATTCCAATTGAGACTGTTCTCACCTTATCCACTGTCCATGTAAAATTGAAGAGTGTTTTACAAATAAGTTGTGAATGAAAACAAACAAGATTTTCCATTTTTATCACATGAACGTGCACAAATACATTTAAGATACATACAGAAGAGATACACATGTAACATTCATAAGACATATGAGGTGAAACATTACCAGCGTGTAGAGGCTCCCGCCACTGGAACCAAATGCAGCTCCCAAGTCTGTGCAAGTGAATGGCAGGAACATAGTGGCACTTTGACCGATACAGAGATTGCTGCTGGAACCACCACCCAACTACAGACAGTGCTTTGTTTCTCTGAGCTGCTGAACAAACTATAGGGCCAGCAGCACCATAGATAAAGGACAAGAAGCCTCCATGCTGAGGCACCTTTGAAGGGTTGGTCAGGGAGTTATGGATGAGCCAGGCCAGGCAGGCAATGCCCAGTGATCAAAAAGGTGAAATCTCCATCTCTGACAGTAGGGACAGCCATTGCAACCAGGGCGAAGGGCTCCTATTTGGGTCATGAAGCCTCCAGAAAGAAAGGCATCCCCAGAGAACTGCAGAAGGGCATCTTGATCCACTGGTGGACTCAATACATGGTGGGGGAAGTCCACTCTGACACTCATTAGCTCAGCTGCATACAAAAATGGCTATCAATGGGCCAAGTCATTGGATTCATTGGCTGCCAGTTACTAATCAGTGGATAGCCAAGTCATTGCCATTCCCACTACTAGAAATATCTCATGAAGTCAGGAACAAGTTAGGTGCATGTTCCCTGACTTTTGTATCATTTCCCCAATGGAAGGTGGTGGAAAAGGTTATGTCTGGAGAGCAAAGGGTCCTTGTTTTTGCTTTCCCAAGGCAGCGGGAAGTACTGATGAAGTCAGTGGATAGAAGGCAGATTTATGTGATGGACTGGGCTATGTTCTTTGTAGTTTCTTGCGGACTTGGTCAGAGTAGGAGCTGCACCAAGTTGTGATACATCTGGAAAGAATCCTTTCTTTGAGCCCAGCTGCAAACTGTACTGGGAGAGACCCATCCTCCCCCCTTGGACATTGGTGGGAGGGGGTGACCCAATCAGCGACGGCATGTTTCCCCATCACCATCCCAAAATGATTCACCAGCATTGAGGCACTCACAATGGGTCACCTTTCATGATCCTGACCTGGTACTGTCAGACGTTCAGTGGGCACTGACAGGTGGGCACTCCCCAATAGGCACTGCCCAACCATGTACACAACCACCTGGAGTTTTCAATGGCCTCCAAGCTCCTGGCATGGCCATTACGTCTGTCTCTGCTAGTGGAGATGAGTAGTGATTCCTCGTCGGTCTCACACCATGCCCGAAGGCTGGCAGGTCCCAGGAGCTAGAAGAGTCCAGCATCAAACTAACTATGCATATTTAAATGTTACTTTAAATATGCTAGCTGGCCTTGTGTCCTTTCTGGATGTGATCTAGTTCACTCCAGTAGAAAAGGCCAATCTTTAGGCCAGCACACAATTTTTTAGGATTGCTGTGATCTAACCAGGCGTGGTGAGATCAGAAAGTCACTCCCAGACTTATTACATTGATGTGTGTAATAAGTATCACACTGCAGGAATTAACTATTCACAGGAATACCCAATCAACTTTTAATCTCACAGCTGTTGACATGCATTAAGTTTGAGCATGAATATTTAAAAATCATAGTATTTTTATTTGGAAATAAAACAAGATGAACAAGAGTAAAATTTTATTATACATGCTTTGTTGGGAATTTACTCAAAATCCAGAAAGCTGAAAACACAGATTTTATTTCACAATATGCAGACTCCTCATTAACAGTGTAAAGTGTGTGAAGTTAGGAAATGTTTATTGAAAAAACAATTACAGCCAAGTAAAATAAATGATACATTTTATTCCTCAGTTTAGCATATCAATAATTACACTATTTATTAGTAATTGATTAAGAAGTTTGAACACTTTCAATCAATTTTCTCAAATGCAAACATAATACATTCTAAACAAATAACGAGGCATTCAAAACAACATAATGTGCGGTAACACAAGAACCACATTGCGAGCTAAAGATAGTTGAATGGGTGGTATGGTGGTCCAATGGTAATATAACACCATGTGCCACAGGAGGTATCAAATACCTGTGATTTTCCACATAATACATTTCTAATCTAATAATCCATTTACATTCCTGCCTTGTTTCAAACAGCTGCACCATTGCTGGCAGGAAGCCAGTAATCTAAATGAGGCAGCGCACGAAAGCACAATTAAAAAAAAAGTAGTTTAAATCTCATCCTCCAACTTCAGTGGAAAGAAAGCCTTCTGCAGCTGAAGTTCTCTGTTAAATCCTCATGGAAGTGTGCTTTTGCTCTTGCTGCCTTGGACACCCAATAAGAAAGTCACTGCCCAGGGAAAGTGTCACAGTATTGAAAATTAACTGCAAACATGCTAACAGTGCATTGAGAGTGTGCATTGCCATGCTGAGAAAAGAAAAGACAATTCAAATCATCACTGCAATGTCTCTGGCCCATACAGGAAAAGATCGCCGATCTCAATATGGTAGGCTAAATTTTTGCCACTGCTGAGAATGTGGGCTGCAGACAGAAAGTGAAAATCCAGTGTCAGAGGTTGAAGCCACCCCAGTTAATAAAATTGACGTGGCAGTGTTGTGTTACTGTTCATTCAGGGAGCCAGGGTTACATAGAACATAGAACATAGAAAACTACAGCACAAACAGGCCCTTCAGCCCACAAGTGGCGCTGATCATATCCTTACCTACCAGGCCTACCTGTAACCCTCAATCCCATGTACTCATCCAGAAGTCTCTTAAAAGACCCCAACGAATTCATCTCCACCACCACCGATGGCAACCGATTCCACTCACCCATCACTCTCTGAGTGAAAAACTTACCCCTCACATTTTCTCCATACTTACTCCTCAACACCTTAAACCTGTGTCCTCTCGTAGCAACCATTTCAGCCCTAGGAAATAGCCTCTGAGAATCCACCCGATCTATACCTCTCAACATCTTATAAACCTCTATCAAGTCACCTCTCATCCTTCATCTTTCCAGGGAGAAAAGATATAGCTCTCTCAACCTATCCTCATAAGGCATGCCACCCAATCCAGGCAACATCCTTGTAAAAGTCTTCTGCACTATTTCAATAGTTTCCACATCTTTCTTGTATTGAAACGACCAGAACTGCGCACAATACTCCAAGTGGGGGCTGACTAGGGTCTTATAAAACGTAGCATTATCTCCCCACTTCTAAACTCAATCCCTCGATTAATGAAGGCTAGTACACCATACACCTTCTTGACCACATCCTCTACCTGCGAAGCTGACTTAAGAGTCCTATCGACCTGGACCTCAAGGTCCTTCTGATCCTCTACACTGCTAAGAGCCTTACCATTGATATTATACTCCTTCATCCCATTGGACCTGCCAAAATGGACCACTACACATTTATCCACATTGAAGTCCATCTGCCACTTCTCCACCCAGTCTTGCATCCTATCTACGTCATGTTGCAACTTCTGACATCCCACCAGACCATCCATAACACTACCAACCTTTGTGTCATCAGCAAACTTACCAACCCATCCTTCTGCTTGCTCATCCAGGTCATTTATGAAAATTACAAACAAAACAGATCCCTGGGGGACTCCACAGGTGACTAAACTCCATGCAGAAAAAGACCCATCCACAACCATTCTCTGCCTTCTGCAAGCAAGCCAATTCTGGATCCACAAGGCTCTGCAATCTCTTTCTTCATCACCCACTGTAAGCATTATGGCACTGCCTCCCCCCCAAATCTTGAAATATAAAACGGACTTGTTCCCACAGCACCACAATTAGTGGCTAGTGTTGCCTGCAATGAACTGTAGAGCAGAGGACAAGTGAATCTCCAAAGGAGAAAGTCACTGCAGCATATTTCTGTATATCATCGCTTTGATATGGAGATCCCATTGTCAGACTGGGGTAAACATACTAAGAAGTCTCACAACACCAGATTAAAGTCCAACAAGTTTGTTTGGTAGCAAAAGCCACTAGCTTTTGGAGCACTGCCCCTTCGTCAGGTGAGTGGGAGTTCTATTCTCAAACAAGACATATAAAGACACAAACTCAATTTACAAAATAATAGGTTAGAATGCAAATCTTTACAGGTAATCAAGTCTTAAATTTCAGACAATGTGAGTGGAGAGAGGGTTAAGCACAGGTTAAAGAGATGTGTATTGTCTCCAGACAGGACAGTTTTGCAAGTCCAGGCAAGTCATCGGGGTTACAGTTGGTGTGACGTGAACCCACGATCCTGTTGAGGCCGTCTTCATGTGTGCAGAACTTGACTATCAATCTCTACTCAGCGACTCTGCGCTGTCGTGTGTCATGAGGCCACTTTGGAGAACGTTTACCTGAAGATAATAGGTCGAATACCCATGACCGCTAAAATGTTCCCCAACAGGAAGAGAATACTCTTGTCTGGTGATTGTCGAGCGGTGTTCATTCATTCATTGTCACAGCATCTGCATGATCTCCCCAGTCTACCATGCCTCGGGACATCCTTTCTTGCAGCGTATCAGGTAGACCAACGTTGGCCGAGTTGCAAGAGTATGTACGGTGCACCTCATGGATGGTGTTCTCACATGAGATGATGGCATTTGTGTTAATGATCCGGTACGTCTTGCAGAGGTTACTATGGCAAGGTTGTGTGGTGTTGTGGTCATTGTTTTCCTGGAGGCTGGATAGTTTGATCTGTTTGAGGTTGTGCGGTTGTTTGAAGGCAAAAAGTGGGAGTGTGCGGATGGCCTTGGCAAGATGTTCATCTTCGTCAATGACTTGTAAAGACTCTGGAGAAGGTGTTGTAGCTTTTCCGCTCCGTGGAAGTACTGGACAAAAAAAGGTACACTGTCTGTTTGTCTTCTGAGGAAGTCGGTTTTTCACTGTGGCATGTCGGAACTGTCGATCGATGAGTCGAGTGCCATATCCTGCTTTTATGAGGGTATCTTTCAGTATCTAGAGGTATCTGCTGCAATCCTGTGTATACAGAGAGTTTGTCCACAGGGGATGCCTTCTTTAATGTGTTTAGGATGGAAGCTAGAGCAGTGGAGCATCGTGAAGTTATCCACGGCTTGCGGTACAATGAAGTGTTGAGGTGACCATTCTTAATGGAGATACATGGGTCCAATAATGCAATAGATTCCAGAGAGTAGTCCATGGTGAGCCGGATGGAACTTGTTGATGTCATCTTTAGTTGTTTCAGTGGCTGTTCACCATGAGTCCAAAGGAAGAAAATGTCATTGATGTATCTAATGTGTAGCATCGGTTGAAGGTTCTGTGTGGTGAAGAGGTCTTGTTCGAACCTGTGCATGAAGATGTTGGCATATTGAGGTGCGAATTTGGTCCCCATAGTTGTTCTGTGTATCTGGATGAAGAACTGGTTGTTGAAGGTGAAGACATTGTGGTCCAGGATGAAACGGATGAGTTGTAAAAAACATATTGCAACAGACACCTCCAGACACTGAAATATGCCCTCATAAGAACAGGATATGGTGCTCAACTCATCGATTGACAATTCCGACGCACCACAGCAAAAAAACACACCAACCTCCTCAGAAGACAAACACAGGACATGGTGGGCAGAGTACCCTTTGCTGTCCAGTACTTCTCTGGAATGAAGAAACTACGACATCTTCTCCTGAGCCTTCAACATGTCATTGATGAAGATGAACATCTCGCCCAGGCCATCCCCACACTCCCACTTCTTACCTTCCAACAACCGCACAACTTCAAACAGCTCATTGCTTTGAGCAGTGGAAGCTTAGAAATAGGCAGCAGACCTCTTCCCTTGATAGGCAATTATTGCGTTGCACAGAAATAAGGGCCATGCTACAATTATCTCAGCTGAACTCACATTTTTTGCATTCAACAACCTTTTGACAGTTCCTTTGATGGGTCTCTGCTGCAAGGCTGGCAACATTATTCAAGGACTGGCTATTGGAAAATAGCATTCAGGCAGCTGAATACCTCACCCTCCTTGGTGGTGGTCCATTTATAACCTGATTGAAGGCTGACAAAAATCAATACAGCTGAAGCAAACATAATAGGGAAGAAGCTCTGGAACGAACAGGAGTCTTATGGTTTGGAGTAAAACCTGCAAACACAACTAGACACCGAATGTAATGAAAACTTCAGTCCAGTTAAAGGAAATATAAGGCATAAAAGGTGCTTACTCATTAAATAAATTAATTGGTCAAAGAGTTGACTAGGTTGGAGTTAATAAGGACATTAATCATGCACAAGCAAAACAAAAATCAATGCACAACTTGTGTCAAAGTTGAGAAGGGCTAAGCCAGAACAAGTGCATAGCAGCAAGCTGTGCTCAGGAAGATGGAACGATTTCAGGCCAAGCAGAAATCAACACCATTTGTTGTTAAGTTCACTTGATAAAGAAGGAAGCCCGCTTCAGTACGTGCATGCCATGATGGAGGGGCGGGGAAAGTGAGGAAAGGAGGCTTTGTTCTGTTTCTCTTGTTATCACATCAACCTCAGAATTTACTGCCATGGCAGTCAGTCTTTCGACTGAGTTACTTATTCACAGGTCCACAGATACTTGAGCCTTGTACAAACTACTGACAAGTCATGTGTTGTTTGAATTTTTTTTTAAAAAATGCATATTGACAATTAGGTAGCACAGACTGCAGGATCAATGCCACAACATCTGATGACTTTGTTACTGGAATGTTGACCTAAATGTCAGTTGTGAACAGTTAGCCAAGGCAGAGTCATTAATTCCAGTTTGTGCTGGCAAAGGTGTGATAAGCTGGAAAACAAATCATTTGCATTCAGTGAATGGAACTTGATAAACACCAGGCTCTCGCAGGCTAACAGAATGCTAATCAGAAAGATTACACCAGGTTTAAAAACCCCACTAGCACTACGTATGTTCATTCTGCAAAATGAAAATGACCAAGCATCAACACTATCAATGTAGGTCATCTTTGTGCTCCTTTCTGTACAGTGCAGTTGAAATGGAAGATGTACAAAATGTCAGGAACAATTGAAAATCAAACTTCATTTAAGTAGCACAGTGGTTAGCACTGCTGCCCCACAGCAGCAGGGACCCAGTTTCGATTTCCAGCTTTGGTCACTGTCTGTGTGGAGTCTGCACATTCTCCCGATGTCTGCGTGGGTTTCCTCCAGATGTTCCAGTTTCCTCCCACAGTCTGAAAGATGTGTTGGTTAGGTGCATTGATCCGAAAAGGTGACAGACTGTGACAACTTAAGGATTTTCATAGTAACTTCATTGCAATATTAATGGAAATCTACTTGCTAATAATAAATAAACTTTACTTTTTCAATGGTAAAAATTAAAACGCTGCAATTTTATTTTAAACCCTAAACTAGCTTTGTTTATTATCAACCTACCCTCCACATTCCTTTTGATTCTTAAGCACCACCCATGTTTCAGGCAGTCCCAGGAAAGCAAGTCAATTTTTCTTTGGTGCTAAAATTGACTAATCGCACATTTCCCTAATGGGGCACAAAAGAGGGAATCATATACAGCAGGAAAAGTATTTTGTCATCAGTCTGCTCTGGATTACCAGGCCCTCAGCTGTACAACAATAAGGGTCCTCCTACAAGTCCTGACTTCAAGAGAGGGGAAATAATTAGCCAGCGTTCTTTACTCTTAATTACCATTTAAAATTTATTTACTAGTCACAAGTCAGCTTATATTCACATTGCAATGAAGCTACTGTGAAAATCCCCTAGTTGCCACTCCCTGGTGCCTGTTTGGGTATACTGAGAGAGAATTTAACATGGCCAATGCACCTAGCCAGCACATGTTTGGACTGTGGGAGTAAACTGGAGCACCAGGAGGAAATGAGGAAACCCATGTAGACACAGGGAGAACATGCAAACTCTACACAGAGCCAAGCCAGGAATCAAACTCAAGTCCCTGGCGCTGTAAGACAGCAGTGCTAACCACAGTGTCATCTGTAACTACTTCTAGAAAAGCAAAGACTTACATTTATATAGTGCTTTTTGTGACCATGTGTCTCAAAGTATACTTTACAATTAAATAAATATCTTTTGAAGTGTAGTCATTGTTGTCATGTCGGAAATGCAACAACTAATTTGTGCACAGTAAACACCAATGAAAAGCAACATCACAATAAGCAGCTAATCTACTTCTTCTGATGTTGACTGAGGTATGGCTATTATGTAGATGTACCAGCATTGGACTGGGATAAGTACAGTAAGAAGTCGCACAATACCAGGTTAAAGTGTAAGGTGTTGCTATTCATCTATAGTGTTGTGAGACTTCTTACTACGGATAACTATTGGCCAGGCCACCGGAGATAACTCACATGAATGTACACATTAAGAGAAAGAATAGGCCAATAACTCCCTTGCAATTCTTCAAGATACTGCCACGGAATCTTTCACATCCACCTGAGCAGGCAGATGAAGCCTCTGTTTAACGTCTCAGCCAAAAGGCAGCACCTTCAACAATGTAGCACTCCATCAGCTCTGCACTGGAGTATCAACTTTGACATCTGCATTCAAGCTCTGGAATGGACCTGAACCCAGAACTTTGTAATGGATAGGCTTCCAAATGAGCCACAGATGAGCACATGTGCAACAGCAAGTATCTTAATCTCAGGTTTGGGCTTGGGTCAGATATCATACTGATAATATCATGCAGACAAATAGACACTTAAGCTCCTACACAAATAAAAGCAACTTGGGCAAAGTATTGGAAACAACAAGCAAACAAAGAAATATGCATCAACCAGAACCCAATGTAAGGAGTGGCAGATATTGATAGAAAAAACATAAAGAAATACAAGTTTAAAAATTCTGGATAGGAAATGTTTCATTCTGAAATCCAAGTTTATAAAAAACATACAGGTCTTAGCAGAGTAGGCGAAAGGATCATAAAGACGGCATGGTGGCACAATGATTAGCTCAGCTAGAACAAAGAACAAAGAACAACACAGCACAATGTCTCACAGTGCCAGAGACCCAGGTTCAATTCCAGCCTCAGGTCACTGAGTGAGTGGAATTTGCACATTCTCCCTATGTCTGTGTTGGTTTCCTTCATGTGCTCTGGTTTCCTTTCACAGTTCAACAGTGTGCACATTAGGTTGATCGGCCATGCTAAAATTGACCCTCATGTCATGGGATTAGCAGGATAAATATGTGGGGTTATGGGACTAGGGCCTGGGTGCGATTATGATCAATGTAGACTTGATGGGCTGAATAGCCTCTTTCTACACTGCACTCCTTCCGGGTGAAGAAAGTTCTCCTCACCTCTGTTCTAAGGTAAAAGTTTTACTCTTTATCCTCAAATTATGACCCCCTAGCTTTGAATTCCCCCACCATTGAGAACATTCTTTCTGAATTTACGCTGTTAGAATTTTATAAGCTTCTATGACATCCCCTCACTCTTCTGAACTCTAGTGAATATAATGCTAGTCAATTGAGTCGCCCTTCATATGACAGATCTGCCATCCCAGGAATCAAGCTGGTAAACCTTCTCTCTATTCCCTCTGAAGCAAGGGCATCCTTCCTCAGATAAGGACACCAAAACTGCACACAATATTCTAGTTATGGTGTCACCAAAACCCCATACAATTGCACCAAATTCCCTGCAACCTATATGGAACCTAAGAGCACAGGAAGATTTACTAGAAATCAGCCAGAGCAGTTTTACACAGGTATAGACAGAATGATCGAAACACTTGTTTAATTTGTTTCTGTCTATCATGTTTCCCAGAGCCCCGGTTGTTCAGTTCTATTGGTATTTATCATCATTACTAATTGGAGGCTCATCCCATTTGAATTTTGCCAAACTGGGAGTTAAGAAAGCGTTGCTGTCACAAATGAAAAAAACAACACCAAGAACTATTAGAATCACCAGCTTGAGAAGCAAGTCATTTATTGGGAACACACTTTATATGTCCTGTCCCACAGAGTCAAAGACTTGGACTGCTCCATAATGAGTGATGGCCAGATCTACATTCAAATGTTGGCATGCAAAGGTCACAATTTCACACACAGGAGCAACATTGATCATTTGAGTTTATATAGTTGTGGTGCAAATTTAAATGCTATTTACCCTCACAAGAACTCCTTTGCAATAAAACCAGTGTTTTAGGAAGGAAATTAGGTTGGGAGTTTGGGGAGAGGTGGAACGTGGACAGGAGGAAGGGTAATCAAACAAATACTGCATATAAGATGTCAAACATCTTCCATATATTTAATCCGTCCCCTCATATTCGCTACTGCATGGCAATAAATCACTTCACACACGTACAAGCAACCAGTGTAAGAGGAGATTAAACTTAAATTATTTGAGATACTTGCAATAGATATCTCTAAACATTTTATATTTTGCACCTACAGACAAAATCCATCATACAGATTGGTGACTTGTCACTGTAAAACAAAAAGATATTATGGGTTTAATTAAATACAAGAACTTTGACGATGATAGCAACTAACCTTTGCAGTTAAGACAGGGATATCTGCATATACATTCATAACGCGCACGCGCACACACACACACTACGTTATGTAAATGAAATATTCAGCTCAGTCTATGGATTGTAAGTTGCACTCATGTGTAAGAGCTTCATAATGTCACTTGCAATACATCAGATCTTCCTCATTCTTTTGATAAATTCTGCATTCATCACTGCACGAGTCAATTGTTTTTATCCCTAACATGATGCCTTGCCAAATACAGTTGTTGGACAGCCTTAACTTTACACCAAGGACAGGCTGAAACCCTCCACTATAAGTGAGATGAATTTTCCAACAGCTGATTATTTGTTGTGCACATAATTTGTTTCATCGTGTCCATCATAAGTATCACCTTTTCAACTCTGAAAAACAATGGATGCGATCTTATCAGCTGTTCACGCCATACTCCCATTGCAGTGAAGTTGGAGAATTTGGCACCCAGCCAAATCTACATTCACTACAGCAGAACCAGAGAATCCTGATGGTGTTAACAGCCATAACATTCCGATCAACATTTAGCAGAAAATCAAAAATAAAGTCCAATGTTAAAGGTTCACCAAGACTGACTTTGAAAAATAGCAGTGGTTAACATAAAAATAAATCGTGCTTTGGGCAGTCAAACATGACCTCAGCAGCATAGAAGATGCACTCTGGAAGCCAGTGATGATGGAAGTGCTCCATATAGGCGAGACGCATTGCAGAAATGATGTAGCACCTTCCTTAATCTGCTCAATATCCAGGCTCAATAACACAATCCTCCAGGCTTCATCTGCCCACAATTAGATTAGGGACAACAGCCATCACCATGCTCAATGCTATTACCCGATTAGTGATCCAGTCATCTCCGCTGAGTCAGCAACATAAAAATCGAGCGACAAAAGGAAACTGTATGACACTGCCACAAAGCAATTAACACAAATTAGTGGTGATCAGATTGAAAAGACAATTAATTTTACACAGCAAACCTGCTTCTGGTCAGATATTAACACTCAGCCTCCCCTGATTGAATAAACTGCAATGCAAAAAGATTGGCATGGACACAGCTCCAGAATTAGAATCAGCCCATGTGTGCAGATAGTAGCTAAAAACAGAGACAACAGAATTGGTTGTCAGATTTAATAGAACCGATCAATGTATTTTAACAAAGAAAGATTCTATTTTGGAAATACCATGGCAATTGCTTCATTGAGAAAGAAAGGCCAAATTGCCTTAGTGTCCAAATTACTCAGATGTCAAACTGGGGCGGAGGTGGGGCAGTGAGTGAAAAAAATTGTTCTTGCTTTTGGTTTGCTAAGACAGTCATGTTATACCTCAAACACTTTTCAAAATATCTGAGCGCACACTTTCAAAAGCTAATATCTGCAGGCAAGCTAGTCTTTTATTACAATACTGCTGGGTGAGCCTTTTGAAAAAAAATTGCCTTACTTAAGAAAATGAAAATGAGTCAGTGTGATAATTTATTAAGTAATAAGAAATCCAATACTATTGGGTATTAATCAAAACCTAGCGAGCGCACAATCGCTCCATTCTCCATCAGAGGTAGTGAGTAACTTATGAACTGATTCAAATAGAATTCAAATGCACAACAACAAGAATAATGGGCAGAAACAGAATACATATGAAATCTATTTCATGCACCAGGGATTAAAAATTATATGGTTTTTCACAGCTATTTGATATTGCGAAAGGGGGTTTTGAAATAAGTAATAGCATTCAAATACATCTTGGAAGATAAAGTGGGCAACAAAGTCGTAACAGTGTGAAACTCTGTTCTTTTTGATCACTTTTGTCCATGTTAAATCCCTTTTAAAAAAGTTGTTGTTGGTTCAACATGTACCAGCCACCCAATTTACCAAAGCAAACATTTGCAATAGAAATATGGGAAGTGTTCTAGACAGCCAGCTCTCTCAATGAGCACTATAAGTGTTGGCATATTGGGGGAGCATGGTACCACAGTGGGCAGCACTGTTGCCGCACAGGGACCCAGGTTTGATTCCTGGCTTGGGTCATTGTCTGGACGGAATTTGTACATTCTCCCCCTGTCTGCATGGGTTTCCTCCTGGTGCTTTGGTTTCCTCCCATAGTCTGAAAGACGTGCTGGTTAGGTGCACTGGCTATGCTAAATTTTCCCTCGCCGTATCCCAATAGGCACCAGAATGTGGCGACCAAGGGATTTTTCAGTAACTTCATTGAAACATTAATTTAAGCCTACTTGTGATTAATAAATAAACTTTACAGTTAAAGCAATATGTTGTGACTCGAGTTGCTGTATCAAGATCAGCAAAGGCATGAAGGACCTACTCAACACCATCACAGGCTTACAGCAAGACTGAATATTCTCCCCATTCTTTTTCCTCTTGGTTAATGCTTTCACCAGGAGGAAGGTGCTGGTGGGTCCAGAGTTTGGCATCCCATGGGTACACTGCACCATCAACCCAAAAATTGTTAAAGGCAATATACTGTGGATGCTCAAATCTGGAACAAAAACAGAAAATGGTGGAAAATCTCAGCAGGTCTGACAGCATCTGTGGAGCAAGAATACAGCCAAAGTTTGGGTGGGAGGGAGTGGACATATGAAGAGAAAGAACAAAGAAAAAGAACAAAGAACAAAACAGCATGGGAAACAGGCTCTTTGGCCCAATGAGCCCGCGCCGCCACCCCGATGTTCCCATCTCTACCTGTGATCCCTATCTATGTTTATGGATCTATGGATTAAAAACCAATTTGGCAGCTTTTGTACAAACAGATTGAACAAAACTGTTTTTCAAATTAGCAAATGTGAAATTTGAGTCAATGTGAATGGTTTATTCAACAGGCAACCATTATTTCAGTCACATTTCCCCTTCCTTTTCCCCATCACAAACAACCATGTGCGGCACATGCAATAGATAGAAAACTTAAGTACATCGATATAAATGGAGAAATTAAGTCAAATTTATTAGTCACAAGTAAGCTTACATTAACACTGCAATGTGGTCCCTCAAGCCTGCACTGCTATTCAAAAAGATCATAGATATACCCTCAACTCTATATATTCCTGCCCACTCCAATAACCCTTTGTCAAAAATCTTCCTTGGCCTTAAAAATATTAAAAGATTCTACTTCCAGTGACTCTTGAGGAAGAGAGTTCCAAAGCCTCGCAACCTTCCGAGAGAAAAAAATTCTCCTCATCTCTGCCCTACATGAGTGACCCCTTACTTTTAAACATTACCTGTAGTTCCAGACTCCCTCATAAGCGGAAACATCCTTTCCCCATTCATCCTGTCAACCTTCCTACGTTTGCATTAAATGCCCCTCACAATAAACAATAACATTCTATTAGCTTTCCTAATTACTTGCTGTACCTCCATACTAACATTAACAATTCATGCAAGATTGGTAGGGTAGTTAATGGTGAAGAAGATGGAAGTTATAGTTGAGTTGGCCAGATGGACAGAGCAGAGGCAGAGGATCTTTAACCATGATAATTGCAAGGGGATGCACTTTGGAAGAAAAAACAAGAAAAGGGAGTATTTAATGAATGGCAGAGCACTGGGAAGCACAAAAGGTCAGAGGGATCTTGGGGTAATTATTCACAGATCTCTCAAGCTGACAGAGCATATGAATAGAATAGTTAAGAAGGCATATGGGACACTTGCTTTCATTAGCTGTAGTATAGAGAATAAGAGCAAAGAGGTAATGTCGGGGTTGGCCAGAGTCTTGGTTAGGCTATAGCTACGTGCAGTTCTGTCACCTCACTATGGGAAGAATGTGATAGCACTAGAGGGTTTTACAGAGGAGATTCACTAGAATGTTGCTTGGGATGAAGCATTCAAGTTATAAGGAGAGACTAGATTTGTTTGGATTGTTTATTTAGGACAGAGGAGGCTGAGGGGGTGCAGAGCAAGATTGCAGTATGAAAGATTATAAGGGGTACGGACGGGTAAGAAGGGAGCAGCTGTTCTCTTTGGTTAATGGGTCAGTCACGAGGGAGTATAAATTTAGGCTACAGGGCAGGAGATTCAGAGGGAATTTGAGAAAAATCTTTTTCACTCAGAGGGTGGTGGGAATCTGGAATGAACTGCCTAGGAAGGTAGTGGAGGCCAGATAACTTACAACCTTCAAAAAAAACCATTTGGTTGAGCCCTTGAAATATCATAATATTCAAGGTTATGGAACATGCAGGAAAGTAGGATGAGGGCACCTTTAGTAGTAGTTATTGTCAATGCAGACTCAATGGGCTGAAGGGCCTTTTTAGTACAATTGTGGACACTGAGAATGGGTATACCCCTCAAATCAACATGAACAAGAACAACTCCCTGGTAACGAATATAAACAGTTACTGTACACACTGGATCATATAAGCAACAGCATCCACCCAAAACATTTATTATATAATTCTCTCTTCTCTCCTGAGTGGAGCATTGGCTGAAATGGATCCTGGTTAAAATAGAATATGACCTTTAAGTGGCCAAGATTGGTTAAGCAGACCTATTTTCTACAATAACCTTGACAGCTTGCCTTGTGGGAACGAAAGAAACGAAACACTAGAAAGATCAGGGGTCTCACCAGATTGCGTGCTGCCCCTAGCAACATTCATTGGTGTTGAACACAGCTTCACCTTTTACACGGACTCTCTCCTGCAACTAAATCTCCATTTAGTTAAAAATAGAGGGACTGTTCAAACAAAAGCACTGGCAGCTCTGTATAATTCGACAAAATGTGAAAATTTATTTTAAAGATTCAATTATCTTTGAATGAATGATGAAAATCTCTATGACACTAAAAAAGAAATAAGTAAGCAATGTTCAAAAGCAAAATTCAATTTAAGCTTGCATACAGGCTCTGGTCTGACCAGTTTCAGTGTTTTATTAACCTTATCCCTAAACTTGCCTGCCAATTTTTCTCTTCTCTTTGAAAGCTTAGCTGTAAATTCCATGGACACAAAAGTAAACAGGGTGCCTCTGTAATCTCTTCCTTACATAGTCTGCTACAAGATATATTATTTTTGCTCATTACCATTGCTCAAGTAACTCCTTACAGGTAATATAACCTCTTATTCTTAAATTATTAGGCACAAAAATGACTGTGAGGTACGATGTTCCCAGCTGACTGAATCAACATGTTTCCTCATAACACAGCGCCAATGAAAACATCACAACTTTATTGTTACAGTCATACACTCTCTAGCATAAACCGCATTAGTGATCTGATGCGAGACGAGCAATTCAGTAAAGCCCCACTTCTTTCTTACATCTGGTAATGAATACAGCTATTGTAGAATAGGATCACACAAAACCAAAACTGCATTCAAGTTAGGTTATTTTAATATTTGTTGTCGGGGGGGAGGGTCACTCTCCCTTAGACTTAGATGACAAAAAGGTACCATGTATATAAAAGATAAGTGACTAGCACATAGTAATTTCAGGAAATTTTCTCTCATTTTCAAAACACATGATGATTAAAGATTTTTAATCAGCCACATTATCTTAATTATCAAAGCCATTTATAAAAATAATCATAAACTTGGTCTTTTGCTCCCCAGCTCTCAAGCAATTTTCTTCTCTCCTTTTCTGAGTATATTGGAGCCATTGCAAAAGATGCTGGGCTCTTCCAGATAGATTTTGTTGGTGAATACTGGTGGTGTTTTCAATTGTAAGGTGGTGAATGGGGAGTGGGGGCAGAGGTTGTGGGATGAGGGTGAGGGATGAACATCACAGGTACTTCAGATTAGGTCCTCATCTAATGCTTGCACACCCATGAAGTTCCAGTAGGGAATTTTTGTATAGAAATCAGGTTGTTTTTCTCCTCCTTATCTCAGCAAGTCAGAGGCCAGTTACAAATGCCCTGCTGCTGCTCTGCCTAAGGTCTACTGGTAACACAGCGAGGGTTCCACCCTGTGTCATCATTATCCGTTTGGTTCAATTGCCCATTTCCTAATATAACACGGACATTGGAGGAGTTTTCTAGATCTGCTGCAGAAAGAATCTGAACTATAAACGATTTGCAAATACTATTAATGCATAAACATATTGATTTATGTGTATATTTGTTTGCATTGGTAAATTTATGTAACAGATACATTGTACAAGCTCATTAAATATTTGTTGCTTCAAAGAAGCGTCATCCAAACAAGCTGATTTTATATCCGCACCCATTCATTAACAAATTCCCCAAGGCTGCCTCATGTTAATTCCCTTTCCATACAAATACTCAAAACATCTTGTTTAGACAGACAACTTCATTTCATGCATGAAAAGCACTCCTTTTTTCTGGCAATCTTCCAGTTCAGTTCGAAACACCTGGTGAGATATCCTTTTGGCTGCTTCAGCCCTCTAAATGTGAGTATTGTACCAAATACATTCCCTTGACCAACACCTGCGCTACATGCCTGAACTAGTGATGGAAGCTGTTTGAGATTTTGTGGGTATGGAGCAGCAATACAAGGCAATCGTTCACTTCTAGCCATTATTTAATTAAGATCACAAAATGCATTATCTGGTCCCAAAAGGTTCCACAATATCTCATCTTCTCTCCATTATATTCTTCTAAACACAGTTCTTTTTATCCCAATTCCCATCTAATGTCAACTCTAAATTCTGCTTTCATGGGATTAATTTCCTAATCACAGAATCATACTTGGCACAAAGCAAGATGGATTTGGTGGTTGGAGGTCAATCATCTCAGTTCCAGGGCCTCACAGCAGAGGTTCCTTACAGTTTGTGTTCTTAGTCCAACCATCTTCAGCTGTTTCATTAATGACTTTCCTTCTAGCATAAGATCAGAAGTGGGGATGTTTGCTGATGATACCACAATATCGAGCGCCGTTCACGACTGCCCAGGTACTGAAGCAGTCCATGTTCAAACATAGTAAGACTTGCACAATATCCAGGCTGAGAGTGACAAGTGGCAAGTAACATTTCACAACACACAACTGTCAGGCAACGACCATCTCCAATGAGAGAGAATCTAGCTATCACCCCTTGACATTCAATGGCATTATCATTGCTGAATTCCCCACTATCAACATTCTGGGCATTACCATTGACTAGAAGCCGATATGGACCAGCCACATAAATATTGCGGCTTTAAAAGCAGGTCAAAGGCTAGGATTCTGAAATGGGTAACACATCTGACTCCCCAAAGCCTACATCTAGAAGGCACAAGTCAGAAGTGTGATGGAATACTGTCCACTTGCCTTGGACGAGTGCAGCTCCAACAACACTCAAGAAACTTGACACCATCCAGGACAAACCAACCTGCTTGATTGGCACCACGTCCACAAATGTTCACTCCCACCACCACTCTCAAACAGTGGCAGCAGTGTGTATCATCAGTAAAACACACTGCAGGATCTCACCAAGATTCCTTCAGTAGCACCTTCCAAACCCACAAGCTCCTAGCATCTAGAAGGGCAAAGATAGAAAATACATGGGAATTTCTCCTCCGAGCCACCCACAATCCTGACTTGGAAAGATATTGCCACCTTTCTTTCATTGTCGCTGGGTAAAATTCCTGGAACTTTCTCCCGAGCAGCACTATAGGTGTACCTACACCACGGGGACCACAGCAGGTTAAGAAGGCAGTCACCAACAACTTATCAAGGGCAATTAGTAATGGATAATAAATGATGGGCAATAAATGCTAGCCTAACCAGCAATGCCCACATCCTATAAATAAACAAATGAACTGTATAAGGGAGGGTCATTTGTTGAAGTCATAATTACTTCACAACCATAAGCATTGTAACTCTATAACCAATTGGCTCACTGGCTGTGTGTGGAGTCTGTATGGTTCTCCCAAAGTCAGCGTGGGTTTCTACCAGGTGCTCTGGTTTCCTCCCACAGTCCGAAAGGAGTGCTTGTTAGGTGCATTGGCCATGCTAAATTGCCCCTCAGTGTATCCCAACAGGCGGCGGAATGTGGCGACTAGGGAATTTTCATGATAACTTCATTGCAGTGTTAATGTAAGCCTACTTGTGACAAGGATAAATAAATGTTTGAACTCAGAGGGCATGAACTGGTGGAATAATTAGACAGCTTTATCAGCTTTTCACCAAGCGTGCATTGAAGCACAGAAAGTTGTATCTTTGAAGAGCTTAACCAGACTTGGCAAAATTTACACCTGACCACTAGCAAGTGTTCTTTGGTAGAGAGGTCATCCTGGAATTCAAAAAAGCAACTACTTAATTTCCATAAAGTACCTTATCATTTGTACTATTTTAATGGACTTACAGAGTAAATGCAGTGCTCAATGTTCCACCGACGAAGGCAGATCAAAATGATTTCTAACTAGTCACAAGTTAGCTGATCACAGCCAATGGAGCAGTGAGGTTGATGCAATTGGGTTGAGCTAGGGAAGGAACAGAGGCTGAGGAATTCCATCAAGAATTTTTCCGTCCAATGACCCCAGTTGAAATTGCATGTGTCAGGTTGCAGAGTTTGAAGAGAATCTCTGTGATAACCTCTGTGGGAAAATATACTGCCAGCAGTCATTGCCTGAATGCAACATGAAAAGGACTACTTGTAAGAGGTAGCACAGGGCTTCCATTGTCTAGAAACTGCATATGAGTCAATGCTGTCAGGAGAGAAAAGAAGGAAGCAATTGGTGAATGGTGATGGGGTGAAAGAGTAATGTAATAACTTACATTTGTTTAGCATTTTTGGTGTTGTGAAATATCCTAAGGCACTTATCAACAGCATTATCAATAAAAATTTAATACTGATCTATAGGAAGAGATAATATCAGGAGAAAAGGATAAAAGATAGGTCAGACAGGTAGGTTTTAAGGAACATCCAAAAACAGAAGAGAGGGTTACACTAAGAAATTCCAAAATGTAGGGCCATTTAATGCATGGCTGTCAGTGGCAGAGCAAAAAAGATCAAAGATGCACAGTATGCCAGATTTGGAGGACTGCAGAGATTGAAGACTGGAGGAGCTTTTGATGATAGGGAGGGCCAACGTTATAGAGCGGTTTTAAAATTGAGATGCTGTCAGGGATGTTGGATGAATGGGACTTGAGGCTAATAAAGCAACACCTGCAGCAAGCATATCAACACCCAATTCTCAACTGTTCTCATGTTGGCAATAACATAGTGCATCACTGCAATAAAACCTTGCATTACTAGGCTAAAACCTACATGCATTTTTACAATTCCCTATTGCTGTCTGAATAATGAAAGGAGGAAGTAATGAAAGCCTCTGAATACATCACTCAAGAGGTTAATGACAAGTGTATGAAAACAACATAGATCTCAAACCTTTATTAGAGCTCACCTTACTCTAATGCTAGGCAAAACTCAAAGCATTTTAAAGCAACAATGACCAACAACATTTCAAATACATCCTTCAGGGAATATTACAACAGCTCATTAGAGGGTTTAACTATTCAGAGCAGGTGCATTTTACAGCTCAATTCACGGTTTCATATTGAAACAAATTCAGGGCAAATCGACTGAACTGTCACTGGCAAATGGCACAAACCACATAAAGCCAGATGACTATCTGGAGCATGAAGTCATAGTCATCTCCATAGGTTCCATGTAGTGAAAACCTATGGCATTGTGAAATACAGGCAAGTTGTGAAAAATCACACAAGTTTAGTTCATGTCACATTGAAGAAATAGAGCAATGCTCAAACACTTAAAAAAATCAAACATTTAGCAACAGCCACTGATCTAATTAACTCTTTTCTGACTACGATTTGATTTAATTACTGAATACAGATTTTCTGTAATTGTCAGTAATGACTGAAGACAATATACATAGTGTCCTTCTAAAATTAAAAGCTGAGATATTAAAAAAAGAAAGGAGGTACAAGTGATGAAAAGTTGCCTCTTAATTTTCTGCTGCCTCACATTAATAAAAATTAACCATTCATTTCAAAACTGTCTGGCCATAAAGGATTTAGTGAATAATTTGTCAGACCAGCAAGGAAAGAGAGCCAGATACAGGACTGCCGAGACTGATGCTGCACCCAAGTGTTGCAATGACGTGATTCAATGCAATTACGCACATTATATTTTTTGTTCATTAATATATTATCACAGTTCACCAGTTTCTCATGAGGACGATTTCTCTTCAAAGTTCTTGAAAAAGTCTATATAATTTCAGTTAAGTACGAGAATTATTCTTGCTTATAATGATTTCAAGTTATGACATTCACTGCATCCTTCATGCAATAAATTCAGAAGTCATCAACTACAATCAGTGCCACCATCTGTTTTTATTTTTATGGAATTTGATATGTTTATCAATATGCAAGTTGGTTAGTATCCTGAGTAATGAACTGAATGTTTTCCATTTCACTCAGTCAAGTATCAGCATCAAGTGTCTCCAAGTAATATGGTGATGTGTTAACCACTGTGCCACCATGCTGCCCTTTAACTAATAAAAAAACCTCTTCCGAAAAGCTTTAGAGAAACTTCTTTACCCAGAGAATGGTTTGAATGAAGGGAATAGCTAAAGATACAAGCAGGGAAGTTGTTTCCACTGGTGGGTGAAACTAGAACTAGGTGGCATAGCCTTAAAATAAGAGGAAGCAGATTTAGGACAGAATTGAGGGGGAACTTCTTCATCCAAAGAGTTGTGAATCTGTGAAACTCCCTGCCCAGTGAAGCAGTTGAAGCTATCTCATTGAATGTTTTTAAGGCAAGACAGATAAAGTTTTGAACAGTAAAGGAATTAAGGGTTATGGTGAGCGTGTGGGTAAGTGGAGTTGAGTCCAAGAAAACATCAGCCATATATTATTAAATGGCAAAGCAAACTCGAGGGGCCAGATGGCTTACTCCTGCTCCTAATTCTTATGTTCTTATGTGTACTTATAATCACAGGAATCATAGAGACAAATAAGATAGGGTGGAATTTTATGCCTTTGCCCAATCACTGTTACTGATGTGGTCTGTGAAGTCTGAAATTGATAATGCTTAAATAAAGGTTGTATTTATTATCCAGTCCTATGTAAAAAATGACTTAAAAACATCATACATGTCATTTGCTTGCCTGCTGACATCAAAACCACAACAGCCACAACACAACCACTCAAACCAGCAAGGAGATTCTCTTCCTAAAGAATAATTTTGAAGGAAACCAGCTATAGTATGTTAAATCGGGAAGCAAAGAGAGAAATACTCTGATACGACAAAAGCACTCATTTCCTTGATAACTACTGAAGCAATGCAGTGTGCGTCCATGCAGAAACCTCTTGTGTTTTATAAAAGACAATTGCTAAAAAAAAATGAGCTATACAGGTCTTGAGACAATGAATTTATTTTGTTCCACCTCCAAAAAGTCTCTTCTTTCCATATATTCTAGTCAAGAAGTTTGATTTGATTTACATTGTCATATGTATTGGCATATACTGGCAATATCGTTTCTTGGGCACTATATAGACAAAGCATACAATTTACAGAGCAGGAAAGGAGAGAGTGAAGAATTCAAAGAGTTAGATTAAAGTTTTTGAAGCATAGAACAAAAGTACAAGATAAAGTTAGAAAGTATCATAGAATTTTATAGGGCAGAAGGTGGCTATTCAACCTATCGAGTTTGCAGGACCACAATCCCACCCAGGCCCCATCCCTGTAGCACGATGCATTTACCCAAGCTAGTCTTCCTGACATTAAGCATGGCCAATCCATCTAACCTGCACATCTTTGGACTGCGGGAAGAAACTGAAGCACCCGGAGGACACCCACATGCAGACTCAGACAGACAGTGACCCAGGCCGAGAATCGAACCTGGGTCCCTCGTGTTGTGAGGCAGCAGTGCTAACCTACTGTGCTACCATACCACCATAGTATGTTGAGCATAGATCGCAAGAAGTTGGAATGCTTCAGTGCCCCCACAACTCCCCACCTCCCCCTTCCCCAGGCCCAAAGCCAATCTGTAATGAGCCATGAAAGCATGAAGACAGTAATGCAGAGAAACTAGCCTCCCATTAGTTCCGTTCCTGTGAGGAAACAACCGAATGGATTTTTCTCAAGTGACAGCACACTGGAAATTAGAATCCAATCATGGACATGGACATGTTTTGCTTATTCCATGCTGCAGCATGCTAGACAGCTGGAATTGGTAAATTCAACAACAACAAATCCAAACAGCTGTTTCCCTAGCACCACAAAATTCAGGCTCTAACTCATCCAGTATTCATTTTATTCCATACATTAAGTGAGGTAAACATTTAAGAAGTGACAAGGTTGCAAGCTGTTTCAAGTTGCTACTTTTATTTTAATCTAGTATTATTTCTGGATTTAGAGGAATGTCCAATTTGTTTTAAATATTGCAATTCAAGTCCTTGAAATACACAGTAATTAAGCTACCAATTTATTTGAAAAACCTAAAACTACCCCAGCTCATTAATAAATCACCAAAGCAACTTGTTTCTCATGCCTTTTTCATCTCTCCTTTTAAAACATTCTCAAAACTCATCATCTCACAAGCCTTCAGTCACCTTCTCCAATGTCATATTCCATTCATCTTATTATTCATACAAGGGGTTTATTTTGTTGTTAAAGACTGTACATGGTATTGGTGTTGCTAGTGCATGTTTTGGAGATATAAAGATCTATACCAGTGGTTCCTAACCCGTGGCCTGCAGGTCACCAATGGTTTGTGACAATATTGCAGGTGGTCCTTGAGAGAACAAAAATACAATTATGTGCATTTTGTATAGACAAACATTTTTTTGAAGACATCAAGTTATGTGAAGATGTGGTGAAAAAAATGTTGCAAATGTATTCAGCAAACTTGGTGCTGTATGATAAAGGAAAGAGTCTCAAAGCTTGTTACTGAAGATTGGCGTTTGCTACTGAATAAACCTGTTGGACTTTAACCTGTTGTGAGACTCCTTGCTGTGTTTACCCCAATCCAATGCCAGCATCTCCACATCATGACTGAAAAAGTTAAGCAAAGCAAATAGAAAGGAATTCTACTGCAGATTTAAGAAATAAGATAAGTATTATGAAAGATACCAGAATAAACTCAGTCTTGACAAAAGCTGCAGTGCAATTGTGCCCAGATCTCATGACATTGCCATTATCCATACACCTCACCTAGTTCTACAGGAGGTGAACTCTATTCCTGTATTGTCAGTAAAGTTTTACAACACCAATTTTAAATCCAACCAATTTATTTGATAGTAAATTCGCAAGCTTTCGACTTTATAGCCTTCATCAGGCAAATGCAGTGTTCTGGTCTGCAATAGCACTCATATCCACACAGACAGTTACACATTGCTGATTAGAATGCGAATCCTTACATCTAACCTGCTATTCAAGTGTTAAAGTGGCTAACAATGTGTGTGAAGGGAATCCTGAGCATTGGTTAGAGAATTGTGTATTTTCTCCAGACAGCACAGTAAGTGAGGTTTTTGCTAACCCAGGCAAGTTACGGGGGTTACAGATAGTGTGTCATGAAGCCAAGATCCCTATTAAGACTGTCCTCATGTGTGCGGAACTTGGCTATCAGTCTCTGCTCAGCAACTCTGCGCTGTCATGTGTCACGAAGGCCCCCTTGAAGAACATTTACCCGCAGGTCGGAGGCCGAATGCCCATGACTGCTGAAGTGTTCACCCACAGGAAGGGAAATGTTTTGCCTGGTGATTGTTGAGCGATGCTCATTCATCCGCTGTCGTAGTGTCTGCATGGTCTCCCCAATGTACCATGCTTCGGGACATCCTTCCTTGCAACGTATTAGGTAGACAACATTGGTCGAGTTGCAAGAGTATGTACCGTGTACCTGGTGAATGGTATCCTCACATTTCATGATGTCGTCCATGTCTACGATCTGGCATGTCTTGCAGAGGTAGCTGTGGCAGGGTTGTGTGGTATTGTGGTCACTTGGACACACGCATCTCCATCAAGGACGGTCACCTCAGCACCTCACTGTACCGAAAACCGACAGACAACTGCACAATGCTCCACTTCTCCAGCTTCCACCCGAGACACGTTAAAGAAGCCATTCCCTATGGACAAGCCCTCCGTATACACAGAATTTGCTCAGGTGAGGAGGATCGTGACAGACACCTCCAGACGCTGAAGGATGCCCTCGTGAGAACAGGATATGGCGCTCGACTCATCAATCGACAGTTCCGACGTGCCACAGCGATAAACCGCACTGACCTCCTCAGAAGACGAACACAGGACACGGTGGACAGAGTACCCTTTGTTGTCCAGTACTTCCCCGGAGAGGAGAAGCTACGACATCTTCTCCGGAGTCTTCAACATATTATTGATGACAATGAACATCTCGCTAGGGCCATCCCCACCCCCCCCACTTCTTGCTTTCAGACAACCGCACAACCTCAAACAGATCATTGTTCGCAGCAAACTACCCAACCTTCAGGAGAACAGTGACCACAATACCACACAACCCTGCCACAGCTACCTCTGCAAGACATGCCAGATCATAGACATGGACGACATCATCAAATGTGAGGATATCATTCACCAGGTACATGGTACATACTCTTGCAACTCGACCAATGTTGTCTACCTAATACGTTGCAAGAAAGGATGTCCCGAAGCATGGTACATTGGGGAGACCATGCAGACACTACGACAGCGGATGAATGAGCATCGCTCAACAATCACCAGGCAAAACAGTTCCCTTCATGTGGGCGAACACTTCAGCAGTCATGGGCATTCGGCCTCCGACCTGCGGGTAAATGTTCTTCAAGGGGGCCTTCGTGACACACGACAGCGCAGAGTTGCTGAGCAGAGACTGATAGCCAAGTTCCGCACACATGAGGACAGTCTTAATAGGGATCTTGGCTTCATGACACACTATCTGTAATCCCTGTAACTTGCCTGGGTTAGCAAAAAACCTCATTTTCTGTGCTGTCTGGAGAAAATACACAATTCTCTAACCAATGCTCAGGATTCCCTTCACACACATTGTTAGCCACTTTAACACTTGAATAGCAGGTTAGATGTAAGGATTCGCATTCTAATCAGCAATCTGTAACTGTCTGTGTGGATATGAGTGCTATTGTAGACCAGAACACTGCATTTGCCTGATGAAGGCTATAAAGTCGAAAGCTTGCGAATTTACTATCAAATAAATTGGTTGGATTTAAAATTGGTGTTGTAAAACTTTACTGAGTTTACCCCAGTCCAACGCCGGCATCTCTACATCATGACTTGTATTGTCACACATGGAGGTTGTTTCCCTGGCTGCTACACTAAACTGGCCTTTAGTGCTACTGCTGTCTCTCTCCTGGAGTCTAAAGGACTCAAGCAAACTGAAAACACACTATCTGATTCAAAAGGGATGAATGATATATGGATGGGAGGTTCACCGCAAGCACCAGACAACCAGTTCTGTGATTGGAGCTGTGTTGCCAATGGGATCTTGGCTTGTACAGTGCATAGGATATAACTACAAAGAAATTTGACTTGACCAAAGAAACTGTTCCTGAAAGTGGCAATACAGTTGGAAAATAGAAGTGAGAGCTGCATAGTTATCTTGATAATAAAGAAATGATAATGGTTGAAGATGCATCAGTGGCCACTAAGTCGCAGAGGCAGATAGACTTCCTGTCTATAGACCTCCAACTACCACATATAGTTAAGCAATGAGTCAAAACAGTTCAATTTCCCCAGCACTGTTAATCACTCATCTGATGAAAATGTGGAGAGTGCATATAGGCATGAGACCCCAACAGTCTTGGAGATCTCTGAGGGGAACTGAAATATTGGGTTGAGTGACAGATTGTTTTCCAACTTTCATTTGAAGAAAGTTATCTCAAGTTAATACCAGTTGAAGCTCATGATGAACCAACCAAACATGGGTCCTCTGCTTGATTTCTTGGCAGTGCAGACTGAATGGGATTATCTGTTTAAAAGGTCAAAAGAGAATGCGCTGAGAGCAGGTGCAGAACTGTCCACAGCAGCCACAGTCCCCAAGAGTTTTGGTCAATAAATCCCACCTCCAAAAGAAACTAAATCTGGCCACATGACACATTGTTCAGAGCGTGCAGATGATAATGAAAGAACCCAACAGAGTTCAGCATCAATCCGTGCAAAATTATCAACCCCAGGCAGTCAAACAGTGATTCCCAATTTGCAGATAGACATAAGCATTGATTTTATTGCAGAATCAGTGACAGTTTTTTATATGCAGGGCAAAATAGAAGCAATGATCAAGAAAATGGAGATGTGGGCCAAATAACCTGATAAGTCAAATTACGACTTGTTTGTGAATCTGTCAGATATTTTGTCCATGGCAAAAATACAAATTCCAAACAATGTGAAACATGACATCAGAGAGCACCTGTAAAGTTTGAAAACACGGCTATGCGAGTACTTTTCTATTCCCGATACTAAGTTCAACTGGATACAAATTCCTTCGCGAACTTCACGAGTCTGATCTCAAGAGAGCGACACAGCCTTGTGGAACCTTCCTGTGACAGTGCTGCATAGTTGGATTGTTCTCAGAAACTAGCTGACTGACTTTTGGCTTGAAGCTACTTCAGGATACCCAAAACTACCTGACAAGATGGTATTGATGCCTTTTTCTACAACCTATCTTTACTAAACTGGATTTTCGGGGTTTGTGAGATGAAGACCAAATATCGAAAGAAACTTTATATTGAGGCAGATCTCCAATTGAGACTTTCATCCCAGGAACCTGACATCCAGCATTTGACGAGCGCAAAACAACATCAGCCTTCTCATTAGACAAGCATTCACTGTTTCCATTGATAGACCTACGGCAGGTTAAGTGTGCTGTGACAAGTGCAATGTATTTGTGACTGTGCAACACAAACTATTAGGAATATCTGTGTTTTTAATACTACCGATACAACTCCTGTCAGCCAATAGAGAACGTAAGGAAATTGTTTAAAAAATGACCTGCATATGTTGTGGTCCGCAACAGCTTTTGATGGCGGTCTAATGGTCCACATAAAGAAAACAGTTGGGAACTACTGCAATATGCATTGTACGGGGCAAGATTAGCGTCAGCTGCACTGATACTCCTGTCAGCAAAACTCAGATTAGTTTCTGCATTCACACACTCACTTTAATGAAAAGTTGCTGGTGCCCACTAAACAATGAACAGCGTTAGTCGTGCACGCTGTGGGGGGTAGGGGGGGGATCTAAAACGAGTCAACTTTAGGAAAATAGAAGTTCACAATTATCCGTGAAATATATACTGATGCAATTACACTATGAATACAGCTTATCTCAAAACAAACTGCAGAAATTTTCTTTGTGAGGATTGGGGGCTGCAGGGATACTTTTGCTATGAAATATCTGCCCAAATTAACAAGTCTGGTTCAATTGCCAGTTCTTCAACACATTGTTCCACATTCTCTTATCAGGAGACAGGTGCTTGGTCAATGGGGTTTACGAAATAATGAGAAAGAAATAGTATTTTGCATATTCATACACCCATTACATTTTCTGAGCTCATCTCTACTTTTAAATTGGTGGTTACCTACAAATTAGATAACTGCAATGAAGCAATACTTGGGGAATTTTTCTGCCCCATCAGAATTGAACTCCACCTACATGAAAACAAAAGCAAATTTTAAGCGAATGTAAGTTCATTGCCACATGTAACCTATTTCCAATTATCAGTGGATAATTGGATCTGCCTATGCAAATTCCTGCAGCTCATAACAACAGGATAAAAATGGTACCTCGGTAAAGTTAATCACACAATGACATATTCGTTGAGAATGTTCACTATAACCTGAGCTTGGTAGACAAGCCACACTTAAAAGCTCTGGTCAGTCAGAGAGAAGTGAAGCAGCCTACTGGACTGCTCTAGTCTAATAGCTTCAATAAAATTGCTTAATGTTTTTCAATGATGCGTTCATCTCTCAAACAATTCCATTTTTATTGGGGTGAACCTGATAGTTGCATCTTTTATTAACTCACAAAATGCTATATAATCTGAACTGCCTGGACAGCCACAACACTGAGCATGCACCAATGATATCCTGTTTTAAGAAGGTTGTGTTAAAATTCAATAAATCAATTTCTAAGAGGAAAACGATCGTAAACAAAATGCACTCATATACATCCACCTACATCTCAACTGTTGTGAGCAGTCACTCCACCCCTTTGTACAATGCATTATTTTTGTCATACTGAAGAACATGGCCGACTATGATACTAGGTTGCTCATTATCCACTAGTCTATTATGTAAGTTGGCTTTCAACTTCCAAAGAAGAACATAGAATTGTCCCCTGTACCCTGGCCAATATTTATTCTCCAACCAGCATCTTTAAAACAGATTACCTGGTCTTTATCACATTCCCATTTGTCAGATCTTGCTATGTGCAAATCATTGCAGTAGTTCCCAACATTACAACACTGGCTACTTTAAAAATATTTAATTAGCCCAAGAAAAGCTTTAGAACATTCTTAAATTTGTGAAAGAAATTGGCTGGAATTTTCCCACCCAAAGTCATTGGACATGTGGCTACCTTTCTTGCAGAAGAACTGGAAAATTTCAGCCATATTAATACTACTTTACTTTCTCTTTCCTACAGATTCCTCTTAATGAGTATTATGTGATGGATGCAACACAGTGCCTATAAAAGATACTAATTATGTTGATGTTTGAATAAACTCTCAAAATAGTTACACAAATTTGAGAACCATATCTTCTTAAAGGAGGACTGTTAAATTGGAGAATTCCCAAGAGCTTCAAGCAAAATATCTGAAAATAAGTATACTTAAAATGTTTAAGGAGCCGCTTACCAAGTATTCTACTTGCCAGCATCAAGGAAGCAACATGCTCATAAATGATCTGCTATACTCTCCATCCACTTCTAGAAATAATGGGCAGAATTTTCTCATACCGGCCACAATGAAAAGGTACATTGACCTTGAGCGGGATTAGCCAGTCTTGGGGCAAGTGTGGCCGGAAAATCCCTTACTTTATTCATTCAAATCTTGATGCAGGGAATGATTTCTTGTCCTCATTTCCTATTCTAGGGACAGCATGGTGGCACAGTGGTTAGCATTGCTGCCTCACAGCACCAGGTACACAGATTTGACTCTTGGTTTGGATCACTGTCAATCCGGAGCCTGCACATTCTCCCCATATCTGTGTGGGTTTCCTCCGGCTGTTCCAGTTTCCTTCCACAGTCCAAAAGACGAATTGGTTAGGTGCATTAAGGGAGAATTTAGTATGGCGAATGTACTCGAACCAGCACTGAACTGCGGCAACTTGGGGATTTTCACAGTAACTTCATTGCAGTATTATTGCACACATATGTGTGATTGATAAATAAAACTTTGACCTTTCACAGTTGCTATAAGATCAAAATAAATTAGCAACAGAACTGGGCTAAAGGATCAAAACATACCTTTTGCTCTTGTTCACCTGAATGAACTACATTCTAAGTACTTGTTCACCACCGTAATTATATTTTGATACAAAGCTCAAACTAATACCTTTACATAGCTACATTTCTGTTTTTCCAAAAGTGAAGCCAAAAGAGATGAGAAAAATTAATGACGTTTCAAAACTTGGAATAACCTCTCCTTCAACCTTTAAAAGCAATTTTAAAAGAAACACACATCTGAAAAACAGTCAGTGCTTTAGAAATACAGAAAACAGATTTATTTTCCCTGCGTTTGCCAAATAACTGTCAGATATTAGGGATACACCTATACCCATGAGGACACTGAATCTGGCTAGTAAATTTAATTTTCAATAAGCATGCGTAGAATTAGTAGTGGGGCCCACTTAAGATAAAATCGAGTGAGATGAAATTTGGCTCAAGATCAACATGTTTCTGTGTACAAATTATTTTGATTCAAGACAAGGTAAATTATAGCTAAGACTCAATTTAGTATGATCAAACCAGCTTAAAATTAACATCTCTGACCATAATTCAAGTGTTGGGGTCATTTGTGATCAAATTTCCTGCCTTATTTTTCTATCTTGTAATAAGTGGTATGGAGTGACAACAAATCAAGTCTAACACTTTTCATCTTTCAATATCATCCAAATAAAGTTGTCAGTTGCTATTTTAACAAATGCCTGGGGGTAGTAGAGTTACCAGGCAGGCAGCGGTACAAATTTTAAACGAACAGTGATTTTCATTATCCACAACGAGACATCCACTGAAAAATAAGGCCTTTTGATGAAGAATATTTGCATTAATATTACACTTTCATGGCCGCAGGACACCTCAAAGCCAAAGAAGTGCATTTTCTGAAGTGAAGTTGCTGTTGTAAAATAGGATATGCAAAAGTCAAGTGTTGCCCAGCAAAATTCCACAAGCAGCCATGTCATAATGGACAGCACGACAGCACAGTGATTAGCACTGCTACCTCACAGCGCTTGAGACTTAGGTTCAACTCTGGATTTGGGTGACTGTATGTGTGGAATTTGCACATTCTCCTCTTGTCTGCGTGGGTTTCCTCTGGGTGTTCCAGTTTCCTTCCACAGTCCCAAAGGTGTGCACGTTAGGTGGATTGGCCATGCTATATTGCCCCTTAGTATTCTGAAATGTGGTATTGGCGAGGTAAGTGCATGGGGCTGCAGGGATGTGGTCTGGATGGGATGTGCTGTTGGAGTGTCGGGGCAGATTCGATGGGCTGAAAAGCCTCCTTCTGATCATAGGGATACTATGATAATGAGCTGTATTGATAGCTGAGGAATGGGTCTGGCCAGCACTCTATGCATTTATATGTCAATATCATATGGCACAGAATGACAGTAATCATCTTTCTGAAAGGAGGTGGTATTATAATCGAGTATGTATTTATACAGTGGTTTGTGCTATGCACTGCCCTTCAGAAACAACCAATCCAAGAAATTACATCAACATGGCCAAAAGGCAGTAAAAGTAAAAAAATAGGAAAGGCATTTATCATTTGTTATATAACACAAACTGAACTGCAGATTCGCTCTGACGAATGTCTGTGGATTCCTTTTCTTCCCTAGGACAATAGGGTCACATCCTCTGGTGAACCACTTGTTAAACCCAATCAGAAAGTTCTTCAGTGAAATATGATGCATATGTAAACTTAGACATATAAGAAATGTCATGGGATGTAATACTGTGCAAAAGGGGCTATGTGAATGCGTAGTGTTGTTCACTTTAATGCTGTACTGTGGGAATTCTCCATAGCTAGAGGTTTCAAATCGTTTCTCCGCCATCTGCGGCATTACTCAAAAAACGTGCTTCTGGTTTCCTTGCCAAAATTCCTTTCTTGACCTGCACCACCATTCATTCACCATTTGTGATGTCCGGTGATCACCGATCTCTTGCTTACGTAACCATGACTGCACTTAAAAAATAATCCAACTGTCATAATCCACTTTGGGGATGTCCTGAGGTCATGACAGGTACTGTAAAATGCAAGTTCTTTCTTCCTCTGAGTGAGCCACGCTAGCACACTCACGATAATACAGCAACCTTGCCTGGATGACATTATCAGGTTCATAAGTTGGGACAGGGATTCAACAGTTTCAAACTTCTACCATCAGAAGCAGTTCTACAGGCTTTCAAGAGTAAATTATCAGAACATATTCAAAATGTCAATTATATTCTATATAAAAAAAAACCTAAGCTTGAAGAAAAATTTGTGCATGCCAGGAGTGAATGTGAATGATACACTGTGATTTAGTTTATATCTGAGGGAGAGAGAATACAGGCTGAATCTTCTCTTCCACTTGAGGTCCCTTTAACTGTATGACTCAGTTATACCAGCCTATCCTTGACTGCTAAATGCAACCTGTAACCAAGGCAGTTTGATTACTTTCCAAATCAAAGTGCCCAGAAAGTTCTGCACCTCCATAATACCTCTAACATTTCCGTTCAACAACTGAGTACTGAAATCTCTTGAGATGCAGATACTTAATGAGGGTCTGGGACAAGATATTAAAGTTTTAGGATGAGGGATAGCAGATTTAAAACAGCGATAATTGAAAAATTACTTACCTCAAAAGGTCCTAAGTCTGTGGAATTCACTATCCCAGAGTGTGGTGAATGCAAGGACTTTGAGTAAATTTAAGGAAGAGATGGACAGATTTTTAATTAGCAAGGATTTGAAGGGTGCTGGTGAACAGACAGGTAAATGAATTGAAGCCAAGATGAGATCAGCCATGATCGTATTAGATGGCAGAGCAAGCTCAAGGAACTGAATTGCCTACTTCTGCTTCTATCTCTTATGATTCCTACTCTCTGTTGCATGTCTGCTAACCAATTCTCAGTCCCTACCATTATATCACCCCCAATCCCATATGCTTTAATTTTGCACACTAACCTCTTATGTGGGACTTTATCAAAACTTTCTGAAAATCTAAATACAGTACATCCACTGATTCTCCCTTATCTCTTCTAGTGGTTCCTATTTACAACATCATGCCATAATATCACAAATTATTTATTTCCAATTATGATGTGGAGATGCTGTCACTGGACTAGGGTGGGCATGGTAAGAAGTCTCATTTGGAATCACAAGCTTTCAGAGTGCTGATCCTTCATCAGGTGAGTGGGGGAGAAGCGTTCCAGAAGCTAGTGATTCCAAATAAACTTTTTGGACTTTAACCTGGTTAGTGAGACTTCTTGCAAATTCTGATCACACAGCACTAGCTGTTCTGCAAGTTTTTTTTCTCGGATTTGAAGTCAGAAATGAAATATTGGATTGGTTATCCATGTTTCATAATATTTATTTCCACTTCTGCTTGTGATTTATGACATTAGTATCATTTGGTGAAATCTCATATTATGAGGCTCTCCCATTTTCCAGTCTCTGCCTCTTAGTCACTTCTCTTTATGTTTGGTAAACTGTGTGTTGGAATCCAACTCAGTGCCGCATGGTTTAAGAGATTAGATGACTGTCTAACATCTGCTGACGATCACAAGTGAAATGCATTTTGGCAATGTTGGATGAATTTTAACGTGGCTGTATTTTTGAGGCTGCATAATTGGAGATTAGAGAAACTGTGCTGTCTAATGCACAAAACAGTGCTTCACATTATTGGCAGATTAATGCAGAAATGGAAAGAACATCCATTTCCTGTCACCTCAACCATTTCTCCTGTTAACGGGTACTGAAACTGAAGTAAAATTTATTTATGAAGTATATTTATTAGTCACAAATAAGGCTTACATTAACCTCAATGAAATTACTGTGAAATTTCCCTAGTCACCAGTGGCAGTTCAGGTCAATGCACCTAACCAGCATGTCTTTCAGAATGTGAGAGGAAACCAGAGCATCTGGAGGAAACCCACGCAGACACAGGGAGAGCAAACTCCATACAGACAGTGACCCAAGCCGGGAATCAAACCTGGGTTCCTGGCACTGGGAAGTAGCAGTGCTAACCACTGTGCTACTGAGCTGCCTGAGTTCATTAAGTTTATGAATGTGCCAGGTTTTTGCCTTGAATACAATTAAACATCAGCTTTTAAATAAGGGCAAGCTAAGTTAAAAACATAGGTCTTACTTATAAATGATTTGCTTACCTGAGAATTCACAAGGAATTAACCATTCAAAGTCTTTTCAGCAGTAAAGTTATTAAAGTATTAGGTCTTTGAGCCTGATGAAGGAAGACTTCGGAAGTATACAGGCAAAAATGAAAGGAAAAGGAGTCAAGGATGGACCAACTTTAATGCTTCTTACATATAAGTATTTCTAAAGAAGTGATAAAGTATTCTGAAATTGTTAGCTTAATATGCCTAGTAGTTGTGTTGCTTCTGAATCAAAGTTCTTGGAATGAGTCACAAGGTACAAATGTACTTCATCTAGGTTAGCACTTTCGTGAAGTTTTTTTTTCAAAAAAAAAGTTTGCGTTATACAGCACCTTATCGTATTCCTGAGTAAATTCACTCAGTGCTTCTCACGTTACTTCTGAAGTAGAGCCACTGTTATGTAAGGAAACATGCCAAACAATGTTCTGAACAGTAAGATCCCATGAAGGGAAATGGGATGAGGGATTAGTTAAACTGCTTTGTGATGTGCTTGTTGAGTGACCTGAACACCAACAATGGTCGCCTTGGGATGTTTTGTGTCATGTGAATCCTGGCTGCTTGATCATTTATTTCAGTCAAACTTGATTCTGTTCTTAATTAACTCAACCACTCAAAAGCTATTTCAACTGCACTGGATAGCAACGAGTACACATTTTTCGGAATAATTTTCCCTTTTATAACCTAAATGCCAAGGTGTACTTCAGCATATCAAAAAGCCTGACATGGACTGAGTGGCTACCTTCTGATCTGCGTCACTGTGTACCAGTGAATGTTCTGTTTGAGACGAGCCAAATCAATAGCCACTGGGTTCATCAACCCTGAGATTTTACTCATCTGCATAGTTTAATCACTCACTGCCTTAACACCTGAGCTAATTCGGAAAGCTGAGGGAATTTGTACCCAGAAAAGTGCTTTATCACACCTGGATATCTGCTAGTTTTTCCCTCAAAAGGCATCAAGAAACATCTTTTCATTTCACGCCAATTATATAAAGCACCTTCAAGCGTGGGCAGTTTTAATTACAGACTTTTGTGGATTGAGCGAAGGGAATATGAAGTGAACAGAGAAGATTGGCTTAATTGAAAAGCAATGCTTTTATATAACAAGGAACACTGGGAGGAGACTAATGCAGAGTAATGCTTAGAAGCTGTCAGTTAAATCAGCTCGTCAGTTGGAGGTGGGAAAAATGAACTACTTGTTCGCAGTTATTTATATTACACTACAGAGTGTAAATGTAATTAGAGATCACACCTTTTAAGTCCTCCTTGTCTTGGGCACTTTGATGAAAAACTAAATACTGCAGTCTTTTTTCTGTTCTTTTGTCCATGAATTTGACTGTTCTATAAAGGAACAATGTACACACTGTTACCGGAAATTATCATAGAAGAAAGCATGGCCTAGGTAAGGGTGATTCCACCAATGTAATAATAAAGCTCCAGACAAATACCTACAGTATGAATTTCAGTAACTATTTATGTACTTAATATTTATGTTTCTACGGCCTTAATATTACAGGAATATGCAAACGCTGGAGCTACCATTCTGATTTAAAAGGAATAGATACTTGACACAACTTTGATAATCAAAGTTCCTTATGACCTCTGTGGTCAATTTGGGTGAATGGCAAATTCTTGTTTCCTTTTTCTGTTTTTGGTAATTCTATTATAAATTTTAAGAGTAGAACAGATGCAAGTTGAAGTGAATTTTGCAATTCAATTTTGCCTTTGTTACTTACTTGGTATGAAACATTCCTTACCAAACTGAAGCATGACTTTCGCCTTGGGCTTTACCAGTGCAATTCTTGAGCTTGTCACTTTTAAAGAATATGGTTCACCTTCAGTTGTTTTCTCTTACCTGCTTGTGACTTCATTTTAAAGTTTATTTATTAATGTTACAAGTAGGCTTACATTAACACTGCACTGATGTAATTGAAAATCCACCAGTTGCCACACTCCAAAGCCTGTTTGGGTACACTGAGGGAGCATTTAGCATGGCCAATGCATCTAACCAGCATGTCTTTCGGAACACCCAAAGGGAACCACACAGTACGGGGAGAACATGCAGGCTCCATACAGACAGTGATCTCAAGCCAGGAATCAAACCCGGGCACCTCATGCTCCGAGGCTGAAGTGTTAACCACTGCGCCACCATGCTGCCCATTTCCTACAAGGAGTCTAAAATCAGGCCAAAGCTTGCTGGAAGTCTCCTTGTTGAGTTAGATATCAATGCAGTTCTGCATTCACTCCAAGAGTTCTGATAGAATGATGGAAAGATTGAATGTCTTAGTCCTTTACTATAGGAAAACTGTATTGATCGTTTTTTTCAGAAATGAAGGTCTCGTTGCATTTCTTAAATACCATTTTTTGCTTCCAATGAAGCTGTGTAGAATGTTAAGGCACAATCTCAAAAAGTGCAGATTCAACGGTAATTTAAGTTGGAAAATTCAAAGCTTGCTATTATTGTTGGATACTCCGCAAAAACACTGTTGAGGCTTAAGTTTTCCAGACGAGATTTCAATTTCTGCTGCAACATTCAACCTTTTTTTCACATTTTTCAACTTTTAACTGGAAACATTAGCTATAGCTTGTTACTGTTCTGTATGTGTCCAGAGAAACATGAGACTATTTACTGGCATTGATGTGTGTCAAATATATACCATTAAAAATTCTAGTTGGGATAGAGTTAATTTTGACATGTGTAGCTCAGTTTATATGCAATAAATTTTTTCTTGTTTGCCAAGTTAACAATGTATTTTATACAGTTTTTGTAAGTCCTTTTAGCTTAATTAACTTAATAGATGATGGAAACATTTAATTTACATGTAGGCATCATCTTCCAAGTCAACATGCCCAGCATTGAGGTACTGCAAGAAAAACATGTTCTAGTTTTACATGGAACTTATTGTTTGTGTACCCGACACCGGACTTCCAAAGCAGTTGCTCTACTCTAGACTTGGTCGCAGCAGAGGGCCCTAGAGGACAGTAGAAATACTTCAGGGATGTCCTCAAAGCATCCATGAAGACGTTTAACATCTCACCATAAGCCCACTCACCTATGAGAGTCCCTGGCCTTTGACCAACCAAAATGGAGAAAGTTCATTTGGGAAGGCAACAAACATATTAGGGGGACTATGGGAAAATACAAGGGGACATTGAAGCACATGAATCTCCAAACAACTCATCTGCCTAAACCTTCAAACACCACATGCCCCATATACAATCCGCAGATCATGCATTGGACTTATCGGCCCTCCTGGAACCCTTTGAAACAAGTCATCCTTGATCTTCATGTGCTATTGAAGAAGAAGAAAAAGAAACATGACAGTGGTTTCTGGCAGATGTCTCCTTCTTCAGATGAAAAATTCAAACTTAAAGTGCTCATTCCTCACCTCAGCATAAATATCGTTTTTAGCTATTTGAACTTAAGGACTGATCTTTGCATCTATTCACGCCGCCATGATATTCTCACGCCACTGACTGCTCACCCCTGTCTCATGTTTCTCAGCGGTGAGGGGTGCATTTAATGGGAAATCCTGTTGACAATAGTGAGACCAGAAGATTTGCCAATGGCAGGTTGCCTCCTTCTGCAGGTTGCATGGTAAATCCCTCTCAGTCTTCATTTCATTGATAGCTGCCTTGTAAACTTCTCAGGGCTTGAATCTGATTTCAGAAATAACAAATGAGAATGAGTTTGCAAAAGGAACCTTAATGAATTTGAGAACAATTGAGAATGGAAAAAAACTTCACGTAGCATGGGTGTCACAGAGTAGGTCAGCATTTTCATTGCCCATCCCTTGTTACCCTTGAAAAGGTGGTGGTAAGCTGCCTTCTTGAACTGCTGTAGTCCATGTGATGTACATCTTCTTGAATGTTGTTAGAGCTGCACTCATTCAGACAAGTAGAAAATATTCTATCACACGCCTGACTTGCACCTTGCAGATGATATGCTCTTGTAACCACAGTTGTAGCCTCTGATCTGCTTGTGTGGCCACAGTATGACTGGTTCAGTTCAGTTTCAGTTCGGGGTCAATGGTAGCCCCCAGAATGTTGGTCGTGCACAATTCATCCAAGGAAGGATGTGCTGGTCTTGGAAAGGGTCTAGAGAGGTTCACAATAATGATCCCTGTAATGAAGAGCTTGTCGTATGAGGAATGGTTGAGGACTCTGGATCCATATTCATTGGAGTTTAGAAGGATAAAGAGGATCTTATTGAAGCTTACAGAATAGTGTGGGTCCTGGCTAGAGTAGACGTGGAGAAGATGTTTCCACTAGTAGGAAAAACTAGAACTAGAGGGCACAGCCTCAGACTAAAGGAACCATCCTTTAAAACAGAGATGAGGAGTAATTTCTTCAGCCAGAGTGTGGTGAATCTTGGAACGCTTTGCCACTGAAGGTTGTGGAGGCCAGGTCATTGAGTATCTTTAACTTAGAGATAGATATATTTATTAATAAGGGAGTCAGGGGTTATGGGGAAAAGGCAGGAGAATGGGGATGAGAAAAGTATCAACCATGATTGAATGATGGAGCAGACTAGATGGGCTAAGTGGCCTAATTCTGCTCATACCTAACAGCAATGCCATTGTAATACACCATGGGGTGATTCTCCCAGCTCACTGCATTGCTGGAATAGTGCAATGGGCCAGGAGACTCAAGCGGCGACAGTTTCATCCGATTCCCCTCTGGTCACTACTGCCTCTCCACGTCTCCAGCCACTGGATATCCGGCGCTATTAGCTCCATATCAGAAATCACCTTGGAATTGTATAAATTAAGCTTATCATTACTGCAGCTTCTGGGCCTGCTAGCGTCCCCCATCCCTCCCACCAGCAGGGTTCACATCAGCTCCCCACTCTCTTCCTTTTCAAATACCTATAAAAACTCTTACTGTCCATTTTTACATTCTAACTAGCTTCCTCTCATACATTAATTTAATCCTCCTGGTATGAACCAACTCAAGAACAACTTCTTCCCTGCTGCTGTCAGACTTTTGAATGGACCTACCTCATATTAAGTTGATCTTTCTCTGCACCCTAGCTATGACTGTAACAATACATTCTGCACTCTATCCTTTCCTTCCCTATGTACGGTATGCTTTGTCTATATGGTGCGCAAGAAATAGTACTTTTCAGTGTATATCAGTACACGTAACAATAAAAAATCAAATCAAAATCTGTTAGTCATTCTCTACCATTCTTTATTTTCTCAGCGCTGAATCACTGGAGTTCTGGAGAACAAGAGGAATCTCACTGAATCGTATAAAATTTTGACAGGACACAGACTGGATGCATCCTCTGGCTGGAGTGGGGTCTAGAAAAAAGCACACAGTCTCATGGTACAAGCCGGCCATTTAGGATGAGATTAAGAGAAAATTCTTAGTTCAGAAGTGGTGAACCTGTGGAATTCTCTAGCACAGAAGGCTGTGGAGGCTAAGTCACTAAATATATTTAAGAAGGAAATAGATTTCTAGACACTAAACATGTCATGGGATATTATGGGGAGGGAGTGGAGTTATGATATTAAGATAAGAGAACAACCCTTATCACGCTGACTAGTGGGGCAGGCTTGAGAGGCCAAATGGTCTAGTCCTACTCCTATTTTCTATGTTTCTGTGAACTTTAGTTCCCATAATTACACCTCGCCAACACTGCAAGGAATTCCGCTTGTATTATTCTGTCTGTGATTAAAAGATCAAAAATCAAAGTCCTTACTTCAGATTGAAAACAGCCACTATCAATCATGAATTATTTCTTTTCATACCAACCAAATAAACTAACTCAAATTAAATTAGGGGCAGAGTGAAAACAGCCCAGTTCATAATTTGCTCATTTCAGATAGACAAACAGATTTCAAAACCAGATTTTAAATTCCAGCACAGTTGGGAACATCATTATAACAGTTGTTTCAATCCATTCATCAATTGTAGTTCCAACTCAATTCTGTCCTCTCAAATTAAGAAGGGGGTTGGGTAAACTGGGGGACACTGATTCCCAGTTGGACTATCAGAGAAATGATATTCAATTGCCTTGCAATTAAAGTAAAACAAGCTTTCTTAGCATGCTGTAATCAACCTAGGAGCATCACAGCTGATCTTATTTTTACCTTTGGCATCAGAAACATATATGTAGCATTGGTTGAAGGTCCCGTGCTGTGAAGAGATCTTGTTTGAACACTGGAAACATCAATGACATTTTCTTCCTTTGGACTCATGCTGAACAATCACTGAAACAACTAAATGATGACATCAACAAGTTCCATCCCACCATCAAACTCACCATGGACTACTCTCTGGAATCGGTTGCATTCTAGGACACACGCATTTCCATCAGCATCTCACTGTACTGCAAGCCCACGGATAACCTCGCAGTGCTCCATTTCTCTAGGTTCCACCCTAAACACATTAAAGAAGCCATCCCCGACGGACAAGCCCTCCGTATACACAGGATCTGCTCAGATAAGGGAGATAACAATAGACACCTCCAGACGCTGAAAGATACCGTCATAAGAGCAGGAAATGGTGTTCGACTCATCGCTCAACAGTTCCAATGCACCACAGCAAAAAACTGCACCAACCTCTTCAGAAGACAAACATGGGACACATCGTCCAGTACTTCTCTGAAGCAGAGAAGCTACAACATCTTCTCTGGAGCCTTCAACATGTCATTGATGAAGACGAACATCTCGCCAATGCCATCCCCATACCCCCACTTCTTGCCTTCAAACAACCACACAACCTCAAACAGACCATTGTCCATAGCAAACTACTCAGCCTTCAGGAAAACAGTGATCACAACACCACACAACCCTACCAAGCAACCTCTGCAAGATGTGCCAGATCACTGACACAGATGCCATTGTCTCACGAGAACACCATCCACCAGTTACACAGTACATATTCTTGCAACTTGGCCAGCATTATCTACCTGATATGTTGTAGCAAAGGATGTCTCGAGGCATGATACATTGGAGAGACCATGCAGACGCGACAACAATGGGTGAATGAGCACCGCTCGACAATCACCAGGCAAGACTGTTCTCTTCCTATTGGGGAAAACTTCAACGGTCATGGGCATTCAGCTTCCGATCTTCGGGTGACCGTTCTCCAAGCGGCCTTCACGACACATGACAGTGCAGAATCGCTGAGCAGAGACTGAAAGCCAAGTTTCTCAAACATGAGGACAGCCTCAACCGAGATCTTGGGTTCACGTCACACTATCACGTCACACACGACTTGCCTGGGCTTGCAAAATCTCACGAACTTTCCTGTCTGGAGACAATACACATTTCTTTAACCTGTGCTTAATCCTCTCTCCACTTACATTATCTGTACTTTTTAAGACTTTATAAATCTATAAAGATTTCCAACCATTATTTTGTAAACTGAATTTGTGTCTTTATATACCCTGTTTGTGAACAGAACTCCCACTCACCTGACGAAGGAGCAGCACTCCAAAAGCTAGTGGTTTTTGCTACCAAATAAACCTATTGGACTTTAACCCAGTGTTGTGAGACTTCTTACTGTGTTTACCCCAATCCAACATCAGCATCTCCACATCAATAAACATTTGTCAGCCAGCAATGCCCATGTCCCACGAATTAATTAAAAAATTTGAACAGGTTTTCACAACTTTGTGCAATTTTATTTTCTGTGGACTTCATGGCAACTTATGAGTTGAGAGACATCAGCTGGAATTCTCCAGGCTCCGAGCTGCATGTTTGTGGCTTAGGGTGAGGGGAGTAAGGTATAATTTGGATACTAGAGGGAGTTTTTTCACACACAGGGTGGTGGGGGTATGGAATGCGTTGCCAAGTAAAGTGGTGGGGGCATGCCCTCTGGAGTTATTTAAGAAATACTTAGATGGGCACATGAACAGAATGGGAATAGAGGGGTATAGAAAACTGATTTAAAATAGGGATCATGAGCCTTGGGAGTCCCTGGGAAGGGTGTAAATAGACGATGATATTGATGTATTTGTTTTTATCCTACAGGTGCTTTGGTCCACCTTGTTGTCTAACAAGGGGCATACACACGATGGGTCATGAGAGGGCTGCTCTTGGAATTTTTTTCGAGAGTATCCTAGTGCTTCACATCGTTAGTGTACGCTTGACCTGGACCATTTGATGGGCAACACGACAGCTCAGTGACTATCGCTGTGCTGTGCAGATACATGGATTTGGGCCTGTGTCTGTGGGAGTTTGCGCATTCTCCCCGTGCTTGCGTGGGTTTTCTCCGGGTGCTCCGGTTTCCTCCCACATCCCAGAGATGTGCTCTTAGGCTAACTGGCAAAACAAATTCTCTCTAAATTGTCTCAAATTTGGTTTTTAATCCATAGATCTATAAACATTGACAAGGATCATGGGTTGAGGTGGGAACATCGGGGTGGCGGCACAAGCTCGTTGGGCCAAAGGGCCTGTTTCCTGTGTTGTTTTTGTTCTTGTTCTTTGTTTCCTGCCAGCAGGAGATGGCACGTTTTTGGCTAACAGCGGGATTCTCTTGTCCCGTCGCGGTCAGTGGGAATTCTCATCGACGTCATCCCACACCGGTGGGAAATTCACAGATGGGGTTGTGCTGCTGGTAGGACTGGAAAATCCCAACCACTGATTTGAACGAAAGTCTCAAATGAGGAAAGCAAAGTATTTTGTCTGGAAAATCTCACAATATTCAGCCAGCCAGCATTTGAAGAAGAATAATCATCTTTTTGTTATATGTGGCACACTATTGGGCAGCACGGTGGCAAGCACTGATGCCTCACAGTGCTAGGGACCCAGATTCAATTCCAGCCTCGGGTGACTGTGTGGAGTCTGCACGTTCTCCCCTTGTCTGTGTGGGTTTCCTCTGGGTACTTCAGTTTCTTCCCACAGTGCGTGAGATTTTGGGGAAACAGCCTGGATGAAATTATGGTTGGTACAAACTCAATGGGTTGAATGATCTCCTTCTGCGCTGTAGGGATTCTATATGACTATTCCAATTTGCTAATGACAAAAGATCACCAAATAATTTCGGAGACATTAGCAACTGTTTGCTCAATTTTGTTTGAGACTACCTCCTCACCTGAAGTTGTTATGATTTGCTGGAATCAAGGTAGATCCTAATCCACTTCACCATCCACTGATAGAGTCAGTAAGTGTTCTTCAGAGGGTGTCTTGCTATCTCTTCTTCTGTACACTCCCAAAATTCCAGAGAGTTCTGCATTTAACTGCATTGTTTAAAATGGCTCTTGATGATAAGTCCAATTCACAGAGGATTATTTACTTTTACATTCATTTTAGATACGATTGTAGTGTCGGGCAATATACAAATAATGTTGGACTGAGTACCGTACCAGCCACATGTTGTGATGTGAGCAAGTACATAACCCAGACTCAGGGGTCAGTGTGGTATTGAACCAAGACAGGAAAAGACCTAACCATGGAGATAGCTGCTAGTCTACACCCTTTGTTGTACAATAGTTCTACTTGTTAATAAAGACTTACAATTGTTGTAGACTTCTTTAAGAGAGATTATTTTCTGTAACCAATAGCCTCGCAACAAAGATTTGTGTGCTATGATTTTAGCTTTCTGAACCTCTGCCATCAATTACTGGTCGGAGTTCTCCCAAGAGGGAAATCACATCAGTTCTCAGTGATTAAAGACTTAGTATCTTCTTGCTCCCCCTATCCTCCATTCCCCAGCCACCCCATCTCGCATCCTAGTTATCCTCGAAATTGTCTCTGATAAACAGCTGGTGAGGGGAAGAATGGGGCCGCAGCAGAATAAGCATGGAGATGTTCAAGTTAACATCCCAACCACACTCCATCCCCTTTTGTCCTGGGGACTTCTGCTGGACATACGATTATACTCCAATACAGGGTTCTGATTTAATTTAAAATGACCAATTGGGCAGTGCAGAGGCCACAGATGCTCTTCCATTCAGGGAAACTAGGTGGCAACAGGAAAAGGCCCAAAAGGGCAACTAGTAAATTCATTATTGCAATTCAAGGTGAGCATCAAGGCTCCCCAGGGATGTAAAGGGTAATGTAGTTACTGACCCCAGTGCCCATCCTTGAACTACCTTTCAATCAGCCATGTCAGCCTCTGGCCAATAATCAAGAAAGCAACTGGAATATTGGCATTTGTTGCGAGGGAAATGGAATGTAGAAGGACGAAAGTATTCCTGCAGCTGTACGGAGCCTTGGTGAGACCACATCTGGAATACTGTGTACAGTTTTGTCTCCCTATTTGATAAAAAACAATATAATTGCTTTAGAAGATCAGAAAAAGTTCACTCAATTCATTCCAGGGATTATGGGCTTATCCCACGAAGACAGGTTGTAGAGGTTGGGTCTATATCCAGTAAACTTTAGAAACATGAGAGGAGATCTTATTCAACGTGTACAATCCTAAGGGACTTGACAGGATAAATGCCAGCAGGGCATTTCCACTTGAGGTAGAGACTAGAACTCGAGGATGCAGTTTAAGAATAAGAGGTTTATGGTAAAGACGGAGATGAAGAGAAATCCTTTCTTTCAGATGGTTGACCTTCCTTGACTTACTTGATTGACCTTTTGACTCACACCGGGTGTGATTTAGGGAGTGCAGCAAGTGCTTGGTTCCATGGGTGGGTGGGGTGGAATGCTTAGATATAGGGTGGAGGATGATAGACAAAACAGTTTTACTCCTTTATGGGACTTGGGTGTCACTGGCTGGCCAGCATTTATTGCCCATCCCTAGTTGCCCCTGGAGAGCAGTTGAGAGTTAACCACATTGCTATCAGCCAGATCAGGTGAGGATGGCAGATTTCCTTCCTTAAAAGACATTAGTGAACCAGATGGGTTTTTCTGACGATCAACAATGGTTTCATGGTCATCAGTGGATCCTTAATTCTGATATATTTCATTATTTTAGTTAGAAATTAGGAATGCCTCTATTTCAGAGTAAATTTGTCAGATGGTTTCCTGTTCAGCACAATAGTCCAGTACAAGTTAATGACAATTGAGGGGTAAATTCCTTTGCTTGGGAAATTCTGAGAGGGATTTCTCAGCGCATCTTTGGGGTACTCCCAAAATCTGACACTGGATAGCCAGGAAGTTTGAATCATTAATACTCAGTTAATTGTTTTGCTCCAAATTGGTTGATGCCTCTATGTCGACACTTTTTCATGCCCTTGCTCAAACTTCTTAAATTAAACTCAAATGAAAGTCAACAGCATTTGTGTAATTAGCCACAGAGCAAACACAGTCTGGGAAAACTAAGGTTCTCAAACCATATTGAATTAACAGATGTCAGGGCTGGCAATAATACAATTACTCTTGATATTCAAAAGTTACAGAGGAAACATCAGCTGAGGATGCTGCTCCTGATCCTTACACAGAGCCCCAGCTAGAAGTACTTGGCTACATCCATCATTAGAACTCAAGATCAGGCTCAACTATGATTCCATCATTCTTAAATAATTTGTCAACACTCACTGTCAAGGCTTAAGCAGAAATAATGGACATCTTTTTTTTGCCATAAACATGACAAAGTATAGAAAAGATCCCCCTCAGGAAGGCATCAACATCTTTATGAAAGGAGGGTGAAGTAGAAAAACTTGACACGAACCAAACCAATACAGGTAAAAAAAAACAGTAATGTTCAGCTGCCTTCCACCTCTCCTTCAACACTTCATTGCAACAAATAATTAGCCCTTACCTCATTTGCAAATATTGGCACAATTGCACAGGTTTTTCAATCTAGTTCATTCTAGATAAGTGGCTTTAATTTCTTTGATAAACCTTTATGGTACACAATTAATCCATTTTGAATGAGTGTCAAGTGTTCTTCTTTGAATATGTGTCTTTTTGTGTCGTGAGGCAGATTTCAGAGCTTTGGAACATCCACAACAATGCTGTTGCTTCAAACTGGCACTGTGGCATTTTATTTCTGGATGCCAGACTTTCCTGCACAGATGAGCAAGAACTACATAGGATGGCAATATGCTGCAGAACAAGATGAAAGACAATAGCCGCCTCTGGCAGTAACATTTATATTTGTCCCAACAGGGTGCTTTTGCTTCTGCATGCACCAGCAAAAAAAAACACTTCCTTTGGGTATCTTTCAAAGTTTATTTATCTGTATCACAAGTCGGCTTACATTAACACTGCAATGTAGTTAACATGAAAATCCACTAGTCACCATACTCCGATGCTTGTTCAGGTACACTGAGAGGGAATTTAACATGGTTAATGCACTTAACCAGCACATCTTTCGGATTATGGAAGGATCTTGAGCTCTAATGATGGTCATAGTCAAGAGGAAACCCACACATCACAGGGAGAACATGCAAACTCTGCACGGACAGTGACCCAATCCAGGAATCGAACTTGGGACCCTGGTGTAGTGAGGCAGCAATACTAACCACTGTGCCACCTCTCACTCTGGAGTCAGGGGCTAACTTTACCTGCTTCTGCACTCTTTCTGATTTCCCCCGCCAGTCATTTTAGTGGAGAGAAAAATCACAGGCATGCAAACTCACAAGAAAATAACCCTGGCTGGCATCCCCAGAAGCTTATTTGGTAGTAAAATGCCACTAGCTTTCGGAGCACTGCTCCTTCATCAGGTGAGTCCAAAGCTGGCATCTCCACATCATGATCTGCAGAAGCACCAGGACAGTGTCATTAAATTTACAACATGGGGGAGAATAAAGCAATTTCAATCAATTAAATGTTCTTCAACAATTGCATTACCATTGTCAAATAGTACTTCATTAATAGTTGGTACCTAAAAACTCTGATAAGGATTCAATTTTAAGGATTAAAATTTTCTTACAGAAAAGGAGCAACATATACTTGTATTTTCCAGAAAAATTATATTGGAAAACAAAAGACAGGCCAAATAATTGCTAACAATAATACTCTGTTTTGTTTGGAGGAAGTTAGGCTCAAAGGCACTGAAACTATGTCACAAATCCTCAAACTACTTGGTAATCCTTGTAATCGAGATACTGATTCAGCAGATAACAAATACAAATTCTCTCCACACAGAAATACACCCACTTACCTCAACCAAAGAATTTAAGCCTTCGCTGTTGTTAAACTGCCAGAGGTATCACAGAGATTTAACACCCAAAACCACACACCTTACCAGTAAAAAGGACTCATTGGCTTATCCTCCTCCGCACAATGATCTGCATTTATGTAGTCCTTGCTCGTAACACAAACAAAACTTGTTCACTGATGTGATTATCAAACAATATTTTACATCAAGTCAGATGTAAAAAGGTATTATTAAGACACAGGCTTCATCAAAAAGGCAGGTTTTGACCAGTATTTGTTAAAAAGGGAGAGAGAAAGGCAGAGGTGCTCACGAAGAGAATTCCAGAGTTTAGAGCCAAGCAACTGAGTCATTAAAATTTGGGATGAGCTATAGGCTGGAACTGGAGCAGTGCAGGGATTTGAAAGTTTTAGAATTTTTAACTTGAGGCAACATAGGTGAGCAAGTATGATGGTGATGGATGAATGGGATTAGGAAATGGGCAGGAGAGTTTAGATGAGCTCAAGTTTACAGAGAATGCAAGCTGGGACGTTGTTCAGGAGGCAATTAAAATAATTAAGTCGAGAGGTAACAAAGGCCACGGGTAACAGTTTCCAAAGTGAATGAAGCTAGGTGATATCAGAGGTGGAAATGGATGATTTTCACAATGGAAGACATTCTATTGATCAAGATACTAATATGAAGAGGGGCGTGGTGGAGGGAGGGAGGGAGCATCCCAGGAGAACACTTCCAGCCCAATAATTGTATCCTAATGCATTTAAACTAGTCTTCATCTAGTTCTCTGTAGGCCACCGATAAGAACTTGATCAAGCCAGGCACAGCGGGTTGGGATACTCGCATTGGGTTTGATGCCCAGCAATAATCCCATTTTGCCACTCAAGCCTAATTCAACGAGCCATTGTGAATCCCAATTGAGCTAGAGGTCTCAGAGAATTGCTCGTTTAAAGTATATTTAATAACACAAAAGAGAGAGCCAGTGAGTAAGCTCATATTTGGTCATCTGAATAATAAATAAGCCACTGCACTTTATGGAAAACAGGTAGTTCATCTGCTCCTGGCCAACCTTCCACCACAACAAACATGTACAAGCAAATGAATTAGAAGTAGGAGTGGGCCACTCAGTCCTTTGACCCTACTCTGCCATTCAATAAGAACATGTCTGATCTGATTGTAACCTCAACCCCACATTTGCCTTCCTCTGATAATCTTTCACCAACCTGTTGATCAGGAATCTATCTAGCTCTGCCTTAACAATATTCAAGGACTTCCACTGCCTTCTGAGGGACAGAGTTCCAGAGACTCACAACCCAGTGAGAGAAAACAATTCTCCTCAAATCTGTCTGAAATGAATGATCCCTTATTTTTAAACAGCAGCCCCCTAGTTCTTTATTCTCTGACAAGAGGAAACATCCTCTCACATCCACCCTGTCAATACCTCTCAGGATCTTAAACACAGCCAAACAGATTAACTGTAAATATGTTGAGTCCTACTGTGTGCAGTTTAGCTATTGATTTATGGAACATTTGGGCACAAGATAAAGCACAATATGAATGCAAGTCCTTTCTTACAGATAACCAGGTCTGCCATGGAAAAATTATCATTATTCCAATCTTCCGCAAACAGTCACCTATCCACTTGTGGTCATGACAACCAATCACCTGAGTTGCTGAAAGTCAATTAGCTTTATTCCAGTTTAATTTAGCCGGAGCAGATTTATGCAACAGATCAACTCACTGCCTCAATGGGTTACATTCAACTGAGCTTCAGATGCATACAATTTCCTTTCCCAAGGCCACTAGAATTCAAATGATAAATAAAATAGTCCAGCTTTGAGTACTTCTCATTTTATAAGATGTCACATTACTTGTACTGTAAATGTATAACCAGCCATTTTCACATAAAAATGTAACAATTTGGAGTGTCTCACAAATTCTAAGGTGAAAATCAATGGTCTGAATTTGGTGGTGAGCAGTAAATGATCATCACTCAAGCTCTTGATCACCCACAGATAGTTTGTGGGCACTTCCACAGTAACCTGTAGTCATTCGGAGATAGAAATAAGTTTTTTTAAAGTTTATACATGAGCGTCACAAGTATGCTTACATTAACACTGCAATTAAGTTGCTGTGAAAACCCCCTTCTCACCACACTCTGGCACCTGTTCAGGTACACTAAGGGAGAATTTAGCATGGCCAATGCACCTAACCAGCACGTCTTTTTGGACTGTGGAAGGAAACTGGAGCAAACGGAGGAAACCCATGCAAACACGGGGAGAATGTGCAAACTCCACACAGACAGTGACCCAAGCCAGGAATCAAACCTGGCTCCCTGGTGCTGTGAGGCAGCAGTGCTCACTACCTTGCTGCCCTAATAGCACAGCATCCTCTACAGGGCCTATGTGAACAGCATGTCTCGTCAACCAATCAGACCAAAGAATCTTTGTCATACAGCACCTAAACTAGGAAATATAAATTAGAATATTTAATCCAAAGTAACGTCTTTACAGAAAGTGAAATAAAGAACAATGAGACTAGTGGAGACAGGGTGAGCAACCTCCCGGAATTTCTAGGACTGTCTTGGAATTTGGCTTTCCATTCTTGTTCCAGGTCCCAGCGACAAGGGATGGTGTTTGTCCTGGATTTCTCATGTCTGAATCTTTCATGAGTGTGCATGCACATGTGCTGCTCTGCATGTGAAGGCCTGAACCCAAACAGCCACAAATGTGTGTGGAGGGAGCATCGTCACAGCAGATGTGTAGATTAGGTTGGGAGCCAGACGCATTTTTAGAGCAGATAAGGTCCTGTTAAATGTCTTCTTCTGTAGTTTTTTTTTCCCCTAAACGCCCCACTCTTTAAATATGAAAAAAAACAAGAAGAAGCTGTCACTGATAGCTTAGAAAAAACCTCTGCTGGACTGTTTCAACAGTGTGGAGATAATTCCATGCACCTGACGAAGGGGCAAACCCTGAAAGCTTATGAGTTTACTATCAAATAAATTGGTTGGACTTAAACCTGGTGTTGTCAGACTTCTTACTGTTTCAACAGGCCAGATGGTGTAAGTTAGATAAAAATACGCATTTGGTCAAAGAGGTTTACAGCATGGAAACAGGTCTTTTGGCCCAACTTGCCCATGCTGCCTTTTTTTAAAACCCCTAAGCTAATCCAATTGCCTGCATTTGGCCCATATCCCTCCATACTCATTACACCCATATAGCTTTCTAAATGCTTTTTTTAAAAGATAAAATTGTACCCATCTCTACTATTACCTCTGGCAACTTGTTCCAGATACTCACCACCCGCAGCGTGAAAAAATTTGTCCCCCTGGATCCTTTTGTATCTCTCCCCTCTCACCTTAAACCTTTGCCTTCTAGTTTCAGACTCCTCTACTTTTGGGAAAGATACTGACACATCTACCTTGATTATACCCCTCATTATTTTATTGGCCTCTATGAGGCCACCCCTCAGCCTCCTACGCTCCCAAGAAAAAAGTCCCATCTATTCAGCCTCTCCTTATAACTCAATCATGCAAGTTCAATAGGCGTCCAACAGATGTTCAGGGGTGAAGTCCAACCTGGCAGCAACATTCTCAGGCCTGATTTCAAACACTGGTCATGACTTATGGGGTTGACTGCCTCTCCACTCCCATGGTTCCAGCAGCACCTGCCTCTGCTCCAAAATTATTGCAGCAGACACACACTCTCCTCCCATACCTCACCAATTGGTGGTGTCCCTTATTTTTTCACCCAGTGTTGGCCTTGGACAGAAATAGAAGGGAATTTTAAAAAGTCAAAAATATTATTTCAAAAATCTTCAACAATAATTGATTCCAGGTTTGAAAAGGCATATGAGGAATGGCTGAGTAACTTAGGCTTGTACTTGCAAGGGTATAGAAGAACGAGGGGGGATTTGGTTAAAGTACATAAAATACTCAATGGGATTGATGAAGTAAATGGTAACCAAATGTTCCCCTTCTCGGACAAGAGAATCATAGTTGTAGAGTTGAGGCTGGGGGTACGTTCAAGAAAGAGAAAAGGAGAAGCTACTCCACACAGAGGGTTGTGAATCTGTGAAACTCTCTGCCCCAGATGTAGATGTGGATGTAGAGTCAACGGATTCAAGAAAAAGATAAATATTTGATCAAAAGCAGGACAAAGGGCTAAAGGGAAAAGGCGGGAAGTGGACTTAGGATGAGATGGAGATCATCCATGATCATATAGAATGGCGAAGCAAGCTCAAAGGGCTGAATTAACCTAATCTGGCTCCTAATTCCCATGTTCCTATGAAAGCTGAAGGAATAAACTTCATATCTGTAAAAGTACATTTTTAGCACAAAGGTTTGGCAATAATTGAGATATTCATTCTGTTAAAACTTCACTATAATTGAATGGACAGCTCTTTGCTTCTGCGTGTTACGTCAGTTTCTTGCGGGTAAGTACCACAACTTCAAGCCCTTCACGTCTTTGAATGCTGAATCTCTCAAGTACTAGTGTGGCAAAGCTTGTAGAGGAGCAGGGAAACTGGAACGATCACATCCCAAGTTAACTGTGCCTGCTTGGACACCAGAAGTTGCTGTCTGATTTACTCCACAATAATGGGAGTACCGATAGCCTTACTGTTACTAAATCCAGACCAATGTCAAGAGAAAAGTGCATTAATTTTTTGAAGGGAGAGTGCTTTAAGGAAATACATCAGAAATAATGTGCTGTAACTTTCCTTCTAAAATATTTATGCATTCAACATACATACCATAAGGTAATTAAACTATGCAATTCAATGCCTTCTGGCAACTTGGCATGCGATTTTTATTTTAAGTAATGCCATATACCTCATTAAGCGAGGTGCTGAAGTACCCAAATTCTTTCAACTTCGCAGCAACTTTCAAAGGTGCAGATTTACTGTCAAAATGATCGGAGGGAAAAGATGATCAGCCAGTCTGCGATGCACTATTTTTATCACAGCAAGATGTTAATTTTCATACAAGAAGACAAAGAACGTCAATAATATTGATGCAAATTATCTGAATTACTATGCAAATGACAACACATGAAAAAGATTAATCTGGGAATAAGAAACAGTCTGACAAACAATTTTGTGACAAATGTGAATAACTCGAATCTACCATTGTAAATTCCACTAAGGGTTAATTAGCTGTGTGCATTTTAATTAACTCAATGTAGAGCACTCAAAGATACAGCAACATGACAATTTCTTGCATAAGTACTACAGACATAGTACCAGGTTTGCATGGAGACTCCACAGACGTTTATTAAATAGCAGCCAGGAGGCAGACAGACACAGAGATCCCACCACCATTCCTGACTGAAGGTATTTTTGCTAGTTGGGGTATGGAGCAGGGCATGATTCAGGCAGGAAAAAAAGAAGAGAAATCGAAACTCAGCCCATTTGAACTTTGTGCTGATTTAAAAAAAATCCCATTCTGATTGTTGCAAGGACCTTAACTTATAATATAAGGGTCATAATTGATAGAGCAAAAGGTAAATGTGCTTGAAGAGCAGGTAAGGTCTGATAGCTCAAATAAACCTTGACTGGACTGCTTCAATTAATAGGACAACTGGTGTAGTCATGCAATTTCAATAAAGTATTTGATGACCTTTTCCCAAAGGTTATTGTTATGTCATTATGGTTACTTGGCTGAGTTTAAAAGCTCCAACTTCCCAACAGGGGGATCTGAATTCACAGTTTGATTGATAGTTTAAAAGGGCTATTAAAGTTCTTTCCTGCTGGTATCTGAATAGAAGGGTTTTTTTTTTCGTTTTCAGAAGAGATTAACTGCTTGAGGTTTAAAATATTTGAATAGATTTCAGAAATAGATTTCAGGTATTTATGAAAAGGAAGTATATTAGATTGTTCAAAATTTGTTTTTCATCTCTACATGGCTCCTGAGGTCTACCCTTGATGGATACCAAAGAGGTGGGTGGAGGGAGCATGATTTGCCATTGAGTTGGCATGGGGACTATAGGGAGCATGAAAGCAGAGTATGAGGGCCGAAAAGCTTCAAATGCAACCAGGGTGCAGCCCCAGAGAGCTAAGGTGGATCTTCTCATCAACCTGCTTCAGAACTCTCCCGCTGTTTTGGCCACTATACTCGGCTCCCAGAATCAGCAGGGTACCCCCCACACCCCAATATTAGTGAGAACACTGAATACACTGGTGCACCATTAACCGAAACAGATCCAAAAGGGAAATTTCCTAACTCGGTGGCAAAAATCCAGCTCCTACCTACCCTAAAATTTCCTGCTGTTACGACAGACCATTGAGTGTTGAAAACTATAATCGCTGCACTCCAGGCTATACTATCACTTAGTTAATTTGTGTATATCTTCCTTCCAGCCATTCCCCACTTCCTTCATCTTCCTTGAAGAAGTAACATAGCTGGATAAGACTGTAAGGATAAGTACAGAGGACCAATGTCATGTGGCTCATGGAAACCTATTATTTCCCCACCCCATCACAGCATGACACGAGTCATTTTTATGACATTCTAGGACATTCATGACATTAATCACACACTGAGGAAGTGCTGACTGACATCAGTCCGAACCTTTCTTTTTATCAGTTTGTAGTTCTTGGTCTATTATTTTGGTTCAATTCAAAATAGGATTCAGGATTAAATTGTCCTGCCCCACATTATATCTTCAATATAACCCCTCTCTTAAAGCTGAACAATTCAAGATTTCCTAACTTTTCTTGCAACTCAGTCCTGACATAAAGGACCAGCCTTTTTGCTCCACTTCCAGGATTCACACATCTTGTTGTCCATTAACAAATAAAACTGAATATAACAGTAAGGCCAAGCCTTACCACCCCCACCATCCCCGCCCCCCACCAGGTTCAGCCTCAGCATTAGAACCACAATTTCTTCTATTGTAGCTCTGTCGCATTGCAAGTGAAGTCCCAGTTCCTGTCCCATTGTTTGCCCGTTCCATCAGGCATAACACTATGTCCACATTTAGTTTATCTAATGGTGTTTCATCAGACATGGCTCTCTCCCCTCTTTTGTTTATTATCCACTACCACCCCTTTATAAACCATCCAGCTCCCTCTAAAATTCATAGCCAGCATCATAGAATCCATGCAGAAGAGGCCATTTGGCCCAACTGGTCTACACTGACTCTCTGACAGAGCATCTTACCCAGGCCCTCTCTTCTGCCCTATCCATGGCTAATATTTGTCATGGCTAATCCATCTAACTTACACATCTTGGTACACCAAGGGGCAACTTAGCATGGCCAATTTACCTACCGTGCACATCTTTGGACCGTGGGAGCAGACAAGAACACCCAGTGCTAACCACTGTGTCATCATGCCACCCATTCGTACTTCGCTGGCCACAACCATCCGTTCTTTCCATCTAATTTCATCCGCAATATTGTTCAGCACAGTGGTCAACGCTGTTGTCTCACAGTGCCAAGGACCCAGTTTCAATCCCGGCCTTGGGTGACTGCCTGTGTGGAGTTTGCGTGTTCTCTCTGTATCTGCATGGGCTTCCTCCGGGTGCTCCAGTTTCCTCCCAGCTCTCAAAGATGTGCAGGTTAAGTTGATGCCTAGGTTACAGAGCATTAGCAGCATAAAAATGTGGGGTTACAGGATACTGACTCATACCCAGGCTACAGTATTCCTTGGGTATGAGTCGGTGCAGACTCAATGGGCCAAATGGCCTCCTGTTGTGATTGAAATACCCTCTCATTTATCTTCATAGTACTTCATTCCCTGGTAGGTACATTTCGAGAATGATGACATTTTCCTTATCTCTTTATTTCAGCCCCACCTCCCTGATCTATATACACACGAGCACATATCAGTTTATTCACATTCCAAACTCTCCTACGTGGTCTGACACAGTACTTTCACAAGACGGCCATTTTTTTTTGCATTGAGCTTACGCAGGCCAGTATGAAAAGTGCAAAGAAGCAAAACAATCACACTAGTTGGAGCAAAAGCTTAATTAACTTAAAAAATGATTAGAACTTCCAGTTCTGTTGCAAAAGACATAGAAAATAAAGAATGACAAGTAGTTTATTCCAACTACGGTGTGATAAACGAAAACCAATTAGCAATGTACAGGAATGTACAATTTAATGTGCACTGGTATGAAATGTGACAAGGTGACCATGCAATAATTAATTCACCAAGTCAAATCATTACATGGATTTGTGCTTTATTAAAGACTTGAAATTAAGTCATTATGGCACAAAAGAGGCCATTCAATCCATGCCAGTATAGAGTCATACAGTGCAGCAAAGGGCTTTTGGCCCATCCAGTCAGCATCAACAATAACTATTATTAAAGTTGCATGAATACCATTTTCCAGCACTTGTCCCATATCCTTGACTGTTATAATACTTCAAGTTCTCATCCAAAAACCTTTCAAAAGCTGTATGAGTTCTAGTCTCCATTACCTCCCCATGCAGATTCCCACCATCCTCTGCGTGAAAAAATATTTTATCAAATTTCTGCTGAATCTCCTGTTTCTTTACCAAAAACAATTGCCCTCTCATTGATTGACTCCTCAAACAAGGGGAACAGCTGCTTCCTATTCACCCTGTCCATACCCCTCATAATTTATACACCTCAAGTATGTCCTCCCCCACCACCCCCTCAGCTTTGTTTGCTCTACAAACAAAGAAAACATAAGAACATAAGAAACAGGAGCAGGAGTAGGCCATCTAGCCCTTCGAGCCTAATATTTCAATAAGATCATGGCTGATCTGAAGTGGATCAGTTCCACTTTCCTGCTTTCTCCCCATAATCCTTAATTCCTTTGTCTGTCAGAAATTTATCTACCCATGATAATCCAAGCCTAGCCAATGTCTCCTTATGGCTCAAATGCTCCATTCCAGCCAACATCCTGGAGAACCTCCTCTGTTTTCCCTTTCATGCAATAATACCCTTCATATAGTGAAGTGACCAGAATTGCACACACTCCACTAGCTGTGGCTTAACCAACATTCTGTACTACAACATTCCCTCCTTGGTCTTCCACTCTATGCCCCTAACTGATAAATGCAAGAGTCCAATATGCCTTCTTTCTCTGTAAAGCAATCCAGTCTGTTTCATTCTCTTGTCCTATCCCAATCATCCTCAAATCTTTTTTCCCCCCAAATGCTCATCTAATATCCCTTTGAAATTATTCATCACCTCTGCATTCACCACCCTCTTAGGCAGTGACTATTTCACTTTTGATGCAGTCGCTCAGGAGTTAAACTAAAACTTCAAGAAAGCAAGCCAAATGTTACTTTAAACCCAAAAGATCTCCTCAGTTCAAATTCATGCAGGGGTATTAGTTCACCAGGCTACCAACAGTCACCAGTGTCACTGAATCAGCAATATTTCCTGCGCGAGCTTGCCCAGTGTTCAGCTACGGTGGTGGGGGAAGGAGAGGCAGCAGAGTCAGAAGATCAATGAGACAAATTACCTCTTCCCACCCCAGATGTCATCAGCTAATTTTTGTGGTGGCCAAACATCTTTGCAGCCATGTATAAAACTTATTATCCTACTACCTTCTGAGATTAAATGCCAAGTCGGTGGAGGAGCTCCCAGATTTTCCATTTCAAATATCATGCTGCAGCATCTGAAAGCATGCACAAAATCTACTCTATAACTGCATTTGGAAGATTCTCTTTTCCCACTGTGTCAGTTGTGGCTCTGTGTGTAGCATTCTTTCCTCTGTTAAGGTACGAATAAGAAACCCTAAAGTATGTAATGAGGCCCAACAGTTTTGCTATTTTGGCATTAGTGTGAGGATAAGGTATTTCACTCCAGGTGTGATTCTACTGACACAACAGGAAGCTTCTATCAAAACGAAGTTTATTTGATATAATAAATGAATTAGCTTAAATTTTACCATTGAAATACTTAAACATGACCAGATACAATCTTAACTGCTTACCTATCTCTCTTAGTTCCAACTGAAACAATATCTCTCTGATAGACTTAAACCCTTCTTCAAAATCACTTAGCACCTCACAAGGTTACATGCTTGCATTTGAGCTGCCAGTTCTCGAGCCTCCAGTATATCTCCAAAGAGAGAATTCTCCTAGCAGGTCCCAAACAGCAGCCTCCAGAGAGATTCAGAGACACCTCTTGCTTCTTTCAGAACCTGGCAGTAACTGCCTATTTTTCACAGCAAGCAAGCTCCTCTCTTTAAGCATATGACTTTTTCAATTAAACTCTACTCCGAAGCCCCAAGAGAAAAACCAAATAAACAAAAATGCATTAACTCAGATTAAAACAAACAAATCCCTAGCTAAAATTAACCAGCACTTTCAGCTATTTAGTGCCTGGACAAATTGGCATCATGTTAAACAAAGCTGAATTTTAAATATACTTCTCACAAGAAACATGGCATTAATACATTTCTTAAAGGCGCAGTATGATCATCACACCTCTGAGTCAGAGATGTGGGTCTTTGTCACTCGCAGGGGACTGAGCACAGGAGTCTAGGTTGGCACTCCAGCGCAGTTCTGAGAGAGTACTGAACTGAAGATGTGGGTGTGGAGATGGGTGGAAGAATGGACAAATGGCCAGACATTTAATTGTGTCCCTGCCCTGTCACCGTGGATGTCTTGAATAGTGCAGTGGAGTTGAGTTTTCCCTGGTTTCCAGGCCAAAGCTGTCCCTCAATCAACATCACCAAAACAGATTATCTGGTCATTATCATACTGCTGTTTGTAGGTGCTTGGTGTGCACATATTTTTCCTATATTACAACAGTGATGATTTCAAACAGGATTTAATTGGCTGTGAAGGAGACTGGGATGCCTTGAGGTTGTAAATCGTACTTTATAACTACAAGTCTTTCCTTTGGTCAATAACAAAATTAGATTCCAATCAGTCTTAAAGTTTAAACCTCATGCTTTGGTTTGCCAAAAAATTTGAGTTGATTTATTATTGTCACATGTGTGCAGTTAAAAGAATACCACTTGTGCACGATACAGATAAAGCATACCATAAAGAATGAAAGGAGAGTGTGCAGAATGCAGTGTTACAGTCATAGCTAGGACATAGAGAAAGATCAACTTAATGCAAGGTAGATCTGTTCAAAAGTCTGATGGCAGCAGAGAAGAAGCTATTCAGGAGTTGGTAGCTATGTGATCTCAGACTCTTGTATCTTTTTTTCTGACAGATGAAGGTGGAAAAGAGAAAATCCAGGGTGCATGAAATCCTCAATTATGTTGCCTGCTTTTCTGAAGCAGCAGGAATTGTAGACAGAGTCAATGGATGGAACGCTATTTCACATGATGAACTGGTCTTCATTCACAATGCATTGCAGTTTCTTGCAGTCTTGGGCAGAGCAGGAACTATACCAAGTTGTGATACAACCGGAAAGAATACTTTCTATGGTGCTGCTGTAAAAGTTGGTGAGAATCGTAGCTGAATCTAAGTTTTAACACCACACACAACAGTTCCAATTTTTTTTTGTAAAAATGTACTTTATCCATAAAAATTCATTCTGTTGCTGTGAGTGGAGATTTGAAAGAGTGCCATATTTTCCGTTCCCAGCAGTAGCGAAGCGTGCAAAACCAAGGAATTCCAGCCATTGTAAACAAGACAACAAGGTTCAAATTATAAAAATCGTTATTTTACAGTAAAGTCTCTTCAGTCAAGTCAACAGTTGCAACGGTAATTTTAAAAATGTGGATTTAGAGTCTGCCGTAAATACAACAATGCCAATTATTATAGTATCATAGAGTCAGTCATAGAGATATAAGGGATTATGGGGATAGGGCCTGGGTGGGATTGTTGTTGGTGGAGACTTGATGGGCTGAATGACTGCCTTCTGCAGTGTAAGAATTCTATGAATAGGTTATCTAGTCATTTATCACATTCCTATTTGTGGAATCAATCTGCGTCCAAATTGGCTGGCATATTTCCTGCATTACAATAGTGACTACATTTCAAAATACTCTTGGCTGCAAAAATACACTTGGGGCACTTGGAGGTCATGAAAGGTGTTATATAAATTTAAGGGGTTTTTTTTGCTTTTTATTGCTGCACCTATACACTTTACAAACTGAATATTTCATTACAAGATAAACTAGATTTAATTGGAAACTTATTTGAGATATTCAATACAAATAACCATGAACACAAGCTGATGTTTGTCAAGTGGCTACCACGTAAGTAGGAATAAAGTGACTCAGAGTATATATTACCTAATGCACTAGGGAGGTTATGTAACGGAGAGCCTTTCAAATCACTCAGCAATGATTTGTACTTCTCTCAGGACAGTTCGGATTGAGCTATTAGTAATTAGTTGTAAACAGATATGAGGCACAAGGATGCTGACTGGAAGCAGATTTCTACTTGACAGTACTGAGCCCTTCTGTTGGAAAGTTTAAACAACAAAGATGTTCAATAATAATATTAATGCTGAGTAAAACAATGGCAATTGTGGAGAAAATACATTAACTGATGACAAAATTGACATTAGCGTTTCTATTTATAGTCTTATGTGTTGTTGTAGCAAGATAACATTATTTTGTAAATATTGAGTATTTGATTAAATTAAATATTATTGATTTAAAGGCTGACAGATGGGGGTGTGGTATGCTGTGTGTGTTTCCCACCTGGGAAAGGGGAGTGTACAAGAGGCAAAACACTGGGGTCCCCTGCCCAATGGGGGCCCAGACTCAACCTCATTGCAAATTCGTGAAATAGAGAAAACAGAACTGGTCTCAGTGTGTGTGGGGGAGGGGAGGTGCAGGAATTAGTCTATCCGTGTGCATGTCTATTTGTGGTAGCCAATTTAAGTATAGAAAATTCCTACGAGAAGCAATGTGATAATAACCAGATAACCTGATATTTTTAATGGCATTAGTTGATGAACAGATACTGCCCAGGACACCAGGGTTAACTACCTTGTGCATCTTCCAATAGGGCCACACAATCTTGCACGTTCACCTGATGGGGAAAGCTGAGATTAACATCTTATCCAAAAGGATGATTTATACACAATAGCTTCATTCTGGAAATCTGGATCTAAAACAACAGCAGCAGCAACAGGCACATGGGACACTACAATCTACAAACTCCTTTCCAAGTCACATACCACTCTGATTTGGAAATATCTTGCTGTTCTTTCACAGTCTTGGGTTAAAATCATGGTATTCCCTACCTAATAGGACTGTTATCATGTGGATTGCAACAATTCAAGAAGGCAGTTTACCATCACCTTATCAAAGGCAATTATGAGGTTGAGCAATAAATGCTCACCTTACAAACAATAAATATGCAATAAAAGGCTCTAAAGAAATGTAAATCTGCCTTTCCTTTTTCAAAAATAGCTCAGTTTCTATCTTTTCAAACTATCAAATGAGCTGAATTTTACCAGCCATCGAGAGACAGGCTAGGAACCAAGAAAGCTGACAAAATGGTAGCAGAAGGTATCAGGAGGAAGCCCTATGTCTTCCTGATACCATGGATATTCTCAGGGTTGGAAATTGCATCAGTGTAGCTGACCAGTGGCCACAGGCAGACAGCCAATTAAACTGGTCAAATAACTACCATTTCCTTCCAGAAATGTAGCAACTAGGGGATTTTCACAGTAATTTCATTGCAGTGTAAGCCTTATGAATAAATCCCTACAACACTGTAGTAGAGTCAGGATGAGCCACTGTCATGTGGGGCGACTGCAGAGGAAACAGTCTCCCCAGCAGCAATGGCCCATCCTGTGGTGCTGACACCACCATTGGAAGTTTCACCCCTCCCATCATCAGGCCCTGCCTACCTGGCCTTGAGGTTGCCTCAACACTGAGATGCCTCCTTCTGCCTACAACCTCCATAGCAACTAGCAGCTACCTTTACCGGATGTGCTGTTGAGACTGAAGAGACAGACCGCTATTTGAGTTAAATGCCTCTTGCTGACCGAACATCCTCTTCCCTCCCTCCCCAGGGTCCCACCAACCGTCTGCATAGGACTTGGAAAAATTCTAGCTTTATGACATCAATGGCTGCTTCATCCACCACTTCCCATTGCTTTAAACATTACTGCTCAAAGTAACCTCACAATAGATCCTGAAGTGCAAGGATGCCAGATAGCAATTTTACCAGGAGTCGCACCATTTTTGTTCCAAGGATCAAAATGTCAATTATCTGTACAGGGAATGAATTATCACTGGACAAACATCCATCACTGAAAAAGCGTTTGACATTTTCACTCTGTGCAAAATGATGGATTTGCATTACAAAACACAGAACTAGATTACAACTTATATTCAAAACTCGGTACAGAGCTTGCTGAACAACTGTAATTTGTGTTTGCAGATGGAACAGTTTTCAACAATAAATGGGTGGCACAGTGCTGCTGCCTCACAGCATCAGGGACGCGGGTTCAATTCCAGCCTCGGGTTACTTTCTGTGTGGAATTTGTATCCCGTGTCTGTGTGGGTTTCCTCCAGGTGTTCTGGTTTCCTCCCACACTTAAAGATGTGCAGGTTAGGTGGATTGGCCATGCTAAATTGAGTTTAGTATCAGGGATATTAGCAGGATAAATGCGTGGGATTACGGGAATAGGGTCTGGGTGGGATTGTGGTCGATGCAGACTCAATGTGCTGAATGTCTGTACTATCGGGATTTTATTCTTCTATAAATAAAAGTGGCAAGTAAGTAAATTAATTATGGAAATTGCACTTCTCGGATGCAGTAGAAGGGCTAAGTTGCAAAAGGCTAACAGGATTAAACAAAAACTTGATACTTTATTTACTGTGCAAACCTTATTCTCATTAATGGGCTTGCTTCCATATGAAGTTTAAAATGTTTCCATCGGGTAAGTGAAGTGGGCATATTTATACTGGGTGGTAATGGAGCAAACGTCATCACCTAATAATAATCTGATTTGGCCTAAGGGGTATTTCACAACAGTGCCTTGCTGTAATATTAGAAGAATTATCCTTACAATTTCTGTCATGATTTATGTAGAATATTGGATGCTTTAGAGTAATTATGAAGTGGTAATCTGATCAATAGGTGCAGATAATGTTACAACAGAGTGCTGCGCTGAAGCTATATATAACCATCAAATTTGGTTTACACATTGAAATCATCCCCAGATATCAGCTATTGGGCACGCAATGTGTACATGGCTAGAATTCTACATCAGAGCTTCATTCCACACAGAATTAGTACAAGTCAAGAAAACCGATCGTTGCTATATAATTGCTGCAGATTTTAAAAATTTAGGCACAGTCTGTATTTAATTTCTGGCAAATTACATAAACTCTGTCGTACTCTTAGTAATCAAATAGGATTTAAAAGTTGAAGCTAAAAGATTTGCCTTCATCCCGTGGGTTGTAAAGACCATTATCAAATTCTGCCAAACAAAATAAGATACAGATGTGTGCAATATTTTGACAGGAATGTCAACTGTTCAAACGCAAATGTGTGTTAAATATGTAGCATGTGTCATCACTTCTAATAAACTTAGTTTTCTAAATAAGTTTGCAACAGAAATCAATAACTATTAAAACACTAAATTCATTGCCAGAAAAAACCAAAGCATACCTCAAAGGCAGTTTGAGTGCTCAATGAGAGATCAAAGGCTTAATATATTGAAATTTATTCATTTTTCTGATTACAGTATCTTTAAGAAGCAAGATCAAATGAAGCTTTCAATTTTTAAAATAAAATCATATTTTCTTCTCAAGTAACAAGATTAAGAGCTAGGTAAAATTCTTGAAAGGGAATTGTGATATGTGTTTTTTTGCAGCAATTTGACTTCTTCTTAACCTCCCAACAGCCTCAAAACTGTAGGATGTTCTCCAGCAGGATGTTGTAATTCATTAATATTTTATGCATAGCTATGCAGAGACAACCCGTCTTCAGTTTTATTGATTTTTCAAAATCATTTTATATATTATTCCTTCAAACCACAACCACCCCCAAGACTAATTGCTGCTGCTTGAAGGTGGACAACATTTTAAAGACAAAATAATGAAGCGCTTGCAAGGGTCATTGATTTTGTCGATTCTAAAATTGTTCCATTTTATTTCCATCACATTATTTCCTGTTCAAAATTATAAATAATCATCACCAAACTTTAGATTTTTCGAATATCTCAGGTGGCACAACTATGCCCATAAAATCACTGAGCCCGGCGCCAACTCTTTGTGGGGAATGGCACCTTTTCTCCTGTGAATCTTAAAGCGGCTTCCTTTGTCACACTAATGCTTTTCAGTTTCACCAGGACAAACCAGTCACAATAGCCATTTATTTTACATTTGGCTCGTCAGCCTCATGTATCACATTCCAACAGTGTCCTTGTGAGCATGACATTTCATTGTTACCATGTGCAACCCAAAACAGCTTTAATGGGCCACAAAGAGTAAGAATCCATATCGTGAACCTGAAACCATTTCCTGTGTCCTATTACTGCAATTACTGCACTTCAGCGCAGCATTAGTATTATTTAACATCCAAATCAAGGGGTTCAACATGAACCTGCTTTCATATTGTGCATGACTAATCACCAGTCATGCAATCTCTTCAGAACTTGACTCATCGCAGCATTGCTTGTGATGCACAGAATAAGGCCAGCATCTGAAACTAGTCTTCTTAATGTAAACAGTAGAGCTTCAGCGCACCTCAAAAGCTTCCATTCCGAGATATATTTTTAAGCATCAATTCAATGTCATCAATATATGTGTTGAAGGGCTTAAATGGTGAAAAATGTTCAAAATGTACAACACAATGGAAATTCCCTTCTTGTGTTATATATTCTAACATCATTTATATGCAGCACATCAAAACTGTTTCCTGCACAGGCAGCACATCAGAATTGTTTCCTATATATTTTCTATGATGTAGAGAAGATGTCCCCCTTTGTGGGTAAAACAGAACTAGAGAATACATGTAAAACAGTCACAAATAAATCCAATTGGAATTTTGGAGAATCTTAATTGCCCAAAAAAAAGTGGTGTTAAGGTGGAATTTGCTATAGGGACATTGAAGGGAAAGCTTAACAAGTACAGAAAGGGATAGAAATGTTGATGGGAGGATCACCTGTACGAGCACAGACCTTTTGGGCTGAAGAATCTATTTTGTGCTGTCAATATTATGCAATGCATAGCATTAAAAGAACTTAAATGTGTGGATAATTTTTAAAAAAATTACAACAGCAAACATTTTAAAAACTCTCTTCATTGAACAGATCCAAGTGGTTCTTTGCCAACCCAAGCATCTGGTCAGAATTACTCCACATTGTACCTTTTTCTGGAGGCAGTGCGTCCCATAAGATGCAATGAGGGCCCAGTTCTGACAACGCTCCCAGATGCTTGGATTTGCGATGATGACCTCCTGGGTAGATTCCCAATTAACACCTTGAGACACCACAGAACCTTTTTTATTTAGCTCTGTATATGGGCATTCCTGATAAGGTTGTAACAGCCCAACACCTTCCCTCCCACCCCCATTGCCAAAAGAAAGTGGTGCTGAGTCTCACTGAACCACTTGATGTGTCAATTTGATGCAATTGAGTAGCTTGCCAACACATTTCAGGGTCAGACACGCCATGGGACTTGAATCGCATCTCAGCCAGACTGACAAAGAACCCCTTGGATTTTTTTATAAGAAAACCTGACAACTTCATGGTTATTTTCACAATTCAAAACCACATTTTTCAATCGGTAAAGCAATTTTGAACACACATTTGCTGCACTGCTAGTTAGTCCTCTAAATTACAAGACTACCAACTTCCATACCCCTTGTCCAGGGATGAAAACAAACCAGAAGTTAGGGGAAACTGATGGTTTTCTGTTTAAAAATGTCTGCAGTCTTGCAGGATAAACCATTTGATGGTGATTCTAGCATTACAAAAATATAAGTTGGAAAAATATAGTCAGAATGTTATACTGGAGCTGAGTCGACATAAAAGACTTAATATGCTGATGTTGAAACAGACCTAATTTTAAATCTTCTGGAATATCTGATATGCAAGGTGACAGCCAAAAGATTGTGTAGGTGGTGAGTGGGAGGGTGGGAGAATTGAATTCTGAGCCCAAAAGACCAACTACCATGAGTACCACTTAAGTCAGAAGTTTGCAATTGAAGCTTCACATCTCAGTTGATGAGAATTATGTGGCCATAATTAATTGCACAGTTCTAGCTTTTTAAAGGTACTCAAGTGAATTTCTACTTACATCTCTGTCCTAAATGATTGTCTCCTTATCATGAAACTAGGTCGCATATTTAAGATTAAGATTCAAGGGATCGGTGCCAGGTCCACTGTCATTTGTCATTTATATTAATGATCTGGATGAAAATCAAGAAGGCATGCTTAGTAAGTTTGCAGATGACACGAAGATTGGTGGCATAGTGGACAGTGAAACAAGTTATCTAGGATTGCAACAGTAACTTGATCAGTTGGGCCAGTGGGCTGACGAATGGCAGATGGAGTTTAATTTACATAAATGCGAGGTGATGCATTTTGGTAGACTGAACCAGGGCAGGACTTACTCAGTTAATAATAGGGTGTTGGGGAGAGTTACAGAACAAAGAGATTTAGAGGTACAGGTTCATAACTTCTTGGAAGTGGAGTCACAACGTTGTATAGAAAGTTGGTTAGGCCTCACTTGGAATACTGCGTCCAGTTCTGGTCGCCGTACTATCGGAAGGATGTGGAGTCCTTGGAGAGAGTGCAGAGGAGGTTTACAGGATGCTGCCTGGTATGGAAGGACTGTCTTATGAGGAACGATTAAATAGACTGGGGTTGTTTTCCCTTGAAAGACGTCGGCTTAGAGGGGATCTAATAGAGGTGTTTAAGATTATAAGGGGTATAGATAGAGTAAATGGTGGTAAACTTTTTCCACCTTCAGAAATGGATAGGACGAGGGTTCATGGCCTTAGGGTGAGGGGAGCTATGTATAAGACGAATATTAGAGGGCAGTTTTTCACACAAAGGGTAGTGGGGGTGTGGAATGCACTGCAGAGTAAGGTGGTGGGAGCAGGCACGCTGGGGCTGTTTAAGGGTCTCTTGGACAGCCACATGAGCGGTATGCAGATAGAGGGATATATTAGGACTGTTTAACTACGGCTTTTTTCCACAGGTACTTCGGTCCATACTTGACCAACATTGAGCATGCATTCGGCAGGTGGTGCGGGTACAGCTCTTGGATGTTGATTCATGGGTTGCCTGGTACTTCATGTCATAAATGAGTGCTTTATGTGGACCATCTGAAGGGCACCATGACAGCTCAGAGACTATCGATGTGGCTGTGCAGACACTTGGTATTGGGCCGGTGTCTGCGGGAGTTTGCGCGTTCTCCCCGTGGTTGCGTGGGTTTTCTCCGGGCGCTCCGGTTTCCTCCCACATCCAAAAAATTCGCTCTTAGGCTGATTGGGAAACAAATTGTCCCTACATTGAGATTCTTCCATATTAGGAATAACCTAAAATTAGAATAGGAAAATGGAATTGTTACTATAAAGTTATGACGGCGGCTCGGGCTCGTTGGGCCGAAGGGCCTGTTTCCCGTGCTGTGTTGCTCTAAACTCTCTGCTCTAAACACAGGTGACAGAATGGTGAAGAAGGCATTCGACGTGCTTGGATTCATTGGTCAGAACATTGAATACAGGAGTTGGGATGTCTTGTTGAAGTTGTACAAGACATTGGTAAAACTTGGAATACTGTGTACGGTTCTGGTCACTATTATAGAAAGGATATTATTAAACTAGAAAGAGTGCATAAGAGATTTACTAGGGTGCTACCGGGACTTGATGGTTTGATTATAAGGAGAGGTTGGATAGACTGGGACTTTTTGCTCTGAAGTAGAGAAGGCTGAGGGATGATCTTATAGAAGTCTATAAAATAATGAGGGGCATAGATCAGCTAGATAGTCAATATCTTTTCTCAAAAGGTATGGGAGTCTAAAACTAGAGAACATAGCTTTAAGGTGAGAGGAGAGAAATACAGAAGTGTCCAGAGGGGCAACTTTTTTCACACAGAGGGTGGTGGGTGTCTGGAACAAGCTGCCATATGTAGGAGAGGCAGGTATAATTTTGTCTTTTAAAAAGCATTTAGCATTTACATGGGTAAGATGGATATAGAGGGAAATGGGCCAAATGGCAGTCAATTGTAGCTAGCTGAGGAGTTTAAAAAAAAGGGTGGCGTGAACAAGTTGGGCTGAAGGGTCTGTTTCCATGCTGTAAACCTCTATGACTCTATAATTCAAAAGAAACTAAAAGTAGACTGAAATACCAAGTGAATACAAGGGCATTTCAATTGCCTGTTTTGTTTGTATGAGTTCTTGATGCAAAGTTGCTGTTTATTGAGTACAAATAAACCAACACGCCAGTCCATCAGTGAAATACAGGTTATACAAAGAGGTTACAGCTACATTTCCAATCTGATTCCTGCAGTGTTAGCAGCAGCTGGTCAGAGTAAACTTCCAAATATGCAGCAATGTCAGAGATTCCAAGCAGAGTACAAGTGGACTGCCATTATACACGTCATAATTTATGCACACACATGTATATTCACACCATTAATCCCATATTGTCAAGTCAGTAACAGAGGGGAGAAACCAAAAAAACCCTAACACTTGAGTCCCCTCCTCAAAGGCCTTTTATAATCTTGATGGACAGAAAATAACACAGCACAAAGACTTCACTAACTATATCTTACAATTATTCTCATTTTCTTCTGCCATCACTCTCCCCATTGCCATCCGACCCACCCCCAGAAATGAGTTATATTAAATCGCAGCCAATTTATACTTACAAAGTACTTTCTTTTCTACCTGAGTTACAGAAAAGCTTTCCATGAATGTTAACTCCCTGACATTTATTATCCACTGCATTTATTTGTATTTAAAAAACATTCTTGAGCATGTATACTGAGGGGATGATAGCAAAGCAGTAATGCTGCCGGACTGGTGATCCTCAGCCTGGGCTAATTTTTCACAGGCACGAATTCAAATCCCACCATGAAAGAATGACAGAATTTTCACAATGGAGAAGGTGGCCATTCAGCCCATCACATTAGTACTGGCTCCCTGAAAGAGCATTCTACCTAATCTTACTCCCCTGTCCTAACCCCATAACCTTGCACACTCTTTCTTTTCAAATATTAATCTGATTTCCCTTGAATATCTCAATTGAACCTGTCCCCACCATTCTCTTAAGAAATTTGTTCCAGACTCCAACCACTTCACATTTTTCCTCACATCACTCCTGCTCATTTTGCACATTATTTTTAATCTATACCTCTAGTTTATAGTGTACTTTTGAGGAGGAATTTCTCAGTATTTATCCTTTCCGTGCAGTCAGGAGCTTGAATATTTCTATCAAATCTCCTCTCAGCCTTCTTTCTTCCAAAGGAAAACTGACCCAACGTCTTCAATCTATCCTCACTGATATACTTCTTTATCTCTGGAATCATTTGCGGAATCTCTCCTGTACTCTCTCCAATGCTGTTACACCTTTCCTCAAAACTGGACCTAGTGCTCCGGATAGGCCTAATTAGCGTCTTATGGAAGTCTACCATGACTGTTTTGTTCTTGCATTCAATGTTTCCCTTAATAAAACCAAAGGTATCAAATGCTGGAAGATCTTAAATAAAAAGCTACTCTCAATAATGATGATCATTAAACTACTGGATTTCCATAAAAGACTATCTGATTCACAATGCCTTTCGGGGAACAAATCTGCCTTCCTGACATACATGTGATTCCAGGCCTATAGCAAAGTGGTTGATTCTTAACTGGCCACAGAAATGGTCTAGAAAGCCATTCAACATTGTATCAAACTGCTGCAGGAAAGTTGAAGAATAATGAAATGAACAAACAACCCAGCATTGACTTAGGCAAACCCAGTCAATCATTCAAAAATTCTCTTTGATAACTTCTAGAAACTTGTGCCAAGATTGAAAGGGTAATCCCAGACAGGTCAAGCAACAGTGAAGCATATCTTATAGCTAGTGCCTCCTGCTTCTCCATCACCATTCTGGGTATATGATATCCCATCGCCAAAACAGATCCATTAGAGATGGCGATGGAACATTGGTATGCAGTTGGGAGGGAATTGTCCTGCAAGGCCTCAATATTGACTCCCTACCCTCTGAAGTTTCAGGGAATCAGTTCAAACATGGGCAAGCTCATTCCCTCCTGATTAGCACCTACTGGTCTCCTTCAAAGGATGAATCCATATACCTCCATGTTGAACAATATTTGTAAGATGCCCTTATAGTGACAAGCGCCCAGAAGATACTCTAAGTGGGAACATCAATGTGCATTATAGGAATGGCTTGATAGCACCAGAACTGACCAAGCTGCCCCAGTCCTGAAGGACATAGCTGCCAATCTGGGTCTGTGGAGAGAGAATCAAAAAGAAGGAAAAGTTTTACTGTCCTCATCCTCACCAATCTACCCATCAATGACAGAACTGGTAGGAGTGGCCAACTAAATTCTGAATTCACACTGTGGATATGCTGTGGAGTATTGTGTGGCACAATCATGTTGCTAAACTGGAAAGATTCAGAATAGATCTAGCATGTCACTGCATTTCGTTTTTGAATATCTAAGAATACTAAAGTGAGTGTATAAATCCAGACTCAGGACAAACAAACAAATGTGGATTTTTATTTCAGTCAATTCTTTCAAAACAACAGCTAGGAAGAGAAGAACACTAGAGAGAAAAATTAGGCAAAAATAAGATTTTAAATGGAATAAATATCAAAGATGTGTAAATGGAAAAAAAATGCTTCCAATTCTTTCATTCTCGTTTTAATCTTCTAAACAAATTGGCTTTATAATCCACTATAAGCAGTTTTTATGCATTGAAATATCTGTATTCTGACATATGTACCAATTGCTCCAGGCATAAAAACCTGTTATGGTGTATGTGGAGATTTGACAGATAGCACATGCTCAATTCTCGCATTTGTACAGATAGCCAGATGGCAAATGCAACCCACCATCAGGATCCATACAAAGTGTGGGAAGGCTGGGGCGCTGAGGGTGGGAAGATAATGAACAAAATGGCCAAAAAGGGCCAACCACCTGTCATCGACGGAAAAGCACAGCACCAAACAGCCCCTGTATAGCGAGCAAAGATTCCTTTTTTTCTCTCACTCTGGTAACTTGCCATCTGCAGAAGCAGGATAGTCTGCAGCCATGAACCAAAAGAGGCCTTATAATTTAAGATCACTTGTTGCTTTTTGTTTTAAATGCTGAGGATAGAAATGAAGGATCATAGATTTGAGAATCAAAGGTGAACACTGGTGAATGAGATCCTTCAACGTAAATGTGTGAAAACAAACAGAGTGCTTCATTTCACATTCAGCAATTTGGTTTCTTCCCACATCATTCGTATTACAAAATACAATGTGCAAACATTTAAGGCACACAAAAATATAATTTGGATTCACGTCAGTATCCTAATCTAATCACAAGGGAGTTGCAACATTGCTATTCTTTTCCTGCAGATGTCCATACTGCAGAGTATTTCGCAACTTTTCACATATTCAGTGAAGCCAATATCAACTTTGACAACTCAAAAGAAAGGAATACAAATCGAACTGAGAGTAATGACAAATTGATGCAATTGACTCAACATTAATGTTCTATTAAGAAAATTACAGTTTGAAGTAAATTAAATTTGGGAATTGAAACAGTCAAAAAAATTAACTTCAGCAACATGTAATTTTCCCATCTCATCACCATCTTCAATTAAACCATAATGTATTGCACATTGCCAAATGGGCAAAATCAGTTCTCGACAGACCAAGCCACTTTTACTGGAAAAGTTAACTAAAGAAGAGCCTTGAATCAAAGAATCCCTGCAGTGCAGAAGGAAGTCTTTGGCCCATCAAACCTGCATTGTTAACAACGCCACCCAGGCCCTATCCCAGTAACCCCACATACTTACCCCAACACAAAAGAGCAATTCAATATGAGCAATCAACCTATCCTGCACAGCTGTGGGAGGAAACTGGAGCACCATAAGGAAGCCCACGCAGACAGGGGGAGAACATGCAAATTCCACACAGACAGACAATCAACCCAAGGCCGGAATTGAAGCCAAGCTACTGGCACTATGAGGCAAAGTGCTAACCAATGTGCCAATGTGTTGCCTTCAATATTACAGAGTTATTTTGTTTTCTTTGAAAAGTTGAATTCAAAATTATTTATTGAGTAATTCTAAATCCCAAACATTCAATAAAAGAATTGTTGTAAAGTGACACACAGAACAAGACTCATCATAACTGGCTCATGCACATTAACTTGAGCAGAGTTAACCTTTAAAGAACTGCTCAATTATTTGACTCTGATGATATGGTTTACTCTTAACTGTTCCCTGAAATAGTCAAGCAAGTCATTCAGTTCAAGGACTATTAGGAATGGGCAACAAATGCTGGCCTTGCCAGTGACATCCGCATCCCACAAATAAATAAATTGAAATGGAGTGGAATTCTCCAATCCTTCCTGCCAGCTGGATTTTCTGTCCTCAAAGTTGACCCTACCTCCCCAAGATCCACAGATTTCCCGACCCCAGCATGAGTAAGGGATGTAAATCACCATCAATTTTGGCAAAACCAGAAGACCCCAGCAGCAGCTAACAGCAAGCTGCCTCTACTGCAGGAAAACTTTCGTGGGGGCAACTGGAAAATTCTGCCCAAGTATTCTCACCACAGCCATTCTCAGCAGTTTGAAAGCTAACAAATAAGGAAATGCACGATGTACTTTGGCAATAAAGTTGGAGAGAGAAACAGTGCAATGCCCTTTTAACACAAATTAAAGACCCCTATTAGGCACCAACATGCATTGTTCATAGTTAAAATTTCCTGGCCTGAGTTACATTTCCAAGGGGAGAGATTAGAAGTCGAGATTTGATTACCACGTGAAAAAGGAAGAAAAATGCACAACTGGAGTAGCGGTCATCTCCAAATTTACTGTGCACTTTCTGAATGTTGATTTGAAGAATGGAAACAAAAAAAACTACATGCTCATTTTCTCATCACAATTATTGTGGGAACCAAAAATTTTTTTTTTAAATGGAATTAACTTTAAAATGTAAAATGCACTGTTGCATTTTGCACAGTACAAATAATTCCCACATGGAAAAAATGATTTGGTAGCAACTATAATTCTTTAGTCAAAATATTTAATTTATAGATAACTGGTTCAGAAATCTACAAAGAAACCCATGTAACTGTTGGCTAACATTTTCTTGAGAAACAATTTCTTCACATTTATCTACTACAAAGCCACTAACAGATAAGGAAACTATAATCCAGTCATGATTATATCCATCTCCAGGACATTAAACAGAACTATTAACTAAGCCTACAGCAATAAGCTGAGATAGATAAGCCTTTTATTAAATGAAAAGACTCACAATATTACTCTGCTTATCAAGAAGTATTTGGTTTAAGGTTTCACTATTATATACTTCCTTCAATTTTAATGTAATAGAAATTGAAAGATATTACAATGGAAAGACGCCACACGCTTCAAACACAGAATTTTATACATACCAGTTCTTCCTTTTAAAAGTTTAGCATCTGTAGATAATATAGGACTAAGTCTTTTGAACATTTCATTCCATCAAAGTCTTTCTTTTTAATGTGAAATTCGAAAGTAATCTTTTGTAAGTTTGATTAGTAATGTAAAGCATATTTAGATAATGCAAGGCACAAGACATGTTTGGCAGTTACATTGTTAAAGAATTCTAAAAAAAACTCTTGCTATCCGTTACAAAGAAATATTCACACTCATTAATCTATATAGTTGATCAACAAGTATCAATCAAGACGAATCACAGAATCCCTACTTTACAGAAGGAGACCATTTGGCCCATCAAGTCTGCACTAACCACAATCCCAACTAGGTCCTATCCCATAACTTCACTTATTTACTCTGCTAGTCCCCATGACACTAAGAGCAATTTGTTATGTCCAATCATCCTAACCTGCACATCTTTGGACTATGGGAGGAAACTGGAGCACCTGGAGAAAACACGTGCAGACACGGGGAGAATGTGCAAACTCTACACAGTCAACCAAGGCTGGAATTGAACCCAGGTCCCTGATGCTGTGAGGCAGCAGTGCTAATCACAGTGCCCCCAAGCTGTCCTAATGTCAGATTAAGAAACTGACTGGCTAGTGGAAAGCCCTCTGGCCACTAAGATTTAGAGATTGACTTTGTATGCATCATGTAATAATACTAATCTTCATAGATTTACCATTTCAGAAAGCATTTACTGATAGACTGTCTAACCAATTATAAACTCTCATTTTCAGCCAGAAAAGCCATCACGTTTTTGAGTGATCCAACAACGCCAGAAACAAAATTGTTATTTTTACTATGCCTTCACATAATAAACTTTTAAGTCAACTTCACAACACACATGCAATGAGTCAAGCCACCTCAACTTTGCAACAAATTTCCAGTTTCCTCCCACAGTCTAAAGATGTTCGGATCAGGCTGATTGGCCATGCTAAATTATCCTTTAATATCAGGGGGACTAGCTAGGATAAATGCATGGGGTTATTGGGATAGGGCCTGGATGGGATTGCGGTTGGTGCAGACTTCTTCTGCTCTGTAGGGATTCTACGATTCTATTCTATGAACATGGATGCGCGTGTTCACCCAAAACAATTTTTTTTTATTACTTACAACATGCACATGATTACAGAAAGGACATCAGCATTTGTTTACTAATACCATACATGACACCTATGATTCAGTGGTAGCCCTCCTGCCTCTAAGTTGGAAAGTCGTGATTCAAGTCGTACTCCAAAGACATCATCACAAAATCTGGACAGAATGACACTCCAAAGCAGTAATGAGGAAGTGCCACACTGCTGCAGGTGCCATTGAGCAAGGCATTGTTCTCAAGTGGACATATAAAGTTGAATTGCAGTATTTTGAAGAAGAGTAGAAGAGTTCTCCCCAATGTCCTGGCCAATATTTACCCCCAGTCTTGATTTTCGGAAAAAAAGATTATCTAGTCATTGTTAGACTTTGCTGCCTTGCTACACTTCCCACTATATTGAATATTAAAACATCCGTTCTGAAGAAATATTCACACTCATCAATCTATAAAGTTGATTGACAAGCATTAGTCAGGACGAATCATAAAATCTCTATAGTGCAGAAGGTGGCCACTTGGCATCGAATCTACCTCACTCAGGGGATTGCTGCCTTTCCTACATTACAACAGTGACAATACTTGAAGAGTATTTGATTGTAAATTGTTTTGGGATATCTTTTGGTCTTAAGAGATACTATATAAATGCAAGTTCTGTCTTTAATTATTCTAGACATAAGTTTCAGTCCCTATCCAAATTAAATCTGAATACAATGATTTTTTTTGCTAAAATAAATCTTGTCCACTTACTTCATCAGTAAAAACAACAAATGCCTTTAAAGAAGCGAGATCAGTTCAGATATCACTTCCAAAAGTTGCTCAACACACTTACTTATCTACATGTTAAATCTGTCATACAGTGGTGGGAAATCTCAGTATATGCTTAACTGACGCCTTAGACTACATTCACGTACACAAATAGTTGACATTGCACAGGTCAATTTTGAATGCCATTCACCTGTACCAATCACAATACATACATAATATCAAGGAATTAAATCACATGGTGATAGGAAGAGTAGACTAAACACTCCAGTTTGAAATTTCAGAGAACTAGAATGATTAGAAATGAAAATTGAGTTCTTCTGTTTTCTGTAAACCAGACTTAGCTTTACATAGCAGCAGCTCAATTAAAAATTCAAGGTTTATTTATATATCTGTATATTAAAAACATAAATGCAGATATTTTTTCGCCTCCAGGAGCAAGAGCCACCAAGTGGCACAGAAGAGAAGGAGAAATGTAAGAACATATTAAGGATTCGTGTGAAATGACAGTTTCTGCAGCTACCCAAAGGCATACTGAGAATCATGAAGATACTGGCCAATGTTCTTTTGCCAGAATGATAACCGGTGACCATTGCTGGAAGTGCTTGTGTGGGTGCCTCTACCTTAAGACAAGACAGGAAAAAACCACTGAAAAAGAAAAACATATATCCCAATCCATTCATCATTGACATGCAGTACTGATTCAGATCTATTATACCAGGACAATACAAAATTTTCTCCTTAAGCTTTGCCACAGCATGCAGAAACCAACTCCAAACCCCATTTTTCTAATCTAACCACATAACTGGATTATAAAAACTAATATTCAAATTGAATACAAGATTTAATCAACTGATGAAGCAACCAAAGTTTGCATTAAAAAGTCGCAGAAACAGCATGTTATCATGTAAAACAAGTATATTTACTCATTTGTGGGATTTTCGCAATAACCTCATTACAGTGTTAGTGTAAGTCTACTTGTGACATGAATAAAGAAACATTACACTTTAAACTCAAGGTGTTCTATTATTTTTGCAGTTTCATGTACAATGTCCTGTCTTTTGCCAAAATATTTCTTCACCAGGGTCATGATTCTCCTTTCTGCCAATGGAAGAGATGACACTGACCGTTGCCAGAATCATTTGGTCAATCGACTTATTGAAGATGTACCAGTCCTTCTAAATTTTTATTTTTGCAAGTGCAATATTACACTCATAAGCCACAGTACACACAGTGGAATAAATTATTAAGAATGGAATTTGAGCTCAAAAAACCTTCGCTCATGACGGTATATAATATTCCACCAGACTATCTGGCTATCTGTATTTGGTTTGAAATCCAAGCAAGTGCACTGATTTATGGATTTTTGTAAACAAATAGCACAGTGAAATACAAGGTTTGTCAGTGTATTCTTACAGATTTTACGAAGGGTTAAAGAACAAAACAACTTCCTTTGCTTCCATTCATGCCATCCATAAGCATCTATTGTCTTATAATCAAAGCTGATTTGCCCCACTGTTATTCTCCTCCTCACTTAAGGACTTCAGCACGTAGCCTCCATTCAAGATTGCCTCGTGACACTGAGAATTCACTGAACACAAATATATTTGTTTTAAATAATAGAATGCAGTTTCTAGAACTATAGGGACAATTATAGAACCCCTACAGTGCAGAAGGAGGCCATTCAGCCTATTGAGCCTGCACTGACAACAATCCATTCCAGGCCCTATCCCCATAACACTATGTATTTATCCTGCTATTCCCACTGACACCAAGGGGAAATTTAGCACGGTCAATCAAGCTAACCTGCACATCTTTGGACTTGACTCAAACTTGTGCCTCAACACACTCTGGTTCAATGTCTTTCCTCAATATGGGATTACTCATTTCACCAAATTCACATGTCTCCTTAGTGGCATTTGATCAAATATTTAACTTGTCTATGCACAAGTTCCCAGCATTTTTTTTGCCCTCTGTCTGCACATTACTGACAGCCTCAACACCAATTGACACTAGAAATTTTACTCATGTTTTTTGTTAACTAACAGTCAAACTAAAAGTCTTCATTTGAGGTTGCTTACAAAAACCAACTGCACACACTACACTTGTCCCATCTTATAAGATCATAAGAAATAGAACATGGACTGCAGTGGTTCAAAAAGGCAGTTCACCACCACCTTCTCAAGGGCAACTAGGGGTGAGCAATAAATGCTGGCCAGCCAGCCATGCCCATGTCCTATAAACGAATTAAAAAGAATAGGCCAATCAGCCTGTTCCTCCATCAATAAGACCATTGTGAGATTGGAACCGACACAGAAATGCATCTCAGCTCCATCTCCCCACATTTGCCCCACATCCTGTAATATTTTCTTCATATTCAAAAACCTATCATTCTCTACCTTGACCATACTGAGCATTCACAGGCAGGAAATTCCAAAGACTCCACAAAATCTCTGAGTGAGAAACATTCTCCTCACTTCAGTCCTAAGTTGCCAACTATTTTTGTGATGTTTATTTATTAGCATCACAAGTAGGGGTTTATGTTCACGCTGCAATTAAGTTATTTTGAAAATCCCCCAGTTGCCACACTCTGGTGCCTGTTCGGGCAAACTGAGAGAAAATTTAGCATGGCCAATGCGCCTAGAACATAGAAGGTAGAACATTACAGCGCAGAACAGTCCCTTCGGCCTTCGATGTTGCGCCGACCAATTAGGAACAAGCAGTGACCCTCTAACCTAAACCGTTCCCTTTTCATCCATAAACTTATCTACTAACCTCTTAAACGCCCCTAAACTTGGCGCATCTACAACTGCAGCAGGCAGGGCATTCCATACCCTTACCACCCTCTGGGTAAAGAACCTACCTCTGACATCCGTCCTATAACTACCACCCCTTAATTTAAAGCTATGTCCCCTAGTGCTAGCTTTCTCCATCCTAGGAAAAAGGCTATCACTGTCCACCCTATCTAAACCTCTAATCATCTTATATGTTTCAATAAGGTCTCCTCTTAGCGCCTTCTTTCTAACGAAAACAACCTCAAATCCCTCAGCCTCTCTTCATAAGACCTGCCCTCCATACCAGGCAACATCCTGGTAAACCTCCTCTGGACCCTCTCCAATGCCTCCACATCTTTCTTATAATGTGGGGACCAGAACTGCACACAATACTCCAAGTGCGGCCGCACTAGAGTTTGTACAGTTGCAACATGACGTTGCGGCTCCGAAATTCAATCCCCCTACCAATAAAAGCTAAGACTCCGTATGCCACCTTAACAACCTTATCGACTTGATTGCCAACTTTCAGGGATCTATGCACATATACACCAAGATCCCTCTGTTCATCAACACTATTAAGAGTCCTACCATTAGCCCTCTACTCTACACATTTGTTATTCCTGCCAAAGTGAATTACCTCACACTTTTCCACATTAAACTCCATTTGCTACCTCTCGGCCCAGCTCTGCAACTTGTCCAAGTCTCTCTGCAAACTAGAACACCCCTCTTCACTATCTACCACTCCTCCGACTTTGGTGTCATCCGCATGCCTAACCAGCATGTCTTTTGGACTGTGGGAGGAAACCCACACAGACACTGGCAGACTCTGCACAGTAAGAAGTCTGACAATACCTTACTGTGTTTACGCCAGTCCAACGCCAGCATCTCTACATCAAGACTCTGCGCAGACAGTGACCCAAGCCAGGAATCGAACCCAGGTCCCTGGTACTGTGAGGCAGCAGTGCTAACCATTGTGCCACCATGACGTCATGTTCTAGATCCCCCAGCCAGGGAAAATATCCTCCTGGCATCAATCCCTGTGAAACCATTTAAGAATTTTACATTTGTTAGATCACCTAGTTTCATTTATTAATTTGTCAGTCACAAGTAGACTTACATTAACACCTCTGATTCTTCTAAATTCTGGGCCAGTGTCCCAGCTCTGTTCAGTCTCACCCTAGTAAAGTGAATTTTCATTGCATTCTCTCCTAAAGGTAAGTACTTCTCAGGTAAGAAAACCAAAACTTCACACATTCCTCCAGGTGTGGTCTCACTTTGCACAAGGCACTGCTTTTTAAGTTAAGTGCAGGCTGTACTTTCAGCTTACTTCAGCAACACTTGGCTGGTCCTACCAGAGTGGCAAACTGCCAACAAGGATTGATTTAAAGAAGGGTGGTCATATTTGTGCTATATATATTTCGGATTGACACTTAAATACGGGTGCATTTGTGAAAAAAATTTCAGTGTTCGAGTATATCAGTTTTTAAAAAATCTAAATTTTTTTCCATTGCAGAATAGTTAATATAGAACACCACTCCTTTAGAACATGACACCCATGCCAACAAATCAAGTAGCAACACATTCCACCAAAATAACCAATTAGTCTGGTCTTAGCAAAGTACAAAGCTTCAATTTTTGAATCCTAAATCATTCGGAGGCCACAAATGCTGCAGAAACTATTTCTTGGAACAGATTTACAGTGAGTTATATATCAAATCATTAGTGGCGCTCTGTAAACATATGGGGAAGAGACTAAAGCCGACTGTGTACGGCCATTGAATATAATCCCGCATATAGCGTTATGAAATTTAATAATCGCCGTAACAATTGGGGTAAAGTTAAAATGAACTGCACCAAAGCGTGACCAATTGATGTTATCACAGCTGCCACCGCAGCCCTGACTTTGGGTTATATTACAGAGCCACAGATTCCAAGTGCGGTCAGTGCCAAGAGCAGATGAACCTCATCAACAATGCCCAACAGCCCCTTAATTGCGTATTAATTTTATGGCCAATATGGCATTCAACGAACCTCAAAGAATCGCCCATTTTACGTTTTCATCTGCGGGGCAATGTGGGGGCAAGACCCCCCTACCAACGCCTTTAAATAAAATCAAATAAACCAGACATCAGAGCGATGAAGCTGTCAAATTTTGGTTTTTCTTTTTAAAAAAAAAGTGCCGCAAAACAAACAGTAACAGTCCAAAAGAGACGATGGGGGTGCGAGGCGGAGATCTTTGTTTCAAGTGAGATGAGCGTAAATATCTGCTTGTTTGTTTAACTTAAAAGGCAACAATGTATTAAACTTTCAGTGTAGCCAACATTTCAACATTGCAGCGCCCGGGGGACTGGGAGCCTGCAGAGATACACTGTTTCAATAATAAAAAAAAATGTGATCACTTACTCTTTTCTGGTCTTCTAGCCCATGAGTTACAGGCTTCCTCTGGTGCCGGCTCGAGTCTGATCCTGTCTCCATTTCCAACATCAAAAGTCCCCGGTATCAGCTCCGAATCGACAGTCCTTGGGTCCCCTCCAATTATATAAATATGTACATAAGTATTTAAAAAAAAACCACACAGCCCTCAAAAAGGAGGGGAGGGGGGAAAGGAATAAAAAACCCCTCGATTTCAGTTCGGTAGTTGATCCTTAAATCTGCCTCCGGAGTTGTTGTCATCCATCCTCACAGACAAGATTTAAACAAATTAAACTTTTCTCAGGCTGGCAATCATTTCGCCCCCCCTTCCTCCTTTCCCGTCCCACCCACCCACCCCCCTTCCCCAGTATCCTACCCACCCTCTTCTCCCCCCCCTCCACCCCCTACCCCTTTTTTTAAAAGGTGTATCCTTTCGGTTTCAATCTACAATGTCTGGTCGGTGTAGGGCAGCCCAATTTCCACTGCGAATTCAGGGCGATTGCCCCCTGCCACATTATTGCTCCAGCATCCTCTCCATTTTATCCAGAAACGTGCCAGCGATGTGCCGAGGGGAGAAGCCGCGAATGTTGTCCGCCACGTTGATCTGACCAGCATCACTTCCCCAGGCCTGTCTTGCTCTCTCTCCCCCCACACTCTCTCTCCCTCTCCCTATATATGTGATCGCGATGACCAATTCCACCCGCCTCCTCTCTCTCCCTCTCTCTTTTCCCCTCCAAAAGAAAAAAAAACACTTGCAGCAGAGATTTCTTTTGTCAGGCGGCAGAGTGCTGCAAGTTTGCGGGCAGACAGATAAATCTGAGGTGAATCTGACATGCAAACGTTTCCCCCTCCCTCCCCACTTCCAATGCCATCACAAAGTGTCTAGAAAGGACAGATTTAGTTTAAAAATGAAATAAAGACCACCAAGCATTGCCCAGTATCAATATAACAGCAGAAAGAGAGAGAGGGTGGGTGGGTGTGTGTGTGTGTGTGTGTGAAGGCTTCAGAAAAGCAAGAATTCCTCTCACACACGCAACAAAAAAATTCAATCAGGTCCTGTCATCCAGAGAGCACGGAAGACACAGCAATGATCTTCAGCTGACACAAGGTGTTCCTATTTTTTGTTGACCAACATGTGGGCTCAAATTTTAAAAAAAGCAGTTCTCTGGGGGTGATGTCTGGAGAAGGAGGTTGCCCCAGTGCTTTCTTCTGCCTCTTCTTCTGATTGTTGTTGTTATTTTGGCAGCGTTGTGTGAATGAGAAGCTTGTGCAAGTTGCCTACCCCTGGCAGTAGGAGAGAGAGGGCGTGCGCTGCTTGTCCCAAAGGCAAGAGGCGTGGGGAGGGGGGGGAAATGCGGACCCAATCGGAGCAACGCCGGGCCCGCCCCGCCCCTTCCCGCTGACGTCAAGGATTGGCGCCTCTGCCTGGCCATTCTGAAAGTGACCCGTTTCCATGGCAACCCCGGGCAACCGCGCACGTGTTTGTCCCCCACACCCCCCTCCTCCACCGACTTCTCCTTGCCTCTCGTCCCTGTTCCTGCCCTGGGTAGGAGAAGAAGGCATGTTTGCAACCCCCTGTCCCACTTAAGCAAAAATCAAAACACACGTATACAACTAAGGACATATATCTGCTGCATTTAGCCCCATACACCTTCCCCTAATACTGTTCTGGGGTGGAGAACAAAGCATTTTTGCAATCCTTTGTCCCACCGTAAGCAATGATCAAAAACCAAACACCTGCATCTGTTATATGTATCCCTCCTCACCCACTTCCCCGCACTATCAAACGTTCCAAAGCGCTATGCAGCCACTTTTGAAGCCCCTTCTCGGATAGTTCTCGTGGATAGGGCTGGATGACTTGCTTCCAGCCCCTGGTCACACAATCATAGAATCTCTTCAGTGTGGAAAGAAAACATTCGGCACATCAACCCTGCACCGACAACAAAATCAGACTGGCCCTATCCCCATGACCTCACATATTTACCCTGCTAATATCCCTGACACTAAGGGGCAATTTAGCATGACCAATCCATCTAACCTGCACATCTTTGGATTGTGGGAGGAAACCTACACAAACATGGGGAGAACTGAAGACTCCACATAGGCACAGAAGCTGGAATTGAACCCAGGTTTCTGATGCTGTGAAGCAGCAGTGCTAACCATAGTGTCATCCTAACCCCAACCCTACATCCCATCTCCCCTGTGCCCTCTCTGATTTACTTTGATTTTGAGATCAATTCATTTTCCCCACTGCTGCGTGGGCCCAAGATCAGTTATAATGTTGGCTGCTGAAGCTCAATGTGAAGCAGCAGTGCTAACTACTGTAACACTAAACAGGTTCTGAAATGGCCCATAGTTCTGAGATAATCCAATGCATCATCTGCAGCCCCACCACCTGGGACAGGTGGTGCACTCGAAAGTGGGTTGTGTGGTTTGTCATGCACATCACCATCCCACCCCACTCCAGTTCTCCACCTTTTCTGCGCAAGATCCCAACAAAAGATTTTCATTTCTCCCAGTGCCATAATGAATGAGCTATTTCTATTTAGGTCAGTTACATGTCTCGTGCATTAGTGGGGATGTTCAACCCGACCTCTAAAGGGCTGCTCTGCAGACATCCCTCAAAACCTTACTGCTGTCCTGCAAATTTCCTGCCATTATTGAGTTTCAAGTAGAGCAATTGCTTCAGACGTACAAATGACATGACCTGTCCAAGTGAGCTGGTTCTGAGTGTTAATGAACTTGAAGCTGGGCAATTTGCTATAGCTGTTGATGGATTGCCATCAGATTTGGAGGAACTTGTGAAGGCACCACTGGTGGTGCATCTCCCATGCAAATAAAGGATGGCATTCAATTCGGTAAGTGCTTGGATGTACTCAACACTAATCGAGGAATATACATAGGTGTTTTCCTGAAAAAGACCTCTTTCTCCTTGCACATCCTGCTGCCTTACAGCGCCAGGGACCCAAGTTCAATTCCTGGATTGGGTCTTTGTCTGTGTGGTGTTTGCATGCTCTCTCCATGTCTGCATGGGTTTCCTCCGGGTGCTCTAGTTTCCTTCCACAGTATGAAAAGACATGCTGGGTTAGGTGCATTGACCTGAACAGGCACCTGAATGTAGCTACTAGGGGAATTTCACAGTAACTTCATTGCAGTGCTAATGTAAGTCTTCCTTGTAACTAATAAATAAACTTTACAACCAGATAATCTGACTTCATTTTGCGGATTAAGGGATAACTGTCAGTGAAGAACACCAAACATCAGACAACAAGATACCAGACACTCCCATTCGAAATTGTGTCATGGGATCTTTTACACCCCTCTGAAAGAACAAGCAGGTTTAACACTTCAGCTAAAAAGACAGCATCTCCAACAGTGCAGCACTCTGTTAAACAGAAAGGTTGATGTCCAGAAAGGAGTCATATTGGACTCAAAATGTTAACTCTGTTTTTCTCTCCACAGGCGCTGCTAGACCTACTGAGTTTTTCCAGCACTTTTTGTTTTTACTTCATGAGGCACAACTGATGGGCTTTGCAGCTCAATTCAAACTCAGTTGGAGTTGTTAAAATAAAATGTAACCCACTTATCATTTTGAAATCTGCTTGCTAATGCTGCAAAAACAGTTTCATTACTTACCAGGAATTGGCAATCTACTGCAGCACAAATTCCTTGATGTTTACAGTTCTCAGTTACCACCACAGAGAAAATTATCCCTCTACTGCATTTGAAAACATGTTGTTCAGCTGATACTCTTTAGTAAAGGCAGTGACACTGTGGTTAGCACTGCTGCCTCACAGCACCAGGGATCTGGTTTGATTCCCGACTTGGGTCACTGTCTTTGCGAGTCTGCATGTTCTCTCTGCATCTTTGTGGAATTTTGTCCGGGTGCTCCAGTTTCCTTCCACAATCCAAAAGACATGATGGTTAGATGCATTGGCCATGCTAAATTCCCACTCAGTGTACCCAAACTGCTACCAGAGTGTGGCAACTGGGGGATTTTCACAGTAACTTCATTGCAGCATTAATGTGATACTTGTGACACTAATAAATAAACATTAACTTTAAACTTTGGGTGGGATTTTATAGCCTTGTTCATCCCGAAACCATAAAATCCCACTTGAGACCAACTGACATTTCAATTGCCCACCTCTTGCTACTCTGATTCTTGTGGCAGATGGTGCAGTTAAATTGCAGCCTTTAAATTTGAGATGTTCACCATGTCAGCCTTTAAGAAGTTTGCAAAACTGTAGAAGTAAATAATATTAAAATGATCAGGAAATTTTAGTGGTTCAGGCAAAGTTTTTTTGGAACTTCTTTGGCATTCATACATTCTTTCAAATGTGCCAAATATATATTGATGTCTTTATTCTACTTTATGGATCATGGTGTATATAGATATACATAGATATGCTAGCTGTAGGTTAGGTTGTACCACTGTCATATATGAGTCAGCACATTCCAGGGATTTGAGCACAAAACCTGGTGTTGAATTATCAAATGTGCCATTGGACGAAACATCAAACCAAGATCGTATGTCCTCTCAGGTAGATACAAAAAAAAATCACACCGCATTATTTCAAAGAAGAGCCGGGAAATTCTTGCTTTTCTTTGGCATATCCTTGGCAGCCAGACTTTTTTATCCATTGGGAAATAATGGAGATGGAAGGATTCCCACCCTGATAGTCAACCCATTGAACATTCCTTCCATCGCAGAAAAGTCTTGGCGTTGGATTTGATCTCAGAGCTTCTGATCCAATGGTAGAGACTTTACCACTGTGCCACAAGGCCTCCTGTTCTTGCTGGTGTCCTCTTTAATTCTCATCCCTTGATCAACTTTACTGAGCAGTAGATTATTTGGTCATTACCACAATGTTGTTAGTGGCAGTTGCGATGGGCAAATGTTCCTGCATTACACTTCACACAGTTCTTAATTAGCTGTAAAGTGTTTCGGGGCATCCCGCAGTTGTGAAAAGCACTACATAAAGTCTTTCTTTTTAATAACTAATGTATCTCTTCATGACATCTCTGTGAATTGTCAGGAAAAAATATGGCAAAAGGAAACCAGCCAAATCAGGAAACAGCGATGAATTGATTAATTAAAAACTACATCTATTAAAATTGTATCATTAAAAGAAACCACCAGGAATAGTAGAAGATGAACCAGCTGATCCTTGGCCTTTGTCTCATCAAGCAGTTCTTACATTCCTATTAAAATATATTTTTGCATGACCCATGGACCAAGCACTTTTCAGAAAGCGCGATTCATTAATTCAAATGGTTACTTTGGGAGGAACAAAAGAAATTTAGAGGAAGGTCATTCAGCCCATTATATCCATGCCGACTCACTCTAGAAATTGAACTTATATATTTGGCTGTACTTTTACGTTGATGTGAGAGTATGTCCTCAATTTAGCAGCTTATCCAAATTTCCTCAGAACTGTACGGAAATGTCAGCCTAGAAATGAACTGATTTTTTTTCACACAAAGAAGAGTGTTTACCAAGTGGCATCAAGGCTTACCATATAGTCATGATGAGAGACCTAAAACTTATAGTATCATGAAATGACTTTTGCAATCTGTGATAACTCGGAACACTTGACTGGAAAGGAACAATATTTATTTACCGAACGTAAGACAAAGCTACAAATGCAGCAAACACAAAGTAGCCACTGCCTTGGACTGCAGTTCAGCAGGCCCAGTCCTGGGTCTGCTTTATAAAAGTTTAGGTTTTGAGTTACAGTTGGGCCAGCCATTACCTGTTACTGAGGGAACCCACACTCTATGTACCCCATAGGAAGATCAATTTGTGATTCCCAATGGTCTTTATGGGGGTTATCACACTCCTATAAGGGGGTTATGATTGGGAGGTCCAGCAGTTACTTAGGTATTAAGGGCCTTAAGGGGAGGGCAGACTAAGTCTTCTGATGGAGGCCCTCCTTTAACACCCCCCCATCCCTCATTCTGTCCAAGATGCAATTATCTTTATTAATTGTTTTCGCCCATGAGGTGTCACCTGCCTGCCAACCTAAAAATTGAGGCTAAGCAGGAAATGGATCTTAAGTGACTTGTTTGTCCAAGGCCACACCGATTCCAGCATAAAATTGCTATTCCTCTTCTGGCCGCTGCAATGTTGTGCCTGGAGTGACTGGAAAGTTACAGTCAGATTGGCTGTCAGATCTCCAAGATGGGACTTCCTCCCAAGTGAGGCGTGGAAGTCCCTCCTTATCCAAATCAATGCTCGCTAGAGAGCTTGCCAACTCTTAGCTCACACCATCCTGAAAATCTATGTTTTATTGAAAAAGGTTACAATATTCATACTGTCAGCGTCATATAGAACAGAAACAAGCCCACCATGTTTCCGCCAATCATCAAATACCAATTCATATTATTCCCATTTACTGGCATTTGTTTGTTAACCTGCTATGCCCTGCGATTTAAGTGCTTTTGCAGATGCTTCTTAAACGTTGCAAGAGAACCTGCCTCCATCACCCTCTCAGGCAGCACGTTCCATATTTACATCACTATCTGGGTGAAAATAACTTTCCACAGATTCCGTCTCATTGCCACTTATTTCTCACTTTAAACCTATGCCCTCTAGTCTTAGATACGTCTGCAAAGAGGATGAGATTCTTACGATCTAGCCTACCCAAGCCTCTCATAATTTTGTATACCTCTATCAGATTCTTCCTGAGCCTCCTCTGCCCCAGGGAAAACAAATGCAATATACTCATTCTCTCCTCATACCTGCAACTTTCCATCCCAGGCATCATCTGGCGAATCTCCTCACCAGTGCAATCATGCCCTTCTAACAGTGTGACAACTAGAACTGCACACAATATTTCATCTGTGACCTGAACCAATGTTTAATAAAGTTGTATCAAGACCTCTCTGCTCCTATATTCTATGTCCTGGCTAATGAAGGCAAACATTCAGTAAGGCTCTTACAATGGGCAATAAATCAATTTTAAATGGATAGACATAGCAATAATGTTGTCCAAATCCAATGATAATGTTCCTGTATTATCTTGTCCTGATATAAAAACCCACCACACTGTAAAACTCCCTGGAGTCTCAACTTGCTGCAATTAGAGGCACTCTATTAATTAATGTCACAGTAGGCTTGCACTGAAATGAAGTTACTGTGAAAATCCCCGAGTCACCACACTCTGGCACCTATTCGGGTACACTGAGGGAGAATTTAGCAAGTCCAATGTATTTACAAGCACATCTTTCAGATTGTGGAAGGAAACCGGAGCACCCGGAGGAAACTCACACAGACAGAGGGGGAATGTGCAAACTCCACAAAATCAGAAATCAAACCTAGATCCCTGGCGCTGTAAAGCAGCAGCGCAAATGATTGTGCCACCATGCCACCCCCACTCGAGAGCTTCTACAGAAAATCTAGGCTGAAGTTTCAGTCAGAATGCTGAGAAGATGCTTCTTTGTCAGGGTGTGGCAAGATTTTAAACTGAAGTCCAATCTGATATTTGAGATACATGTTGCAGTGACACTTTCCAAAAAAAAATATAGGCTCTTTTAGTCATCACCTTTTCTTCAAAATGTTCCCTCATTACTGCTTGTGGGTCGCTGCCATATATCAAGTGTCTGCTGCAATTACATAAATGCCAACAGTGTCTGTTTAAAAAATAATTCACTGGATGAGATGTTTTGGGCATTTCTGCAAGAAGTGAGAAGGTGCAATAGAATGCAAACTCTTTGTTCTTTCATCCATAAAACCTTTGTTATCCCTGTCCCCTTCTTTAAAAAAACATTCATTAAAACTTAGATAAAGGCCGAATACTGTGGATGCTGGAATTTGAATCAAAAACAGAAAACGCTGAGGAATTCAGGATGTCCCTTCCCAGCATGTTCTGTTTTTGCTTCAATAAAACTTGCAGCTTTGATTATGGCTCCTCACTCTTGGTTTTGAATCAGTTTTTGGCTCTATAAAGTGGATTTTACACAATTAAAGATATTGGATGGATGACAGTGGTTCAGTGACTATATGAGGTCTGATAACTTCATGTAAAGGTATTCAAGATTAACTGAAATTTGACTTTGAAAATAATAAGTGTCAAGTAGAAATGATTATAGTCCACGAAGTGCTTTTTTAAATATCATAACTCGTATACTATGGATAAAAAATGAGGAATGAATATGATACAAGGCTGTATTTCAATCTCAGTAATACGTGCCTATGTAGTGCTTATGTACATGCCTGCACATGAGTTCATAATGCTACCGCTTTTCAATTGCTGGAAGGCTTCTTTTTCCAATTTGACTTCAGATTCTCACAAATTCAATTTTTTTTAACATAAACATGAAATCTGTTTAAGAAAATAATTTCTCTGCAATACTTGCAACAATGATTAGCCTCCTTGTCAAACATCACCAAAACTGATTGAACACTTTTATGTTAATATTCCAACTTTACACGTACAATTTTAGATTGCATTTTCATCAAAAAGTCAAATTTTCTGAATATTTTATTCCATTATGTTACTAGCACATTCGGAATACATTTGTTAACTTGTACAGCTGGTACAAGTTCTCTTCTTATGTTTTGTCTTGAAAATTTGATCAGTGTATATAGATTTATGTGCTAATTTTTTAAACTTTGATCAAAGCCTTCTCGCCTAATTTGTGCATTATATAAAATATGAACTGGAACTGAGAGGCTGTATTTCTGTTAATCATCTCTCATGACTGCAAGAACTCATCAAAGCTGTGAATTTATTTGCAGGCCCATGAATGAATTATAAGCTCTGGTACGGTATTGCAGTCTGTCATATGTGGTTGATGGCATCACAATGAAGACAATTTATATATCACTCCATAATGTTCAGTCTATGGGTAAATGCACAATCTAATGCAGTGCTGAGTCACATGGGACTTGGGAAGGTGCTTAACCTATGCTGACCTCTGCAGAGAGATTGGTCAAATTGTAACTGGGATCCCCATCCTACGAGGGCTTACTTCAAAATATTAAGAGGAACAAATGGGGCAAATGGAGAAAAACTATTTCTATTGGCTAGGGACTCTGGGATTAGGAGGAACAGCTTGAAGATTAGAGCTTTCAGACTTTCAAGAGTGAAATCAAGCCATACAAAGCGTATAAGAAGTTTGGAACTCTCTTCCACAAGCAGTAAATAATGACAGGTCAATTGTAAATTTTAAATCTGAAATTGATTGATTTTTATTAACCAGAGGTATTAGGGGATATGTGGCAAATAGGGGATATGGAGTTAAGTCAAAGATCATCTATAATCTTCGTCAATGGTGGAAGTAGTTCAAGGAGTTCAAAGGAGGCTTCATTTTGTTCTTTTGTATCTACATTCCTACCAGCCTGTGTCCATGTTCTTGATCATTAACTAGTAACCTATATTGGGAAATTTGTGTGCTTGTATGTCACAATGAGATTAAAAATACATACTAGCTCTCATTGTTTCCTGTCACATGTAAAGTATATTTATTAGTCACAAGTAGGCTTACATTCACACTGCTATGAAGTTACTGTAAAAATCCCCTAGATCCCACACTCCAGTGTGTGTTTGGGTACACTGAGAGAGAATTTATAATGGCCAATTCACCTAACCTGCACATCTTTGGACTATGGGAGAAAATTCAGAACACCTGGAAGAAACCTATGCAGATATGGGGTGAACATGTAAACTCCACACAGACAGCGACCCAAACAGGGAATCAAATTCAAATCCTTGGTGTTGTGAGGCAACAGTGCTAACCACTGTGCTATCCTCTGGAAGAATGGCCACTTGCTTGGGCCACTGGATGCAGTGAATGTACACATTCAATATCATCAGAAGAGGGAGAGAAGTAATCCGCTATGTGTTTGCAATCCGATCGTGAGAAACTATTTATCTGATTTTTACAATCATAACATTTAAATGATGAATAAATAGCAGATTTGGATTAGCTCACATAAACGCAGTTTACCATATCTTTTACTGTATCTTCAAACACAGAAATGCTTTTGAAACACCTTAAGTAATCAAGTTGTGAAATTTTGTAACATTTGAGAGTAAGTTATTTAAAATGTGAAGAATATATACTCCAAATTACTTCCCACAAATTCTGTTTGCAATGATATTAAATTACAGCTGAAAATCAATGCGGGATTGACGTTGCTTTATTATGTGCAACACAATCTGGGGCAAATCACATTTCCTATTTACTATTGCTCCATCAGAAACTTAGAAGCTAATCTATTTTATAGGATCTATGTACAAATTCATTTTCTAAATCATGTTTTTATTAACTTTTCAAGATATCAGTTAAGCAAAACAAATACTTAAAGCATTTTTTTTACATGAGGCTTGCTGGATGGTTCAATTCCATCAGCCTCTAAACCCTATGGAATTGTCATGTTTAAAAGACAGTCTCTACCTCAGTCTCAATCCCAGTTTGTTCAATCCCCTTTTTTTGGTCTGAGGCGTAGTATTTTTATTTAATTAACTTCTCTCATATTTTTATCCTTAACCAGAAAACCATTTTCTCAAATATGCCATTTTATTAATCATGTAATTGTGCAATGCATTAGAAGACATGATAATAGTTAGAGGGAAAGAAGGAAGGTTGATAAGAGGGCTTGGATTCTTAGATGCTGCTGGGGGTGAAATGGAGGTGGGAAGATATTGAAAAGACCAATGCCAGCCATGTGCCAGTTTCTTGTCATCATAGAATTCCCACAGTGCAGAAGGATGCCATTCAGCCCATCAAGTCTGTACCAACAACAATCCCATGTAGCTCTATCCCCATAACCCTCATGTATTTACTCTGCTAATCTCTTGGATACTAAGGAGCAATTTAGCATCAACCTAACCCACTCATCTTTGGAGTGTGAGAGGAAACCGGAGCACCCAGAGAATTCTATACAGACATGGAAAGAACATGCAGGGAACACTTCAGAAAGCGACTTAGCCATTGACACATAAGCACCAGGACTTCATGGTTTGAGCTATAAAGAGAGGTTGGATAGACTGGAACTTTTTTCTCTCGAGTGTAGGAAGCTGAGAGATGATCTTTTAGAAGTTTATAAAATAATGAGGGGCATAGATCAGGTAGGTAGTCAATATCTTTTTCCAAAGATATTGCCAACATGAGGTGAGGCTATTTTAGATTTGGTCCTGTGTAATGAACCAGACCAGGTGTTAGACTTGGAGGTAGGTGAGCACTTTGGTGATAGTGACCACAATTCGGTTACATTTACCTTAATGATGGAAAGGGATAGGCATATACTGAAGGGAAGAAGTTACAGCTGGGGGAAAGGTAATTATGAGGCTATTAGGTGAGATTTAGGATAAATAGGTTGGAGTAGGAAACTGCAGGGGCTGGGAACATCTGAAATGTGGAACTTATTCAAGGAACAGCTGCTGCGAGTCTTTGATAAATATGTACCTATCAGGCAGGGAGGAAGTGGTAGAGCAAGTGAACCGTGGTGTACTAAGGAAGTTGGTTCACTGGTGAAGAGGAAAAAGGAGGCTTATATAAAGATGAGACATGAAGCCTTGATTAGGCACTGGAGAGTTGTAAATTAGCCAGGAGGGAGCTAAAGAGTGAGTTAAGAAGAGCTAGAAGTGGATATGAGAAGACTTTGGCGGATAGGATTAAGGAGAACCCTAAAACTTTTTATAGATATGTTAAGAATAAAAGATTGGTTAGGGCAAGATTAGGGCCAGTCAGAGACAATAGTGGGAAATTGTGCGTGGAGCCTGTGGAGATTGGAGAGGCACTGAATGAGTATTTTTTGTCAGTCTTCACGTGGGCAAATGTCAAGGGAGTTGAAGAGAGTACTGGAATACAGGGTTGTAGACTAGATGGGATAGAGGTACATAAGGAGGAGCTGTTAGTTATTCTTGAGAGTATGAAAATAGATAAGTCCCCTGGGCCAGATGGGATTTATCCCCGGTTACTCTAGGAAGCTAGAGAGGAGATTGCAGAGCCTTTGGCTTTGATTTTCATGACGTCATTAGCCACAGGTGTAGTGCCGGAAGACTGGAGGATGGCAAATGCTGTTCCCTTGTTTAAGAAGGGGAGTAGAGACCATCCTGCAAATTATAGACCAGTGAGCCTTACTTTTGTTGTGGGGAAATTTTTGGAAATAATTATAAGGGATAGGACTTATAGTCATTTAGGGAGAAATGAATTGATTAGGGATAGTCAACATGGATTTGTGAAGGGAAGGTTGTGTTTTTTATCGACTTTTTTGAAAAAGTGACCAAAGAGGTAGATAAGGCTAAGGCAGTTGATGTCATGTATATGGATTTTAGCAAAGCGTTTGATAAGGTTCCCCATGGAAGACTACTGCAGAAAATGCAGATGCATGGGATTGAGGGTGATTTAGCAATTTGGATTAGGAATAGGCTAACTGATAGAAGACAGAGAGTGGTGGTTGATGGGATATATTCAACCTGGAGTTTAGTTACAAATGGTGTACCTCAGGGATCTGTTCTGGGGCCACTGTTGTTTGTTATTTTTATAAATAACAAACCTGGATGAGAATGTAGAGGGATGGGTTAGTAAATTTGCTGACGACACCAAAATTGGAGGAGTTGTAGACAGTGAGGATGGATGTTACAGAGGGACATAGATAAGTTGCAGAGCTGGGCCGAGAGGTGGCAAATGGAGTTTAATGTGGAAAAGTGTGAAATGATTCACGTTGGAAAGAGTAATATGTGTGCAGAATATAGGGCTAATGGTAGGACTCTTAGTCGTGTAGATGAGCAGAGAGATTTCAGTGTACAGGTGCATAAATCCCTGAAAGTTGGTACTCAAGTTGATAAGGTTGTTAAGAAGTCGTATAGTGTGTTACCATTTATTGATAGAGGGATTGAATTTTGGAGCCGAGTCATCATGTTGCAACTGTACAAAACTCTGGTGCGGCCGCACTTGGAGTATTGTGTACAGTTTTGATCGCCACATTATAAGAAAGATGTGGAGGCATTGAAAAGGGTGCAGAGGAGGTTTACCAGGATGTTGCCTAGTATGATGGGTAGGTCTTATGAGGAAAGGCCAAGGGACTTGAGGTTATTTTCATTAGAGAAAAGAAGGCTAAGAGGTGACCTAATTGAGACATATAAGATGATCAGAGGGTTAGATAGGGTGGATAGTGAGAGCCTTTTCCCTTGGATGAAGATGGATAACACGAGGGGACATAGCTTTAAATTAAGGGGTGGTAGTTATAGGATGGACGTTTGAGGTGGGTTCTTTACTCAGAGGGTAGTAAGGGCGTGGAATGCCCTGCCTGCAGCAGTTGTGGACTCACCAAGTTTAAGGGCGTTCAAATGGTCAGTGGATAGACATATGGATAGCATTGGAATAGTTTAGGTTAGAGGGTCATAAAATTGGTTCCATTGGTTGGCACAACATCGAGGGCCGAAGGGCCTGTACTGCACTGTAATGTTCTACGTTCTATGTTCTATGTTCTAAAGATAGGGGAATCTAAAACAAGAGGGCAGAGGTGTAAAGTGAGAGGGAAGAGATACAAAAAAGGATCAAAGGGGCAAATTTGTTCACAGAGAGAGTAGTAAGTGGCTGGAACAAACTGCCAGAAGTAGTAGTAGAGGGGGGTACAATTTTGTCTTTTAAAAAGCATTTAGACAGTTATAAGGGTAAGATGAGTATAGAGGGATATGGGCCAAACATGGGCAATTGGTATTATCTAAAAAAAGGGAACAGCATGGACAAGTTGGGCCGAAGAGCCTGTCTCCATGATGTAAACTTCTATGACTCTGTGTGCACCCTTTTCATGGATGACCTCCCACCAGACAACACTAGTTGCCACTTCCAGCCTGAAGCTGTCAGAATCACTCTGCCCTTTAACTTCTTTGCCTCTGATTCCTTCCAAAGATCAGCTGTGGACTCTGGTGGCTCTTTACAAGCACCTGCATCTTGCAGGTTACTGATGCCCTATTCGTGGGAGCTGAACAGTAGATCAAGTACACCCAACTCCAGAGTTAACGTCCAGTGGATTTCACCTCCATTACTGTATGAGCAGAGAGCTTCACTGATTGCACCCATGTGGCTATCAAGTCACCGAGTGAGTGGTCAATAAGATTTGTTGACATGGTTCAACTTCTTTAGCAGTAAACTGATCTGTGACCACATCAGGAGCTTCCTGTTTGTGGATGCTGATTTCTTGACAGCTGCTATTATTCCTTCATTCTCTGGCAGTCTAGGCTGCCACACACTCCAACCCCCAGACCACATGGTTTGATTTTAGGGGACCAAGGATATCCTTGAGAAGATGGCTGCTCATCCTTTATGGATACCTGTGACAGAGGCACTACAACTGAAGCCATCAGTTCACTTGGACCATCACCAAACAGGCCCTCAAGCTTCTGAAGATGTGGTTCCAGTTAACAGACCAGTTGGTGCACCTGAATCAGAGGCAAAGAAGTTAAAGGGCACAGTGATTCTGACAGCTTCAGGCTGGAAATGGCAACTAGTGTTGTCGGGTGGGAGGTCATCCATGAAAAGTCATTTACATCTTGCATGGATCTTGTGCACTGTCTGCTGCATTTTCTATGCATTGCACTCTGGGGAGTGTGGGCCTGGAAGATGTTGACAACCACACTTTGTCAGCTCACAGTCTGGTGCAGGTCTGCCTGTTATATGTTGGCCTACTACTGCTACCCTCCAGTTACAGGACTTCTGCACACCACACTTTAGGACAGATATGAAGGCAGTAGAGATGATGTAGAACAGAATTACGAAATTCATTCCAGGAATGAGATTTCTTATTACATAGGTAGGTAAGGGAATCTGAGGTTGTTCTTCTTAGAAAAGAAATGGCTGAGAAGAAATTTGATTGAGCTTTCGTTATAATCCCTGTTGATGTCACAACTCAGCATGAAAGTCCCAGAATGGAACACTGGCTCAAAAGGCAGAATTTTACAGCTTTTTTCATCCTGAAATCAGAAAATGCCATCTGAGATCAATGGACCTTTCCATGGTCCATCCCTTGCTCCGATTCCCGTGGTGGATGAGATGGTAAAATTCACCCTCATAACTATTATGTTCTTAGAAAACATGGATAAGCAGAATAACAGGGCTTGTCAATCAGCTTTTAATAACAGGAGAAAAAAACTCTTATTAAACATGAAACGTTTGACTACAATATAATACTTCTTCCCTCCCACTTATCTTCACAAATGTACTCAGATTTTATCGATAACACAGGTTAGAAAATACATCTAATGCTATAATGTTCTCAATAAATACATACTTTCTGTAACCCAATAAGATAATTGTGTGGTCAGACAATGCCCTTATTCTGAAATTAAGTGGCAGATGTCACCCAGTCAGACTAATGTGGATTTTCCTCACACCCTTCCAGTTGACTATTACACTGTGAGCCAACTGATTGCATTGGACCTTGGCTTCCACATGAATGTTTCCAAACTCCACTCTCGAAAAGACACAACTTAGAAACTTCTTTCAAACACTGCTTTCTCTCAACTGTTCCTAGCAGGGATCCACTTCTCGGATTTCCAACTCTCTTTTCAGCAAATCTTTTGTCTTGAATAACAATGTCCTTTCAAGTATTTTACACAATCTCATAGGTACTCAGTCCCCAACCAATTACTATTTCTCCAAAGACTAGAATGTGGACAGCAACCTTACAATTGCTTCAGATTTCTGACTTTTCTCTAGCCAATTTTCAATTCTGTCTTCAACTTCAGTGAACAATATTCTGCTCAAATTACAGTTCCTGTTTTCCTTTTTACTTCAATCTTTCTGGAAACCTCTCTTCATTCTCTAGTTTCTGGAACCAATTGTCATAGAATCCATGGGATGCCTACAATGCAGAAGGAGGCCATTCAGCCAACCGAGTCTGCATCAACTGTCTGAAACAGCATCTTACCCAGGATCATCCCCTCACCCACCTCGCCCTATCCTCATTACCTTGTGCTTTTACCATGGCCAATCCACCTAATTTACACATTGGATACTAAGGGATAATTTAGCATGGCCAATCTACCTAAACTACTGGACTGTGGGAGGAGACCGGAGCACCTAGAACAAACACATTCAGACATGGGGAGAATGTGCAAACTTCACACAGATAGTCACCCAAGGCTAGAATCAAACCCTGGTGCCTGATGCTGCGAGGCAACATTTCTAACCTCTGTGCCATCATATCACCCTTTAATTTCTGGGAATTGCTTTCTTGCCCATTACTCTGTTTTTCTGCAACTTTGAAAGTCACTGATTCTCCTTTTCTCTCTCTAGTTGCTCAACTCCTTCTGTCTGGGTGCAGTTAAACTAAAAAACCAGGGCGAGATTCTCCAACTATGTCTGCAGCTAGGATTCTCCATTCCCACTGCTGTGAATGAAGATTTGGCTGAGAACCGAATTCTCTGTTCTCCCTGGCAGTGGTGATGGGGCATACAACATTGGCAAATTCCAGCCTAGATCCTTTGCCTAAAGCTAACCCCTGGTTGCTAAGCAACAGTTTGTTTTTTCCCCAAACTGTTGATTATCTTTCATGCCATAAACTTTCTAAGCATAATAGAGACACATTTTAAAATGGAGCCAAGTACCCCATACAGACAAACACTCTTGTTTAACCTGACTATAACTAGAATTTTACTCTTTCTTACATAGAAATGTTCTCTTAAACTCACTTAAATCTACACTTATTTCTAGCATCCAACGAAACAAACATAGGTCACTTAAAACTACCTCTGCTTCTTGATACTTTTCAAAAGCATGGAAGGTCTGGACAGATTCTAAAGGGTCAGAAACAAGAGAATATATATTTAAGATGAATGGAAAAAGGAGTAAAGGCAGCTCAAGGGAAAATCTTTCTTTACACAACAAATTGTTAGAATCTGGTAACATTGACTATGAATGGTGAAACAGAACTGCTTTCAAAGAGGAATTCAATAATTATCTGAATAGAGAACGTTTGCAAGATCAGGGTGGAAACGCAGGGGTTTGTGACTAGGCAAATTGTTCTTGCAGAGAGCTGACATGGACAGATTCTCAAAATTATAAGCATTTGGGATGGCACAGTGGTTAACACTACTGCCTCACAGCGCCAGGGACGTGGGTTCAATTCCTGTTTTGGGTAACTGTCTGTGTGGACAGTTTTACACTGAGGCTAGGGAGCACATTCTCCTTGTGTCTACGTGGGTTTCTTCTGGGTGCTCTGGTTTCTCCTCACGCTCCAAAGATGTGCAAGTTAGATTTATTGGCAATGCTAAATTATCCCTTAGTGTCAGGGGGCTAGCAGGGTAAATAAGTGGGGTTGCAGAGATGGAGCCTGAATGGGATTGTGGTCTGTACAAGCTCGATGGGTGAAGTGGCCCCCTTCTAAAATAGAGGTTCTATTTTATGATTCTTCTGCGATTCATTCCATGATTCATTGTGCCATTCAAGATCCACAACAATGAGGTTGACTCTCCTAACTGCCCCAGAGTAAACCCACTCAGTTGTCTCCAACTTTCAGAAGGCAGCTCGGGGTAGGCAATAATTATGGCATTGCCAATGATGCCCATGTTTTAAGAATGAAAGGTTAAGAAATTACAGAGCAATGCAAATCAGCAACATTCTACAAAGCTTTCAAATGATTGTATTGTTAAAACTGCTTCAAAGAGTACTGCTAAAAGAAAGCTCTTTGAAATTCTTTTCCATCAACGTTTCTGAAAATTGATCAAGGTTTTTTAGAGATTAGAATTTTTGGATTCAAAGGTGAAAGCTTCTTTAATTTCTTTAGCTTTGCCCTTTGCAGTAAAATACAATTAGGTGCTGCTGTGAAGGACTCATATACATACTGGTGGGAAAAAATTCTTATCAGCTATGGAACAGCTTTGAAAGTCATTGATTCTCCTGATAATTATTTTTCTATCCATTTAACATTTTTCTGATTATTTTTCCAGGTACTACAGATACTTTGTGTTAAACATGACTTCAGCGATATTATAATAATTTGCAAAAGTTATGTCTGGCACATTGAAAAGACCACACGTGCAGATATTGCAGCACATAGTGATGTTAAATTTGATCGTTCAGTTATTTTACATTTATTTTAATGGTTCAATTCATGGAGGTATTCTTCAGAAGGATGAGCTCTGAATCCGACAGCCCAAGGTGCTGGTTTTGAGTGGGTGAGGGCAATCAGAGAGGAGAATGCCAATATCTATGGGGTGATGGGAGAAGAGCGAAAACATGAAGGGAGTCAAAGTGGGTTAAAGGCAGAAGAGAACATCACTGTAAATTGAGGGAAAGAGAGAGAGAGGAGATAGACACTATATTGAGGGGCTAAAAACATTGTGGAATCCCTCGGGCTGTATGTTTGACATGAAATGAATATTGTAGGATCAGTGAAGCACCTTGGTGTTATACGGTGTTGAGAGAAATTGATCTGTCTTGTACTTTATGTAGGGTGAAATTTGAGCTGTTACAAAATGTACCTTAACAAACTTTCTGAATAAAATATATTTTTTGAATTGTAAAAATTCCTCCGCTCTCTCAATTCACAATGACATTATTCTTCTCTTCCCATTTTGTACTGACATTCTTCTATTCCACTCTCAATTCAAGTAGGCACCTTGACACCCTCTTTCAAACAATGCATTCCCTCTCCCTTTCATTCCCTCCAGATTATATGGACACTATCCTTCCTTTTCTAAATTCAAATTGACATCCTTCCCCCTTCCTCTTTTCCACATTACTCCAGCTGCTATCTGATTTTTAGGAAATAGAATGCAGATGGAGTTTAATGCAAACAAGTGTGAGGCATTGCACACTTAGGTGATGCCTAAAAGTGGTGTCACAGGTAGATATGGTCATAAAGAGTGCATTTGGAACTTTGGCCTTTATAAATCAAAGTATTGAGTATAAGAGTTGGAATGCTATGGTAAAATTGATAAGACATTAGCAAGGCCAAATTTAGAGAATTGTGGGCAGTTTTGGTCACCTAATTATAGGAAGGATATTAATAAGGTTGAAAACTGCAGAAAAGGATATTGCTGGGATTTGAGAAACTGAGTTACAGAGAAAGGTTGAATAGGTTAGGACTTTATTCCCTAGAGCGTAAAAGAATGAGGGGAGATTCGATAGAGGTATATAAAATTGTGATGGGTATAGATAGAGTGAATGCAAGCTTTTTCCACTGAGGCTAGGGAGGACATGAGTTAAGGGTGAAGGGGGAAAAGTTCAAAGGGAATGTTGGGGGGGTGCTTCTTCACAAAAAGAGTGGTGGAAGTGTGGAATGAGCTTCCAGATGAAGTGGTAAATGCGGGCTCACTTTTAACATTTAAGAAAAACTTGGACGGGTCCACGGGTGAGAGGGATGTGGAGGGATATGTCCACATGCAGGTCAGTGGGACTAGGCAGAAAAATGGATTGGCACAGCCAAGAACTGCCAAAAGGCCTGTTTCTGTGCTGTAATGTTCTATGCTTCTATGGAACCTGCCACACACTGTGGATGGAATACCATGATTCCCCAAAACTGAAATATCATTCTCCCAAATGGTCCTACTCCCTGAAATAAAAAGCTGCAGGTGAAAGCCCAAGTGTGGCAGTGAACAACTAGAGCTGAGAGCAGATGTGAAGTCACTGAATCTAAAACCATGAACCGTAGCACAGAAGGAAGCCATTTGGCCCATCTTGTCCATGCCAGCCTGAGGATACCCAACTGCCTTTCTATCCCCATCTTCTTGAATTTGGCCCATATCCTTATAGTTTAAGCTTTTAAAATGAAGATCCAGGTACTTGTTAAAGGGTTTAGGTCTCTGCCTCCACCACTAACCTGGGGAGAGAATTCCAAGTACCCAGCACCCTTTGCATATTGAAAATTCTCTCTCCCATGCCTTGACACTTAACTTGAATCTTTGTCCCTGCTTCTAGAATTCTCCACCATGGGAAACAATTTTATTCTGTTCACTCTAACTCTTCCCCTCCTAATTATCTATCAAGTCACCCCTCAGCCTTCTTTTTCCAAGGAAAATAACCCCAATCTATCTAATCTCTCCTTGTGACTGCACGTTTTTAGCCCAGGCAACATTCTTGTAAACCTCCTCTGCACCTCTATCCAAAGCAGTTAAGTCCTTCCTGTAATGTGGTGACTGGAACTGCGCACAGTACTCCAGTATTGGCTTCATCAGTGTTTTGTCTGAAGGTGGATGAGCCCAAGTGATTGCCATGCATGGATGGAACTATAGCTTGTACAGGATCCTTTCACCTCTGAACCAATGCTTGAGTCCAGGATGTCTCCTTGCTAATATCTATCACGGCCTCACGTAAATTCAGTCTGGTCATCTCCGAATGGACGTAGGCCCAAAGCGCAAAGCTTTCTATAAATTGTTAAATCTCACTGGGACAGAACTCAAAATGGAAAATGAAAAAAGACAGTTTATATTTCCACAGCTGGATAAGCCTTGTCTGACATTTGGTTCAAGATAAATTTTCAGGTAGGCTCAAAGAAACTACTCAGTATTTTTTTGTTGCTTTGATCAGGATGTTTTGAGTGCTGACATGACAAAATGAAAGAGAAAATGCTCCCAACAGACGCCCCTTGGGACTTAAAAAAAACATAGAAATTATTTATCCTCAAGAGATTTAAATTTGAATTAAAACCAGAGCTAGCTTCCTAGAGTTGATTTTAGCAAAGGCGAGGAATAAATTCAGATGTAACTGTGCTTTTTTGGGTGGGGAATTACAATCAGCTCAAGCACAAAAGCACAGTGTAGTTGTTCCAAAGGGAAAATTGAGGTCATGCTCTTTGAATCTGCCTGCTGTGGTATACGGTAAAGGGAAAGCACGCCAACAATAACGACATCAGTTGTAGCCATCAATCTTCTGGCTGTTGTTTGCTACCTGAGAACCTGTCAGGGTTTATGTGAAATAGATGGATGAAGAAGAAAATGTTCCTTGCCAATAATTACAGATGGTAACACTCATTGCAGTTTTCGCCTATAATATCAGATAATGGGTACCGCAAGTGAATTAAATGACAGTTAGGCATCTAGGAGGATCATAGGGCAAGAAGAAATCACGCCAGAGGAGAGTTAATGGTGAAATGAGCTCAAAGGTTAAAATTACTGCCTTACATTTAATTTATGTTTTTTTTCTACAAAATTTGACCAAACACTGGCTGAAAATATCAAAATATTGTATTGTACCTTTGTATTGGTGTGTTACTTTCATGTCAATTTCTCAATGTCATATGTAAACCAGGAGCGGGTTTTTAGCTTAAAAGGCATTGTCAATTTTAAAATGTAAAAGCAGGGTGCTGCCTCTTTCAGGAAAAGACAACAGCTTGGTGAGCGTCGCTGGTGAAGAAGATCCCAGTTTCGATCAATGGGTCTGCCTTATCTTATCTCAGCCACAGGAACAGGATTTATAAAAGTGAACCTATTGTAAACATTGCACATGAGTAAAGGGAAAACAAGCAGTCATAAAAAGTTGGCAGTTACCAGGCAGCTGAGGAATTGTCGCTGTCCCATACAACATGGCCGTCGATAAAAGGAGTGCATTAATCAGGAGTTTAGATCAAGTACATGTGGAACAAAATCAGCCATAGTTCCTGATTGTTAATCACCAAATGGAGGGGAGAGGTGTCAGATGATGGCAGGATCAGTAAAGTTTATTTATCAGAAGTAAGGCTGACATTAACAGTTGCAATGAAGTTACTGTGAAATTTACCGAATCACCACACTCTGGTGCCTGTTCAGGTCAATGCACCTAACTAGCACGTCTTTCAGATGGTGGGAGGAAACTGGAACACACAGAGGAAACCCACGCAGAAACAGGAAGAATGTGCAAATGCCACACAGACAGTGACCCAAGCCAGGAATCAAACCCAAGTTACTGATGCTGTGAGGCAGCAGTACTAACCACTTTGCCACCATGCCACCCCAGTTTAACCATAATACCCCGACTGCCAATGACCTACTGACAATTTCTGCCTACACTCAGGTATGCAAAATGGTTCTTTGGGCAATCTACCAAGACGACCGTTGGTGACCTTGGTACGAGTCGCCGGAATGATTTCTTGTCTTTTTGGAAAGGAGCAGAGAAAACAGAGAATAATAAAAACAGAAACCAAAAGGGTGTACTTTATCAGCTGACTGAAACTGTAGTCTGCTTTCCCTTTTCCAGCAGATAAGATTGTCTGCTCTCCAGTGTGCAATATCTAATCTCACTTGCATTGAGAAGTCAATATCACTTTTTTAAAAAAAGTAATTGAATTACACACTGTTGTTAAAACATAGCCAGAGGTGCATCTTATCAGTTCAATGTTATGCCACAGAACTAAAAGATAGAGAGGAGTAAATTTTCCCATCCCACCTGCTGCGGGAACTGTAGTGGCAAGGACAGAAAACTTGGCAGACCATTTAAAGGTTCCTTGACATTGGGTGACAACTTCCAGTTTTGCAGCATGTGTGACAAGAAAATCTCACCCATTAGAGTCACCAGTCAGTAAATTCCACATTTCTGGAGGAAGGAATTACCTGGAGACAGTGCTCCCATTAAGGGAGACAATTCAGATATCAATTCAAATTGTCCTGTTCTAGGGTACCACTTTCAACATGAATCATAAAGTTGTAAAGTTTTACCACAAAAAAGGCCCTTTGGCCCATCCTGTCTATGCTAGCTATCAAGCACCAGCTTTTTCCATTTTTCAGCATTTGGTTTGCAGCATTACATACATCTAGTGCTCATCTAAATGTTTCTTAAATATTCTGAGGGTTCCTGCCTCTACCATTCTTTTAGGCAGCAAGTTCCAAAGGAGAGCAAAGGTCAGGGGAGAGCGACGGATGGGGGACAGTGATGGATGGGGAGAGTGGGGCAGAAGATGGCGGAGAGAGTAAGTCAATAGTAGGCATGGTGGAGGATGGGGGAACAGTGGTGCGAAGGACAGTGAGAGCGGGACAGGCAAGAGCAGGGTGCAGATGGGGGAGAGAGACATGGGGAGAACAGGATGGCTGGGTGGCCAGGGGATGGGGAAAGCGAGATGGGGGAGAGCATGGCAGTGAGTTTCAAAGTCCCACCATCCTTCGAGTGAAAAAGAATTTCCTCAAATCCTCTTTAAGTCTCCTGTCCCTTACCTTAAATCTATGCCCTCTGGTTACTGACCCCACTACAAACAGGAAAAGTTTCTTTTCTCTACTCTCTCTCTCTCTCTATATATATATATATTACATATATATCAATCATAATTTTGTGCACCTCAGGCACGTTCCCCCGCCCCAACTTTGTCCTTCTCTGCTCAAAGGAAAACAACCTCAGTCTACCCGACCTCTCTTCATTGCCAAAATTCTTCAGCCCAGGAAATATCCTGGTGAATCTCCTCAGCACTCTTCTAGTGTAACCACATCTTTCTTATAGTGTGGTGATCAGAACTGCACACAATACTCTAGCTGTTGTTTAATGAGTGTTTTATAGAGCTCCATCATAACTTCTCTGATCTTATATTCTATGCTTTGGTTAATAAAGCTAAATATAAATAAATATAGTTAATAAAGTTATTAGTTATTAGTTATTAGTTACTAGTTATTAGTTAATAAAGCTAAATATAAATAAAGCTAAATAAAGTTCAAATGCTTTAGTCAGAGTAGAGAAGGAGGTAGAAGGGGGGGAGGAGTGGCATTATTAGTCAAAGACTGTATCACAGTGACGGAGAGGAAGTTTGATGAGGACTTGTCTGTTGAGGTAGTATGGGCTGAGATTAGAAACAGGAAAGGAGAGGTCACCCTGTTGGGAGTCTTTTATAGACCTCCTAAAAGTTCTAGAGAGGTTGAGGAAAGGATTGCAAAGTCAATTCTGGTCAGGAGTGAAAGTAATAGGGTAATTGTTAGGGGGACTTTAACTTTACTAATATTGATTGGAATAGCTATAGCTCTAGCTCGTTAGAGGGGTCAGTTTTCGTACAAAGTGTGCAGGAAGGTTTTTTGACTCAGTATGTAGATAGGCCAACTAGAGGTGAGGCTACATTGGATTTGGTGCTGGGCAATGAGCCAGACCAGGTGTTAGGCTTGGAAGTTAGTGAACATTTTGGTGATAGTGACCACAATTCGGTTACGTTCACCTTAGTGATGGATAGGGATAGGCATGAAGCTGGGGGCAGTAGTTATAGCTGGGGGAAGGGTAATTATGAGGCCATCAGGAGAGAATTAGGGTGCATAGATTGGACTAGGAAACTACAGGGACTGGGAACATCTGGAATGTGGAGCTTATTCAAGGAGCAGCTGCTGCGAGTCCTTGATAAGTATGTCCCTGTCAGGCGAGGAGGAAATGGTCGAGTAAGAGAACCTTGGTGTACGAAAAAAGTTGATTTGCTGGTTAAAAGGAAAAAGGAGGCTTATGTCAGGATGAGGCTTGAAGGCTCGGTTAGTGCAATGGATAGCTATAGATTAGCCAGGAGGGAGCTAAAGAGTGAATTGAGGAGAGCTAAGAGAGGACACGAGAAGACTTTGGCTGATAGGATTAAGGAGAATCCTAAAGCTTTCTTTAGATATGTTAAGAATAGAAGATTGGTAAGGCAAGATTAGGGCCAGTCATAGACAGCAGTGGGAAGTTGTGCGTGGAGCCCGAAGAGATTGGAGAGGTACTGAATAAATATTTCTCTTCGGTATTCACGCAGGGTGATGTAAATGTAGTTATGGAGAACACTGAGGTACAGGGTAGCAAGCTGGAAGGTATCGAAGTAGATAGGGAGGATGTGCTAGATATTCTCGAGGGTTTGAAGTTGGATAAGTCCCCTGGGCCGGACGGGATTTACCCTAGGATTCTCTGGGAGGCAAGAGAGGAGATTGCAGAGCCTCTGGCTCTGATCTTCAGGTCGTCGTTGGTTACGGGTGTGGTTCCGGAGGACTGGAGGATAGCGAATGTGGTCCCGTTGTTCAAGAAGGGGAAGAGAGACCTTCCAGGGAATTATAGGCCAGTGAGTCTTACTTCTGTTGTGGGCAAAGTATTGGAGAGAATAATTAGGGATAGGATTTATAGTTATTTAGAGAGAAATGAATTGATTGGGGATAGTCAGCATGGTTTTGTGAAGGGTAGGTCGTGCCTTACTAACCTTATTGAGTTTTTTGAAAAAGTGACTAAGGAGGTGGATGGGGGTAAGGCGGTTGATGTGGTATATATGGACTTTAGTAAGGCGTTTGATAAGGTGGCCCATGGAAGACTTCTGCAGAAAATGCAGATGTATGGGATAGAGGGTGATTTAGCTAATTGGGTTAGGAATTGGCTAGCAGATAGAAGACAGAGGGTGGTGGTTGATGGGAGATATTCATCGTGGAGTTCGGTGACAAGTGGTGTACCTCAGGGGTCTGTTTTGGGGCCCCTGCTGTTTGTAATTTTTATAAATGATCTGGATGAGGGTATTGAAGGATGGATTAGTAAATTTGCAGATGACACTAAAGTCGGTGGAGTGGTAGATAGTGAAGAGGGGTGTTATAGTTTGCAGAGGGACTTGGACAAGTTGCAGAGCTGGGCCGAGAGGTGGCAAATGGAGTTTAATGTGAAAAAGTGTGAGGTAATGCACTATGGCAGAAATAATAAATGTGTAGAGTATAGGGCAAATGGTAGGATTCTTAGTCGTCTAGATGAACAGAGGGATCTTGGTGTGTATGTGCATAGATCCCTGAAAGTAGGCAGTCAGGTCGAGAAGGTTGTTAGGAAGGCATATGGAGTCTTGGCTTTTATTGGTAGAGGGATTGAATTTCGGAGCCGCAACGTCATGTTGCAACTGTACAAAACTCTAGTGCGGCCGCACTTGGAGTATTGTGTGCAGTTCTGGTCCCCACATTATAAGAAAGATGTGGAGGCATTGGAGAGGGTACAGAGGAGGTTTACCAGGATGTTGCCTGGTATGGAGGGCAGGTCTTATGAAGAGAGGCTGAGGGATTTGAGGTTGTTTTCGTTAGAAAGGAGGCGGCTAAGAGGGGACCTAATCGAAACATATAAGATGATTAGAGGTTTAGATAGGGTGGACAGTGATAGCCTTTTTCCTAGGATGGAAAAAGCTAGCACGAGGGGACACAGCTTTAAATTAAGGGGTGATAGTTATAGGACGGATATCAGAGGTAGGTTCTTTACCCAAAGGGTGGTTAGGGAGTGGAATGCCCTGCCTGCAGCAGTTGTAGATGCGCCAAGTTTGGTGGCGTTTAAGAGGTTAGTTGATAAGTATATGGAAGAGAAGGGAATGGTTTAGTTTGGAGGGGCATTGCTTTTTATATTGGTCGGCGCAACATCGAAGGCCGAAGGGCCTGTTCTGTGCTGTAATGTTCTATGTTCTATATCCCATATGAGTTCTCAACACTCCCCGATCTACCTGTTCTGAATGGAAAGGCTCTGGAAATTAGTCACTCGGCTTTCTTCATTTAGAAAAAGCTGCACTAAAACAATCGGTGTCGAGGAAAAGTGTGGTGACGACAACTGCTCTGCACACGCAGAGGTGTTCATTGGCAAACATTCATTGTCACAGTTTGTAGAGTGCTGAGCTTGCACTGTTGATCAGGTGTTGGAACTCCTATCAGTGGTGACATTTTTGAGAGAAGTAGGCATGGAAGGTAACACTGATGGAAACATAGGAACTAGAAGCAGGAGGAGGCTATTTGGCCCTTCAAACCAGCTCCGTCATCCATTTTGATCTTGGCTGATCATCAAATTCAATATCCTGATCCCCCCTTCCCCCCATATCCCTTGATCCTTTCACTCCCAAGAGGTATGTCTAATTTCTTTGTAATTAGTCCCTGCTGCCATAAGATATTTGAATGGTCCCATCACGGTAGTGCAGTGGTTAGCACTGCTGTTTCACACCGCCAGGGACCCTGGGTTTGATTACCAGCTTGGGTCATTGTCTGTGTGGAGTTTGCTTGCTCCCCCGTGTCTGCATGGGTTTCCTCCGGGTGCTCCAATTTCCTCCCACTTTCTGAAAGACGTGCTGATTAGGCGCATTGGCCTGAAAAGGCACCAGACTGTGGTGACTAGGGGAATTTCACAGTAACTTCATTGCAGTGTTAATGTAAGCCTTACTTGTGACTAATAAATAAACTTTTAATTTTTAAACTGATCTTTCTTTTCACCCTCTCTGCAACTGCAACACAATATCCTGCACCCTCTTCTTTCCTTCTTCCCTACGTACTCTATGAACGGTATGTTTTGTCTGCAAAGTGCAGAAGAAACAACACTTTTCACTGTATCCCAATATATGTGACAATAATAACTCAAATCAAATCAAACGCTTAACCTATTCCAGAGTCTATCCTTCAATATGGGAAATGGAATATTTGGTTGAGGTGTGAGTTGATAGGAGGTTTGTTTTGGCAACATTCAAGAACAGGCTGACTTTCTGATATGCAGAACAGGAGAGTTCGAGAATGTCTTGCAAATCTGTACAGAGTGTACAACAACACTGCACTCATCTGCAAACTGCAGATCATGTCTCTTTATGGTGGTCAGTTTTGTAGAAAATGTAATATATTATAAAGTGCTTATAGCTAAATATAAATCTTAACATTTTTTAAATTTCTCATAAATCTCAAATTTCAAAAGGAAAATTGCTGCCTGAACCGTCTAGTCATTCCAATAATAAAACAAAGACGGGGCTCACAATTTGTGCAATGGGACTTTGAATTGCTGCCTGGACCGATGTTTGAGCTTTTGGCTAGCATGCTATTGTGGAGTATGGCCCAATAGAGGAGTGCCCCATCTCCAGAGAAGCAAGATCTGGCAAAACATCTCTGACTGCACTCAGCATACCATCTCTGAGCCAACCACACATACCAATGTCTACTCTCTGACGGAGAAGTGCGGATAAAATGGTTTTAGTTTAATAAATGGAGTGCTCTATAAATCTATGTGCCATTACAGACATCATAGCTAATCCAGCAAAAGCCTAAAATTGCTCGAATTTCCAATGCAAACAGGTCATTCTGTTTCTCCTCTACATTTCATGTTTTCTTTCTCCACAGATTATGTCTGACACTGAAAGCAAGCAGGTTGTCTGTTTCAAGTCTGCCGCCAGCCCTTCGAAAAGCAACCACTGGTATATGACTGTGTCATGCTTTGCCAAGTCTGCTTTATGAGGATGCGCAGAAGCATATTTATCTTCTACCTTTGTGAAACACTATACATTGATATGTCAATATCCAAGATTCTCTCATTTCTAGAAGTGCAATCTGATTAATTTTGGTATGAAGCAGTATAAAATAACAGGTACATCTCTAAAGCAAGCAGAGGGACTTTCAGGCACACTTTCTTTTGAAATGATGAAATAAAAATCAGTAAATTATGCCAAAATGAGAGGGGCTGACAGTCCCCAGTGGCGCACTGTAACAAAAATGAAAACTTCAAAGGAAATTAATCTAATCAAACCAAAATGTCATTCGCCAATGTAATGCTGCACTGCAGTCTGCAAAATGCCCACTGGACATGGATGGTGTGCCCTCAGATGGAAGTCTCACAACACCAGGTTAAATCCAACAGGTTTATTTGGTAGTCAAAGCCACTAGCTTTCAGAGCACTGCTCCTTCATCAGGTGAGTAGGAGTTCTATTCACAAATAGGGCATATAAAGACACAGACTCAATTTACAAAATAATGGTAGGAATGCGAGTCTTTACAGGTAATCAAGTCTTAAAGATACAGACAATGTGAGTGGAGAGAGGGCTAAGCATTGTCTCCAGCCAGAACAGTTAGTGAGATTTTGCAAGCCCAGGTAAGTCATGGGGGTTACGATAGTGTGACACAAACCCAAGATGCTGGTTGAGGCCGTCCTCATGTGTGCAGAACTTGGCTATCAGTTTCTGCTCAGCGACTGAGTGTTGTCTTGTGTCATGAAGGCTGCCTTGGAGAAGGCTTACCTGAAGATCAGAGGCCAAATGCTCATGATGGCTGAAGTATTCACCAACAAGAAGGGAACTCCTGCCTGATGATTGTCGAGCGATGTTTATTCATCCGTTGTCATAGCATCTGCATGGTCTCCCCAATATACCATGCCCCGGAATATTTTATCCTGCAGCGTATCAGATAGACAATGTTGGCTGAGTTACAAGAATATGTACCGTATACCTGGTGGATGGTGCTCTCGTGTGAGATGATGGCATCCATATCGATGATCTGGCATGTCTTGCAGAGGTTGCTGTGGCAGCGTTGTGTGGTGTCGTGGTCACTGTTCCCCTGAAGGCTGGGTAGTTTGCTGTGGACAATGGTTTATTTGAGGTTGTGCTGTTGTTTGAAGGCAAGAAGTGGGGGTGTGGAGATGGCCTTGGTGAGATATTCATCTTCATCAATGAAATATTGAAGGTTCCGGAGAAGATGGTGTAGCTTCTCTGCTCCGGGGAAGTACTGGATGATGAACGATATGTTGTCCGTCGTGCCCCATGTTTGTCTTCGGAGGAAGTTGGTGTGGTTTTTCGCGGTGGCATGTCAGAATTGTCGATCAATGAGTTGAGCGCCATATCCTGTTCTTTTGAGGGCATCTGGAGGTGCCTGTTGTGATCCTTTTTATCTGAGCAGACCTCTGGAGATGGAGGGCTTATGCAAATGGGATGGCTTCTTTATCATGTTTAGGGTGGAAGCTGGAGAAGTGAAGCATCATGATGTTATCCATGGGCTCGCAATACAGTGAAGTGCTGAGGTGACCATCCTTGATGGAAATGCATGTGTCTAAGAATGCAACTGATCCAGAGAGCAGTCCATGGTGAGTCTGGTGATGGGATGGAACTTGTTGATGTCATCATATAGCTGTTTCAGTGATTGTTCATCATGAGTCCAAAGGAAGAAAATGCATCAATGAATCTAGTGTGTAGCATTGGTTGAAGGTCCTGTGTGGTGAAGAGATCTTGTTCGAACCTGCGCATGAAGATGTTGGCATATTGAGGTGTGAATTTTGTCCCTATGGCTGTTCCGTGAGTTTGGATGAGGAACTGGTTATTGAAGGTGAAGACATTATGGTCCAGGATGAAGCGGATGCGTTGTAAAATTGCATTTGGGGATTGGCTGTTTTCGGTGTTGAGCACTGAGGCAGTTTCAGCAGTGCCATTGTCATGGGGGTTGCTGGTGTAGAGTGTCAGGATATCCATTGTGATGAGGAGTGCTCCTGATTGAACTGCTCCATGTGTGCTGAGTTTCTGTAGGAAGTCCATAGTATCATGACAAAAGCTGGGGGTTTTTTATACAATAGGTTTCAGGATGCCCCCAACGTAGCTGAAGAGGTACTGGCACCTTTGCCCACTCAATCACACCCTGTGTACTCAGCATTAACTTGACCTGTACCCCCAGGCTGGACGATTTCTTGGACCATGAGGGTTAATGTTCCATGTCTACAATATAATTGCAATGCACGGGGGTTTGGAGTGCCATCCTCAGTGGGTGCGCTATGCCCACCTACTTCCAGAGGATCCTCAAATCTGCGCAGTCACCCAAAGGTTCTGCAGCTCATAACACTTGGTTGATTTTGAAATCAGCACATGAGGGGTTAAGGCAGCAGGAGTAATCATTGGCACTCTCAGGAAATAGCATTGCTTAAGTGGACATAATTGCTTCAAAAGCCAGATTCCATGCATGGCAATGGAACTAATATTAAACTATCTCAACTGTGGAAGGACACTCAATCTAGAAATGCTTTGCCAATCAGATGGCCCAGTGACCCCTCCCCCATGCCTCCCATCCCCCACCCCACAACTGTCCTTGTCCCAGCACCATAACGCAGTCATGAGAAAGCTGTTGTGGAGACTTACCCCTCTCTCCATCATAACCATGAATCTGCAAAGCAGCTTTCTTGCATTGGAATTGCTGCACTGGATTGTGCACACACATCTCCGAGTTCCCTCAAAGTTCAGATTGCCAAGTGCACATCGTTCAAAGGCAGTACCTTTCTGGAATCAGGCCAAGGTGGGATTTAAATTTTACCCCTGGAGGAATGATTCTATTATGGGACCACAATAATAAGATGAAAATTCATTAAGATTAAGATCCTGACATTCACACAGCGTGGAATGTGGGCCATGGTTGATGGGAGGGGGGAATGGGATAAAGTGTCTTGGATTTCTGCTGTAACAAGCCAAGAACTTCCCGTGAGTTTCCAATCTTGCCACCGAACATGCCAGTCTGATCAGACCCAGAAAATCTCGACCATGGATTACAATAGCAAGGAAGTTATAATCAACGTGAATAGAACACTGATTTGGTCCAACTTGAGTACCAAGTCCAATTCTGGCATCACACTTTAGAAAAGATGTGGCAGATTAGAGAAGGTGTGGAAAAAGATTCAGGAGAATGGTTCCGGGAATGAGGAATATCAGTTATGTGGATAGAAGGAAATCTGAAGCTGTTCTCCGGGGGAAGTAAAGATTGCGAGGAGATTTGATGGAAGTGTTCAAAAGCATGATGGCACCGTGGTTAGCACTGCTGCCTCATAGTGCCAGGGACCTGGGCTCGATTCTTGCTTGGGTGACTGTCTGTGCAAAGTCTGCACATTCTCCCCGTGTTTGCGTGAGTTTACTCTGGGTACTCCAGTATCATCCCACAGTCCGAAAGATGTGCTGGTTCGTTGCATTGGCCATTTTAATGTCAAATTTAACACCAAGAGGAGTTTCCAATCATGTATTGATTTTGATTTGATTTACTATTGTCACATGTATTAACATATAGTGAAAAGTATTATTCTTGCATGCTGTACAGACAAAACGTACCATTCATATAGAAGGGAATGAGAGAGTGCAGAATATAATGTTACAAACATAGCTAGGGTGAAGAGAAAGATCAACTTAATGCAAGGTAAGTCCATTGAAAAGCCTGACAGCAGCAGGGAAGAAGCTGTTCTTGAGTCAATTGGTACAAGATCTCACACTTTTGTATCTTTTTCCCAAAGGAACAAGTTGGAAGAGAGGGTGTAGGAAATGTGTGGGGTCCATAATTATGCTGGCTGCTTTGTTGAGGCAGTGGGAAGTGTAGACAAAGTCAATGGGTGGAAGGCTGGTTTGCATAAAGGATTGGCCTACATTCATGATTTTTAGTAGTACCTTGTGGTCTTGGACAGAGTAGGAGTCATTCCAAGCTGTGATACAACCAAAAAGAATGTCTTATATGGTGCATCTGTAAAAGTTGGTGAGGGTTGTAGTTGACATGCCAAATTTCAGCAGCCTATAGAATGTGGCTGATTTTGTACCACACTGTACCATCCTGCACTATATCCCCATATAGGCATCCCGAAAACTGCCTATTTCAATCTCCGTAACATCATTCAATTCTATCTTTATCTCAGCTCATCTGCCGCTGAAACCATCATCCATCCCTTTGTAACATCTAGGCAGTGCTTTGCAGCTGCAATCACAACAAGTCCGGAAAATCCCACCACGGATGGTCCGTCCCACCCACTATGATTCCCATGTCAGGTGGGATAGGAAAATTCTGCCCCTAGACTTAACTGTTCCGATGCATTCCTGGCTGACCTCCCACATTCTGCCCTCCATACACTTGAGGTCAACAAAACTCTGCTGTTACATCAAAGATGCAATATAAGTGTAGGTGGTTATTATTGTTGAACTAAGACTTCACTGGACAATGACTCATTTATACTCAACCAGAAAAAAATGTTTCCTTCAGTTCTATTATAAATTTTCTATTTTCCCTTTTACAAATCTGTTTCTTCTGGTGCTGTTGGATATGGCTGGATGTCTGCATTTGTGAAAGAGAGTTAAGTGCATGGCCAGAATTTTACTTGTGCATACAGTTGATTCAATTCTGCCACCCTCAGGTAGTTTATTGAAATGCAAACCAAGTTTGATTTGAAAAACTACAGCTAGTGGCAACAGGATAGCTCACTGAAAATATTTTTAAATGTATTTGTGATATGTCTATAGGCATGATTTTTATTTATTGCATTTCACATAAAAGTACAAAGTAAGATAAGAAAGAGTGTGCCCTTGGTTCCTAAGCATGAAGATAAGTCTACACTTAGTGTGATTTTCCTCTTCAGTCAGATGGCCATGTGATGTGCTATGTAAAATCAAGATTGATCAATATTGGAGCATTCACTTGCATTGATTAACATGATCTAATGGTCAATCACAAGGTAATTTTCGTTGGAGTCATAGAAAGGTTCTTTGGATTTAAGTATATGGGATATCTGTGACCACATGTACTATGCTACCATCTTGTGTTCAGGAGGACTAACAGCTGAAATACAACTGAAATAGTCAACTTTGCAGCAACAAATAATGTTTACACACTGTCTCACATAAAGCAAAATACCCTAAATGCTTCAATGGGATAAGTTTGGATATGATGTAGGGTAATGATCCTTGGCCAAGGGGTGTGGGGGGATGTCTGGTTAGGGACCAATAACCTTTTGTTTAAAATGATGAAGTTTGAGATTCAGGATAGCTGCTTTTGGAAGAGAGCCACAAGATTCCACAAGTTTGTAAAAAACAAAAGCAAATTTTAACAGAAAAGTTCAGTGTGATAAAATAAAGACACCTATGTCAGATTCCAATTTATTGACCACAGTGCAGCCTTCAACACCATTGTTCCTACAAAACTAATTTCCAAACTCCATGGCCTGAGGCTCGGCTCCTCCGTCTGTGACTAGATCCTGAACTTCCTAACCCACAAACCGCAATCAGTAAGGATAGGCAACAACACCTCCTCCATGATCATCCTCAACACCGGTGCCCCACAATGTTGTATTCTCAGCCCCCTACTATATTCCTTAAATACCTATGACTGTGTGGCCAAATTCCCCTCCAATTCATTTTTCAAGTTTGCTGATGATACCACCATTGTGGGTCGGATCTCAAACAATGATGAGACAGAGTACAGGAATGAGATAGAGAATCTGGTGAACTGGTGTAGCAAAAATAATCTTTCCCTCAATGTCAACAAAACAGAGGAGATTGTCATCGACTTCAAGAAGCGTAAAGGAAAACATGCACTTGTCTACATCAATAGGGACAAAGTAGAAAGGGTCGAAAGCTTCAAGTTTTTAGGTGTCCAGATCACCAACAACCTGTATTAGACCCCATGCTGCTAGTATAGCTAAGAAAGCCCACCAACATTCTCAGAAGACTAAGGAAATTTGGCATGTCAGCTATGATTCTCACCAATCTTTACAGATGCACCATAGAAAGCATTCTTTATGGTTATATCACAGCTTGGCATGGCTCCTGCTCTCACCAAGACCGCAAGAAACTACAAAGTATCATGAGTGTAGCTTAATCCATCGTGCAAACCAGCCTCCTATCTATTCCATACTTCCCTCTTGCTCAGAAAAGCAGCCAGCATAATTAAGGACCCATGCATCCCAGGCATACTCTCTTCCATCTTCTTCTGTCGGGAAAAAGGTACAAAAGTCTTAGGTTACATACCAACTAATTCAAGAGTAGCTTCTTCCCTGCCACCATCAGACTTTTGAATGGACCTGCCTTGCATTAAATTGATCTTTCTGTACACGTATGCTATGACTGTAACACTACATTCTACAATCTCTCCTTTCCTTCTCTATGAATGGTGTGCTTTGTCTGTATAGCATGCAAGGAGCAATACTTTTCATGTGATTATAATAAATCAAATGAAATTAAATCAAATAAATGACAGGTGCAACCAAGAAAGAGTCCATGGATTTCTCAAGAACACACCCAGATGTCAATAAACATCAAGTCAAAAAATCATGAGAAACTTTATCTCATGAAAGATTCCCAGTTTCACCTTCAAGGATTTCCATTTGAAATGACAAAAACATGGATTTGACGGCATGAAAAGGAACAAAAACAAACAATATGGATTGGTTTGATAATTGATGTGATAATTTGAAATTCACCTCAAGTTCAAACAGGGCATTGAAACTTTAAACTGAACACGCACTGGCAGGGAAATCGAATTCGGAACTAGGTAATAAAGTTTCCAAAAAAATCCATGTGGAACAGCTTTGGCATTTACCAGTGCTGGGTCATCTTTGATTTAATATTAGTCTAGCAGCATAAAGTATTTGATTTAATTAACTAAAATATTAATATGAGGCTAGTGGCAGAGAGTTATGTATACAAGATCAGCATACGGCATTGAGAAGAACTCTAAACTTACAAATAATGGGTGGGATTCTCTCACAAAAATTATAATTGTTGAATTTGTGTAAAAACTGGAATAAATCACGTTGGTTTTCTCAGTGGGAGTTTCAAAATGAATCTCCCGCATTCTGTGCACTAGTATGATTCAATTCAGAAACCAGTGGGCAGGGCCTACTCTCACTGGAGGGACCAGCACAGCACTGACTGCCTGTCTGCTGGCCTCCTGATTGCTGGCCAGCTCAATCACTGGCCAGCCCCACAACCCCCTGCATTGTCAGCCTTGTGATCCTATCCCCACCATGGCCCAATCGCTGGCCACCCAAAACATGTCCTGGCTCAGCCCCGACACCCCTCCCTTGTCCTCCACCAGCTTCCCGAACATTTCGCAGTGCAAACCCCCAAACCCCTGCAACACTGACCTCCCCCCACCACTCCCCAAGCAGGTTGCCCCCCACTATGGCCAGCCCTGATCATTGGCCTCCTTTCCTCCACAACTAATCAAGACTGCAGAATGTCTGGGACCCACCAGCCCCTACTGAGGCCCTGCCGTACCATCCCCTCTCCCATTAGGCTTTGTGTCCTTGCCACTGCCTCGATCGCCTCCCCCCTTCACTCCAGCAGGATCGAGCTGCCAACTCCCTGCAAGTGGAGAGCTGCAGTAAACCCTGCTGGAATGAACCACTTCTGGCAGGGGGAGGGGTGGGATTGGGAGCTAGTGGGTCTGGAGATTTCAGTCCTGGGCCTGCTAATAGGATTTGAATTATATTAAAATTACCTGTTGCATTTAGTACGCAGCTCTGTACCAATTTCTGGCATGGAGTTGATGGCGCTGTAAATCCGGCGCGGATGCCCAGTGCGAATCAGCCACCGCTAAAGTTTCCCGGCCTGTTGCACTGAAAAAGCTGTGCGATAGGAAGGGAGAATTGCCCCCAATGTCTTTGAAAGGTATAAGTGATAGAAGAGGGCATGGGGATGGAACCTTAAACCACACTGGCTGTGACTGCTCAGGAAGTGGAGAACTGAACAAAGGCCTTGCAATGATTACACTGGGATAGGTAAGATGAGAAGGAAGAAAGGGTGTTTTTACAGTGACAGACTGTGAAGAAGAGTCAAAGATGGATGTAGTAGGACACACTGAAGACTGCAGAGAAATAATGGAGTGATAGTGCACCACATTCACAGTTATATAGGATATAGTTGATGATTTTGGCCTGAATGGATTTCAGTGCTGTAGGGGTAAACCAAACTCTTACAGCAAGCATTTGTTTTGGTCAATACAACTCATTTTTCCTAATCTTAGCAGGGGGCAATAATGCAACAATTCATTGCAACAGAGTTTCATAGATCACTAGTGCAGAAGTAGGTCATTTGGCCCATCAGGCTTGCACTGATAACAATCCCACTCAGGCCCCATCATCATAACCCCCACCTATTTACCCACTAATCTCCCTGACACTAGGTGTGATTTAACCTACAGATCTTTATACTGTGGGAGGAAATCAGAACACCTGGAGGAAGCCCATGCAGACATGGGTAAAATGTGCAAACTCCATAGACAGTGACCCAAGCCAGGAATCAAATCCGGGCCCCCTGGTGTTAATGAGGCAGCAGTGCAAACCACTGTGCTACATAATGAACACAATGCAGAGTCAAAGGAGTAGAAGTCTGAAGTAGAAGTGAATTTGAAAGAAAGGTTTGGAGAGAAGTATTAAAATGTAACACTTGGAGCAAAATCAAGAGGAACGCCGGATAATTTAAAAAGGGAATGTTCAAGTCAGAGGGCAAATTATTCGCCACGGGATTCCTAATCTCTGGCCTGGTCTTGGAGCCACAATATTTAGTCAAGTTAATTTTCTGGTCAATGACAACATGGGAGTTACCAGAAATGTAACTGGACTAGCCACATAAATATTATGGCTACAAGAGCAGTTCAGGGCTAGGAATCCTGTGGCAAGAAATTCACCTCCTGACTTGTCAAAGCCTATCTGCAATCTATAAGGCACAAATCAGGATGAAATGCTCTCTCCTTGCCTGAATGAGCTCCATTAACACTCAAGAAGCTGTCCAGGGCAGAACAGCCCACTTTATTGGCATCCCATCCATAAACTTCATTCCCCCTATTACCGATCTATAGTAGCACTGTGGGAACTCAACAAATCTCCTTTGACAGCAATTTCCAAACTCATGACTGCAAACATCTAGAAAGAAAAGTGCAGCTGACACATGGGAACACCACCACCTGAAATGTCCCTTTCAAACCACTCACCATTCTGACTTGGAAATATATTGTTGTTCCTTCACTATTGCTGGGCCAAAATTCTAGAATTCCCTCCCTAGCAAAACTGTGAGTGTACCTACACCTCAATGGCTGCAGCGGTTCAAGACGGCAGCTCACCACCATCTTTTCAAGGGCAATTAGAGGTGGGCAATAAACGTTGGCCTAGCCAGCGATGCCCACATCCCTTCAATGAACAAAAAAAGTGAAACAAAATTAGAAAGGGTACATAGGAGTGATAGTAAAAATAAAGGGCAAACAATATAGGGGATTTGAGTTAATGCAGTGTTGAAATGGAGTATCTCAGACAAGGAAAATAAAAAATGAAACATTTACTGTTCCAAGTCAAGACGTGTATTGGATCATGACAAAATTGTTCATTATTACTAGGCTGTTCACTAACAGAGATCTCAAAGCACTGAGTTTGTATTCTGTTGATTGGCATAGTGGTAAGCACGACGGCCTCACTACAGCATGGGTTTCCTCCAGATGCTCTGTTTCCTCCCACAGTCTGAAAGATGTGCTAGTTAGCTGGATTGGCCATGCCAAATTCTCCCTCAGTGTACCCAGAACAATTGCCAGAATGTGGTGACTAGGGGATTTTCACAGTAACTTCACTGCAGTGTTAATGTAAGCCTAGTTGTGACACTAATAAACTTTAAAATGTGCAGTCCTGCTGTCCTGTTCTGAATAGAGGTGGGCAATTAAAATAATAGGGAGAGGAAGCTCCATGAACACCCCATCTTCAAAAATGACAAAGAGCAGCATATGAATATCAATGGCCAGGCTGACAAGGTCACAACCGTCTTTTGCATAATGTAATGAGTAAATGATTTATCTCAGCCTCCACTCGGGGTCCCCAACATCATTGATGCCAGCTAATTTGTTTCACTCCACCCCACATTCGGAAATGGCTGAAGGCGGTCGATACAGCAAAATGACAATGGCCCCGTCTACATACCGGCAATACTGCTGGAGTCCTGTGCTCCAGAACAAATCATGCCTTCAGCTAAGCTGATCTAGTACAGGCATCAACCCAACAATGTGAAAAATTGGGATGGTACAGTGGCACAGTGTTAGCACTGCTTCTTCACAGCACTAGGGACCCGCATTCCATTCCCAGCTTGGGTCACTGTCTGTGTGGACTTTGCACTTTTCTCTCCATGTTTGCGTTGGGATGCCTCTGGGTGCTCCGGTTTCCTCCATATGCTCCAAAGATGTGAGGTTAGATGGATTGACTGCTAAATTGCCCCTTAGTGTTAGGGGGACTAGCTAGGGTAAATGCATGGGATTATGGGGATAGGGCCTGGGTGGGATTGTGGTTGATACAGACTTGATGGCCAAATGGCCTCCTTCTGCACTGTAGGATTCTATGATTCTATGAAATTCCCAACTATTATGGGCCAGATTCTCTGACCTCGACTGCAGCCAGGATTCTTCCATCTCACTGCAGTGAACAGAGATTTAGCTGAGCTCCAAGTTCTCTATCCTCGCTGGCAGTGGTGGCAGAGTGTGAATGGCCAGAGAATTCCAGCCATTTTGTCCTATTAGACAAAGTAAGAAGTCTCAAAATACCAGGTTAAAGTCCAATAGGTTCATTTGGAGTCAGAAGTCTTCGGAGTGCTACTCCTTCCATCAAGTGAGTGCTGCTCCTTCTTCACTCATCTGATGAAGGAGCAGCGCTCCGAAAGTTCATTATTGCAAATAAACCTATTGGGCTTTAATCTGGTGTTGTGAGACTTCTTCATGTGCCCACCCCAGTCCAATGCCAGCATCGCCACATCATGGCTATTGAACAATCACAGGCTAACTTCAGTCAGGCCAGTTAGAGCCCCATTATTCTACTCTCAATCATCAGCAGACAGATGGAAGGTATAGTCATAAGTGCTGTTAATCAGCACACACCAATATCCAGTTTGGCTTCTGCCAGTATCACTCGACTCCTGACCTCCTATATTCAAATACAAAGTGAAGAATTGAATTTGAGGAATGAGATGGGAATAGCTGTCCTTGACATCAAGATTGCAGTTGACAGGGTGTGGCATCTGAGGCCCAGTAAAGTTGCAGTTGAAAAGAGGATCGGGGGAAAACAGCTGGAGCCGTACTGCATAAGGAAAGATGGCTAAGGTTGTTGGAGGACAATTATCTCAATCCCAGGACATTGTTACAAGAGTTCCTCAGGCTGGCTTCCAAGGCCAACTATCTTTAGCTACATCATTGATGATCTTTCTTCCATCATAAGGTCAGAGGCAATTGTAATGTGCGGTTTGAATTGCAATTACTCAAACAATACAGCAGTCTGTACCTGCATGAAGCAAGCCCTGGACAACTTTCAGGCTCATGTTGATAACTGGCCATAACATTTGCGCTATACAAGGATCAGGCAACGACCATCTCCAACTAGATACATTCTAAACACCTCCCCTTGACATGCAATGACATTATCTTTATTGAATCCCCCAATATTGAGATCTTGTGGGTCACCATTCACCAGAAACATAACTGGAATAGCCACATCAATACAATGACTACAAGAGCTGGCTGTAGGATGGGTATTTTGTAACAAGTGACTCCCCAAAGCCTTTTCACTACCTCCAGGGGGAGGCAATGGCCTAGGGGTATTATCACTAGACTATTAATCTAGAAACTCAGCTAATGCTCATGGGTTAGAATCCTGCCATGGTAGATGTGGAATTTTATTTCAATAAAAAAAACTGCAATTAAGAATCTACTGATGATCAAGAAACCATTGCTGATTGTCAAAAAACCCACCTAGTTCACTAATGTCCTTTAGGGAAAGAAATCTGCTGTCCTTACCTGGTCTGACCTACATGTGACTCCAGAGCCACAGCAATGTGGTTAACTCTCAACTGCCCTCCAAGAGCAAGTAAGAATAAATGATGGCCAGCCAGCGACGCCTTGTCCACAAATTAATTTTTAAAAAGAGCATAAATCAGGAATGTGATGCAACTCCAACAATGCTCAATAACGTTGAAATTATTGATGAATTCAGCTGTCTGACTAGTTTTCTATACACCGCTCTAAATATTTGCTCCTTTCACCACTGATGCACAGTGGCAGCTATTTGTACCATCTACAAGATGTACTGCAGCAACTTGTCATACTTGTTTGACATCACTTTCCAACCACACCTTTGCTCTCTATCCTCTGAAATAATAAGGGCAGTAGCCACATGGGGACACCACCAGCTTCAAACTACACTCCAAGTCAAGCACCATGTTGTCTTGGAAATATATTACTGTTCCTTCATTGTTGCTGAGTCAAAATCCTGGTTTCCTTTTTTTAATGGAATACCTTCATCATATGAGTTATAGTGAATCAAGGAGGTGACTCACCATCAGCTTCACAAAGGAAAAGTTGGGGATGGGCACAAATCCACATCTTACAAGTGACTCACACATCCCATGAAGTAATGAATCAAAGATAATTTAAATTTTTTTTTACATCTCTAAACACATCAAACTGTCTCCTGTTTTTAGTTCCTCCCAGTACTGTTTCCAACTTATATTGGCAGTTTGTATTCAGAAACACAAAACAAATAGGTCAAATCTGTGGGATGTTACCACACAAGCAGGGCCAGCATTCATTGCTCCAGTCTAAATGCCTTTGAGAATGTGTTGATGAGCCGACTTCTTAAACTTTCAGGGAGGGAATTATAGGATTTTGAATCCATGACAGTAAAGGGAGGATGTTATAGTTCCAAGTCAGGATAGTGTGTGGCTTATTTAGAGGGGAACTTGGTGTCAGCTGTTCCGAGGAGAAAGCAGTACCTAGCTAGACACAAAAACAAAAAATGTTGGAAAATCTCAGCAGGTCTGACAGCATCTGTGGAGAGAGAATAGAGACAACATTTCGAGTCTGAATGACCCTTCATCAGAGCTCTGACAAAGGGTCATCCAGACTCAAAACATTGGCTCTATTCTCTCTCCACAGACGCTGTCACTCCTGCTGAGATTTTCCAGTATTTTATGTTTTTGTTTCAGATTCCAGCATCCACAGTATTTTGCTTTTATCTGAGTTGGTGGCTGAAACTACTTACTATAAATGAGTGCAAAGTACCATGTAGAAGAAAAAAAGGATGGCATTATTATTCTATGCAAAATACCAAAATTGCTAAGAATAAACTGAAAGTGATCCAAAGTTTTATTAGGCTTGGTTTCCAATGTATCCAGAGTATCATTCAATCATAGGAAGTAAAATGCTGAATTAAATAACCAAAACAGTAGAGTACAAATCAGAAGACAAGTTCAAATTATACAATGCACCGGTCAGACTATACATATTGGCTAGAATTTTACCAACATGCCAGCCCTGATTCCGGGAGCTAGCTTGCCTTGGAGAACGGCATTCTCCATTGGCCTCAGGCAGGATCATGCAAAATTTGGGTGTAAAATTCCGTCCATTGTGTTCTGGTTATTAGGACAGAAAGGAGATATTCAAGTATTCAATGTTTTTCACAGAAAAGCTACAAGACTGATCTCTGTCATCAGAGGTCTGTTGTAAGGAGCAACACAGTGGCACAGTGGTTAACATTGCTACCTCACAGCACCAAGACCTGGGTTAAATTCTTGGCTTGAATCACTATCCATGCGGAGTCTGCACCCTCTCCCTGTGTCTGCGTGGGTTTCCTCCAGATGCTCCGGTTTCATTTCACAGTCTGAAAGGTGTGCTGGTTAGGTGCATTGGCCATGCTAAATTTTCCCTTGATGTACCAAAACAGGTGCTGGAGTGTGCAACTACATAATTTCCGCGGTACTTCATTGCAGTATTAAGATAAGCCTATTTATGCCACTAATAAATAAACTTTAGGAATGAACCACAAAAATTTAAGATTTTTCAGCCTTGATTGTACGAGACTGAAAACGGGAACAATATGGAAAATAGAGATCCAAACTGTTATTTCTGATGACTTGTGATTGTTGTAACATAACATGAGTTTGAGCTGTGTGAATGCAGTTTCCAATTAATGGGGATGGTGGGAGATAGTATATAAATGAAGAATAAAAGGAGGAAAGAAAGGAAAATGAAAAGGAGGCATAAAAAAGAGAGAATAGGATGACTTGCACTTAATATAATTACAGAAATTTCTTGGGTAGGTGCTTAAATCTATGGTGGGCTTTGAATCAAAAGATGGCAAAGCAGTTGTGCTGTGAGCCCACTGTTCCAAAGTCAAGAATTCAGTTAAGTCACCAAGTATACATTTCATTTTTAATCTTTATTGAGATGATTGTGAAATGGGGCGAGTACCGTTTTCTCTTGCAATGCCCTAAAATTATATAGGGTGATATTAGAGTGCTACGTAATCATCAATATATTTAAACCTGTACACAATACATTTAATCAAGACAGCATGGCCTACAATGAAACACAAGATTGCTGAACAAAAACTGTTCCGATTGTCAGTTGATGCTAAAATATTTTCAATTTGTAAAAGCAGCTCTAAGGCTTTTGCAGCTGTAAATGTGATGAACTCAATGCAAGACCTCATGGAGGTGGTTTGATTTAGATTCACTCCAGTAATTCATTATATAAGGTACACAGAGCAAAGCTGCTCCAAAATCTAGCTATAAATGTGATGGACTCCACACAAGACCTCATGGAGGTGGTTTGATTTAGATTCACTCCAATAATCCATTATGTAAGTTACACAGGGCAAAGCTGCTCCAAAATCTAGCAGAGAAAGAGAGGTACTAAAAACTCTTCAAAACCATTTACCTCATGAAGTTATTCACACAATCATTCTTGAATGGAGCCCAAGTCTCAGATACTCAACATTGGATATACATGAAGGATTAAGATAGTATTTGCATATATATTTGCTTTGGTTTATTATTGTCACATTTATTAGTATACAGTGAAAAGTATTCTTTCTTGCGTGCCACACAGACGAAGCATACCATAGAGAAGGTGCAGAATATAGTGTTACCGTCATAGCTAGAGTGTAGAGAAAGATCAACATAATTCAACGTAGATCAAGGTAAATCAATGTCTATTCAAAAGTCTGATGGCAATAGGGAAGAAGTTGTTCTTGAATTGGTTGGAACGTGGCCTCAAACTTTTGTATATTTTTCCCAATGGAAGAAGGTGGAAGATCTTACGTCTGAGGTGCATAGGATCTTTAATTATACTGGGTACTTTTCGGAGGCAGTGAAAAGTGTAGACAGTCAACAGATGGAAACTGGTTTGTGTAGTGGACTGGGCTTCATTCACCACCCTTTGCACTTTCTTGCAGTTTTGAGCAAAGCGGGAGCCATACCAAGCTGTAGTACAACCAGGAAGAATGCTTTCTATAGTGCATCTATAAAAGTTGATGAGAGTTGTAGCAGACATGCTAAATATCCTTAGCCTCCTGACAATGTAGTGGTTTTGGTGGCTTTCTTAACTATAGCTTTGGTGTGAAGGGACCAGAATAGGTTGTTGGTGATCTGGACACCTAGAAATCTAAAGCTCTTGACCATTTCCACTTCACCCCCTCCCCCCAATATGGACAGGGTCATGTCCTCCACTACATTTCCTTAAGTTAATGACTTCATTTTAGCAACTTGAATGTGGTGAAACATTTCAAAGGACTTCCCAGAGGTTTACTAAAAAAGGACCCACAAGGGTGCTCCTCAGTTATAAACAATAAGTGAAGGATAAATTAATAAATCATCCAGATGAAAGAGCAGCACTCGGAAAGTTTGTGACTCTAAATAAACCTGTTGGACTTTAATCTGGTGTTGTGAGACTTTTTAACCATGATTCATTAGGTGCTGGGTTAAAGCCTCATTCCAGTGCTTGAGAACAAAAATGAAGATTGAAGGAGTGCTGTACTGTTGGATGTGCCCACCCTTGGATGAGAAGTTAAAAGCCAGGCCCCATGTGCCTGTTTGGGTGAATGTAAAAGATCCAATGACACTATTTTGAAGAAGAGCGCGAGAATTAAAATTTGAAGTTTATTTATTAGTCACAAATTAACACTGCAATGAAGCTATTGTGAAAATCCCTTAGTTGCCACACTTTGGCGCCTGTTCGGGTACACTGAGGGACAATTTAGAATGGCCAATGCCCCTAACCAATACATCATTTTGGACAGTGGGAAGAAACTAGAGCACCCGGTGGAAACCCACAAAGACAAGGAGAGAATGTGGAGATTATGCCGGAAGTTGACCCAAACCGGAAATTGAACCCAGGTCCCTGGCGCAGTGCTCTCCTCAGAGTCTTGACCAATATTTATTCCTGAATCAGTAACACAAAAAAGTCAATATCATATTGCTGTCTTCCAGAGTTCACAGTGTACTTATTGGCCACAGTTTTACCTACAAGTCACTACAATTCTGAAATACTCCATTGTCTGTAAAACACTTGGAGATATCCAATGATCATCAATAGCACTATATAAATTCAAGCTCTTTCTCATTCTTATAGTAAAGCCCAATCTTGTCCTCAGCCAATGTAGTCAATCAAACAAGGATCAGAAATGGAAACTTAGCTGATTTATTCCCTCTCAGTATGGCTTAGTATTACAATAGATGATGCATACATTCTATCAATGGGGTCAGCAATGACTAGCATTTCATGGACTTTGAAATTATGCAAATCTTGCTCTGAAACATATCTTGCAAGTGACTTTTGACTTATGTACCATCTTCTATTATTTACTGTCAGCAAAAACTAATTACACTCATTAACAAAGGTCAAGTAGCTAATTCTATTTCTTTTCCAAGATGGTAATTTTGCATAATGACGTAATGGTTAGCTTCAATTACCAGACAATAAATTGCTTTGCTAAGCTTGGTATTCAGTGGTAAATATACACAAAGTGTTTATACCTAGAGCAAAGAAAGGCTTCATACACAGAAAGGACATATCTAAGGAGGCGACATGATTCATACTTGTCTTACTTGACCTATAATCAGGTTGTCACTCTTGGTCTTCACCAAGACCAAGACTATTTACACACATGCATTTGCAAAGACTCATTTGTCAAGCTAAGTTACAGTGGAAACTCTTTCGAAAATTCATCTTGGTATATAATTATGGGCAGTACCATTTTAATATCAATCCAATCCTTGCTCCTTTCCATACTTGAAGAATTAACTAGGATTTTAGATGCAACAAAGGAATATTCATTTAAAATTAACAGCCTGAAAGGTAAAGATGCATCAGGATTTTTGTTTTATTTATTGTCACAATGTGGGAGTCTTGCAAGGCTACAATTATTATCCATTCATCATTGCCCAGAACAGTTTGAAGTCTTTATGTTGCTGGTTCTCCCACAGCTATGCGAGATAGGATCCCGGCAAGATAAATTATAGCTTAGAAACAAGTGGATTCATGGATGTTCAGAGAGACATTCATGAATTGGAGACAGAAGAAAATCTGAGAAGGCGAATCTATATAATTAAAACATACCTATACAAATTAATGTTAGAGGCATTAGAAATAAGATCCTGGAATTAAGGATGGTGCTGGTAGCTGGGATTTACTGGCAATATCAGAAAGATGCCAAATCTAGAATTAAATGCAACTTTCAGGGGTCTAAACGAGAGTGGAGGGTGGCATGGTGGCATTGTATTTAGAACTGTTGCTTCACAGTTCCAGGGACTTGGGTTCAATTCCAGTCTTGGGATCTGTCTGTATGAAGTTTACACATTCTCCCGTGTCTATGTGGGTTTCTTCTGATGATCCAGTTTCCTCCCACAGTCCAAAGTATGGATTGACCATGGTAAATTGCCCCTTAGTGTCCCAAAATATGTAGATTAGGCAAATTCACCATGGTAAATGAGCATGGTTAAGGGGATTAGAGTGGGCAGGGGTGAGATGCACTTTTGGAGAGTTGATGCAGAAATGATGGATCGAATGACTTCCTATAGCACTGTAGAGATTCTATGGAAGTAATCCAAACTAATGCATAGGGCACATGGGTTCAAATCGTGATGGAATTTAAATTCAGTTGAAAGCTAATAACAGTGACCTAAAACTATCATCGATCGTTGTAAAACCCCACCTTTCCCGAAGAAATCTGCCATACTTGCCTGTCTGGCGTAGGCTATTAAAAACCCTCCGAAATAGCCTAGTAAGCTACTCAGGTCCAGGGAGATTAGAGGTGGCCAATGACACCTACCTTCCATGAAAAAATAAACTGTTTATTAAAGATAGAATCATCAGAACGGAGAAATTGTTGGGACAGATCGTATGTAGTGTGTGATTTCGGTAACACAGGAAGATTAAACATACATTTGAAGGATAAAACACTTTTTTCTTTGTCACAGTTTTCAAAGCTGTGACGGGGCACTGGGTTAAAAAAAGCAAATTTCAGTCGTTCCTGTTTGTTCGGTTTTGCTGGAGGTTATACACTTAACGCTATAAAATTTAATTATCAGATCAAGCTAAGTAATTAGACAATTGTTCAAACTGCTTTTAAAAGATCGGAATTTCATTTGAGTTTAAGACGGCGAAAGCATCAGTCAGGCTGTTCAAGGTTCCCCACCAGTTTATCACTGGCATTCCAATTCGAGTATTTTTAAAACCTGACTTTCAAAAGAAAATAACCTCTTGGCCCTTCCCACTTCCTTTGGCGTTCTGTGTATACGGCCGCTCACAGACGTCTCGGAATCCAACGCCTGCCAGTGTGAGTTAAGCTACAGAGTGAGGGAGATACAGCCATAGACCAGTTCAATCTCATTAAACTGATACAGGCTGAGCAGCCAGAATATCTCCCCTGCAGTGCTGAGGGTTCAAGCAGCCCCCGGTCTTGGGCAGGGTCCCTGGTTGGAGCGTCTGAAAGCTAACAGAAGGTGGCGGGAAGACGACACAATATTTCAACCATGTCCTTCTACATTTTTTTGCGCGCTCTTTCCCGCGCCAATTTTTTACACTCGGGTCTGAAACTTACAAGTGCTCTGCCATTGGCCAGAAAAAGTTTTTTGCCGGTGTCCTGATTGGCGAGGAAGTTTCACAGGGGGGCGGGGTCGGTCTCAGAGGGCAAAGAAAATGAACCTTCACTCACTCCCCACTTTCCAGTGTTTCAAATTCAGGAAGTTCCCGGACAACGGAAGCATTTTTCTAAAATATCAGAATAACTTATTGGACTGTTTAATATCAGAAATATTAACATTTAGTTAAATGGAACGGTTTCCCTTTCCCTCCTAACACCACCACCATCCTCAAAGCAATGAGAGATTGACAGGAAAGGCTTGTTCGGGTAAGACTTTGTAATGAGATCCAGGGTTCGCTACTTTGTTTCAAGGGTTCTGGGTCCAGTGTTAAGGCGGGTAAACTGCACTTGCTGTGTATGGGGGCGGGGGAGGCTGGACTGGAGATCATCGTTCTTTATTGCGGCTCTTTACGTTTCAATTAATTTTTCGAGTTCCATATACTGCATTTCTCTGAGTGACTGATTACATGGCCAAAATCAGTCAACTCTGGAGATGCCCAAGTCCATTCTTGGATTTTTTTCTCCCTGTTGCTCAATATAAAACTGAGATGTTTTTATTCAACACGTTGACAAAAGTTCAACCTACCCTTGCACTGACATGCTGTGTTACATCTCTTAAACTTTCCCTAGCATCGTACTTAGGAAGTGTCATGGACCTGAAACCATTCTGTTTCTCAGTCGGAACGGATGCTTCCAGATTTGTAGAATATTTATCGCATTTTCTGTACTCTGAAGTATTCAGAATTGTAGCACTTGTGCGTTTAGTGTTATTTGCGATGGGGGGAAGGTGGTAGAGTTGGATCTAAAGGGTAGTTTGCACTGATCTGCTTATATTTTCTTCATTCAGTGACTTATGAAGTTAAATGATCTGAGATTCATCAAGCTCTTACTTGGTGACAGTTTCTCAGTCCTAGCTCTGAATTGTAGGATTCGCGCCCTGTATTTAAATATACCTTTCCAGAGACTGCTCCACAACCCCAACCCAGTCAAACTGGGAAAGGGGGCCCGACTGTACCTCTTCCTCCTTTACCTCAAACATTTCTCTCACAAATCCTATCCTTCCCCATTAGTGATCTCCAAATCATCCCAATAAATCCTTTCCCAACCCCATTCTTTCCTTGCCTCATTCCTCTCCCAATGCACATTTTTTTCTTTTACCTCCCTCTCTTATCCCACATCATCAACCTCCCTAATTCCCACCCTTTCTTTGTGATCCCATCCTCATTGCCCCTTCCTTATTCCCATCCTCACTCCCTCTTCCTTGTCCTCTTGTCTTCACCCCCTTGGATACCCTATCTTTGTCCCCATCCTTACCCCTCACTCTCTTGCTTTGCATTCTTTCCTCATTGCTTTTCCGTCTCTGCCCCCAACTCTTTTGTCCTGACTTCCCTATCTTAACCCCCTCATTACTGCTTCCTTTTTCATTTGTACTTGCTCCCCTGTCCTCACACTCTCTTCCTTCCCTTTCTTTGTTCCTCTTTCCTCACTCCCTTGTTCCCCCATACTCACTCCTCTCCCCCCTGCCTTTCCTTCCTCCTCTTGGCACAATCCAACATGGAAGACTGATCAAGAATGTAAAATGGGATCCAGTGCAACTTGGCAAATTGGATTCAAAGTTGGCTCAGTGGCAGAAGGGAGAGGGCGATGGTCAAAGGTTGTTTTTGTGATTGGAAGCCTGCGTCCATGGTGTACCAATGATTGGTGCTGGGTCTCTGGTTATTTATAGTATACATTAATTATCTAGATGTGAATGTTCGCAGATGAATAAAAAATTGTGGTGAGGTAAATAATGATGAGCTATAGATTGAAATAGACCGGCCGGTCATACGGGCAGGACAGTGGTAAATGGAATTTAATCCTGAAAAGTGCGATGGGATACTGGGAGGAATAACAAGGCAAGAAGATACACAATAATCAGCAGAATATTAGAATGTACAGAGAATCAGAGGCACTTTTGGTGCATATATATTTGTCCCAGAAGGACAGATAAATAATGTGATGAGATGGGATACTTGCCTTTTTGATTTGACTTATTGTCACATGCATTGCGTTAGTAAAAAATATTGTTCCTTGCGCGCTCTACAGACAAAGCACGCCATTCATAGAGTAGATAGGGGAGAAAGAAAGGAGAGGCTGCAGAATATAATTACAGTCATAGCTAGGGTGTAGAGAAAGATCAACTTAATATAAAATAAGTTCATACAAAAGTCTGATGGAGGTTGATAAAAGCCTGAGAAGAAGCAGTTCGTATGTGTTCTTGGACTTTTGTATCATTTTCCCAATGGAAAAAGGTGGAAAAAAGTAGATCTTGTATGCATGGAGTTCTTGATTATGCTCGCTGCTTTTCTGAGGCAGTGGGAAATAGAGACTGAATCAATAGATAGGGGGGCTGGTTTGTGTGATGGATGGGGCTATATTCACAAACTTTGTAGTTTCTTGCGGTCTTGGACAAGCTGGGAGAAAGGATGCTTTCGATGGTGCATCTGTAAAAATTGGTGAAAGTCATGGTGGACATTGTCAAATGTCCTTATCCTCCTGAGAAAGTAGAGGCATTGCTGGGCTTTCTTAACTATAGCATTGGCATGGATGGAAAAGGATAGGTTGCTGGTGATTTGGACACCTCAAAACCTGATGCTCTCAACCATTTCCATTTCATCCCCTTTGACAGGAGCATGTCCTCCATCCTATGCTTCCTTAGTCTATGACTTTCTCCTTCATTTTTTTTACTGACAACGAGGAAGAGATTATTGTCATGGCAGCATTTCATCACATTCTGTTTCTTTTTTTCTGTACTCCATCGCATCATTGCTTGAGATCTGCCCAGTGTCATCCACAAACCTGAAAGTGGAGTTGGACTAGAGCGTAGAACATAAATTCTGTGTGGCTTTTGCTACCAAATAAACCTGTTGGACTTTAACCTAGTGTTGTGAGACTTCTTACATGGAACATAAGAATAGGGAGGTAATGATACAGCTATATAAAATACTCATTAGGCCTCAGCTAGAGGCTTGTATGTGGTTTTGGTCACCACACCGTAGGAAGGATGTGATTGCACTAGAAAGGGGGCAGAGAAGACTCACCAGGATGTTGCTGGGGCTGGAGCATTTCAGCTATGAAGAGGCTGGTTAGACTAGAGTTGTTCTCCTTAGAGCAGAGAAGGCTGAGGAGGATCTGATTGAGGTGCACAAAATTGAGTGACATCGAGAAAGCAGATATGAAGAAGCTTAATAAAGGGGCCACTAACCGGAGGGGGGACTTAAATTTAAGGTAAGGGGCATGAGATTTAGAGGGAATTTGAGTAAGATCTTCTCCAACCAGTAGATGATGAGAGCCTGGAATTCACTGTCCTGCTCTCCCCCATCCCCGCGCATCTCTCACTTCCATGTCCCACTCTCCCCTACTTCTGGCCTGCTCTCCCCATCTTGTGCTCGCTCCCTCAACTTTTCTCCATGACTATCCCCTCCAGTATCTGTCCCCTCAATTCTCCTCCCCCAAACACTTGCTCATCGTCTTCTGCCTGCATTCCATGATCCTCACACCAGTCCGTGCCACCCTCCCCCTCCACGCTCCCTGCCCCCTCCACGCTCCCTGCCCCCTCCACGCTCCTGCCCCCTCCACGCTCCCTGCCCCCTCCACACTCCCTGCCCACGCTCCCTGCCCCCTCCACGCCCCTGCCCCCTCCACGCCCCCTGCCCACGCTCCCTGCCCACGCTCCCTGCCCCCTCCACGCTCCCTGCCCCCCTCCACGCTGCTCCCCACGCTCCCTGCGCCCTTCCACGCTCCTTCCCCCCGCTCCCTTCCACGCTCCTTCCCCCACTCCCTGCGCCCTTCCACGCTCCTTCCCCTACTCCCTGCACCCTTCCACGCTCCTTCCCCCATTCCCTGCCTCCCACCTCCTTCCTCACTCTCTGAACCCTTCAAGCTCCTCCCCCCAGAACCTGCCTCCTCCACTCTCCTCTCTGTCCCTTCCCTCTCCATGTCCTTTCCATCCCCTGTCCTTCCCACTCCCTGCCCCCTACCCTGTTCTTCCCTCCCAGTCTCTGCCCCCCTCCATGCTCTTCCCTCCCAGTCCCTGCCCCCTCCATGCTTTCCCTGCCAGTCCCTGTCCCCTCCATGCTCTTCCCTGCCAGTCCCTGCCCCTCCATGCTCTTCCTGTCAGTCCCTGCCCCTCATGCTCTTCCCTCCAGTCCCTGCTCCCTCCATGCTCTTCCCTCCCAGTCCCTGCCCCCTCATGCTCTTCCTTCCCAGTCCCTGCCCCTCATGCTCTTCCCTCCCAGTTCCCCCCTCCATGCCTTCCCTCGCAGTCCCTGCTGCAGTCCCTGCTCCCCTCGCAGTCCCTGCCCCCTCCATGCTCTTCCCTCGCAGTCCGCCCCCCTCCATGCTCTTCCCTCCCAGTCCCTGCCCCCTCCATGCTCTTCCCTCCCAGTCCCTGCCCCCTCCATGCTCTTCCCTCCAGTCCCTGCCCCCTCCATGCTCCCCTCCCATCCCTGCCCCCTCCATGCTCTTCCCTCCCAGTCCCTGCCCCCTCCATGCTCTTCCCTCCCAGTCCCTGCCCCCTCCATGCTCTTCCCTCCCAGTCCCTGCCCCCTCCATGCTCTTCCCTCCCCCTGCCCAGCTCCCCTCCCAGTCCCTGCCTCCATGTCCCTGCCCCCTCCATGTCCCTGCCCCCTCCATGCTCTTCCAGTCCCCCCGCTCAGTCCCCCCTCCATGCTCTTCCCTCCCAGTCCCTGCCCCCTCCTGCTCTCCCTCCCAGTCCCTGCCCCCTCCATGCTCTTCCCTCCCAGTCCCTGCCCCCTCCATGCTCTTCCCTCCCAGTCCCTGCCCCCTCCATGCTCCCCTCCATCCCTGCCCCCTCCATGCTCTTCCCTCCCAGTCCCTGCCCCCTCCATGCTCTTCCCCCCATCCCTGCCCCCTCCATGCTCCTCCCCCTAGTCCCTGCCCCTTCCAGGCTCCTCCATCCAGTCCTTACCCGCTCCACACTCCTCCCCTGGTCCCTCCCCCTTCCACCCCTTGGTTCCTGCTCTCCCCCCCCCCCCCCCCCCAATGCTCCTGTCCCTCCCCGCTCCTTTCCCCTCCACGCTCCTCCTGCTGGTCCCTGCCCACTACATGCTCTTTCCCCAGTCCTTGTCTCTCCGCCTCCTCTCCCCACTTCTTCCTCCCTCCTCTCCAGCCCCCCACTCCCTGCCAACTCCATAATCCTCCGTCCAAGTCACTATCCCTTCACTCCTCCTCGCCCCTGTCCATGCCCCTCCACTCTCTTTCCCCAGTACCTGTGCCTCTTCAAAGAACAAAGAATAGTACATTCTCAGACAGGCCCTTCAGCCCTCCAAACCTGCACTGATCACATCGTCCTATCTAGACTACACTCAACTGTATCCCTCTAAACCCCGTTTGTTCATATGCCCCCGCTGCCCAAACCATCTTTCTGTCCAGACTCCACTACTTCCCCTCCCGCTCTATCCAAACCTACCTTCTCTGCCCAAACATTCACTTGCCCCCCTCCCCGTTCACCCTATCCTGTCCCATTATTCAGTCATGATGTGGAGATGCCGATGAAGGCGAACTTTCCATTCACCCTGAAAGCTTGTGAGTTTACTATCAAATAAATTGGTTGGACTTAAACCTGGTGTCGTCAGACTTCCTACCATCATTCAGTTCTACTCCTCACACTCCAAACTTTGCCATGCCACTTGCCTTCTACTCTATGGACCTCCCCCAATTCCACATACATCCCCCCACTACACTCGTCACGCTCTTCACCCTGGTTCCCTACTTCCTAAACACCCCCACAACAAGGTATCCCCAGTATCACCTTGTTCGCCAACTTGGTCCCCCAGTGTCCTGTGTCCAGGTCGCCAACCTGTGTCCCCCTACCCCAACCTTCACGCCCTGGTCTCCGACTTGGTTCCTCTCAGTGCCACACTGATCAATGCCCTGGATCCCCCACCAACCTCCCCTCTTTGCCCCATCTTCATGAAACCTCCCTTCCTCTATCTCTTCTCCCATCCTCTGTCACTTCTTCCACACACCTCATCCCTGCCACTGTCCTCCCCCGCACTCCCCTCCTTGTCCCCTCCCACTCCCCAGCCCCCCACTCCCTCCTTGTCCCCCCCCCACTCCCCTCCTTGTCCCCCCCCACTCCCCTCCTTGTCCTCCCCCACTCCCACTCCCCTCCTTGTTCCCCCCCCACTCCCCTCCTGTTCCCCCCCCACTCCCCCTCCTTGTTCCCCCTTGTCCCCCCCCACTCCTTGTCCCCCCCCCAATCCCCTCCCCCCCCCCACTCCCCTCCTTGTCCCCCCCCACTCCCCTCCTTGTCCCCCCCCACTCCCCTCCCCCCCCCCACTCCCCTCCTTGTCCCCCCCCACTCCCTCCTTGTCCCCCCCCCCACTCCTGTCCCCCCCCACTCCCCTCCTTGTCCCCCCCCACTCCCTCCTTGTCCCCCCCCACTCCCCTCCTTGTCCCCCCCCCACTCCCCTCCTTGTCCCCCCCACTCCCCTCCTTGTCCTCCCCACCCCCTCCTTGTTCCCCCCCCACTCCCCTCCTTGTTCCCCCCCCACTCCCCTCCTTGTTCCCCCCCCCCCCTCCTTGTTCCCCCACCACTCCCCTCCTTGTTCCCCCCCCACTCCCCTCCTTGTTCCCCCCCCACTCCCCTCCTTGTTCCCCCCCCCACTCCCCTCCTTGTTCCCCCCCCCCCACTCCCCCCCCCCCCACTCCCCTCCTTGTTCCCCCCCCACTCCCCTCCTTGTTCCCCCCCCACTCCCCTCCTTGTTCCCCCCCCCACTCCCCTCCTTGTTCTCCCCCACTCCCCTCCTACCCCCTCCCCTCCTTGTTCCCCCCCCCACCCCCCTCCCCTTGTTCCCCCCCCCTCCTCCTTGTCCCCCCCCCACTCCCCTTGTCCTTCCCCCCCCCCAACTCCCCTCCTTGTCCCCCCCACTACCCCTTCTCCCTTCTTGCCCCCACAGTATGCGCTCCCCCCCAGGGTGGGGATTTGAACTCTAACGGCCGGGCTCGTGTTCTGGAACCCGCTGCCGCGCGGGAAAAGCGGTTCAAACACCCGCCCGCTCAACCGCCGCCTGCTGCCGCCAAAGGACGGGCGGACGGGCGGGGCGGGGTGGAGGGGGGCTGGGGGTAAGCTTTCCCCTTCTCGGGAACTCTTTATTCCCCATCAGCAATAACTAGCAGAGCGGGGCTCCCCCCGCGTTAGTACTGGGGCTGGAGCAGCAATCCCTCCATTAACAAAACAGCAAGTCGCGCTGTCTCAGGAGCGGTCGCCAGCAATATCCGAGAGAGGTATGATTTTATTAATTATTCATTTTATTTAGTTATCCATTGATTCAGTTTCCGATGCCACTTTGCTGAGGGGGGCGCGGGCGGGAGCTTCTTGTTTCCGCGCCAATTTCAGCAAGACTCGGCAGCGGGTAGGAAAATAGTGAATGGGGCCGAGGGAATCCCGCCCCCTTCCCTGCGCTCATTGGATCCCGTCCCAGCCAATGTTTGGGCGGTCGCTCGGGGTAACGGGGCGATCATTGGTCGCCGTCCCATTTCAAACACCCCCCCCCAAAGGGCGGGGCTTCCGGCCCAAGGCTGGCCCCGCCCCTTTTCCCCTATGCTGACTCACCTGGTGACCAGGTAGGTCCCACCACAGAGGGGGGCAACCGGTGGCACTTGTGCATCTTTGCCAATCAAACCATATTTTTTTAAATGTGTGTTTTTTTTTGAATAAAAAACAAATTGCAGCCTAATCAGCGGTATGATTGAAACAGATTATCTGGTCAGCCTGAAGATGTGTAGACATGATGTCCAGAAGACACGTGTACACGTGTACAAAAGGTGTCCCAAGATCATAAAATCCCTACAGTGCAGAAGGAAACCATTTCTGCACTGACCACAATCCCGCCCCGATCTCATCTGCATAACCCCATACATTTACTCGAGCTAATCTCCCGACACTATGGGAAAATTTAGCATGGCCAATCCACCTAACTCACACACCCTTTAGACTGTGGCAGGAAACCCGAGCACCCAGAGAAAATCCACGCAGACATGGGAAGAATGTGCAAACTCCACATAGACGGTAACCCAAGCTGGAAATTGAACCCGGGTCCCTGGCGCAGCACTAACCACTGTGTCAAAGTACAAAGAACAAAACAGCACGGGAAACAGGCCCTTCGGCCCAACGAGCCCACACCGCCACCCCGATGTTCCCACCTCTACCCGCGATCCCTGTCCATGTTTATAGAACTATGGATTAAAAACCAAATTTGAGACAATTTAGGGAGAATTTGTTTTGCCAATTAGCCTAAGAGCACATCTTTGGGATGTGGGAGGAAACCGGAGCTCCTGGAGAAAACCCACGCAAGCACAGGGAGAATGCGCAAACTCCCACAGACACAGGCCCAAATCTATGTATCTGCACAGCACTGAGCCGCTGAGTCACTGAGCTGTCGTGTTGCCCATCAGATGGTCCAGGTCAAGCATACACTAACAACGTGAAGCAGTGGGATACTCTCGAAAAAGATCCAAGAGCAGTCCTCTCACGACCCATCGCGTGTATGCCCCTCGTTAGACAACAAGGTGGATCAAAGCACCTGTAGGATAAGAACAAGTACATCAATATCATCATCTATTTACACACTTCCCAGGGACTCCCAAGGCTCATGAACCCTATTTTAAATCAGTTTTCTATACCCCTCCATTCCCATTCTGTTCATGTGCCCATGTGTCATTGTGCCACCCAGGATGTTTAGGGTAAGTGATGCTAAATTGTTCTTAGTGTCCCAAGATATGCAAATTAGGTGCTTTGGCCATACTAAATAGCCCATTAATGTCCCAAGATGTGCAAATTAGGTGCTTTGGCTATGCTAAATTGCCTGTTAGTGTCCCAAGATGTGCATCTTACAAGTATGCTTACATTAATACTGCAGTGAAGTTGCTGTGAAAATTGCCTATTTTCAAAAAGTTGCCATATTCTGGTTGGCGCCTATTCAAATACACAGAGAATTTAGCATAGTCAATGCACCTAACCAGCAACTCTTTCGGACTGCGGGAGGAAACCAGAGCACCTGGAGGAAACTCATGCAGAATCGGGGGAGGGACACGCAGATTCTGTGCAGACAATGACTCAATCCAGGAACTGAACTCAGGTTCCAGGCGCTGTGAGACAGCAGTGCTAACTACTGCGCCACTGTGCTGCCCCCCAAGATGTATCTGCAGGTTAGATGGATTAGCCATGATAAATTGCCTGTTAGTTTTCCAAGATATGCAGTTTAGGGGGATTGGCCATGCTAAATCACTCCTTAGTATGCCAAGATATAGATTAGTCACAGGAAATGTGTGGGGTCATGGGGTGAGGAGGAGGGATACTCTGTCAAAGAGTCAGTGCCAACTCGATGGTCCGAATGGTCTCTTGTGCACTTTATGGATTCTATGATTATCATTATCATCATCATTGGATTCCTTTATTTGCGAGCATGCTGTGCGCAGCTACTCGTCAAAAGTACTTAAGTGTCTTTAAAGCTCAAAGTCATGAAAGGTGCTTTTGAATGCCAGACTTTCTTTCCTTTTAGCTCTTCCTCTCCAGTAGGCAGCGTTGATTGAGGATCTGCAAAACACAGCTTCTGTTAGAATTTTACTGTGGGACATGGCTAGGTGTCTACTTTTAACTAGGGATTAAATCCCTGTTGACATGAATCTGAACCACACGTAGCCATCTAGCCAATTGATCAGACCGGCTCTCTTTTAGTTAACCATATTTTTCATAAGTTAATTATATCGCTTCTAATATTTACCTGTAGCTTACTGTTAAAGGGTTGTATCTATTTCCTTTGCCTCCCTATTAAGCAAATGGAATCATTGTCATTCTTTAATGAAAGTATTTAATTTAAATCCCTATTTAAAATACGATCAGGTGATTGGATTTAAATATTTTAACACTGAAAAAAAATCAAACTATAATTTGTTTTCAGATATTTGGTCAAACAAGATGACAAGCGTTTGTTTAAAACTGCAAAATCTAAGTGAAAACTTGAATGCTGCTGACAGAAATGGGAAACCTGAAGATGACATCACTGAAATCAACCAAAGGGTGAGTTGCTTGCTTTTACTATCAATTTGTCCCATCCTCCTTTGCTGAGGAATAATATGCCGAGATATTTGGTCTTATGCACATTTCTTATATTCAAGTTCCTATTAACATAAAAGCAGGAGTAGGCCATTCAGTCCTTCAAGCCTGCTCCACCATTCATTTTAACCGTTACTTAGCATCGAATTTGATATCCTGATCCCAACCCCCCACCTTCCTGCCCCATATCCTTTGATCCCTTTGCCCCTACAGCTATATCAAATTCCTTCTTTAAATTAGACAACACTTTGGCCTCAACTACATTCTGTAGTAGTGAATTCCACACATTCACCACCCTCTGGATGAAGAAATTTCTCCTCACCTCAGTTCTATCCTCAAAACCATGACCCGTAGTTCTGAGCTCCCCACTACTGGAAACATTCTTTCTGAATCTACCATGTCTAACCCAGTTAGAATTTTATAAGTTTCTGTGAGACCCCCTTTCACTCTTCTAAACCCCAGTGAATATAATCCTAATCAACTCGTTTCTCTTTATATGACAGACATGCTGTCCCAGGAATCATCCTGGGAAACCTTCGCTGTACTCCCTCTGTAGTAAGGGCATCCTTCCTCAAATCACAGTGCTCCAAATGTGGCCTCACCAATGCCCTATATAATTGCAGCAAAGTATCCCTATCCCTATACTCAAATCCTGTCATATGAAGACAACAAACCATTTGCCTTCTTTACTGCCTGTTGAAGTTGTGCTCTTACTTTCAGCAACTGGTGCATGAGGACCTCAAAGTCTCACTCATTATTCACGTCTCCCAATTTACACTCATTCAAGTAATAATCTTTCTTCCTATTATTGTCACCAAAGTGAATAACCTCACATTTATCCACATTATATTGTATCTGCCATGTATAGGCCCTTACACACTGCCGGTCCAAATTATGCGGAAGCATCTCTGCATCCTTCTCACAGCTCACCCTCCTACCCAACTTTGTGTCATCTGCAAATTTGGAGATAATACATTCAGTTCCCTCTTCCGAATCATTAATATGAATAGTTGGGGTCCTAGCACAGATCCTTGTGGAACCCCACTAGCCACTGACTGCCAATCAGAAAAAGACGCATTTATGCCAACTTTGCTTCCTTTCTGCTAACCAACTTTCTATCCATCTTGACATTACCAGCAATCCCATATGCTTTAACTTTACATAATAGGCTGTTATGTGAGACCTTGTCAAAAGCCTTCTGAAAGTCTAAATAAACCACATCCACTGGTTCTTCTCTGTTAACTCTACTGGTTACACTGAAATGCAAATGCTGATGATTTCATAGAATAGGAGTTGCTGTGACCAAAAAAGAAACTGAAACGCTAGTGTTAGTGCTTCTTTTTATACTTGATTCAGTATGCCAAGTTACTTTGGAAGGAGTACCTCTAGATCACTTCAACATATTCCAAAGGTGACTTCAGCCAGATAATATTCATCTCCATCCAGTATGGACTGAATATGTAAATCTGGATGAAGAATTGAGTTGCAATCTATCTACACATGCTTATGGTAGTCACTGAATTGATTTTTGCATTGCACTATATGTAATATAGCTTAGAAGGACCATATTCAGCCAACTCTTTGACAAAGCCATACAATTAATACCATTTCTCTGCTCTGGGTTGGCTGTTCAGTGCAGAACAAGTTTAAAACTTGGAACTTTTAATATCTGAATAATGTATGGGTAAATATGCTGCATGTTTGAATGGAGTGTAATTGTCTCAACTTTTTAAAAAATAGGATATGGTTCGTTAACTTTGGAAAAATCTTGTTACAACACAGCAGATTAACATATCTTGTCCAAATGGAGAAGATGATGTGTGGCCTCATAACATTTGGGATTTTGTCTTTCAAAACAGGAAAATATATTTTTAGAACCACATAAAAAGGCAACAAAAACCCCATTGAAGCAACAATCTTCTACCTCACATTCAGTATTGGGGGCAATTAGAACAGATTTGGGAACCATGACTACACCGACAAAGCTTCAGGAATCCCCTGCTGGAGAGCCATGGACACCTACCGCTAATTTGAAAATGTTGATCAGTGCTGCCAGTCCAGAGATCAGGAGCAGGGAAAAGAAGAAGCAAGAGTCACTTGTGGATGATGACCATGCTTCAGAGATAAATGAGAATTTACAGGTACAGTCACTATCCAAATGCATTATTTTGATATCACCATAAGCAGGATTCTGTGTTGTAGATAGTTGTAGAGAATAAACTTAGGTTCGGAGAACAATGCACAATAAAAATATAAATACTTTCCCAACCTTCTGTAATGACAAAATGATACAAAGTGTCTGTGATTGAATTTCAGGACCAGTTATCTGGGGAAGAATTTGAGAAGTTTCATCCAAGTCGTAAAGAAAAGAGTCTGGGTTTGTTATGCTATCGATTCCTGGCACGGTATCCTGACTATCCCAACCCTGCAGTGAACAACGACATATGTCTGGATGAAGTAGCAGCAGAACTGAGTGAGTTAGTGCACATATTCTGCATTTAATAGATGTGCAAACTGTGGACGAAGGACTTAACGTTAAGAGAAGCCTGAAAAGTTGCTGCATTTAGTTATAATTTAACTTCCAATATAAAATATTTTTCCTTGAAGTATCAGCAATAGTTGTTAACCTGCAAACAGAAGATTAAGTTCTGGCAGTTGACAAGGATGTAATTTATGAATGGTCTGGTGGAACATTTGGATCTGGCTTTAACATTGTATTTTACTTCAAGATGTTAAGTCTTTTGCGCTTGGAGTGATATGTCTAGCTCAATTCAAGTGGGACTTCCACTCTTCTAATATTGGATTATTCCATGCAAACTTCCTGGCATTCCCACAACATTGAGGCAATTATACAACATAATCAAGAAACCCATACACCCCGGACATACTCTCTTCTACCTTTTTCCGTCGGTTTCAACCATTTAGTTCCACCCCTTCTCCATTCTTAAAGTATTCTATTCCATTAGCAGTAACCAATTTCAACACAAGATACCCCAATCGACTCAAAATAGCTTCTTCCCTGCTGCCATCAGACCTTTGAGTGGACGTACCTTGCATTAAGTTGATTTTTCTCTATACCCTAGCTGTAACTGTAACACTACATTCTGCACCCTGTCCTTTCCTTCTCTATGTATAGTATGCCTTGGCTATATAACATGCAAGAAACAATATTTTTCACTGTGTATACTAATACATGTGACAATAATAAATCAAATCTAATTAGTATGTCAATTGATCTGAGACATGATATGGTGATGTACCTACAACTACTTCTAGTATGTACATTATTGCCTTATTTAAAAATAATTTGAACACAGCTGCAGGAGTGTAAGTGGACTCAATTTTTCTTTCTGCAGCAGAAAGCAGACTGACTAATAAACGATTAGAATTTCCATTTTTCCATCTGAGTGCTGACTGATGCACTTATTGCAATTGGACAATAACATGATCAGGCTCAAATTAATGGTCAGCCTTCACTACTTAGATTTTCACATGAAAAGTACCACGTGGACAATTTAGAGGATTGCTGAGAACATTGGATAGTGCATAATATTACTTGCCATATGTTAGGAGAATAAATTGAAATGCAAAAGGGAAAATTGGGTTAAATTCTGAGTATCATGAAACTTGACATTATATTTTTATGCTAAGTATATAAAGAAGGGTATATAGTAAGATCAAAGCATGAATCTCCTACCAGAAATATTATATTTGATTACTTAATAAAACTGTACTTCCTCCTTCAATAGATGTTGAACGTAGACGCATCTACGATATTGTGAATGTATTAGAAAGCTTGCATATGGTGAGTCGGCTTGCTAAGAATCGGTATAGATGGCATGGCCGCCATAATCTCTCTCATACACTGGGAACATTGAAGAATGTTGGTGATGATCAAAAATATGCAGAACAGATGTTGCACATCAAAAAGAAAGGGTTTGAATTGCAAGAAAACTCTATAAAAGAGCCACTACGAGAGCAAAATTCAGACGACAACAGTGAGGCGAAACCTAAAGAAATGTATTTTGTGGAACTTCCTGGAATGGAATTTCGAGCAGGTACACAAATATTAAGGTTTGATGTAGTTACACCAACTAATGTAACAGAGGTGCTATCTGGAATTTCATAGCATTTCTGTATTTTGGGTATTTCTTTGTAAACATTTTATGAATTTTCTTTTCATTTTCTGTGGTAATTGCTTACTCCATGCGGCACAGATTTAAAATTAGACATGAGAAAGGATTATTCAATCCACCAAACATATATTTTCCTTAGGCTTTAACCAAGACAGATTATTGTTAATTCTCTTGTACTTCTGATTCCATACATTTTGCACAAAAATTGACCACATAAATATTTGGCTACTCAAAATTTGTTTCAAATATTTAATTCCACCCCTTCTCCATTCTTAAAGTATTCTATTCCAATTTACACACAAGATACCATAAACAACAAGCAATTTCACCAGCATTGAAGGAAGGATCAGTGTTGGACATTGTTCTTCACATGATGTGATATAAAAAGAATTGCATCACATCGGAACAAGCACATAGAGTCTCAGTTAAAGTCTTCATCAAATGATCACATCACTAACAGTGCAGAAATCCTTAAATGCTGCAATGAAGTATTGGCCTAGATCTTGAGTTCCACTCTCAAAGTGCAACTTGAACCTACAACATTTTGACTCAAAGGTGAGGGTGCTACTACTAAGCCAAGGTTATAGATACAATACTGGGAGCTATTTATCTTGTTTACTAACCAATTTGCCCATATTTCCAGTTGAACCAAAAAAAATGTTTTGCAGTTGCTGTGCACTTTAAAAGATGCAATGATAGAATTCTTTTGAACCCATTTGTTACAGGACGATATTTGCAACAACCTTCAGCCAGCAGTGCCAAATGGATGATCCATCCCGGCCTCCTCCAGAGGTTCCTGACATTATAGTTGCAACTCTTCAGCCAATTTGCTTCACTCCACGTGCTATTGGTTGAAGTCACTGGATTCTGAAAAGACTCTGGGCCCTAGCAATATTCGAGCAATAGTATTGAGGGCTTGTGCTTCAGAATTTGCCACATCCCCTAGCCAAGCTGTTCCAGTACAGTTAATGCACTGGTACCTATTCAGGAATGTGGAAAATTGCCTATGTCCTGCACTCAAAAAGCCGATCAATTACTACCTCATCTGTCTGCTCTCGATCATAATCCTGTAATTCCCTCCCCAACAGCATTGTGTGTGTACCAACACCAGAGGGGCAATAGTAGTCAAAGAACTCAGCTCAACACCACCTTATTGAGGGCAATTAGGAATGGACAACTGTTGATCTGGCCTGCAACTTCCATGAATTAATTTTAAAAATGCTAGTCGGTCTTGATTACAGACTGGTTTATGTGACTTAGCTAACAATATTTCAAATGAAGATTAAAGCAACAATAATAGTACTTTTTACCCTTCCTAATTGCTTTTGATATGACATGGAGATGCTGGCGTTGGTCTAGGGTGTGTACAGTAAGATTCACAACACTTGGTTAAAATCCAACAAGTTTATTTGGAATTACGAGCTTTCGGAGCACTACTCCTTCATCAGGTGAGTGGACTCTAAGTATTGTCCACTCATCTGATGAAGGCGCAGTGCCCCGAAAGCTCGTGATTTCAAATAAGCCTGTTGGACTTTAACCAGGTGTTGTGAGACTTCTTACGGTTTTTGCATGGTAAATTATAAGATATTGTTTCCATTGGCAGAGGGGTTAGTAAATAGAGAACATCAATTCAATTAATTTAAGATAATCAGAGGGGCAGTCAGACTTTATTTTTAAATGCAGCGAATTATGGTTAGTTGGAATGCACTGTCTTAAAAATGCAGTAGTAACTTTCAAAATGGAATTGAATATATACTGTAATGGGGAAAAAACACAGGAGTGGAACTAATTGAATACTCCTTTAACACACATAATGGACTGAGTTGCCACCTGTCTGATCTTTTGTTTTAAATTGCAGTGTAAAAGTATAGAAAACTGAGTGCAATTAATAGCCAGAAACTTAACAATTAATCTCCTTGACTCAATAATAAAACCCCGAATCATGATTGTAGAATTTGGGTTTATTCATTTATGCAGAGCAATGTCTGGTTAGTTTTTCAAACAACAATTAAAATTGATCTTTCCATGTGCAGCCTCAGTAAATGGACGGAAGGATAAATCCCTGAGAGTAATGAGTCAGAAATTTGTCATGTTGTTCCTGGTATCAAAACCCCGAGTGGTTAGTCTTGATACTGCTGCTAAAATCTTAATTGGTGATGACCAGAAGGTGGACCTGGATCACAGCAAGTTTAAGAGTAAGTGAATTATTTTACAATAGCAACAAAAGTATGATTTGATAACCTTATGTGCAGATATAGATTCCTTTTTTCCTTGTGCAGACTGACAATTGATATAGTTTAAACTGCAGTTCTTCAATCTGCTGTTAGGGGGCCAATAATAGTGGGTTTCTTAATAATTTTCTCTGATTCAATTCACTTCCTTTTAATTTGAAAGGCTGAAGAGATGATATAGTTCTTGTTTTTGAGGTTCTTCCTCAATCTTTTCTGCAAAGGAATAGCTCAAAGATTGAGAATTGTGGAGGCTAACCTCAAAAACTGTGGGCAGAATTTAATGCAGGTTCCTGTCAGCACCTTCCCATTTCCACCCTGATGAAGTCTGGAAAATCACGTTGACACCTTTCCGATCCCCATGGCTCTATCCCCCTAGGCATCGGCCATGTGCTTTCTAACGTCACTGTGCTCAATCCAACATTAATCCATATACATCAAACTGTTACATTACATTTCCCCCAAGTCTTTATCCAACTTTTTAAAAAGTGATTATAATTTACCTTATATCATACATTATTATTTTACATTGTCATTGCTACATTATCCCCACCCTATCGCCCCACCCCAAAACCTTCAAGTCCTTAAATCCAAAATTTCAGGCAGTCTGGAAGCCTTATAGCCTTTCCAACCTCATTTGTATTACTGTTGAAGGAATGGTAGACCATCACTGCTGGCTCTTTCTGTAGGTTTTGAAGTTATTCTGTTACCTGGATATATTCCATGATATCGCTCCATTGCACACTGGGGAATGAATGGTGTAGAGATGACAGGAAACTCTTGTTTTTCCTGATTGTGTCTTATGCTGTGCCAACCAGGTTGGAGCAAGATAGGTCCTCATCCTTTCTGTACTGAGGTCCTTAACCCAGATCTTCTCACTTTTCTTTGGATGTGTTTGGTGCGGTACCTTCAGTGGGAGTTCACACTAGAACCTTCCACACTCTGTGCAATGCAGAGGTCACAATTGTGAATATCACTAAAAGTTTGGAGGGGGCAGGGTCTATTCACGACAGATTCTGACAATTCCAGGTCTCTGTGCATGCACCATGGCCCTGAACTGCCAACCTTCAGTTTGATGGTCAGCCCAGGACTCCTGAATTGCTGCCCCGGCCAATGAGCATTCCTGGGCCAGACCCAACCACCCTTCTGCCCCAAATGCTGGCCTCCCTCCAGCCCCAATCAATCCCAATATAAAGTGGCAACGAGACCCTTCCACCCCCCCGACCGCCTCCTAGGCACTGTTCCGTGCTGATGGGCAATGCCAATGTGCCCTCATGAGTACGGGCACTTTGTCCCTAGGCAGTGCCAGGTAGCACAGGCTGGCACTGCCAGAGTGCTCATGCCCAGGACACCAACTCCAGCCACCTGATCCCTAGGGGGCCCCAATTGTTCCCTTCCGCCCCCCACCCCTCGCCACTCCAGCTAATCGTCCTGCTAATTCCCCAAAAGTGGGCCCACCAGAATGAAATTGTACAGGTGGGGTAGATGATGTTCCTAAGCCCGATAATCACATAAGATTAAAAATGGATTAAAATGAATTACCTGCTGTTTCTGCTGGTTTCCAGCATGGACCCAACTGCAGTAGATATTTGATGCTGGGAGAGCTGTGTGCATCAGGAACATGTGTGAATCCTGCAAATCGGCCGACACGCAATTCTCCCAGCCCATCGTGCTAAACAATTAGCATGGTGGGATGAGAGAATCATCCCCTCTATCTAGCTACCAAAAGAAGGATGGACACATTAGTAAAGTTATATTTTGAGGGAAACAGCCTTTAAAGATTCCCAGCTGAATTGTAATGCTAAGCTTTTCCTCATCATTTGAAGATATTTACTGTTTGCTGAGATACAAACTCACAAATTTCAAATAACCTTCAGTATCTCTCCCTGAAATCCTGATTTCAGGGGTTCTCAAATTGTGAGTTGCACCCCCTCTCCCACCCCTTCTCAGTGAGGGTCTAAGATGACATTTTAAGGTCTATTACTGTAATAGTGGCTATAGATATTGGCTTAATGGAACTCTTGGGATCATGTTGGATTTTAAATGTTATCATAGGCCCATTCTCCATGCTCTCATGGGGTGAAATCAACTTAAAAGCATTAAAATGAGGTCACAGTGGGAAAAAATTTGGGAGCATTACCTTATTGGATGTGTCTTTGTGTCAGCAGTTATTTGACTGGGTGGGAACAACAGAGCAGCCTGATTTATCACTGATTATCGTTTTTTCCTTCCCTTCCCCTCCCTAATCCGGACAAATTGTTGTACTAAACACAAACCAATTGTCAAACATTTGAATGAATAAGGTACTGAGGGTCCAAGTCAAATAACAAACCATTAAAAAGTGCTGAAGAAAGCATTGTAGCATTTGCCATTTGAAAACTTATTTTTATTTTAACTGCTTTATTGTTTGACCTCGGGTTAATTAGATTATTTTGTCTAACTGAAATTAACTGTGGTACCTTTAATCACTGTCTTGTCTGACTCTCTGACTCGAGTAGACCAGAGAATGAACATGGAATCTTTCGCATTTATATTGTTCCTTTAATGTATAAACTCATCACCAAACAGCATGTTAATCTCCGTTGTTACAGTTCATATCCTTGCTGTTACTTTTGCTTTGAATCTTAAAGCCAGAGACAAGTTATGCATAGCCAGACTGTGTGATTGTTGTATAGGGTTGGTAATGCCTTGATGTGAAAGTTTCTGAGTGGAAAGGGGTGAGAAGAGATTAGAGGGTGTAGTTAAGAGAAAAGATGAAATGTGAGTTTTATTTTTAACATTGTTTTTACTTAGGAGTCAAGATCCACACTCAGTCAAAATGTGCTGATGTTATCAACTGCACTGTTATCTCAGGCATTAGTTTTTCTTCCATAATTGCTCTTGTCCCTTTTTTTTAAATGTACGCTCTTGACCGTATTCATTTTCTCCAATGTGCTGCTTCTTTTCTTAGAATTTTGAATGTATTGATATAACCTAATTTAAGTTTATTTATTAGCATCACAAGTAGGCTTACATTGACACTGCACTGAAGTTAACTGTGAAAATCCCATAGTCGCCACACTTGGATGCCTGTTCGGGTATGCTGAAGGAGAATTTAGCATGGCCAATGCACTTAACCAGCATGTCTTTCATACTGCAGGAGGAAACGGGAGCACCTGAAGGAAATCCATGTAGACATGAGGTGAAAGTGCAGACTCTACACAGACAGTGACCCAAGACAGGAATCAAACCTGGGTCCCTGGCACTGTGAGGCAGCAGTGCTAATCACTGTGCTATCATGCCATCTCTCACTCTCACCACTTCCCTAGCTTTATTTGATTTTGTTCAGTTAAATTATCTTAATTATACTTTTCTAACATGATCGTCTACTGATATTCATCAACAACATTGTGTGCAATGGGAAATAATGTCCGAAATATTACTGGCTCGCCCACCAATGGGATCAAAGCAGGTGAAGGACGGAGCATGGGGAGATCCGTTGACCTCGGGTGAGATTCTGTGGTTTCCAGATGAGCGAGGCCATAAAATCCCATCATTTCTGTCATTTCTCTTCTGAAACACCCACTGAACGGTCTACTTTCATTCGCTAAGTATCCTGTGTGAATCCAGTTGGTTTTATGATGACTACTTTTTTCCCTTTCTCCTGACAAGTTTTCAGATTAGAAATCTGAGTTCTCTGGGTAAGGACTATCCTGTTGGTAACATTTTCATTATCTGCTAATCTATAATTTTTGTTCTGCAGCTAAAATCAGACGACTCTACGATATTGCTAATGTTCTCACCAGCCTTGCACTTATAAAAAAAGTCCATGTAACAGAGGTGAGAGGACGGAAACCAGCGTTTAAATGGATAGGACCAGAAGCATTCCCAGACCTAATCGGTACACATCTTTTTCGTAGTTATATTTCTCTCATTCTTACAGTTTCATCAATTTGCTCAGAAAATTAGTTTGATTATGCAATTAATAAATTTGAACTTTAATCATAATTAAATTACTGTTGCAGATATAAAACCCATTACACTGACTACCTCAGCTGTACACAGCACTCCGTTATCCAAGGTTTCAAAAGAAACATTTGCCAAGAATCTTTTCCCTGCCTCAAACACTAAGCAAGGCTTCACTCGGCATGCATCTTTGAATTACTTATTGCAAAACATGGAGAATGAACAGAGGAAGATCAGCTCTGCACCAAATAGCCCAATTGGCAAAATCTACAGTATGTATTTGAGAAGAACCAATTTATTCAATAATTTAAGAATTTAAGCATAAATTGGATATACATTTTTGAACATATACCATTAATTTTGAATGTCTCTTTTCTAGTCTTACAAAACGTATTCATGCCAAATGAGTTTGATAAATGTGAAATTATACCTAATAACTATTTTGTGAAAAGTTTTGTTGTCAATTTTGATGAATGGTCAGTCAAGTTTTGTTGTTGTAGTTATTTTGCTTTAATGCAAGTAAATGATCAAAAAAATGGACATAAGATGCTAAATTCTAAATAATTGTGCACTTTTGGGTTCAACATTTTTAGCAGTTAGAACCCTAGAACTTAGAATAGGAATAAATGGCAAGTTTAGGTCATTACCACTTGACATCTCCATTTTGAAAAACTAGGTGAAACCACACCTGGAGTCCTGTACTGTTATACTCTCCTTAGCTCAGGAGGGCTATGCTCGCTTTAGAGGGAGCGCAACAAGGTTCACTCGACTAATGCCTCAAATAATAGGATTATCTTATGAGCAGAGAATGAGTAGACTCAGCCTATATTCCCTGAAATTTAGAAGTGTGAAAGATGATCTCAGGGTAACAAAATTTTTAAGGTGTTTAACAGAGAACCTTTGGCATTCGCTAGCTAGAGTGTTATGGATGTCCAGTCATTGCGCATATTCAAATCAGAGATTGATATATTTTTGGGTACTGACGAATACAGGGATATTGTGGGAAGGTATAACTGAGATAGAAGATGAGCCATTATCTTACTGAATACTGCAGCAGGTCTGAATGGACTAATCCTCCCAATTTTTCTTCTCATGCGGGAAATGTAACAAGTTGGGGAGGTGCAATTTCTAATAAGCCTACTGGAGAAATAGGATGTCTGCTTAGCAAAAAACTGGTTTGGTTACGTGCTGTTTTGATGTTGTGACTATTCAGCTGAACAGGGTCGGATTGACTGAATCATGAACACATGAAGAATACTAATTGCATGTCATTTCCAAATCATCATGGTCAATGTAGTATATCGGGGCCACTATTAAACAGCCGTTGATAGCTATCTGAATATGGTCAAGTAACAGACATAGCTATTAGAACATCTTGTTGGCAGTGAGGAATCTTTGGTGATATCGTGTCCCCCTTTTCCTCCCCAGTCCACTAACAGTGTGACCATTTCTTCAAGCTACTTAAATACATTTTGTTAAGTTATCATGCCAGTGTAATTAAAACATGTGGATTGACAGATTGTTGAACTTCTTTCCATTTAAAAAGGTGATTCTACCAAAGCTGGATTATACCCAAGTAAAATGGACCAGCTTGCTACAATTTGTAAACTTCAATTGGAAGCCCAATCTAAGTAAGTGCCAGAAATTCAACATTTGCACATCCTTGACTGGATTCTGAAATGTTACAATATGCAGAGAACTTTATACCAGACACTTAGTGTCTTATACTAAGACACTTTTCATCAAATTTCACTTGAATTGTGCCCATTTTAAAAACAAAGCAAGAAATCAAGTCTTCTGTGAATCAATATCACTTAAAACTTTCTAAACTACTTTCCAGTGTAACCCTATTTTAACACTTGAAAATGAATATGAACCTAAAGAACAACAAAGCAACATCTTAAGGTCTGCATATTCAAGATACACATATACAATATCAATAATGAACATCTGTGTTTTTGAATTGTTTGCTAAAAATGTAAATATTTTATGTACTAATGTAGGTGTCAACCAAACTGCATATTCCCTAGTGAAAAATTATTCTGAAATCCTTCTCCCGATCACAGCAATCAGTTCCCCTTCAATATGCAGCGATCAGCCTCTCCCTAATCCACACGCAATCGACCTTCGTTCTCCCCTGCACACAATTATCAGCCCTCTCTTACCCCAAACACAGTGAGTAGTCCCTTTCCTCTTCCCTGCCCTCTCACATTCTGTAATCAGCTCCTTCTTTTCCCTCTCACATGCTGCAATCAGTGCCTGTTCCACCATCACCACCTAGCCCAGTTTTGGCTAGTTGCCAATGCCTGCGAAGCAGTCCTCAGCTAGAATAAGGAGTTTGTATAATAGGAACAATAACATAACAAAGTTTGAAGGCAACACCTAACCTTCCTTGTCTAAGTTTTGTTTCCCCTGCACAGTCAGTTGCCGAGTTACATTTGCCTGTCTCTGCCTGCACCAAGTTGCGCGCAAACATCCCGGAACGACTCAGCACTCATCACTAAAAGTGTCTCTTAAGGTCAAGGAATGCTTTGGGCTCACCATTCTCTCTCTCTCTCTCTCTCTCTCGCTCTCTCTTCCTTCCCGTCTGCACCCCCTACTCCGTTTCTGTTTAGCGTTAAATATCCAGTAAATCCTGGCCTGTGTCTCCAGAATCTCCTTTCTACAGTCATCATTTTTGCCGGGGGCGGGGGGAGAGCGGTTGGTAAACCCAAACACATAACTGGGGCAACATATCAATGTTATTGAAGGATGGGCCATTACATGCTACAATATGAAAGGAAATAATATTTTAAAATGTACAATAATTTTTTTTAAAACAATCCTAATTTTAAATTTGTAATTTTTTTTCTTCCTCTCAGCCCGAATGCCACTGAACTCACAGTGTCACCATCAAAACCATGTTCCTCACAAGAAAAATCAAAACCTGATAACCTCCCTGGACTTGTTGAACCAACAATATGTACTGGAGTTAATTCAGCAGTATTCCCTCAGGTTAAACCAACATTTCAGCCTCTCGGGGTGTTCCCTCTGGTGCATGGACAGTATTCTTCTGTTTTACCAGTGATGTTACCTCAAAACCACTCCACTGGATCTTATGCAATTTGTTTCCAACCTCCACAGCCAAGAAACTTAACTGCACACCCCTCTGGCTTTGTGCAGTCCATATCTTCTGCCACAGAAAAACAAATTGCAAGTCCAAATGATTCAAAGTCAAGGAAGCACTCCAATAAACGGACTGCTGAAATGTGTTCTGATGGACCAGAATCTGCCATGGACAACCATAATAGCAAAGCAGCCAAACATGATACACTCCCTGACCGATGTCTGAAGCAACCAGCTACACATGAATTAAATGAAGTTTTACCTTCCAAAGCAGCGAATAAATCTGAGCATCAGCCAAAGGATGTTGATTCATTAAGGGTATGGTAAAGTGATAAAAATACATAACTCAGTTTTACAAAGGGCCTATTTATGGTGATTTTCTTTAAATCGTTGCAGAAAGTAATGGCCATCATTTTAACTAATGTCTACTTTTTCTTGTAAGTGGAAGTTGAGAGTTCCTTTCCCCAGTCCCCTAAACATTTACTCAGCATAGTGAGGCCAGCTGGATTCCTGGCACGATCCATAGCTTGTGACAAGTTGCCGAGGTGGCACTGAGGCATGTAAATTAGCCTCAAGATCTGATCGGATCGATTCCTGAACATTATTCTGTGTTCTTTCAAAATATATGCTGCATGAACAATGGTTGTGGATATTGGAGTGCTTCTCCAGAATGTCTGTGGATTAACAAAACAATAGCTGCCAATATTCATTATCAAAGCTTTTATGAACATGGTTGACTTGAGCAAGATATGAGCTTCCGTTCATGAGACCTTCCAGAACCAAAATACTGGCATCTCCCAATCTGAATTCGAAAGATTGCACCTCTGACAATTCAGCACTTCCTCTGAAGTGTCACTTTTGATTTTTATACTCAAAATCCTGGATTGGGACTTGAAGCCACAAGTCTCTGCTTTGGATGAGCAAGGGCTAGCAAATGAACTAGAAAATGGAAAAAACTATGATCTTCTGAACATTAAAATTCAGTGTAAATAATTGTCATTTGCTGTCAAAATTACTTAAGTTTGTTAACAATTTGATGGAATTTGTAAACCATTTTATATTTCTGAAACCTATTAGTTTTAAAGCTAATTTGAGTCACATGCTAATCAATTCCATTTTAGTAAGTGATAGAAACAAGAAGCAAGAGTATGCCATTCGGCCGTTTGAGTTTAATCCACCATTCATTTTGATTATGGTTGATCATCAAATTCAATACCCTGATTTTACTCCCCTGCCTACCTTCTGCCCTTATCCCTTTAGCCCCAAGAGCTACATCTATTTATTTTTTGAAGTCAGATGATGTTTTGACTTCAACTACGTTCTGTGGCAGTGAATTCCACATGCTCACTACCCTCTATTCTGAAAGGTTTACTTCTTATTCTAAAACTATGACCTCTAGTTCTGGACTACCCCCTACCATTGGGAACATTATTTCTGAATCTACCCTGTCTAACCCTGATGTACTAACAAAATTTCTTCAAGATCTCTTCTCGCTCTTCTAAGCTCCAATGAACAAAATCCTAATTGATTTAATCTGTCCCCATATGAGAGATCTGATTTGTAACATTTATTTAAACAAAAATTGAAAATGAATCTTGATGACAAAATTAAAGCAGTTATTCTCATTTGGATAATCATTTCCCAAAGGTGCCTGCCTTTTGAACTTGTACGCAGTCTTGGATTTTTGCTTACTGCTAAATGTAGAACATAAAACAGAGCAAAAATATTAACATGTTCCCTTCATTTCCCCTTGAAGGATCCATTGCCAAATGAAGATGAATTTTTTGAGATTCACCAAGCAAGGCAAAAGGCCCGCAGATGTTTGCTAACTAATCGGCCTTCCCCACGGGCCTTGCATCTCGATCCAGAGTTCCTCAATGCCCCAGAAGACAAGAGTGTCTGTTCTGAAAAACTAGAGCACAGTGTCGAATGTTTCCTTGAAAACGAAGAGAAGTGTGGGATTATTTTATCAGAAGGAAAAACCACTACAGTAAAAGCTGTTCCAGTGCAAATTGCATTTCCTGCCCATCTTCATTCTGTGTCTGAGGTGAGATTTTGTGAATTGATGGATTACCATTAGCAAAATGAGCTCTCAGCCCACAAGCTGCAATTGTTTTTCTGCCGCACTTATTAATTTTCACTCTGAAATATTGTTAGTACATGATTTCTATTTTTAAAACTTGATTGTCCCCATTTATTTATTTATTTATTCCACTTCAGACTGTAATGCCATCTGGGTACCTCATCCCAATACCACAGCAGGCATCTTTCAATAGTTCAAGCAATGGGTCTCCTGAAGTGAAAAATAAATGTGTGTCTTCACCAGAGCATCAGCTTTACCATTCACCTTTATCAGGTTTGTCACTAAACCTTCACATTCAAGAGATTCAAACTGTGGCATGCTTGTAATAACTTATTTAAAGAAGTCAACACTGAATAATGCATTTTATAATTATTGGCATAGTAATTCTGCTGAGCAAACACAACTGTCTTTATAACTGTTAACACAAACCGATCAAAAAGCACAGGTTGCTATTCTACTGCAACTTGCTGTTACTTTGACAGCACACCTGCTGAAGCAGTGTTTTCTTAATGTCAAAATTCAATTAAATCCCCCCCCAAGTAGAAATTGCAGCCTTTGGGCTCAGTCTAGCACTTTTTATTCCTTCATCTTTCACTTAAACTCCAATGTCAGGGTTTTCCTATCCAATCAGTGGTGGAAATCATCACTGGCGGAACAGGAAATTTGATGGACCAGCCAGAGGTTTTGTTGATTACAGGGAGGAATTCTACAGCTGGAAAATCCTGCCTTTAAACGTGTGTTTCTCCCCATGTTGTTATGGCCATTTCCAAAGATTCAAATGCATGCACTAGGATTTCCACAGTGAACTAAGCTGTACAGAATAGGTGAGATTCCAATAATATTTAATTCCTTTCAGAACAAATTGAACTTTTCACTGGAGGGGGTTGGATTGTATTACTAATAGTCATGCTTGTTCAGCTTTTCTGGTTAAAGTCCTACATATATTATATAATGTTTATTTTACAAAGAAATCTGCTTTGTCAGTGAGTTATTAAAGTGTTCTCTCTCTTTATAGGTGTTGCACCAATGACTGCTTCAGACAACTCCCCAGCTAATTTCTCTGCCACTCATATAACCCCTTTGAAATTGCCTTATCCAGTGGCTGTTGCTTCTTCGATAGCCTCTCTTCCAGTTGTGAGCCAAGCCAACATATCATCCTTCACTTCTTCGGGTCATCACTTTCCTATTCACAATCCCAGCCCGGGGATTCTGAATTTCACACTGCAGAATCTTGGTTTGATCAACCCCGGAGTACACTTTTCAGTGAGTCAAGGGTCTACATTGACAACTGCTTCTCCAGAACAAGCTAGTCCTCTCCCAGGGAACATAAATCTACAACAAGGAAAGATGATCTTTGTTAAGCCAGTGTCTCCTCACCACCAGCTGACTGGACAACCTGTAGCATTGATTAGTATACAACAGGTGAGCTAAATCTCAAACACACTAAGCAGCATTGAATAGGTGATACAGTGGTTAGCACTGGTGCCTCACAGCTTCAGGAACCTAGGTTCAATTCCCGGTTGGGGTCAGTGTCTGTATGGGGTCTGCACGCTCTCTCCGTGTCTGCATGGTTTCTTCCGGGTACTCCGGTTTCCTCCCACAGTCCAGAGATGTGCAGGTTATGTGCACTGGCTATGCTAGCTTGCTCCTTAGTGTCCCAGAATGTCTAGGTTAGAGGGATTAGCAGAATAAATATGTGGGGTTATAGGGATAGGAACTGGGTAGAATTTATTAGTGCAGATTTGATGGGCCAAATGGTCTCTTTCAACACTGTAGGGATTCTATGTTTTTTAATGTGCTCAAATACTTTCTCTTACTTTATTGAACTTCTAAAAGACAATGCACTATTAGTACCTTATGGGAATCCACAATATGTACAGATAACCAACTGCGACTTAGTTTGATACCTGATCTGTGCTGTTATATTCCTCAGATGAGATTGCAGTGAAGATAATCGTACATGAGGGGAAAGAATCTAAGATTTCTACTTTTCAGATCATCTTGCTAGAGAGAGTATGTTTGATGTCAGGTTTTGCTCTACTTCCCAATTGTTGTCCCTTTTTGTATGAAGAGCAGTTGAGTACTCTGGCTCTATGCTCATAGAATCATAGAACTCTACAGTGCAGACAAAGGTCCATTGAGTCTGCATTGACCGCAATCCCACCCAGGCCCTACCCCATATCCCTTCATATTTTACTACTAATCCCTCTAACTTACACATCTCAGGACACTAAGGGCAATTTTAGCATTGTTAATCAATCTAATCCACACATCTTTGGACTGTGGGACGAAACCACAGCACCCAGAGGAAATCCATGCGAACACAAGGAGAATGTGCAAACTCCACACAGACAGCGACCCGAGCCGGGAATCGAACCCAGGTCCCTGGAGCTATGAAACAGCAGTGCTAACCACTGTGCTATTATGCCGTGCATACTCGTTGGAGTTTAGAAGGATGAGGGGGATCTTATTGAAACTTACAGGATATTGTGAAGCATGGACAGAGTTGAAATGGAGGGGATGTTTCCACTAGTAGGAAAAACTTGAACGAGAGGGCACAACTTCAGGATAAAGGGACAAAGGGAGATAAGGAGGAATTTCTTCAGCCAGAGTGGTGAATCTATGGAACACTTTGCCACAGAAGGCTGTGGAGGCCAGATCACTGAGTGTCTTTAAGACAGAGATAAATAGTTGATTAGTAAGAGGATCAGGGGTTATGGGGAAAAGGCAGGAGAATGGGGATGAGAAAAATATCAGCCATGATTGAATGGCAGAGCAGACTTGATGGACTGAGCAACCTAATTCTGCACCTACGTCTTATGGTCTTATAGTCTTCCTCCTTATTGAAATAATTTACTGTTACTCACCAAGTGTCAGCCATGGCTCAGTTTGTAGCACACATGTCTCTGAATCAAAATGGCCTGGGTTCAAGTCCCATCTGGGGCTTTCAATGCAAAAATCAAGGCTGACATTCCAGAGCAGTGTGGAGGAGGTATTAGATAAATGTTGAACCAGAGCCCATCTGCGTGCTAAGCTGGATGTAAAAGATCACATGCCACCATTTCGATGAACAGCAGTGGCATTATCACTACTGTCCTGGCCAATATTAATCAACATCACAAAAGAACTGATTACCTGGTCATTATCACATTGTTGTTTGTGGGAATTTGCTGAGTGCAAATTAGCTGCTGCATTCCCTACATTACAACAGTGATTACATTTCAAAAAGAACTTCAATGGCTATAAAGCGATTTGAGACATGCAGTAGCTGTGAAAAACACAATATAAATGCAATTTTTTTCTTTTCATGTGACCAATGGCTGCTTTCCGCCAGCTGCCGTAAAATTGTACATCCCAAGATATCCAAGAAGTCTCAATGCATAGCAATCAAGTCCCACACCTTTATCTTCTCTTTCTCCATCCGTATTACAGAAATGCTGCAAATTACATTCTTTAGCTGAGATCAGCCAACTCCATACAGATCAATGATCCAAATTGTTCTACAATTCAATACCATACTGGGGAGTGCATTTGTCTGTTAATTCATCATGAGGGCCAGACAATCAGTTTCCAATTATTATAGATCGATAATGTAAATGCAGTCTAATTTGAATTGTGCTGTAGCTTTGAGGCAAACCAGAGAGAGAGAGCATCATCCTTTGTATTTAGGAGAAGCAGATGTTTGACTTGCATGTGACATGAAATTTGATGGATACACGGTGACATAGCTATTAGCACTGCTGCCCCACAGCTCAAAGGACCCAGGTTCAATTCTGACCTTGGTGACCATGTAGAATTTGCATATTCTTCCCATGTTAAATTGCCCAAGTGTCCCAGGTATCTGGGATTATGGGGATAGGGCTTGGGTAAAATGTGCTGTCAAGAGAGTTGATAAGGGGACTTTCACCGTAACTTCATTGCATTAATGTAAGCCTTACTTGTGACACTAATAAATAAACTTTACTTTGTAGACTCGTTGGGCCGAATGGTTTCCTTCTGAACTGCAGGGATTCTATGATTTGAGATCTGACTGTATGCTAATATACATATAAAAGCTTTAGAAATTTCTAATGTACATTCTTGAACACAAGACTATCTATTTTGTTAAGGTAAAAACATGTGATGCACATAGCATCATTTGAAGAATTAATCGCACTTGGAGTATTGTGTGCAGTTCTGGTCGCCACATTATAAGAGAGATGTGGAGGCATTGGAGAGGGTACAGAGGAGGTTTACTAGGATGTTGCCTGGTATGGAGGGCAGGTCCTATGAAGAGAGGTTGAAGGATTTGCGGTTGTTTTCGTTAGAAAGGAGGCGGCTAAGGGGGGATCTTATTGAAGCATATAAGATGATTAGAGGGTTGGATAGGGTGGACAGTGATAGCCTTTTTCCTAGGATGGAGAAAGCTAGCACGAGGGGACACAGCTTTAAATTAAGGGGTATGAGTTATAGACGGATATCAGAGGTAGGTTCTTTACTCAAAGAGTGATTAGGGAGTGGAATGCCCTGCCTGCAGCTGTTGTAGATGCGCCAAGTTTGGTGGCGTTTAAGAAGTTAGTGGATAAGTATATGGATGAGAAGGGAATGGTTTAGTTAGGAGGGGCATTGCTTGTTATTTTGGTCGGCACAACATCGAAGGCCGAAGGGCCTGTTCTGTGCTGTATTGTTCTATGTTCTATGTTCTAATAGCTGTAAGAGAAGCTAACACACTTTCTTTTTATACATGTTGGCCGAACATGAAGTGATCGAACTCTCACTGTAGTGCCAAACAAGTTGCAATGGGGAACAGTTTTAGCAACAGTGGTAAAGCATGTCTCTCAAAAAGTCATAAAGTGTAATTGCTTTTAAATAATTACTGATGATTTCTTACATGTTACAGCGAACTGTGCCAGCTACACCTGAAGGTGCTCAGTCGATCAACAGGGAGAGTTTTTTCCGTACTCCAGGAGGTCCAACATCAGCTTCCATGCTGTCAGCGGTAACTACTGTTGTTACCAACAGCAACAACGAAAGCCCTTCAGGAAATGTGCACCTTTCGCAGCGAAAGCTTGAGGTCAGCACCGACAATTTTCAATGACTTTGGAATAGGTGGCAAATCCAAAGTGGTCTGTAAGGTTTTTAATGTATTGCTAGGTTATAAACAATCTCGGGGTACATTGTAAATATATAACGCATAATTTGCGTTTTAATTCTATGATTTTTTTTAAATGTTATCTGGCAGCGCATATTGCTCTAAGGGATTTTTTTGAAGAGAAGTTTACATTGTACCAATGTGACTGTTAAATAGCCATAATTAACCAAACTGTGACCTTCTGCCTAAGCAGAATTTAAAATGACAAACTACGAGGAATATTTACTTTGCACATTACATAAATGAAATAGTAGTATGAATATAATCATACCTTTACTGTTGTATGAATATGAATGGTGCAACCAGTATACACATTAGCTGTAAGCTAACATTAGATGATATTCACGGTGGAATGATATCCTCAGCACCTTGCATACATTCTATAAAGCTACCCTTTCTCTACTTGAGAACAACATCACATTAAGTGGCCATTGTCACTGAACAAAATTGATCAATACAAAATTAAGACATCACGCAACATCTGATATTGCAGTTGAAGAAGAAAAATCACAGGAACATTGTGTGTTTGCATTTGAGAATGTGCATAGTACCAGAATAATTCATTGGGAAAATACACAGAAGTACTGTAGCTTGTACATATTGTGCTGTATTTATATATTACATTGAAGCATTAACTTTGAAAGGAATTACATTTCAAGTTGATATACTTATCCAATTTTTGGAGTCACCATCTCTTTTAAAACCAATCTGAACAGGTACTGTAAACTTGATAGTCATAGGTTTCTCATGATTTCTGGACTGTATTAGCAATTAAATCTTAAAATATGGAAATCCAAGTAGCTAGCAAGTGATCTTTGTGTTAGTCCAATCAAGTTTCTGTCTAACTATTTGAATTTATTTATATTGTCATGAGGCTCTGTACTGTGACTGGAATAAATTTGTACAGTTTAATTTCTATATACTGAAGTGTTTCTGATCAATTGACTGATTCTTACAGTTGAAAGGATGGAGTGTGTATGAGTTGTTTTTTCCCAGCAATTCATGGTAGCAAATTGTTGACCCTCTGCTTATTTCCCTAGAAAGTAATGCTCTCACTGCAGTCCACTGTTACCCTATGGTAAACTGAATCTCAACACATGACCTTAACATTTGCCCAATGCATTATATGACTACATTTAATGGATTTAAAATAACCAATTACTCAAACAGCTAAGCTTCACAGCATTGGCTTATTTATCTCATATTCAGAGCTAAGAAAAAGTGTCACAAACTACTTTTTTTCCCATCTGCCTCTGATGGTAAGAAATAGATGCTGACAATGAATGTAAAAAAAAAGCTAATGTGTTGCAACAGAACAAATGAACTCTTGACTATAGAACTTTTATACAGTTTTTATTCTCCATGATTAATACCTAACACTATCGACATAGACAAAGCTGTATATAAGATCCTGAATAATCTGACATTTTAGTGTCAAGTGATAAAGATGCCGGTTTTGGTCGAAATCTTAGAAGTAGACAAGGTACAGTGTAGTATATTTGCATAAAATGGTAATGGAATTTTGACTTGGGACTCCAAAGAACTAACGTTGTGATATGCTGATATGGAGTCTGTAGAAAGGCAAAAGATCATTGTGCATCCAGATTTCACAAAGCCACTAAAATTGACTTAGAATTAATAAATTATTTTTATTTGGGGGCAGACTCAAAGAAATAGGAAGGAAACTCAGTGATACAAAGAAATGATCAGAGATTACCTTCATGGCAATTGTTACGATGGAAGTAGTGAAGCTGTATGAGATGACATGATTGAAGATGTGGGCATGATTGTGAGCAGGAGAGATTTAGGGAGAAAAGGAGGACAGGAAAATAGAGAACAAGCGTTGAAATGCAGGTTAAAATCACTGAGGATGAGGTGTCACTCAGTACAGTTAAGGGAGGAAAGCAGAGATGATATCTCAACAACAACACTGGAGTGTTGTTGAGTATATAGAAAAAGGATTTTAAGTGTGAAGGATCAAATATGGTCAGATTTGCTGATAGATGCATCGTCATCAATAATGAGTCTAGCTTTCAATTTCAAATTTAATTTGATCTATTGCACACCTGATAAAATGTCAAATTTGAACTGTTATGTAATGTAACTATAAATTTTATGGAAAAGTGTACTTTTCAGCAGGGGAAAATGCAACAATGACAGAATCTGCGAGTAAAGACGCACCCAAATTTCACCCTTCAAAGACTCAGCTGCAAAATGTACATAGTGAACAGTATATGTAAACTGCAAAGATCTTGACCATGAGACATCCCTGCGTTCACAGTCCACATAAGGATGCAGGTTTCTGATCATCGGCAGTGTAGGTCTGCCTGTGGAAACAAAATTTGCTGTAAAGATCAGCAAAAAGAGGAGATCTTGAATTTGAATAGCTGCAACATGACAAAAGACAGGTTACTCGGCAAACAAGGCTGGTGTAATCGCCTAATCTACACATCTTTGGACACAAAGGGACAATGTAGCGTGGCCAATCCACCAAACCTGCACATCTCTGGTGTGGGGAAGGATACCCACGCAGACACAGGGAAAACATGCAAACTCCATACAGAAAGGCACCCAAAGCCGCAATTGAACCCAGGACCCTGGTGCTGTGAGGCAGCAATCCGAACCATCACACCGCCACTATAAGTTACAGTATCAGCTGAATAACAAGGCTGATTGCTTTATATGTAATAGAATAATGGATGAGACATGAGTGGTGTAACATAAACTTGATCTTCACTGCCAGTTTATGTCCGTTGTACATGTATACATATGCTAAGAATGGAAATCAATGCCTTAATAATGGAGATGGTGGCATAGTGGTAATGTCATTGGACCAGTAACCCATCAGCCTAGACTAATACTGTGGGGTCATGGCTGTTAGTGGAATTTAAAATCAATATTCAATTGTTGAAAAAAACCCATCTCCTTCACTAATGTCCATTAGCGGAGGAAAACTCTGTCCTCACCTGGTCTGCCTGTGTTTGACCCTAATGTTGTAACTCCTCAGAATTCAATGTCCTTTCACCAGACTCCTTTTATTTACAACTTTACTCCATTCTACAGAGTCCAAATCCAGAGTACCAGGAGATCTGGCACTCCCATTTTTATATATAGATGAGGGTCTACAATTGGGTAGGCAATTATGTCCTCATTCGGGAACATCTTTTTGTGGGAACGCTTCACAAATTTACATGTCATCCTTGTGCCAGGGCTATGTTAATCTTCTCTATATTGTTCCAATTTGTGTGCTGCCAAAGTGAGCACATAAGAGGCTAACCTCATATGGCTTGTTCAGCTCATTACACCCAGACTCAAAGCAATGTGGTTGACTCCCTTCAGTTAATTTGATTTAGTTTAAATAGTTAGTCAAAAAGATTGACTCTTAACTGTCCTCTGAAATGGCCCAGCCAGTCATTCAGTTTTCTTTGATTCAGTATGAGGCAATGCATCTCAGCATACTTAAAATTATAGGTCATATTTACAGTGTATATTTACATATCATGTCTCTCTCTCCTCTCAGCTCCCATGGTTTTCTGTCTCTTGGTTAAAAATGGCTGGAGGGGGCCTTAGGCAGTGGCCTTTCCTTGCAAGTCTTTGTGCCAACTGCGCCTAGCCTTCTGGTATCCCTCAGCAAGTAGTCCTGGACCCTAGAATCTTCCAGTCTGGAATATTGAATTGTCCATTGCTCTTAGCACTTGAAAGCCAGCAATTTCTGGACAGGATATAGAGTGTTGCCAGCAGTTTGTGTTTATCTCGGTGTGCATTGTATGGATTAGCCTACAGGATACAGAACTTCATGGAGCTGCTGGGGATGAAATCTAAACAAAACCTTTGGTATCTTTTTCCAGACATGGTGTGCAAAGATGTGTCGATGCACAGTAAGAAGTTCCACAACACCAGGCTAAAGTCTAATAAGTCTGCCTGGCAGCACAAGCTCTGAGCGCTGTCCCCCACCAGGTGAATGACTCACCTGATGAAGGGCCAGTGCCCGGAAAGCTCGCACTACCAAACAAACCCACTGGAACCCAACTTGGTGCTCCGAGACTTCACACTGTGCCTTGCAAAGGCACATTCAAGGAGGAGGTGGGCAGTTTTTTCCCCCCATTGTAGTTGCCTCGCAGGCAGAAAGGATCTGATGGTTGGGGGGTGGGGGGCGTGCTTTTTCAGCATCAGCCAGGCTTGATTAGGGCTTATTTTAAACTTCTAGCACTGAAATATTCTGCCAACTGACCTTGAAAGTCACTTAGGTAATTAATCAACAGGATGCTTCATCTTTTACTGCAGGGTTGTCAAAAACATTACATGCAGACAACTGCCTGATTAACTTGTAATTAGAAGATATTTTCCCTCTATACCTATCTCAACCTTGTAACTGTTAAAACGCTTTTTAAGAGACAAAATTGTACCTGCCTCTCCTGTCCCGTTCCAGACACTCATCAGTTTCAGTGAAAAAATTGCCCCTCTGAACCCATTAGAGACAACTGCTGCAGCACTGTCCTTCTGACTGGAGTAGTTCATCGCAATGTGGCCACACTCATCCTTTGTGACACTAGGGACAGTCAGCAGTTACTGACACTTAGGGTGGGATTTTACCCTCTTCTCCTCATCCCCTGCAGCAGCAGAAGGTGGCTTGTTGTTGGCTGGTGACAAGATTTTTTTGTTCCTGCCGTGTTTTCCCATTGTTCACACCCTCTGTCGCCAAGGAACCTTGATGGGGATGGGGAGCATCAGTGTATATTTCCATTTCCATGGTAAACATTCTCAGTTTCATACAACTCCAGAGTTTACATGGTTTTCTGACTCATGTCAGGCTTGAGGGGGCCTCAGACAGAGGCCTTTCTTCACAAGTCTGCGCCAGCTGCGCCCAGCCTTCTGGTATCCCTCAGCAAGTACTTCTGGACCTTGGAATGTGCCAGTTTGGAATATTTAGTTGTCTATTGCTCTTAGCACTTGAAGGCCAGCAATTTCTGGACATACAGAGCAAAGTGGTCATCATTGGTGGGACTGGAAGATCCTACCCAGAGAATGGCTAGATAACTTTAGTCTTGGTGTTTGCATACTGGGAGTCTATGCACCCACTTGTTGCAAGTGTGCATGAAGGTAGCCATTAGGATATGGGTGATGTTGGATACCTTTTTCTGCCTGGAGATTTGCATATCTTGACCCTGTGGACGTGTTTCTTTATGATATCCAGATAAAGTGGAAGGTGGCTCAGATAACTCCTGCACAAAGAGCAGGGCATGGGTTTCCTCTTTTCACCCCTGAAAGACTACTTTTGATTAAGTTTTTGGATACCTGACCTGATATTTGATGTGGCTCAGAGTCATATTTTATATTCTAATGCTTCTGTGAAGTGCACTGGGGTGTTTCATTACCAAGGCACTATATAAATACAAACAGTTAGGACGCAGAACATATTTCAAGGTCAAACTGGGCAATCCTGTTATTTTTCATTTCAGCTTGTACGTGAATTGCAACTGTGCAGCTTTAATGATTTTCTTTTGCCTTCTCTTTAGATTCCCAGTTGAAGCATCTGACAGTTTGGTCCCTAGAGTAACTCTCATTGAGCACTGTGTCTCCAACTTTCTCACACATTCAATGCTTAAAGCCAGGCGAACAAACATATATGAAATATACAAAGAACTATACATACTATTTTCTGTATTGGTCTAATCCCTTTTTATACCCTAAAACCCTTTTTACATTTGCCATAATTGGACTAACAGGGGCAGCACTGTGCCATGGTGGTTAGCACAGCGCCAAGGACCCATGTTCCATTCTTGGCTTACATCACTGTCTGTGCCGAGTCTGCACATTCTCCCCATGTCTGCGTGAGTTTCCTCCAAGTGCTCTGGCTTCCTCCCATAGTCCAAAGATGTGTTAGGTGGATTGGCCCTGCTAAATTGTCCCTTAGTGTCAGAGGGGACTAGCTAGGGTAAATGCATGGGGTTATGGGAAATAGAGCCTGGGTGGGATTGTTGTTGGTGCTGACTCAATGGGTCAAATGGCCTCCTTCTGCACTGTAAGATTCTATGATCAACATATTTGAATTGGGCTGTACTTCAGTCATGCCAATGAAAAAATTAAAGTTGGAAATTCGGCATAACAGGAAATCATATATATCCCTCATTGTTTTTTGCTAAGTAAGTCGCATTCAAAGAGTAAATACAGTGTCTGGTATAGTACTAAACCACACCAAGGAGGATAGTCACAAGTCCAACTTTCAGTCCATAGTGAATTATTTGGTGTCAGCTGAGGCAACAACGTACTCACCATTCATGGCCTGAGGCTGGGGAAACATAGTCAAAATTCCTGGTGGCTATCCAGCACCTTGCAGCTGGTAAGGACACCCACACAAACACAGGGACCAACTCTTTACAAGGTTCATCTCTTCAGAAATGAGAAAATTACTTTTATTTAATAGACGGTTTTGCTTCCACTTGGTACATGGTTCCAAATATCTGGATTTTCTACTGTACTTGCTTGACTAAACCAAACAAAGGATGGCGAACCTTGGTAAATTGCTTTAGGGATGTCTTGAGGTTGTGAAAAGTACTTTAAAAATGCCAGTCTTTCTTTACGTGGATTTGATTGAGGACTGCCAGAATCAGCAGCTGTGAAAGCAATTCCCAAGCCAATACTTGAAAAGGGGAAACTGAAAGAAAAAAAAGTTTTTTCTCTTTCATGTTGTATGTAATAACTGGAAATAACTCAAAAGCACATATCACTGCAACTTAAAGCTCTGGACTATTCTTTCCAAGTATCTATCATTGACATGGGAGATTTACATGTACAAACATCCAGTAACTGATCATGGGAAACAGAAGTTTGATCAATTCATTTGGGTCAATACAATAATTCTTAGAACAGTTCTTAAACTACAATCCATAATTGATGTCTTTTCTAATAAACTGAAAGAAAAGTTTCATTGCAAAATGATCCATTCACCATTAACTGAAATCATGTTCTTGGAGTAAAATGAACTCCATGTAAAGAAAGATTGGCTTTCTTAAAGCACTTTTCACAACTTTGAAACATCACAAAGCACTTTACTGTCAACCACACACGACATAGGAAACACAGCAGCAAATTTGCACACAGACCACAATGAAGTGAATGAGCAGCTTAATTGTTTCAGGTGTTGGTTGAGTGTAAGATTTCCCTGTTTTTTTCCCCCCAATAGTGTCATGGAATATTTTACATCCAGCAGAGATAATAGGCATTTTGTTTAATGTGTCATCTGAAACCACCTCCTCCCCCAGTTCTAAACAGATAAAGATTTCAGCTGAAGAAGGGAAAGAGTTAATGAATTCAATGCATTTTGTACTTAGCATATATCACAAACATAACCCTTCCTCATGACTGATTTCCTCAAGCTTATACTGCTCCTGGCACCAATATAAACTATTTATTCATGTTTTCCTTACTTGTTCGCGTCTTTTATTCTTTAACTTTCATTTCCATAATGACAGATGGTTAAATGTGAGTGTTATTTTGTAGACATTGCAAATCTTACCTGTTTGTACTAGCTAAGCATAGTTAAACAGCTGCAGATGGTAGAGTGTGATAACGGCTATTTGACAGGAGGACTCCTGCTGGGAAGCCATAACCACACAAGTTACTTCAATGGAGAAGCTGCCAAAGTTACTGGAAAAGATGTGGATTGTGATTATACCAATGACTGCATTGTGACTGAAACTGCCAGACAAGCTGCTGGCTCTAGCTGAAGTTGGGGGCTGCATCTTGGCTGGAAGCAGAAGCGTTGCAGGATCCTGCCTGATACCAGAGTTTGCATCGTGACTGATGCTGAGAGTCATGATTTATAAATACCCATACTTGGGTGTTCAGTGAGAAGCCTGGTAAACCACTGTTAGGTACCAGGTCTCTCCCAAAAGCTTTTGAAATAAAACTACTGTACTTTGACTCACTAACAGCCTCAGAGATATCTTTTACTATAACACAGCCTAGATTATGTACTCAATTCTCAAGAGTGGAGCTTGAATTTATAACATTTGTCAGCTGGAACTGATAGACAATTTCCTCCTTTCTGTCCTCAGCAGATTCATCTATTTGTCCATCCGAATGGCATAAAATGACACTAAGTGAACAAACATTTTTAAAAAGGAGCACTGATAATAACTCATTTATAAATAAATGTCAAGGAAATGTTATCAAATGAAAATAATAGTATTTACTACATTCTTATCCAATACTTCATAGAGTCATAATCATTTACAGCCCGGAAACAGGTCCTGTAGTCCAAATGGTCCATGCCGCCCTTTATTTTTAAAACTACTAAGTTAGTCTCAATCACCCCATTCAGCCCATATCCCTCTATACCCATCTTATCCATGTGACCTTCTAAATACTTTTTAAAAGACAATTGTACTCACCTAATGTTAGCAAGTAAGAGGTTATCCACTTCGGTAGGAATAATGGTAGGAGAGATTACTATTTAAATGGCGAAAAGCTGCAGCATGTGATGGTGCAGAGGGATCTGGGGGTCCTTGTGCACGAATCGCAAAAACACAGTCTGCAGGTGCAGCAGGTGATCAAGAAGGCGAATGCAATGTTGGCCTTTATAGCTAGGGGGATAGAATATAAAAGTAAGAAGGTACTTTTGGAACTGTATAGGATACTGGTGAGGCTGCAGTTGGAGTACCGTGTGCAGTTTTGGTTGTCGCATTCGAGGAAGGATATATTGGCCTTGGAGGGGGTGCAGAGAAGGTTCACTAGATTGATACTGGAGATGGGTTATGAGGAGAGACTAAATATGCTAAGTTTGTACTCGTTGGAGTTTAGAAGGTGGAGGGATCTTATAGAGACGTATAAGATAATGAAGGGAATGGTCAGGGTAGAGGTTGAGAGACTTTTCCCGCTTAACAAAGATAGCAGGGCTAGGGGGCACAGCCTCAAGATTAGGCTGGGGGAGGGGGGTGGAGGAAGATGGTGGTTCAGCTCAGTTGAGAAGGAATTTCTTCACTCAAAGGGTGGTGAATCTTTGGAATTCTCTGCCTGATGAAATGGTGGAGGCTTCCTTGCTGAATATATTTAAGTTAAGAGTGGATAGGTTTTTAATTGACAAGGGAATTAAGGGTTACAGGGTCAAAGCGGGAAAGTGGTACTGGACCACTATAGATCAGCCTTGATCTTATTGAATGGCGGGGCAGGCTCGAGGGGCTGGATGGCCAACTCCTGCTCCTATTTCTTATGTTCTTATGTTCTCTACTACTGCCTCTGGCAGCTTGTTCTAGACATTCACCACCTTCTCTGTGAAAAAGTTACCCCTCAGGATGCCTTTTGTATCTCTCTTAGCTTAAACCAATGCTCTCTAGTTTTATATTCCCTATCTTTGCGTAGGGAAGTCTAAACAAGAGACTAAATGAAACCATGGCAACATGCAGCAGAGGAGGCAGTGGCCTAGACGTATTATTGCTGGACTATTAATCCAGAAACACCATTAATGTTCTGGGGACCTGTGTGCAAATCCCACCATGGCAGATGATGGAATTTGAATTAAATGGAAAATATCTGGAGTTAAGAATCTACTGATGATTATGAAACCATTGTCGATTATCAGAAAAACCCAATTTGGTTCATTTTTTTCCCTTCCTTTAGGGAAGGAAATCTACATGTGATTCAGCATCACAGCAACGTGATTGACTTTCAAGTGCCCTCCAAGAGCAACTAGTGATGGGTAATAAATGTTGGCCAGCTAGCAACACCTATGTCCCACACAAATGAATTTTAAAAAAGCTATTTACACAGTGTTAATAAAAACTCATAAGCCTACCAGAGATGTGTTAACAATGTATTCAGGTTCCAGCAGTGACCACCAGTTACAAAATACTTTAAGTATTCCAAGTATTCCTTCTAGAAAGCCATAGGCACAGACAACACTCGTGGAAGAGCAAGGAGCAGCCAAAATTCCCACTGCACTGGCTATGTCCAACCTAGACTTGCAGGTAGCCACTTTGATCAGGAGCAAATCCACTAGGAATTCCTCCTTCCAGCCATTCCCATCCACACATAATGGCCAAAAGTCAGGAGGGCATGATTGCAATACAATCAGAAGCTAAGGAGTCCAAATAACAAACCTACAATCTCTCATGCTCCACGTGTAGGTAAGACACTGAGGCTGCAAAAATTATAGGCAGTCTAGGAATCACTGAATCAACTTAAAAATCAATTTGGCAATTCTGTTTAAATCATGAATCCAATTTCATGCTGAATTGGAGTTGATTCAATCAATCTATCTTTTCAAAAAAATTTGGTCCCAAAATGTGGATGCTAACAGTACCATCAGCACAGTACATAGATCTATACAATCATATCAAACAACCAAAATACTGAGACACTCCACTACACATATTTTTTTCTAATATCATGTACTTTGTCATTGTAATTAAGTCTCAAAGGTGACACAATTGACTTATGCAACTTTTCTCTGATATGTGATGTGCTTTTCACTTTACATTCTACAAATTTCAACAAGTAAATACTAATTCAACGAGCCACTTAATTACAAGTCAATTACTCATCAAGCACTCACCAGACCGTGAGTGGGAAGTGTGGAGAACACTTTCTGTGTTGCATTTTATTAACTGTGTCCAGAAATTCCTAGAAAACATCAACTACGTTCAGCTTTATAATTCGATTTAATGAAATTAATTAAAATATGATCATTTGAACTTTATGACGGGGTTCAAAGATGATAGGGACTTAGGATGTTTCATTATTGAGGCCAGAACTGTGATATCACGCTAATGTGGGAGTTGAGCTGAATTCCAAGGGACCATTTAACTAAGAATTTGCACAAACAGCATATCCAGGACAAGTCAAGTTAGAGCAACGGTAGAATGATGAGAAACCATTGGTGTAAAAATTAAAATGGATTTAATAATGTCCTTCATCGAAGTCCCCTGGGAATTGGTGCACTGCCCAGACCCAGGTTCCAAAAATAAAAAAACAGTTCTGTCGGTTTTAAAATTCCAGCAATGCCATAACTTGGAGTCGATTTTTGTAGGTCACTCATCATTTGCGATGCAAACTCTTGTGTTCATTCCTAATTTCTGATACACTGAGTCATTCTGTGCTTTGTCAGTGGCTATTTTAAGCTGAAAGCTTGGAGTCGCGTCACAAACTGCACGGCCCTAATGTCCATCAGTGGAAGGATTTAAATTAGACTCTTCTAGAGAGAGGGAGGGTGAAAGCATCAAGATTAACTGTGGGACAGGACACCTACAGAGACTGCATCTGACTCAGGACTAGGTAAGGCAAATCCATCTTCTCTCAATTTTTCACCACCGATTCTAATTTGATTTAAAGGGCTTTTCCCGGCAATGTTTCGAAAGGTAAGCATATCCCCATCAAAATTAAATACTTTACAGTCTTTCATTTCCACCTGAGAGTAAACTGATGCAGGGACAATTACTGTTAACAAGGATTGTAATAAATATAATTAACGCCTCTTAAATTAGAAGGCAAAGGATTGTAACTGAGTCAATGTTCCAAGCTATTATTTCTATGCTGGAGGAAATTTACTAACGGGAGAGATGAGTTTAGGGGGTTGGGCAAGCTGTAGACTGATTGATTGTGCTTAAGGGGTTTGGGGAAGATGTGGACTGGTTGATTGTGTTTAAGGAGTGGAATAAATAACTAAATTTCTCTTCCTCCAATGCCCTACTGGATGTGATTGTGTGTGACTGTCAAATCGAACAGATTCAAAATCTGCTGTGATGCTCTTCACAGTTGGATAGCTTACCGATATTCAAGCGTGAATAATAACAATTGACCCCGGAGCTGTGGCTCAGGGAGTGCTGGGGGTGTGAGAGAGAATTTCTTTGAAATAATTCTATGTGGAATTTGTGTTATGACTGATTATGATAACCAGGTGTACGGGCAAAGCAGAAGTGTTTCTTTCCGCAAGCTTGCATCAGTAAAGATGCTGAACACCAGCTTTATAAATAAAGTTATAAACAGGAACTACTTCTTCAAACTGTGTACATTTTAATAGCCAAAAAAAACCTAATTATTACCGGCAGCTTTTATTCTTTTTTAAAAAAAAGCCACACCCATTCGGGAACAATACCCCGTACAGTGCCCTTAATGTATACAACGAGTTCTGAAACTTACATTTGCTATGTGATGTAACCTCATCTTCGTTATTGTCAACTGTAGCTGCTAATTCCCTCAACTGATGCTGGATTAGTCAAACAGCCTATATACTACCATACTAATGTACGCATTTTGATTCTGTTCTCTTTGTTAATTGGGGAAACTTTTTTTAAAAAGTGTTTTTAATTAGCATTTTCATTGGAGTGTGGAATTGATTCATGTGTTCTGCCTGAAAGCAAGTCCTTGGAGCGTTGTCTGTTGCTCATGCTTTTCTTGGCACTGATGGTTTTCCATTGCCTTCCATTCTTGGCTGCAATGGTTTCAAGTTCTCAGGCGGAATCAAACCTGCCCTGTTGTTATTGTGGATTCACATTCATGGCCATCAAGCCAACTTAGCTAATTGGTTCCAGTGCAGTGTGTTACCTTGTCTTTTACCGGGGTAGTAGTTTCACATAGAGAAGACAAAAATGAAATCACCAATACATCTGTTCAATGGGGGCAGTTGAGTAGTAGTATTGTCACTGGACTAGTAATCCAGAGCAAGATCTGAGGACCTGGGAATGAAAAGCTTGATGTTTGTTTGAGGATTCTTGGTCTGCACTCAATGGAGTTTGGAAGGATGGAAAGGGAATCTCATTGAAACTTAGAATAATGGAAGGCTTGGATAGAGTGGATATAAGGAAGGTATCTCCATTAGTAGGAGAGATTAGGATCCAAGGATAAAGCCTCAGAGTAAAGGAATCCTTGAGAACTGAGGTGAGGAATTTCTTCAGCCAGAGTGATGAATTTATGGAATTCATTGCCATAGAGGCTGTGGAAGCCAGATCATTGAATGCATTAGAACATAGAACATAGAACATTACAGCACAGAACAGGCCCTTCGGCCTTCGATGTTGCACCGACCAATATAAAAAGCAATGCCCTCCAAACTAAACCATTCCCTTCTCTTCCATATACTTATCAACTAACCTCTTAAACACCACCAAACTTTGCGCATCTACAACTGCTGCAGGCAGGGCATTCCACTCCCGAACCACCCTTTGGGTAAAGAACCTACCTCTGATATCCGTCCTATAAATATCACCCCTTAATTTAAAGCTGTGTCCCCTCGTGCTAGCTTTCTCCATCCTAGGAAAAAGGCTATCACTGACCACCCTATCTAAACCTCTAATCATCTTATATGCTTCAATAAGATCCCCTCTTAGCCGCCTCCTTTCTAACGAAAACAACCTCAAATCCTTCAACCTCTCTTCATAGGCCCTGCCCTCCATAACAGGCAACATCCTGGTAAACCTCCTCTGTACCCTCTCCAATGCCTCCACATCTTTCTTATAATGTGGGGACCAGAACTGCACACAATACTTCAAGTGCGGCCGCACTAGAGTTTTGTACAGTTGCAACATGACGTTGCGGCTCCGAAATTCAATCCCCCACCAATAAAAGCTAAGACTCCATATGCCTTCTTAACAACCTTATCGACTTGATTGCCAACTTTCAGGGATCTATGCACACATACACCAAGATCCCTCTGTTCATCAACACTATTAAGAGTCCTACCATTAGCCCTATACTCTACACATTTGTTATTCCTGCCAAAGTGAATTACCTCACACTTTTCACATTAAACTCCATTTGCCACCTCTCGGCCCAGCTCTGCAACTTGTCCAAGTCTCTCTGCAAACTATAACACCCCTCTTCACTATCTACCACTCCACCGACTTTAGTGTCATCTGCAAAATTACTAATCCATCCTTCAATACCCTCATCCAGATCATTTATAAAAATTACAAACAGCAGGGGCCCCAAAACAGACCCCTGAGGTACACCAATTGTCACCGAACTCCAAGATGAATATCTCCCATCAACCACCACCCTCTGTCTTCTATCTGCTAGCCAATTCCTAACCCAATTAGCTAAATCACCCTCTATCCCATACATCTGCATTTTCTGCAGAAGTCTTCCATGGGACACCTTATCAAACACCTTACTAAAGTCCATATATACCACATCAACCGCCTTACCCCCATCCACCTCTTTAGTCACTTTCTCAAAAAACTCAATGAGGTTAGTAAGGCATGACCAACCCTTCACAAAACCATGCTGACTATCCCCAATCAATTCATTTCTCTCTAAAATGAATAAGAGAAATGAATCATTAAGAGAGAGATAAGTTATTGAATGATAAAAGGATCGAATGTTATGGGGCAAGGCAGGAGAATAGCCATTGAATGGTGGAGCAAACTTAATGGGTCAAATGGCTTAATTTTGTTCCTATCTCTGATGGTCTTTTGACCCAGTTCAAATCCCATCATGGAGAATGGTGAAATTTGAATTCAATAAAAATCTGGAATTAAAAGTTTAATGATTGCGGGGGCGGTGATACAGTTTCAAATGTTAGCACAGTAGCTGGCATTTAAATTCAATGAATAAATCTGGTGATCATACTATTGTCGTAAAAACCCATCTGACTCATCAATGTCCTTCAGAGAAGGAAATTTACTGTCCTTGCCTGGCCTGGTCTGGTTTAAATGTGACTCCAGCCATGTGGTTGAACTTTAAAATGTGCTCAGGGATAGACAAACACTAGCCAGCCAGCAACACCCATGTATGTATAATTTTTTTTTTAAAAGTGATCACAAGGTAAGGTTTTTCAACTATAGACTATGGGGAAATATTGTTGTAGTGTGTCCTCCTCTTGTAATGGAATTGAAAATGTCTAGCAAGGAAGTGCTTAATGAAGTAAGCAAAGCACCAAGATATATCAAAAAAATCAGGAAAATATATCAATGTATTCACACTTTTTCCATGATGGTAAGATTCCTAGTTGAAAATTTACCATTCCATTGTTGTGACATTTATCTGCACTCTGCACTCTTCACTGCTAACTTTCACTGTGGCTGACAAATTTCTATTTTGTTTTGTTTTTTTGGAAGGATTGGAGGGGAAGGGGGTTCATTATCAGAGAATGTCAGAGAACATACACTCCTTTCTCACTTAAAAGCCAATGCACAGAGTGGACAGGACAAGCCCTTAATCCATCCTGTTGCTTGCTCCAAAAAACAATTCAGACCAAACCCAATTCATGGTCCCCATAAGAAATACATACTAGATCCAAGTTGATGAGCAGGCATCACACCTGATCTTGATAAAGGTAAAATACTGTGGATGCTGGAATCTGAAACAAAAAGAGAAAATGTTGGAAAGTCTCAGCAAATCTGACAGCATCTATGGAGAGAGATTAGAACCAACGTTTCAAGTCTGGACGATGCTTTGTCAGAGCTGATCTTGAGCTTGATCTTGGATAAAGGGCTAGGATCATGCAAATGTCAAGCAAGAAGATAGAATCTTGATGCCCACCAGAGTTAAGTAGCCTGCCAACAGCCATCGGCTAGGCAAGGGGTAAACCGCATTCTGTGCAAGATAGGCAAGACTGCAGAGGAGTGCCAGACTGTTACAATAAGAATTGGTGTCTCCTATGTGGGTTACCATCTGGGAGATTATCTGGAATGGATCATATTAGATCTCAGTAAATTGCAGTGTATTATGCTACATAAATGTTATCACAATGCATTGTTCCACCTGTATTTCAAGAAAATAAGCACAAAAATGACCCTCCTACTACATACAGATATCATTGATTCAATGAATTCCTTGATCATAGGATAAATCATCTAAATTTCATGATTTATTCCATGTGACCCTTTTAATGATCTGTCCTGTAATCATTCTATTATTCTGTACATGTATAGCCAATATTAAAACACTCATCCATATAAAATCGATTTGAGAATATAGGAGTGGTGATGTTTGGTTTCAAAAATCAGTAAACATTGATCATTTTGGTGTATGATAAGGAATGTTAAGTAACTCTGTACTGGGCATCATGCTGACAAAAATAACTACAATCTCAAAAAATAGCACCTTTCAAAGTCACACTTTGCTGTGAAGTTTCATTATTTAAAAGAAATTGCCCTTCTATAGCTCTTTATCTCATCTGAAAGACAGCAGTGCTGACAATGCAGTGCTGCACTAGGTTAGTTAACTTCGATTTATCTGCCCAAGAGTAGGACTTGAAACAAGGACCTTGTGATCTAGAGGCAAGCATGCTACCAATTGAACTACAGCAGACACTGCCAGATCATTTTAAAACAACACATCTGAGAAGAATGTCCCTCCTATTTCTCTTTAATATCACAAAGGAGCTTTTTAAATAGAGCAGTTTTGCTTTTTGTAAACACCTGAGAATTCAATGCTATGTTGCCCTTATCTCTTGTCAACAACATGTGGCTAAAAGATGTCAAAACCTGAAGTACATGATCTATATGCCTATTTATATATTTAGACTTGTTTATTATTCAGAGAAATTCTCAACTGCCTGCTAATGTTTTGAAGTCTGGACTTGCACCTTGAATAAATTTAACACTGATATTTTTGTTACACAAGCAAATGGAAACTTAATTTTGGCTATGGATATTAAAATGCTTCGGGTAAATTTAGGAGCTCTGAGTATAAATAAGAGATGGTAAATATTGTTGTGTCAAGTGGAAGAAATAATAATGGGGGAGTAACTTGCATTGTCAATTCTGCTATTTACTGTTCTTTTTATTGTCACATATATTAGTATACAGTGAAAAGCATTGTTTCTTATGCTCTCTACAGACAAAGCATACTGTGCATAGAGAAGGAAAGAAGATTGTAGAATGTAGTGTTACAGTCATGGCTAGGGTGTAGAGAAAGATCATGTATCTTACACACAGAATATATCCTGCACATGCCACTTCAAAATCGTTTTTATCATTGAAATTCAGATTTTTTTTCAAGTACGAGATTTAACTTTTTTGCAAAAACGGGATCTGATCTAAGTGAAGCATAAGTTCTAAAATTAAAAGTTAGTCAAGGTTCCCATTCCTGATGTTGATACTTTCCTCCATCTTTATTGGACATATCATGGCTATACATGATTAATCCTTGCTATGATGCTCCCACAACCAAAGAGACTTGTTGCTTCAATTTCCACAAGCACACAGGTCACTGGATGGTGTGATTCAGGGCTACAAGTGAAACCATTGCTGAGTATAAATCCTGCTGATTCTGACCCTCTGCCCATTGTGCTCTGAAATCAGCCACTACCAAGATATGTTGAGTGAGCTAAGAGAACTCGTTTTTTAACTTTCTGGCCCTGTAAAGATGCACTTATAGCCTCTTTTTTGCATGCACCTTTTATAATGTACAATCCGAATTTAGTAAGATTGATATCAAACTACAACTTTCTCCCCCCACAACTGCATGTAGGTCTCACATTTCATGCTATTTTGGGCCTCCACTGATAATCTATCTTATAATGGACATCTAGCCCTCTGCATGTCCAGTGGTACTAAGGTATTGGTTAAGCCAGCTACCTTCAGCTAGCATGTAAGGGTGTGTGCAGAACATATTAATTAATTGATTCCATTTGCATTGTTTTTTGCCTAAGAGCATTACTTGAGCAGACGTTGAGCTAACTAATTGTATTGTACGTACCAGCAACATATGCTGAATTAGCTCAATGCTTGCTGTTTTAGAAGCTGGGAGACATAATGTATTTGCTGTTGGACAACGTAACAGCCAGTTCTGATGCAAAAGCCCAAAAAAAATTCTAATGTTGAAGTGCCTTCAAATGTGCATCTCCTACCATTTGAGGATACAACATATAAGCACACCAATGCGAACATCATTAAACTTCTTGGCTCAGAGAAGGTCATGGGTTCATGTCTACTTAATCTAAGTTGATAGTATCTGTCTTTCAACTAAGATATTAACAAAGACCCATCTGCCCTCTTGGGTAGATGTAAATAATCTAATTCTGTTCCGCAACTACTATCACATTACTGTTTGTAGGATTTTGTGTGTAATTTGAGAGCTTGCATTATGACCTTGATACAAAAGTATTTAATTGGTTATAAAGCACTTTGGTATGCCCTGTTGCAATGTAAGGACAGCTGTACTTCATCAGTGAGAGGCTCTTACTGAACTGATCTTAAGAAGTCTGCCTCCAGAGGCATCCTCATGTCATGGTCACATGACTAGAAAAAACCCAAGGTGTCATCAGATTGATTGCCTTTCAAAACCAAACCACTTCATTCCCCCCGCTCCCATCTCCTCCACCATTTCATATTGAACTAAAACTAAAACTTCCCCCTTTTTTTTCCCAGCAAACAAAATACATATTTCCATGCACAATCCCACGTGACTGAGTTTACCTGAGTTTCTCACTATTTTCCTGCATTACATACCTCTTAAAAGAAACGTTACTCAGCTGGAATCTTGCTGTTCAACTCTGATGTGAACCTATGGATCATTTATCTTTGGCTCATGCATTTCATTTCACTACCATGGTCAGCAAATGACTTGTGGTTTACTCGAGTGTTGTCTCCCTCTGCCTCCATCCTTGGGGTGTTCGAGGTCACCAGTCCAAGTTTTAGACTTTCTTCAGCTGAAATGTGTGTCCATCTATGATCTGGAACTCTAGGTCATCCACCTTGCCATTAAATTAGGCTATCAGACTAATTTGTCCTCTTTGGAGTCTATGGCATCAGATAGCCTCAATTTTAGTTTTGAGGGCTTTTCAGATTGCCATGTTGAGTCACTTACAACATATCTGTACAGGTTATTATTTTGCATAATGCATGAGTGTCTATCTTTTGTTCGTATACTTTCCCTCATTAATCTCGTGCTGAAATCTCTTTCAGTGGCTGTCTTGCTTTGCTTCTTGCAGGTAAAACACTGCTTCCCCAAGCTGCATGATTCTTCTCTGCATCCTGTTCTCTGCCATATTTGTGTCTTACCTCTTTCGATGGCAGAGTGAATCCCCTAATCTGCTCTGCAATACACGTGCTTGAGCTGACATTTCCCCGTTCTGCATTTCAACACCAATATCATGTTTTTTTTGGCATCAGTTTCTCATCTTTCAGGAGACTTATTGTCGCTGAGCTCTTTCTCTGCCTAGGACACAACTTATCTTTAATCAGATCTGTTAAAACTCATATAATTGCTGCTAGCCGCATTACTACCTTCATACAAAGAGCATCACAGCACGAGAAACAGGCTCTTCAGCCCAACGAGCCCACGCCGCCGTCCTAACGTCTTAATGACATATCCTTGACTTTAGGCTATGCCAATTGTTGAAGATTCCCATATAGGGACAATTTGTTACCCAATCAGCCTAAGAGCACATTTTTGGGATGTGGGAGGAAACCGGAGCACCCGGAGGAAACCTACGCAACCACGGGGAGAACGCGCAAACTCCCGCAGACACCGGCTCAAATCCATGTGTCAGCACAGCAACAGCGATAGTCTCTGAGCTGTCATGATGCCCATCAGATGGTCCAGTTTAAGCATACACTGACGACGTGAAGCACTAGGCAACTCCTGAAGCAACCTCCAAGAGCAGCTCTCGCACGACATGCCGCATGCATGCCCCTTGTTGGTCAACAAGGTGGACCGAATTGCCTGCGGAAACAAATAAGACTTAATTAAACATGCTAAAAAAACTAAGACATTCCCGAGACGAAACTAAAAGATAGTCTACTACTATTTGGTCCTCCCGATATTCAAACAGTCCTGCTATATCCCTCTATCTGCAGACCGCTCATGTGGCTGTCCAAGAGACCCTTAAACAACCCTAGCGTGCCTGCTCCCACCACCTTACTCGGCAGTGCATTCCACACCCCCACTACCCTTTGTGTGAAAAACTGGCCTCTAATATTCGTCTTATACATAGCCCCCCTCACCCTGAGCCCGTGACCCCTCGTTCTATCCATTTCTAATGGTGGAAAAAGCTTACCACCATTTACTCTATCTATACCCCTCATAATCTTATATACCTCTAAAAGATCCCCTCTCAGCCGACGTCTTTCAAGGGAAAACAACCCTAGTGTTTTCAATCTTTCCTCGTAAGACAGCCCTTCATGTACTGTTCAATGGTCTTATTTTCATTTTTGAACTTGTGTTGAATATATGGGTTTAAAAATCTATTGATTTACTTTTGCCAACTCTGTTGCAAATATACATTTTAAGTTAATTAATTTACTACATTAACACTGCAACGGAGTTACTGCAAAAATCCATTAGTCACCACACTCAGCCTGTTCAGGTGCACTGTGGGAGAATTTAGCATGGTCGATGCACCTAACCAACACATCTCTCAAATTGTAGGAAACCAGCAGAAGCCTATGCAGACGTGGGGAGAATGTGCAAACTCCACACAGTGACCTAAGCTAAGAATTGAACGCAGGTCACTGGGGCTCTAAGGCAGCAGTGCTAAAAATTCTGCCACCTCTGGACAGTTGCACTTTCAGTTTGTTTCTATGAGGGGCTTTTACTCAACTGATGTTAAGGTGTCTGCCTTCAGAGGCAACTTCATGGCATGGTCACATGGTTGTGGAAAGCCTGAAGGGACCCAAGCATATCCTGAGTTTGTAGAGGTCGTTGTATGCATGCAAGTTGTGTTTTTTTTCAAAAAGAAGTATCTTTCATCATGATGGCATAGTTGACAGTGATAACTGGGAGACAGTCACCAATGGCTGTGACCTCTGAAGGCTGACTTTGTTTAGAAAAGCTTTGGAAAGATGAGCAGCTTGAGGGCTCAGAGAAACTGGGGAGGAGGAATTGGGCATGTTCTAAGCCCATTGTTTTCCTCTGTGGAAAACATGGCAGAGTATGCCACGTCAAACCACAGCAATTGATATTCCACAAGAGGTGACTATCCATAGTGCAAACCATCATCTTAAAGAGACGGAAAGCTGTCAGAAAACTAATTAAGTCATAGCTCCAGCTGCAAAAGACTTACCTTTTTGGTTCAATGACTATTGTTCTGAAATGAACCCAATTGTTGAGTTAGATATAAACCAAGGTAACATATGCATAACTATTCAGATTATCTATCCAAAACTTTTCAATCTCTTCAATTTTAACCTGTTTTGGGGGAAAAAAAACTTTGAAAAACTCATCCTTTTGTCATGTTTTTATCATCTCTCTTTCTGTCTCAGTGATGCGTGTTTTTCCATGCATCAATCTTGAAGCACATTGAGACAAGTTTAATAACTGAAAAAGAGGTCGGTTAGCTCAGTTGACTGCACAGCGAACCAACAGCACTGGTTTAATTCCCATATTGTTATTAACCTCCTCCTTGGCTGAGGTGTGGTGACCCTCCAGGCTAAATCATCACCTGCCAGTTCTCTCTCAAAGGGGAGAGCAGTCCCTAGTGCACTGGGACCATTTCATTTCATAATTGGTGTGCAGAAATCTCGATGTAGGGAGATACAGAGACTATCTCTATTGGTAATCCAAAGGCCTGGGGTTATCTGAGCAAGTGAGATGGGATAACTTTTCTCTCAAACAAATTGAGTTTTACAGACTGTAGTTAGTCTCAGAAGTATCGGTTTCCCAAATTCATGAAATGTTAGGCTTGTTCATAGAATTACTGAAGGATGTCTTTTGGCCTGTCTGTACCCGTACCAATTCTGTTGAGTTAATCCCTTTTCCCATGGCATTGCTCATTTTCCTTTTTCAAATTCAATGTATATTCAATTCCCCTTTTGAAAGTTCATTGTATCTCCTCCCATCTTTTCAGACAGAGTATTTCTTGCAGTAGAGAAGAACAAAGAACATTTTGCTTCTCTTGGTTCTTTTTGCTAATTACCAATTTAAATGTTTTATTTTGTATCTGACCATCAGATCCCAATTCTCTTCAACTAAGCTACCAAACATTTCACTATCGTGAACACTCTTATTAAATCTCTCCACATACTGAAATCTGTCTTCTCTGGTGCCATTCTAGTAAATCTTTTCTGCACCTTCACCAAAACTTCTATCATACCATAGAAAGGATGGTGCAATGGTTAGGTGCATTAAGACTATATTTCAAATAGTGTGCATAGCAATGGTTACAGTACTTCCCTTTCAAAAGGACATCATTAACATTGAATATGGATCTAAATAATCCTGGACTCACTGCCATGGCCTGTGGCAAGTGGTTTATCAAAATCATTCCTTATTTCTATTTTTGTACTCTTAAAAAGGTAAAAATGTATGTAAACTGAACTGGAAGGGCAATTGCAAAAGTTTCAAAATCTGGTGGTGCCACTATGGTTGGAGGAGTGGAGGCTTTCAGGTGAGTCTGTTTTGAAGCTAGAAGTACTCCCAGCCATAACCATGCAGCATTAGATAATACTGGGACTGTTTTTTATTCCAGCAGTGACTAGATTCTCTGTCCAGCATTTATGGTTTATGTCCCTTCTCTTCCACCCACTGCCATCCCACCAACTCTCCTGAGTCTTGCACTGAGGAAAATCATTACCCAAGGAATAAGGAAAGGGACAATTGGAAATTCCAGGCAAACACATTTTATTTCTTAGCTCCCCTTTGGCATTCTGCATTCTGACCTGCCCTACAACCAAGCACAAGTATTTCTGCAATATCGGATGAGATATGCACTTTTTTGTGTGCTAATATTTACTGGATATCTGTAAAAATAATTCAACCAATATGTCAGACAATTCCAGAATAGAGGGGAAGTTTCTTTTCTTTTTGTGAACTGTTGAATCCATGAGTCTGTGGGACAATTTGCAATTTCCCTGCCTGCGCTGGCATTTATGAAATGAGATATAGAGAAATGAATGGGGCCTGTGTCATAAATTGTTAATTTTTACAGGAGCGGCCGCATTAATATTTTGACTATTCATGCTATCTGTCGCATAGATGCAATGATGGTTTCATGTTGGGGGTACATGTTTCAACTGAACCTTTTAAAATAGCTTTTATATTGTGCATCGCACAAAATTAAATCAAATAATTTAAAATTAATCAGTTTCAAAGTGAAAGCAATATACATTGGGTGCAATAGCACTGAAAGTAGAATGAGGCTAACTGCAAGTAGATGCTGCTGCACTCAACAAAAGCCATACAACACAATCTTTGCATTATGGAATCAGTGATTCACTTTGTAATGTAGCAACGCAATCAGCAACAGCTCCTGTAAAAGCTTCTGGAGCAGTGTATGTTTAGGAAAAAAAACATCAGCGCTGTGTCACTGGGGCTCCTAGCCCATCTATTCCTGGATCCTTATCATGGTATTCCAGCCATTCCCTTTCTTCATTGTGCTGTAGTTTCAGTAAATCGGCGGTGCTGACAGAGCTAATCTATCCCACCCGGCAGTCACTGGTATCTTATCACCGCCTGCGAGATATCGATTCCTGTCTCACTGAAATAGAGCAGCAGCTGGCTATGGGCAAAGAAAATAAACGCTCCCTGCAGGTTGCTCGTGTTCTCCAAGTCATTCAATAAAATTGATTGTACAAATGTCCTGAGATTGATATCAGGTAACAAGATTATACATTAACTGTAATCAATAGGTGAATATTCTTGAGGTAACCCCGTAAAATGTTTAGTTTGTAATAAATTCATTTGAATTAGGAGGCATATGGAATGAGCTTTGCTTTAGAAATGTATTCTATCTGTGTCTGGATACCAGAACAATGACTCATTTGGTCATTTCTGATCCAATCTGCAAATTGGACTATAGGATGGTGTTCAATTTATATGGAGAGAAAGGGTGAATGTCTCAGTTAAAAAGACAATAAGCATTACCAAAGAACATTTGGATTTCATTTGAACCACTTTTCTAAACAATATAGATACTCTTTTGAGATTTATTGTACAGTTGTGGTGCAAGATCTCACTCTATGGGTGGGGTTTTGTGCCCCTGCTCTCACATGACATGTTTCACATTGGTGGAGGCAGCCTGCCATTGGCTGACGATGTGTCTTCTGGTACCACCACTGTCCATGAGATTTCCTGTTTGTTGGCACCCTCCGCCACCGGACAACCCATGGTAGACAATTGCCATAGTGGGTGGGAAAATCCTGTAAGAATCTGGCAACACCAATTTTAAATCCAACCGATTTATTTGATAGTAAATCTGCGAGCTTTCGACTTTCGTCTTTGTCAGGCAAATGCAGTGTTCTGGTCTCTGGTCTCTGGACCAGAACATTGCATTTGCCTGACGAAGACGAAAGTTGAAAGCTTGCTGATTTATTTGATAGTAAATCGGTTGGATTTAAAATTGGTGTTGCCAGATTCTTGCTGAGTTTACCCCAGTCCAACGCCGGCATCTCTACATCATGGGGAAATCCTACCAGCAGAACAGCTGGAAAATCCTGCTCTATATATATATATATCTGGCTAGTGACCTTGAATAAAACTATTCAGCGCTATCAAAGCTGTTTGTATCTCCATCTTCTCTGAAGAGATCCCAATACCCTATGGGACTACAGTGACCAAATTCAAAGAGAACTATATTACAGACCTTCTACATTCATAAGTTAGGCCTGACCTAACTATAATTCAGCTGCGAGGACAAAGAATCCAGATAAAAGGATACTGACACTTTATGAAAGCGAAGGCCAAGAGATGGAAGTGACGTTTTGGCACAGGCTTGGAGAGCTGAAGGGCCTGTTTCCTGTGCTGTACTGCTCTTTGTTCTTTGACATGACATGCTGTCCCCCTTCAGCTAGTGGAACTCGTAATGTAATATTGCCTTTTTGGAAAGGTCAGCCTTTATCATTCCATCAGCACCAGTATAGCAAAACAGCTCTGTACAGGTCTGGGTGCCTGGCTCCATCTACGTTTGATTTGTATCATTGCTTGCAAGATAGGCTTACAGAAATTAATCAATCTCATTGCATCCTGTGTGGCCACTTTCACCAAAATCCTTCTTTCCTGATTTTTAAATGCGTGCAAATAAACTAATCCTTTGAGCTTATCCTACTGTGAATTTCATGTGGGGTCATTTTAGTAGAAATTGAATCACACCAAAAAAAAAAGTTGGGAATTGCACTACTGCTTATAAAGATGAAAGCAAATCAAAACACTTTTTTCCATTTACAGACTAGCATTAAGAGGAGAATTTGGGGCTGATTAAATTTATCCACCCCCCCCTTCCCATCTGTAACATGTTAATCCTTTCTTTTCTAACAATTCATTAAAAGAATCATTAATTCAAAAGGGTATTTTTCATGGTACAGTGGTTAGTGTTGCTACTTCATAGCACCAAGGACCCGGGTTTAATTCCCAGTAAGGCCACTGTCTTTGTGGAGTCCGTATGTCCCACCCCCCACTCCCCGCCATGTCTGTGTGGGTTCCTTCAAATGCTCTGGTTTCCTCCCACAGTCCAAAAGGTGTGCTGGTTAGGTGCACTGGGCACACAAAATTCTCCCTCAATGTACGGGAACAGTCACCAGGGTGTGGTGATTAAGGGGATTTTCACTAATTTAATTGCAGTATTAATGTAAGCTGACTTGTGCCACTAGTAAACTTGGAGACATCCATGTGAAATCCTCCTGAACAATAATAATCATCGATCATATTTCAATAGAGAAATCCAAGGCGGATTGTAAATTATCCATTGGTCTATTTCCTGAAGTACTAACTAATCTGTAGCTCTTGAGTAAATGATGTCATTTGTCCTCCTGTTAACAATGGCACATTTGTGCCAAGCAACCAAGAGGATTCCATAAAAGGCCTATAATGGAGGCTGTCATGTAGAGTGCAAGGATAATGGTAGGCTGATAGATTATGGTATCTGTTTGGCAGTGAATGTGTGTGACATTTGAGGATCAGGGCACTGCAATGAGTGTGTGGGAAAAGACACTCCTAACACTGACTCTTAATGTGGCAGTGTGTATATAAAAAAAAAATTAAAACTTCGTTTCTCAAGAATGATTTCAGTGAAAGCGGCCACAGGAGGTTTGAGCTGAGATTCACTGTTAATATTCCAAAGTAACATCTGGTCGAGTTAATTGAAATAAATTTCTATTTGTAGATGAGAGATTTAAACATTTATTGCAACGCTGCTTTGCGTGATATGAAATGCATTGCTACTGGGATTTAAATCCAGCAATTGCATATTATTAGGAGTACACGGGAACAGTCAAATTGCAATTGGTAGGTCGCAGTAAGCAGGGACATCTCATAAACTAGGAATCTCCCATGTCAATGCTCACAAATTTAAAAAAAGTGTCCCGAGAACCAGAGCAAGATTCTGCTCCTAAGATGGGGAGATATGTGATCTCAGCCATCCCTTATCGCTCAGTCCAATACGGGAAAATCGATATAATGATTGAAACATAATAGCTTATTTGTAGATTGACAGCTGCTCATAATTCATCAGATCGTCCAACTGGTTGGAAATAAATAGCATCATTAGAAATAAATCTTGATTTGCAGCAGGGTTTTAATATTCTGGTATAACACTAAAGAAGTATATCTCTTGAGCATTTTAATTTGAATCAATCCTTCAATTAGTTTTGAAGTACCACATATAAAGAAAAGTTTGTAATTTTTTTTTTTTTGCTTACTCATAATCATGAGTGAAGAGACCATTCAGTCCTAATGCATCTTGCCAATCTTTAAAAATTCTTCTCACTAGCCTCCTCCTACCCCTTTTCAGCTAGCTCTATTAGCGATTCCTTCCGTTCATTCTTCCTAACGTTTATCTAGCATCCCCTAAAACTCAACTATGTCATTTATTTCAACTAACCCTCATGGTAGCAGCACAATGATTAGCATTGCTGCCTCAGAGTGCCAAGAATCAAGATTCGATTCCTGGCTTGGGTCACATATGGAGTTTGTATGTTTTTCCCCCACGTCTGTGTAGTTTTCCTCCAACAGTCCAAAGACGTGTTTGTTAGGTGCATTGGCCATGCTAAATTCTCCCTCAGTGTACCCGAACAGGTGCCAGAGTGTGGCGACTAGAAGATTTTCACAGTAATTTTATTGCAGTGTTAATGTAAGCCTACTTGTGACATGAATAAATAAACGTCAAGTGTTTTTTATCCTTGTTTCCACCAAAGTTATGGTGGGAAATCTATCCCAGATTCCTGTGCTAAAATTGATAGATCCTCTACGTGGTGTGACTGATTATTGGGAATTAAATTGCACTAACGCCTTATAATCATTTGTCAATTTCAGTTTGATTTTTTTTGGATCATCATTTTCCGAGGAGATGCCGCAGTGGGGTGGTGGAGCCAAGTGTGCTGCCTGTGAGAAAACTGTCTACCATGCTGAGGAGATACAGTGCAACAGCAGAAGTTTCCACAAGACCTGCTTTCTTTGCAGTAAGACAACTTTAATCAGGATGCCACTATAAGCTTGCAGGAAAGATCTGATCTAATACAGCAGGATTGGTACCATTCCCTGCCTCTCATCTTGATCAGCTCTTTGCTTTCCAGAGATTTCAGGCCCGTTGCTCTTGAGCATCAATTGCAGACTTAATATATTAGTGCCACAAGTGGGGTTACATTAACACTGCAACAAAGTTACTGTGGAAAGTCCGCTAGATGCCACACTCTGGCCCCTGTTGGGGTATACCCAAGGGAGAAATTTATCATGGCCAATGTACCTAACCAGCATGTCTTTCAGAGTGTAGGAGGAACCCGGAGGAAACCCACGCTGACATAGGGAGAACAACACAAACTGGGAATAGGTTCATTGAGGCAGCAGTGCTGCCCATGTGCCATTGTGATACTTGCCCAACCCAATGGGTTAACAACAGAAATTCATTATTTCTTAGCAGAATATTTACTTTCTATTTTACTATCACCTTAGCTGTGTAACTGCCCATTTACCCTCACTAAAGGCACTCTTGTTTGGGCTGGCTGAATTGTGACAATCTAAAATGAAACTCTCATTTTCATTAGTTTGAACACTTTCGTGGAGAGTAACAATAATTGTAGATCAATAAGTCTTTTGTTCCTGCATTTAATCTCCAATGGTAATTTGCCAATAGCTACACTCTCAATGTCTGCCAGTTTTTGTAAATCCAAATTTGAATTTGAGATCTCCAGGTTTATTGACATAGCAGCATTTGGGAAGGAAGGGGCGACAGTTGTAAACTTTAAACCAAGAGTACGAGTTAAATAATAACTTGTTTAGAAACAAATAATTTCTTTGTTTTGTGAGAGCGAATTAAGTGAAATTGCAATGCTGCTTTACAAGCATGTGTGTATTTCCAGAGATGCAGCAGCTGAAGAATTGTCCTTATCTATCTGACCACATATCCATTTCGAATCTTTTATAATATTTATTCCATTTGCTACATTCTGATACCAACCAGAAAGCAATGGTTAAATCTGTCTCCTCAACTCCTCAAGCACCACATTCCAGATTCTGACCACTTGTTGCATTTTTTTTTTAAAGAAATGTTTCCTGCTGTAGCCCCCTCTGCCAATCACCTTAAACTGATGTCCTCTGATTCTCAATCCTCCCACCAATGGGAGCAGTTTCTCCTACCCACTCTGTCCCAGCGCCTCGTGTTTCGGAACACCTTCGTGAAACCACCTCCCACTCTTCCCACCTCCAAGGAGAATCTCCTTACCATGTATGTAACTGAACTTTCTCATCCCTGGAACCATACCTATGAATTTTTTTCTGCATCCAGAATTGAACATGGTGCAGTAAAAAGCCTCGCAACACCAGGTTAAAGCCTAACAGGTTTATTTGGAATCATGAACTTTTGGAGCACTGCTCCTTCATCAGGTGGGTGGACTTGATGTGAGTCTTCCGGAATTGCCACCCCAGTCCAACACTGGCATCTCCACATCATGAATATGATACTGCAGTTGAGGCCAAACTAGTGTTTTATCACCTACTTTTGCACTCTATGCCTTTCCTTAAAGTATTGGACTATATTAATTCCTTTCCCAACCAACTTTAATGTGTTTGTGCACACAGCCCCAGAAATGAATGTTATTCCATCTCCACAGTGGCACAATGGTTAGCACTGTTGCCTCAGTGCCAAGGACCCAGGTTCAATTCCCAGCTTGGGCCCTGTCTGTGTGGAGTTTGCATGTTGTCTCTGTGCCTGTGTGAGTTTCCTTCAGGTGCTCCAGTTCCCTCCCACAGTCCAAAACGTGCTGGTGAGGTGCATTGGCCATGCTAAATTCTCCCTCAGTACGGCGACTAGGGAATTTTCACAATAACTTCATTAGTGTTAACGTAAGCCTACTTGTGGCACTGATAAATAAAGTGTAACATAAACATTTCCTTTAGAATTGTGCACTTTATTTTATATTACTTCAGTAACAATCACTTTGCCCTTCTCTGCTATGCATCCACCCATTACGCTGACCTGTCTCTCCTCTCCTCCTTCACTGTTCACTCTACATTTTGAAATTGTTTTGTTTACCCACATCTGGTATTATATTTTCTTTCTCAACAAACCAATTTTTTTTTCATAAGACATGTTTCTTGAGTTTTTGATCTATAATATAGATTCATCAGCAACCTTGCATTTGTTGTTTCTCTTTTTCCCCCCAGTGCTCTGCAGAAAAGCTCTAGACAGCACTACAGTCGCTGCACATGAATCCGAAATCTACTGCAAGGCTTGCTATGGCAAGAAGTATGGACCAAAGGGCTATGGCTACGGTCAAGGTGCCGGAACACTTAGTTCTGAGGCGGTAGAAAGTCCTGGCCCCCAACAAATGGAGTAAGTGTTTATGAAGAATGAATGAACTTGTTTTTGGTAGACTGAACAGGGAGCGACAACATAATATGGGGTACAGGAGTAGAAGGACTGAGGAGTTGAAGTTGGCACAGCAGGTTGAGAGCATTTTAAATCGAGGAACAGAACCCTGGGCTCATGAATAGGAGCATAAAGTAGAGGTTAAGGAAGCCGTGATAAATCTGTACAAAACACTGGCTTGGCTTCAATTGGAGTTTTGCATCCAATCCCGACATTGCACTTTAAGAAAAATGTGAAGTCATTGGAGAAGTTCCAGGGAAGATTCATGAGAAAGGATTGAAATGTGGGGAACTCAAGTTGTGAAGATTGCAAAAGATGGAGCTGTTCTCCTTGGAGAGGGGATGTTTGGAAGGAGATTTCATTGAGGTGCTCAGTCATGATGGAGATGGAGGGAGAGAACTCGGGCCGCCCTGTAGTGCAGTTGTTAGCACTGCTGCCTCACAGCACTAGGGTCCTGGGTTCATTCCAGCCTTGGGTAACTATGCAAACTCCACAAGATATTCTCTCAGGTGTTCTGGTTTCCTCCCATAGTCCAAAGATGTGCAGGTTAAATGGATTGGCAATGCTGAATTGCCTCTTAAGTGTCAGGGGGATTAGAAGGGTAAATACATAAGGTTATGGGGATAACGTCTCGGCGGGATTGTTGTCGGTGCAGGCTTGATGGGCCAAATGGCTTCTTTCTGCAATGTAGGGATTCTGTAAACTTGTTACCATTGACAGAAGGTTGAGATCTGGAAGATATTGCAAGATCAGTGCCAAAAACAGCAATAAGACAAACTTTTTTATTAGACGGTGAGTGGGTAGGATTTGGAATGTGTTCCCTGAGAGTGTGTCAGAGGCAGATTCAATTGTGAGTCGCAAAGAAAGAACGGCAACATTATTTAAAAGGGAAATAATTGATAGGGGAAAAATAGGTGGGTAGATGTTTTTTATTCATTCATAAACGTCACTGGTTGGCCAGTATTCATTATCTATTCCCAGTTGCTCGAGGGTAGTTGAGAGTCAGCTACATTGCTATGGCTCTGGAGTCACATATAAGCCAGACCAGGTAAGAATGGCAGATTTCCTTTCCTAAAGAACATTAGTGAACTAGATGGGTTTTTTTCCTGACAATGGACAATAGTTTTACAGTCATCAGTTGTTTCCTAATTTCAGACTTTTTTATTAAATTCAAATTCTACCATCTGCCTTGGCAGTGCTAGTACCTGGGCCCCCAGAATATCAGTTGAGTTTTTGGATAAACAATCCAACAATAAAACCACTAGATCATTGTTCATGCACAGAACTCTCATAGATGTGGTGGGATAAATAGGCTCCCAGCTCCACTGTAACCATTCTATGAAAGCAGAGTTCATTGCTCTTGTGCTGATCTTTGGGACTATTCATACAGAAATTCATAACAGCAGGACAGACGAAAGAGCCTATAAATCTTCAGAGGTTCAAGACAGTTCATCAGTAAAAATCCTTTAAAGGTGGTCATGGCTTCTGGATTGAAATTGAGTCACAGCTACCTGAAACCGAGTTTCTGATGGAAAATTAATTATAAATGCAATCTAGTTTTCTGAATCTCCATTGCAATCCGATATTAAAACTCAGTCTCCAGACCCTAGCTCTGTGCTAAAATATCTCCTAATGTAGACATGGATACAGATCAACATTCAAATAAAAGTCTCCACATCTAATGCAGGATGAAGCCAATCACATTTGAATTTGATTTTTCACACTATCTTGTGCTTTTTTTTGACTTCATTTATTACAGTTGCAGTTTAAAAAGGAGCAGAACATTCGCATAACAGAAAAGGTGGGAAAAACTCAGGTCTGGCAGCATCTGTGGAGAGAGGAACAGTTCAAATTGATGAAAGAGGCAGGGAAAGAAAGAAGGAGGAATCTTTCCTCTTTCACTATTAAGCAGCACAGGAAGAAATTAAAGATTTTGAGTTTCCAGCATTTTTAATTCTTATTTCGTAATGACCTTCCCTCCTTAAGATCAGAAGTGGGGATGTTTGTTGCTGATTTCTTTTAACCATGTTATTGTGAGTCTGGATTACATGTAGGCCAGATCAGGTAAGTGTGGCAGATTTCCTTCCCAAAAGGATATTAGTGAACCACATGGGTTTTTTCCAACAATCAAGTCTTTCAGCGGGCTGCTGGAAGTCCCTACCATGGTGGGACTCAAAAATCCTGGTCAAAGTATCTCACAATGTACTTTTTTTTTTGGTTGATTAAATACCTTAAGTGGTGAACCATATCTTTTAGAGTACAACATCTGTATTAAAGGAAACCCTTTTATTTCCTATCTTTTTTGAGGTAAGAGGCATTGGTAAAATTTGTTTGTGGAATCCTCCTATGCAGAAAAAGATCACACAGCAGTGGCTCTCAAACCTTTTCATTCACAGACTGAATTTGACACTTAAGGTTACACAGACCCCATGGTCTGACCCCGTTCACATTCACTTGCCACGTTGAAAGACTCATCAGGGTTTATGGGAACTTATGGAAACTGTAAGAACTACACAGCCTAAAACACTTGTTTAATCAGCCTCTCGTTTTCTTTTCTTCTCAGAGCTAAACCACGCCAATCTTCAAACCCTAGCTCCTCCAAATTCGCCAATAAATTTGGCGGTGCGGAGAAGTGCCCACGGTGCAGCAAGTCTGTGTATGCAGCCGAGAAGGTGATTGGAGGAGGAAAGGTATGCAAATATATAACAGTGATTAATTTTTTCAGTGGCAGAACTGAATTGGGCAAGGAAGACTTAAATCCACCATTTAAAAAAGTTGTCTAGATTCAGCACTAAGAGGTTTTCACTCAAGATGACTGCAGTGGGAATTGGAAAGTTGATGTTGGTACAATAGGTTGTTGAGATCTGTCCTCTTCTCTGGATGTGATCTTTCTTTGCCCCAGTTCTCTTTTCCCCATATTCCCTAGGGTGGCACAGTGGTTAGTGTTGCTGCCTTACAGCGTCAAGGACTTGGGTTCGATTCTTGGTGTGGGTTATAACAATGTGAAATGTTTTGTAGTATTATGAATAAAGTACATTTTTGCAAAAGAAAACACTTACAGAATTTTGCATAATGGATCTTGTATAGATTTGGCAGGAAGAGAACCAGATTAAAGGATGGAATTTTCCTATCTGGCAACTAGGCATTGCAGGGGACACGGACTGTGTTTATCATATCCTCCAGTCATGATCTCATTATGTGCCTGGGGAGATCTTGTGCCATATTCCATGGCAGCCAGATCTAATGTGTATTGGCAGCCAATATACCTGGGCATCATATTGAAAAGGTGCCCAACATCACTATTGAAGAAAGAAAATGCATCTCCTGAAAATAAAAGTTGGATCTTCAGCAACACACTTGAGGTTGAAAAATGAGCTCTGAACAGGACACCAAATGTGGAAGATCCACCTGTAGATGTCCCTACTCACTGCTTGTGGTGATCCAGGGGTATTGGCATCCATCCAAACTCTGGGAGCTTTGCTCAAATGAGTTCCAAGATCTGCACGCCACATTGTTCCCGACATAGATTCTCTGCGACACCGGCGAGAAAATGATGTGGGTGCTTGGGCCTTCATTTGTATCCCATTAGCAGAATGCAAATCTGTCTCACACTGGCCTCCAATGGGTTTCCCAATCTGCCGTGACAGGGACCAGCAAAGACCCCAGAGTAATCCATGCCGGTGTAAATTATTCGGCCTCCCATGGAATTCTTTCTTCCTTTTTTGAACCCACTGGCAGGGGCATGGGAGAATTCTGCCCATGTTGTGGGAAAACTTTTACGTGATATGTAGTTCTGGCTCAATGGAGAGCACCCATGCCCCTTAGACAGAAGGGTATGGGTTCAGGTCTCTGTCCCAAGGCCTGAGAGCACATCTGAGCCGCTGTTTTTTTTCAATGAGATGTCGAACTGAGACCAGGTGAAAAAGCAGGAGACTCATTAGCTAATGTGATGGTCAATATTGACCCCTCCAAGAATAACCGCAGAAACAGATTATCTCGCCATGTGTGGGAGCTTGCTATGTGCAAACTGGCTGCTGTAAGAGTGACAATATTACGTTGGTTATAAAGTAGTTTTGGGATGTCTCTTGGTCATGAAAGGCACTAGATGAATACAAGATATTTTTGTCTTAAATTATGACAACAATGTTCACATTGCTAGCTAAGGCTAGCAATGCAAGGCACCAACTAAACCAATGGGGATGAAATGAAAGAGTTTGGGTTAAATCAGACCTGCTGTGTGTGTGTGTGTGTGTGTGTGTGTGTGTGTGTGTGTGTGTGTGTGTGTGTGTGTGTGTGTGTATTATAGGAGAAACTGAATTGCAAAAGATTGAACTGAAGACTCTATATCAAATTCTCTTTACAATTGATTTGCATTCCATGAACTGACGGTTGTGGATTTTATTGAAGCTCACTGTGTTAACAGCATAAGAAGTACAAAGTCTATTGTGTAATTGAGGAAAGAGTTTTACAGCCCCATTGTGTCCCTTTTTTTTAAACTGGCTTGCAGCGTACTTGTGGAGAGTCTTTCACTTAAAGCATCCCATAACCGTCTAATTAAAGTTTATTAATATCCCAGGTATGTTTGCATTTAGCACTGCAAAATGAAATTACTTGAAAATGAGGAAAATAACAAAAAGTAAGGGACATGACCACAGATTGCAGTAAAAGGAAGAGTATTTGGGGGTGGGAGGGGGCACAAATTTCAGAAAATATAGTTTTTTATTACAGAAGTGCAGAAAACTTTCTATAAGAAAGGTAATGTAATCCCATCCAATTGGAACTCGATAAGGTGGGTAATGGCCTACAAACGCTGGTGGAATCGCTGTGAATTTGGTTAAACAGGAGGCCGAGATGGCCCATCTGCCAGTGAGATGAAGCAATCTGCCATGAAGAGAGGCAGAATTGATATGTGAGCTGCAAAGCCTCTTGACCTGAGTGGAATTATCACATGTGCAGCAACTGGTGCCTGAGCACTCACTTCAAAGACATGTTTTCAATTTTATCACTCTGACTGGTTGCCCTACTCTCTGTTGATGGTGAAGGCTAGCAACAGCAAATCGGGTGAGAGGCTGTTGAATGAGTTTACATTTTTGGGTTTACTGGGATCCTATATTTACCAGCTGCAGATCCACTGGTCTTATACAACAGACAGCAAACGCCAACTAAATTCAATACATCTGCCAAATGGGACCCATTACACTGGCATTTTACTAATCCAAAAATAAAAAGCAGCTTTTTTGGTTCAGATTCCAGAATCCACAGTGATTTGCGTTTCTAAAAACAGCTATTGTTACAAGTTCTGCATTCAAATTCCAAAGCCTCTACTTTCTCAGAAGACAAAGGAAATTTGGCATATCAGCTTACTACTCTCTCCAACTTTTACAGATGTACCACAGAAAGCATTCTTTCTGTTTATATCACAGCTTGGTATGGCTTCTGATCTGCCCCAAGATCACATGGAACTACAAAGAGTTGTGAACAAAGCCCAATCCATCAACCAAAACAGGCTCCTATCCATTGATGCTGTTTACACTTTCTACTGCCTCAGCAAAGCAGTCAGCATAATTAAGGACCATGGACATACACTCTTCCTCTACCTTCCACTGGGCAAAAAATAAAAAATCTGGGGTTACATATCAACTGACTTGAGAACAAATTCTTCTCTGCTGCTGTCAGATTTTTTTTGAATGAACCTACTTTCCATTAAATTGATCTTTCGTTACACCCTAGCTATGACTGTAACACTACATTCTGCACTCTCTCCTTTCCTTCACTGTGTACAGTATGCTTTGTATAGAACAAAACAGCATGGGAAACAGGCCCTTTGGCCCAGCCCACGCCACCACCTCAATGTTCCCACATCTATCCATGATCCCTGTCTATGTTTGTAGATCTATGCATTGGAACAAAATTTGAGACAATTTAGGAAGAATTTATTCTGAAGAGTACATCTTAGCATGCATGAAACAATTTTCACTGTGTCCTGGTACGTTTGACAAATCAAATCAACATGAACAAAATATTTTTGGTACTTCTGGATGTACTGTTCAGCCAGGGTTTGGGATGGCACAGCAGTTGGCACTGCTGCCTCAATGCCAGGGACCCAGCTTGGGTCACTGTCTGTATGTTCTCATCTTGTGGGTTTCTTTCTGGTACTCCAGTTTCCTCCCACAGTCCAAAAGACATGCTGGTTAGGTACATTGGCCATGCTAAATTCTTTCTGTGTACCTGAACAGGTGCTGAAGTGTGGCGACTAGGGGGTTTGCACAGTAACTTAATTGCAGTGTTAATGTAAGCATTACTTATGACACCAATAAATAAACTTGATATTTTCAGAAATTAGATTCTTTACATTTGTACTAAATGGACATATTTTAGGAGGAATCGATTAAAAGATCCAAAGGGAGATTGAGAACTTTTTCCACATGCAGGCTGAATACTTTTCTGAGCTATCAATTCTATATGGCATCTATAAAATTCCTGCAATACATTAGACAAGAGGTGCCCCATGCCCAGACCCTGTTTGCAGAATGAACAAATTTCTCTAATAGGCAATTAGCAGGTTTAACTTTTTTTAACATTGTTACCACATACTTAAAACAAAAGACTGCGGGCTATTGATCTATTTTATCAGACGTGTACTGTCTGCCTTTTGAAAAGCTGAATTAACATCTCATTTCCTTTTGTCAAATAAAGTGTAAGATTACATCTCCTAAGGGAGCAAGAGCAAATGTCACCACGGTTTTGGTTTATACTTTTATATGCCCATAATCCTATCATTTATTGAGCGCAATAAAAGATAAATTTTTGCCTTTGTCACTGGTCACAACTCGGTCTTGCATTTTAATTAAGTTTTGTCGTATTTAAAATGGTCATCATCAATTTCCAACAGCAGGTAAAATAAATTGCTACGCATCGCTAACGACATTAGCTGCAAATTGAACTGCCAAAAGCCTGAGGCAAGCTATTGCTCTCTTGAGTCACTGCCAGAGACAAGGACACCTGGTCATTTCATTTCTTTTTGGGTCTTTCTAATCACTCTTTGAATGTGAAGTGTTTTCAGGTGGATCAGTGTAAATCCTGAGAGGAGAAAAATTGTGTGTGTTCCCCATCTTCCAGCATCTATCAATTTGAGCTTATCCAAAACTGTGTGCTGTGCTTATCACAACTGGCATCCACTTGTCCTGTTAACCCTATGCTCGCTGGCCAACATTAATCTCCAGATCCAGCAGCATCCCAACGTGTGAAATGCTGCTGGATCACTCCTTGGCCTTTGCAACTTTATAACCTGCAGCACTACAACCCTCCAAGATCCCTGCTCCAATTCTGGCTTCTGATTTTAATTGCTTCAAAGTTGCCGCTGCCACCTTCAGCTGCCCAAGCCCCAAGGTCTGGAATTTTCTGCTTGAACCTCTCTGCTCTAAATTCCTGCCAAACTGTTCCTTTTTAAAGCATATGCTTTTTGCCATCTTGCCTAGTTTGGTAACAAATTATGTCTCAATGTTTTGGTATGATAAACATGCATGTTCTTGTCGCAATAATGCGAAAAGAGCTGATGTTTCGAATCCAGATAACCCTTTGTTAAAGTTCTGCTCCAGCTTTGACAAAGGGTCATCTGGACTCGCAATGTCAGATCTTTTCTTTCCTTACAGATGCTGCCAGACCTGCTGGGATTTTCCAGCATTTTTCTCTCTTGGTTTCAGATTTCGGCAGCCACAGCAATTGTCTTTTATCTTGTTGCAATACTGGTTAGAATGCAGATCTTGCTGCCACATGATGTAATTAAGGCAAAGAGCAGAGACGTGGATGAGAAGACTGAGTGTAATACTGGTGTTTACTGGGCATTAAAAAATCTGGGTTGAAATGTAAACTGAGGTGGGTGTAAAGAGGCTGTAAAGGATGTTGACAGGTTAAATGATTAGACAATAATGAATAGATGGGACATAATGTGAGGAAGTGCAAAATTATCCACTTTTTGGTAGGAAACATGGAAAAGCAATTTTTTGTTAACATCTAAGTTGAGTAAATATTAACCTTGAAATGGATGTGGGAGTCTGCATACACCTCACGCATGTTAGACTTCTGTGAACTATGCAATTAGGAAGTCAAATGTGTTAATTTTTTTTATTCTAAGGGGATTAGGTATAAGTGAAGAATTTATATGGGGCTCTGGTGTGAGACCAGTCCTGGAGAATGTGTACAGCTTTGGGCTCTGTTACCTAAAAATATCATCGTCTTGATGCAATAAAGGTTTGATTTGATTTACTATTGTCATGCGCATTGATAAACAGTGAATTGTTTCCTACACCCTACGCAGACAAAGCATATCATTCATAAAAGTACACAGTGGAGAAGGAGAGGGTGCAGAATGTAATGTTATAGTCATACTTAGGGTGTAGAGAAAAATCAACTTAATATAAAGGCAGTCCATTCAAAAGTCTGATGGCAGTAGGGAAGAAGCTGTTCTTCAGTTGATTGGTATGTGATTTTCAGACTTCTGTATCATTTTTTTTCCCCAGAGCATTGTTAGAGTTTGAGAGTTCATGTTTTTAAAAGCATAGAACGAGAGTGAAAGATAAAATAAGGGTGTATGCTGGGGACAGCTTGCAAGAGGTCGCCTCGCTCTGGTGCCATCTTGAACACCGAAGACTGATTCATAAGGACCATGTATTTCTTTCAATCTATACTTCTACTGACCTATCTGCAACCTTTAGCACAGTTGACTATCCCACTTTTGTAATCCTCTTTTATTCATTTGGCTGCAGGCATGGCACAAAACCTGTTTCCGCTGTGCACTGTGTGGCAAGAGCCTGGAATCTACAACCGTCACGGACAAAGATGGGGAAATCTACTGTAAAGGTAAAGCAAAACTTCGCAATTAACTGCTTCTTGCAAAGGAGAAAACCAGAATTGAAATAAGACCCTGGGCATGATTACCCTTGACAAAGAGCATTCAGTAGATCAAACTTGGTAGCATTCTGCCATCAGTCATTTTTCTCCATAGCAAGCATTGTTTTGGAAGTTATATCTCTTGGGTGGATTGTTCATCAATATTTAGCTGCAGCAAAACACGTTTATTCAGTTTATTGATGGTTTTAAATGAGGTTGTTAGGTCAGCAATCAGGAAATGTTGCCTCTGGCACTTTGGTATCATTTACAGCAACATTCACTATCAATGCTGCCAGAATTGGGGAATTATTTGTCATTGATGATATGGTTGGTGCAGTAGAAATATTTGAACCTTTCGTAATTTGGGCTAATAACTGAACAGTACTGAATTCCATCCGATCAGACTTTGAGACTCCTACTTCAGGTATTAAAAGTTGCCATTGCTGAATTTGCAGCAATGGTACTATTCCTCTGCCTTTCAAAATACCAGAAAGGGATCAAATAGCTATCCTTCTAACTAGAGTTTGAGAGAGTGGGTTGTGGGCAAGATGGCAGCTGTGTTTACCCACATCATTACATTGAAATGTGATCAGTGTAATCGAAACGAGAGCAGGGTATTGTCAATACTGGAAATCTGAAACAAGAATAGTGGGAAAACCACATCTGTGAAGAGAAGCACAGTTTCTGACATTTTGGGTAGATGAGCCTTCATTGGAACTGAGGGAAGAGAAACGTAATTAGCTGTAAGCAAAGCGCGAGGGATTGAGAGAACAAAAAGGAAGATGTGTGATAGGGTGAGATTAATCGACAAAAATGGTTTCATGGTACAAAAGCCAAAGGGATTGGGTTTAGATAAGTAAGGCAAGTAACATTTTCACTTCAACGACCAGCTCCAAAGTCTAGCCACCTCCATAATCATCAAAATCCGGGCTCACCATTGGACAAAGCTGAAGAAGAGTAGACCAAAGGCTTGGGAGGATCAATCTTAACAAAAAATTCTAAGTGTTCAACAGGCGTGAAAAATGGGAGAGAATTGTGCCCATCTTGGAGGGGGGGGCAGGAGGGGAAATTATCCAGATGCAATCATAAGGCACTTGGAGGGAAAAAAAGCAAGGTGTGCCAGCAAGGGGAGAGGTGGAGCCTAGTCATGCTGGGAAGCAGGCTGCTGAGTGTAGAGGCGCCATTGCACAGGCACCCTGATCTCCCAGTGCACTGCGCACAATTTACATAGTGTGTGGGAGATTTGTCACTGCAACCATATCCCTCCCACCCCCAACTCCCATTGCTGCAGAGTACCTTCTTGCCCTGCTTAGGCAGTACCAGATGGTAGGCTGTCACTGCCCATGGGGTACTATCCTGTCTCTGATTCAACCAGGGGACTTCAAAAACCTTCGGTACCGCTGAGACCATCACATCTGGTCCCCATGGATGGGGAGCAATATGTGATCCTCGCCAGTGCGGACTTCAACTGGTGAGCAGGTAAGTGCAAGTAAGCCCAGATGACTGCATCTGGGACTCACCGAAGTATATTGAAATTACTTAATGAATAAGTAAAATTAGTTTTACGTCTTTCCTGGGTGTAAAGCTAATTTCGCTGCCAAAGTGGGGCCAGTAACATGGTGAGGTGTGAAAAATCTGTTCTTCATGCTGGGGTAACAAACAAATGAAACTGCCCCTGGAAATCTATAGTGATTGACTCATCTTTTGACACCCCAGAGACTCTGTCCACTATCTGCAGTGCAAAAGTCAGGTGTGTGATGGAATTTGTCCATTTGCCTGGATTACCATCCAGCACAAAAAGCAGCTCACTTGATTTAAAATCTAAGCCAGGACTTTAAACATTCACTCCCTCCATCATTACCATTGCAAACTGCACTGCAACAGCTCACCTCCTCCTTTTTATATACCAGTCACTGTTACTGGGTCAAAATCATGGAACACCCTCACTAACTTGCACCATATGGACAGCAGCAGTTCACCACCAACTTCTCAGAACATCTTGGATGGCCAATAAAAACGCTGGTCTAGCCAGTGACGCCCTGATCTTTTTAAGAACAAAGAAAGTCTCTACTTTTTTGAAGGATAAGCATAACAGATTTCTTAAAGCAACACTGTTGATCAGTTTCCCTCCAAGTCACAAAGCATCCTGACTTGAAAGTATATCACTGTTTCATTATGAATAGAGCAAAATCCTGAAGCTCCCTCCTAATGGCACTGTTGGTGTATCTATGCCACATAGACTTCTCTTCAAGAAGGCGGATGGCCACTACCTTTCCAATTGGAGATGAAAAATAAATGGAAAACTTTGCCAGTTGTGCACATTATTGCAATTTTTAAAAAGAACAAAACAGCATCAGAAACAGTCCCTTCAGCCCAACGAGCCTGTGCTGCCACCTCAACGTTCCCACTCCCAGCCCTGATCCCTATCTATGTTTAAAGAAATCTGCATTGGAATCAAATTAGCGAGACAATTTAGGGAGAATTTCTTTTGCCAATTAGCCTAAGAGCACATCTTTGAGGTGTGGGAAGAAACCAGAGCACCTGGAGAAAACCCATGCAAGCACAGGGAGAATGCGCAAACTCCCACAGATACAGCCTCAAATCCATGTATCTGCACACCACAGTGATAGTCACTGAGATGTCGTATTGCCCATCAACTGGTCCAACTGCCTTGATTGCCCAAGAACACATTTTTGATTGGAAATTGAGTTTCATTTTGTTCATGTTAAATAGGAAAGTAACACACACACACGGGTGGATAAATGACCAAATAACAAAGGAAAACATGTTCTAGTACTTGGAATAAGATCTGAATATTAAATGCATGAGCAAAATGTTATTTGAAATGATTTGATTTGAATTTGTAGCTCTTAAAAGACAATCAAATAGACCCCAATTCCTTTTTTCTTACTGTTGCAGCTTGTTATGCAAGGAACTTTGGCCCGAAAGGCGTCGGGCATGGACAGTCAGGTGGAGCATTACCTACTGCGGATTAAAGAAACCCTCCTGCCAAAGTTGGAGATACATTTCACTTTCAAATTTCCTCCTTTCCAGCGATCATGGGTCACCCTTCTTGCAAGTCAATACTTTTCACAATAAAGCTGGAGAAACATTTGTATGATAGCTATTCACAATCACTTTCATCACTCAAAAGTCAGTTATTTTCACAATAAAGCATTTGAAATATACCCTAGTCAATGTAGAAGGGCCTCTATAAATGATCACTATCCAAATTTTTTAAAACCAACTGTAATGATTTGTTTTTAAATTTCATTTCCACACTGAATGATAAAATGCCTTAGCACATCCATTGTTATTGGAAGCTTATGAAAGTACCTATTAATCAATGCTTTGTAACTCTAAATAAATAAAAGTATTATTGGCACCTGAAGAGTTCCTGGCACTAGTCCTTTGACACTCACTCCATCTATTTTTTCCTAGGTATTTTTATTTCATCCTGCTCTTTGCAATGTCTTCATCTTACGTGCTCCTCACTTTGTGCAGAAGTGGTTCTATATTAGCTTGCTGTGATTTCCCCACAGCTATTCTTATGGGCATGTTTGCAACTGGGAAATGCTTTTTCATACCCAGTTACCTGACTTGCTTTTCACCTGAGCTTGACCTCCTCTACTCAGCCCAAGAAGTGGAATTAAAAATGTGCTTGAAACTGGTTTTGGTGGCATAGAGGTTAATCTTCATTTCTATCCCTCATTTTTGGAGGGAAAAATGATAGGGGTGCAACAATAAATATTTTTGGAAAGGGTTTAAAAAGAAAACAACCATCCATCAACATCACTGTAATAGGAAAAGGATGTTGATGGGCTTCAGTCATTAAGGATGGCACAGTGAACATAGAACACTAAACACAAACAGGCCCTTTGGCCCACAAGTTGTGCTGATCATATCCATACCTACCAGGCCATAGAACTATCTGTAACTCCCAAACCCATTAAATCCTATGTACTCGTCCAGAATTCTCTTAAAAGACCCCAGCAAGTTCACCTCTACCACACTGATGGCAGCTGATTCCATTCACTCACCACCCTCTAAGTGAAAAACTTACCCATAACATCTCCTCTGTACTTGCCCTCTCCCTCGCCCCTGGCACTTTTAAACCTGTGTCCTTCCGTAATGATCATTTCAGCCCTGGGAAATAGCTTCCAAGAATCCACCCTATCTATTCCTCTCAACATATTATAAACCTCTATCAGTTCGCCTCTCAACCTTCGTCTCACAAGAGAGACAAGACCTAGCTCCCTCAACGTATTTTCATAAGGCATGCCTCCCAATCCAGGCAACAATGGTTAGCACTACTGCCTCAGTGCCAGGGACCCAGGTTCGATTCCGAGCTTGGGTTACTGTCTGTAAGAAGGCTGTGTATTTTTTCCATGTCTACATGCATTTCCTCCAGGTGCTCAGGTTTCCTCCGAGGTCCAGTGATTGGCTACACTGAAGGGGAATTTAACATAGCCAATGCACCTAACCTGTATCAAACAGGCATCAAAGTGTGGCAACGAGAGGATTTTCACAGTAACTTAATTGCAGTATTAACATAAGGCTACTTCCAGAAGACTAAGAAATTTATCTTTCGTTTGGCAGAGGTCTCTAGTGTCTCAGCCAATGGAGTTGACTTTGAGTCACCACCCTCCCAAGGGGGGAAAAAAAATGTAACTGCATCTGGGCTACTGTTGCAAACAGATTGAAGCAATAGGCAGCTCTGGCTTTTAAGCCTGTTGATTCTCTTCATTTACTGAGATCTTTCACCTCTTAACCGCACTCCCAACCCACCCACTCTGTCATCAGAGCTCTATGTACAACTGCTGACTTATGTTCCTTATCATTATGTTAGGCAAAGTCCTTTGTGGATAAATAAACATTAACGTTGAGTTTTGTTTACATTCCACAATTTAATTGTTTCAAAGTTTTACAATTAACTATAGAAATAATTGGGACAACAATGTCTTTCTAATTTTATTAATGGGTTTTATCAGCAGATAATGTTGGGTTCAAAAATAATCCATAGTGTATACACACAGGTTATGATTGTGTGAACATTCATTGCTAAGTCAACAGATAAAACTATATACTTCAACATTTCCAACACAAATATTCAGCAACCTGCTTGAGTTACAGTCGGTTTCAGTAAGCGTTTAAGTTTATTTATTAGTGTCACAAACAGGCTTGCATTAACACTACAATGTTACTGTGGGAATCCCTTAGTGTACCCAAACAGGTGCCACAGTATAGTGACTCAGGGATTTTAAACAGTAACTTCATTGCAGTGTTAATATAAGCCTAACTTGGGATACTGAAAAGAACATTTGGGCTGTCTTAGGATCCTTTATTATCTGTCAACTCCCAACTAATACATCACAAGGGATTTTGGTTTATTCTTTCATTGCATGTGGATGTTGTTGACAAGGCCAGCATTTCTTGCCTGTCCCTAATTTTCATTGAACTAAGTAGCTTCTTTGCCATTTCCGAAAACAATTAAGAGTTGACCATATTGCTGCAGGTCTGGAGTCACACATGGCAGACCAAGTAAGGATGGAAGATTTTCTTCCTTTTATTGATGGACCAGAGCAGTTTTTGTTTCATAATCATCATTACTGATATTAGCTTTCAATTCCAGAGTTTTTCTTTTTAGTTCAAGTCTAATTTCACTCTTCTACTGTGGTGAGATTTGATCTTGTGTCCTTGTAGTATTAGCTGAGCCTCTGAATTACAATGCCACTGCCATTGCACCTCTACTAAAAGTTAGCACAAGGGAAGATAGTTGTGATTATTGGAGACCAATTTAGTTTCAGATCATCATTGCAGAAGTTCTCCAAGTTAGTTTTCAGCTGCTTCATCAATGACCTCCACCAAAAAAGTCAAGTGACAAGATTGACTTTTGGTTACTGTGCTCAATTGTAATTCCTCAAATAATGTAACAGACTCAACACTGCAAAGCCTGACCAACATTCAAATTTTTGACTAATAATTGGCACGAATATCATGCCACGCAAATGTGTCAATAACTGTCAACTGTAAGAAGTCTCACAACACCAGGTTAAAGTCCGACAGGGTTATTTGCAATCATGAGCTTTTGGAGCTCACTGCTTGAAGAAGCAATGCTCTGAAAGCTTGTGATTCCAAATAAGCCTGTTGGACTTTAACCTGGTGTGGTAAGGCTTCTTACTATGTCTGCCCCAGTCCAATGCTGGCATCTCCACATCGTGAGAATCATTAATAAGAGCTTAACCACCACCTCCTCAACATTCCATGGCATTAACATCCTCAAATCCCTCATCTTCCATAGTTTGGGACTTACCACTGACTAGAAATTAAACTTGCCTACAAGAACTATGTCAGAGGTTGGGTATGCTGTAATGAGCCACTCACCTAATTCTGCCAAAGCCTGTCCACATCTAGAATGCACACATCAGGAGTGTGATGGAAGACTCTCCACTTACCTGGATTAGTTCAGTTGCAACAAAACTCAAGAAGCTCAACAATATCCAAGCTAAAGCAGCCCTCTTGATTAGCAGCCATCAACCTTAAAGATTCACTACTAACACCTGAGCAGCAGATGCATGGCAGTAACTCACCATGGCTCTTTCAACAATACCTTCCACCTGTCTGAAACAACAACGGCAACAGGCTCATGGAAACATTATCTCCAAACTCCCTTCCAATTCCCATGTTATCCTGATGTGAAAATCCCTTCACAACTGATGTGTTTAATTTCCAGGATTCTCACCCTAACCGCATTGTGTCCAGCACCTTTACCATGAAATAGCAGCAGTTCAAAGTGACAGTTCAGGGATGGGCAATTGATGCTGGCATTGTCAGTCACACTTATGTATCGAGCAAATATGCTTTCGTTTTTAAAAAGTGCTTTTGATACTGGCATAAATACAGTTGAGAGTTTGTGGATTTATGAAATAAAACCTTGGTGAAATAAAATTATGTAATCATTAAATAATTATCCATAACACTCACGTACCACTTGACCTACAGGTGCCATTATCAGTTTAGAAGAATTGAATACATTTCACAAGATGGACATACTACTGCCACTTTGTGTCCAATGTCAACCTGGTGTGTTAATTTACAAATCACATCACTGAATCTCCACAATGCAGAAAGAGGTCATTTGGCCCATCAAATCTACACTGACAACAATCCTACCCTCCTCTCGAAGCATTATTCCCACAACCCCATACATTTACCCTGCCAATCTTCCTAACACTTAGCATATCCAATCAACCCAACCTGCACATTTTTGGAATGTGGGAAGAAACCGGAGCACCTGAAGGAAAACTATGCAGAAATGAGAGTGTACAAACACCACACAGTGACCTGAGACCAGAATTGAAGCTGGGTCCCTGATGCTGTGAGACAGCAGTGCCAACCACCGTGTATACATATATGCATTGTTCTGAGTATATGCATGGGTGCATACATACTAATACTGCATTGCTCTGAGTGCAATGTTGAGAATTATATACCATTATCCAAGCAAATGTGCAAACCATTTCAAATTTAACAATGTGTCTACCAGAATCATCAGCAGTTTCCCTATTTTACACTTTATGTGGAGGAGACAGTGGCGTAGTGGTAATGAGACTGGAATAATGATCCAAGAGAAACAGGCGCAAATGTTCTGGACAGCAGCAATGGGATTTAAATTCAATTAAGAGATCTGGAATATAAAGCCGATCTCAGTAATGAAAGCCATCAAACCACCATCCTTTAGGAAAGGAAAGCTGTCATCTGAACCTAGTCTAGCCTACACATGACTCCAAAAAATGCAATGAACTACGTGGTTACCTTCTGACCGAGCTAGGTCAGTTCATGGGCAATTAGGGATGAGCAACAAACTTTGACCTTGCCAGCAAGACCCACATCCCATGAACGTACATGGAAACTTAAAAAACAAATCAAGCTCAGTTGCCTATGACAATTTTGCTTATTACTGCCTTTGGTGGGATGTGCACGGCAGGAAAAAAAATTGGAAAGAAAAATAGTATCTTTATGTTGTTGTTGACTTAAGTGAATGTTTAGTGTCCTTATATCAACCATATTGCAACATTCCCAAATTATTTCATCTTTGCCTTACAATTGTCTTCTTCCTCCTTGGTCTTCATAGAACATAGAACAATACAGCACAAACAGGTCCTTCGGCCCACAAGTTGCACCAATTACATCTACCAATCCACAGACCTATCTATAACCCCCTATCCCATTCTTTTCCATATACTCATCCAGCAGTCTCTTAAAAGACCCCAGTGAGTTTGCCTCAACAACCTCCGACGGCAGTCGGTTCCATTCACTCACCACCCTCTGAGTGAAAAACCTACCCCTGACATCTCCTTTGTATTTGCTTCCCTGCACCTTAATCTGTGTCCTCTCGTAGTGACCATTTCAGCTCAGGGAAATAGTCTCTGAGAGTCCACCCTATCTATCCCTCTCAACATTTCATAAACCTCTATCAGGTCGCCTCTCAACCTACGTCTCTCCAGTGAGAAGAGTCCCAGCTCCCTCAACCTATCTTCATAAGGCCTGCCTCCCAATCCGGGCAGCATCCTTGTAAATCTCCTCTGAACCCTCTCAATAGCCTCTACATCCTTCCTATAATGAGGCGACCAGAACTGCGCACAATACTCCAACTGGGGTCTGACAAGAGTCTTATAGAGCTGCATCGTTACCTCCTGACTCCTAAACTCTATTCCTCGATTAATGAAGGCCAGTACACCGTACGCCTTCTTGACCACTTCCTCCACCCGCGAGGCCGATTTAAGAGTCCTATGGACCCGGACCCCGAGATCCTTCTGCTCTACAACACAGCTAAGACTCCTACCCCTTATATTGTATTCCTTCATCCCATTATTCCTGCCAAAATGGACCACTACACATTCATCTGCGTTGAAGTCCATCTGCCACTTCTCTGCCCAGTCTTGCATCCTGTCTATGTCCCGTTGCAACTTTTGGCATCCCTCCAGACCATCCACAAGACCACTGATCTTTGTATCGTCGGCGAACTTGCTAACTCATCCCTCCACTTCCTCATCCAGGTCATTTATGAAAATGACAAACAGCTGGGGTCCCAGAACAGATCCCTGGGGCACTCCACTGGTTACCAACCTCCATGCAGAACAAGACCCATCCATAACCACTCTCTGCCTTCTGCCAGCAAGCCAGTTCTAGATCCACGAGGCCAAAGTCCCTTGGATCCCATGCCCTCTCACCTTCTCCAGAAGCCTTGCAATGTGGGACCTTATCAAACGCCTTACTAAAGTCCATGTACACTACGTCCACCGCCCTTCCTTCGTCAATGTGTTCAGTCACATTTTCGAAGAACTCAACTAGGCTCGTAAGGCATGACCTGCCCTTGACAAAACCATGCTGACTATTTCTAATCAGTCCAAACTTCTCCAAATGTTCATGTATCTTATCCCTCTGAAGCCTCTCCATCAGCTTACCAACCACTGAAGTCAAACTCACCTGACAGTAATTTCCTGGACTATCCCCGTTCCCTTTCTTAAAGATAGGAACCACATCCGCTATCCTCCAATCCTCCGGAACCTCTCCTGTTTCCACGGACGACGCAAAGATCACCGCCAGGGGCTCTGCAACCACGTCCCTCACCTCCCACAATAACCTGGGGTACATCCCATCCGGTCCTGGCGACTTCTCTATCTTGATAGAATTTAACAGGTCTAACACATCCTCTTTCCTAACATCCACATACTCAATCTTTTCTGTATGCCTCAAACCTGCAGTGCAATCTCCCAGTTCACTTTCCACAGTGAATACCGAGGCAAAGTACTCATTAAGCACCGCTGCCATTTCTTCCGGATTCACACAGATTTTTCCCCCTTCACATTTTATAGGCCCTATCCCTTCTCTTCTCATCCTTTTACTTTTCACATATTTGTAGAAGGCCTTGGGATTCTCCTTAATCTTACCTGCCAAGGCCTTCTCATGACCCCTTCTGGCTCTCCTAATTTCCTTTTTAAGTTCCTTTCTACACACCTTATACTCCTCTAGATCCCTAACATCCCCTAGCTCTCTGAACCTTTTATATACCTTTTTTTCCTTCCTAACTAGGTTCACCACTACCTTCGTGCACCACGGTTCCCGCGTCCTACCAGAACCTCCTTGACTCCTCGGAACGTTGTCTTGCAGTGCCCCAGACAAACATTCCTTGAAAAACCGCCACTTTCCTTCTGTACTCTTCCCCAAGAACACCTCCTTCCAGTTTATGCGTCCAATTACCTGCCTAATGTTTTCATATTTCCCCTTACTCCAGACATACACCTTCCTAGCCTGCCTGATCCTATCTCTTTCCATCGCTATCGTGAAAGAGATAGAATTATGATCTCCATTCCCAAGATGCTCACCTACCGTGAGATCTGACACCTGCCCTGGCTCATTAGCAAGCACCAGGTCAAGTACAGCCTCTCCTCTCGTAGGCTTTTCCACGTACTGTGTCAGGAAACCTTCCTGAACACACCTAACAAACTCCACACCATCCAAACCCCTTACCCTTGGGATATTCCAGTCGATGTTTGGGAAATTGAAATCTCCCATCACGACAACCCTGTTATTTCTACATCTGTCTAGGATCTGTTTCCCTATCTGCACCTCAAGTTCCCTGCCGCTGTTGGGCGGCCTATAGAATACACCCAGCAAAGTTATCGAGCCTTTGCTGTTCCTAACTTCCACCCACAGAGACTCTGTAGACAATCCCTCCCCGTCTTCCACCTTCTCTACAGCCATGACACTGTCCCTGATTGTACATTGGGGAGATCATGCAGACACTACGACAGTGGATGAACGAGCATCGCTCAACAATCACCAGGCAAAACAGTTCCCTTCCGGTGGGCGAACACTTCAGCAGTCATGGACATTCGGCCTCTGATCTGCGGGTAAATGTTCTTCAAGGGGGCCTTCGGGACACATGACAGCGCAGAGTCACTGAGCAGAGACTGACAGCCAAGTTCCGCACACGAGGACGGTCTTAATAGGGATCTTGGCTTCATGACACACTATCTGTAACCCCTGTAACTTGCCTGGGTTAGCAAAAAACCTCACTTACTGTGCTGTCTGGAGAAAATACACAATTCTCTAACCAATGCTCAGGATTCCCTTCACACATATTATTAGCCACTTTAACACTTGAATAGCAGGTTAGATGTAAGGATTCGCATTCTAATCAGCAATCTATGACTGTCTGTGTTGGTATGAGTGCTATTGCAGACCAGAACACTGCATTTGCCTGACGAAGGCCATAGTGCCGAAAGCTCGCGAATTTACTATCAAATAAATTGGTTGGATTTAAAATTGGTGTTGTGAAACTTTACTGTCCCTGATCAACAGTGCCACACCACCTCCTCTTTTGCCCCCAACCCTGTCCCTCCTGAAGCACCTGAAGTACCCAGTCCTGTCCCTGAGACAACCAAGTCTCTGTAATGGCCACCACATCACACTCCCAAGCAGCAATCCACGCCCTAAGCTCATCTACCTTATTTACTACACTCCTGGCATTAAAATAGACACACCTCAGCCCCTCAGTCAGGATATTTCCCTTTTCCACCACCTACCTAACCCCCCCTCTCAGAGTGTCTACAGTCCTTCCCTACCTGGGAACTAACCTCCTTATTCACCGTCCCATCGATATTCCCACCTCCCAGCTTTTCTAGTTCAAAGATCCCCCAGTAGCCCTAGTTAGTCTACCTGCCAAGATATTAGTCCCCCTAGGGTTCAAGTGCCACCCGTCCTTACTGTACAGGTCACACCTGCCCCTAAAGAGGTCCCAATGATCTATGAACCTGAATCCCTGTCCCCTGCTCCAGTCCCTCAGCCATGCATTCATCCTCCACCTCATTTGATTCCTGCTCTCATTCTCCTGAGGCACAGGCAGCAATCCTGAAATTACTGCCTTCGCTTTTCTCTTCCTCAGCTTCCTACCCAGTTCTCTATAATCCCTTTTCATTACTGCCTCCCTCTTCCTGCCTATGTCTGCAGTACTTATATGCACTACAACTTCAGGTTCCTCACCCTCCCCTTTCAGGATGTCTGGGAGGCGTCCAGAAACATCCCGGACCCCAGCTCCAGGAAGACAACCTGAATAGTTTTTTCATAGTTTTATAAAATTTCTATTGTGCAGGAGGGTTTAACTCGATGGGTTAAATGGATTACCATTTAACCCACTGAGTCTACACCAACGGCAATCCTACCCCCCAAGCACCATCTCCATAACCTCAAATATTTACCCTGCTAATCTCCCTGACATTAAAGTCAATTTAACATGGCCAACCCAATCCACACATCTTTGGAATTTGGAACGAAACTGCCTAGACACGGTGAGAAAGTGCAAACTCCATACAGACAATAACTCAAGGCCAGAATTGAATCCGGGTTCTGGGCAACGCGAAGCAGCAGTGTTTAATCACGTGCTCCATTAAGTTACTCGGTCCACAGACCCCACAATGATCAGTCATTAACAATGTGTGTAAACACCAACTCACTATCTCTCTGCAACCTCTAGCACAACTTAATCTTCCACTAAAATTTCTCCGATGCAGTCTTCCTCTAGTACACTGCTCTCTCTGCTTGGTTTCATACCCAAGAACACCCCACACTGTCACTGCCATTTGCTTCTCAGCCTTTTGGCCAAGGTCAAACCCAAAATGGGGTGCAATTCCTTTCCTTGGCACCTTGGATCTTGGTCTTTCTTGTAGGGGACCACGAATTGGATTCAATTTGAATTTGGTTTTTGGAGCAAGCAGAGATAGATTTTGGTTTCCCGGTTCACTCTGCACACTGCTTTGTAACTTTAAGAATGGAGTGAGAATTTTTTTTTAAAAAAAAGTCTTTTTGCTTGCCTGGTTTCTTAACACATCCACTGACTTATCTTCTGTACACTCTTCCCTTTAAAAAAATATGCTAAAAACAAATACAACAAAAGGTGCAAAGTTCCTTTTGTTATCTGTCTGAAACAAATTAAATGTGAAGTCAAAGTTAATAACACCTTGTGTTGATTGTGTGAATAGAAGGTTTTAGCGTGCTTGGTCAAAAAGAACAAAACAGCTGAGTCATATCAGCAGAAGCTCACAGGGTTTGAGCAGCGACTCAGTGATCTGATGAAAGCAACATTGTAGACATACAAAGTTGTAAACTAAATCATTGGCTTTGTAGGTGGCACAGTGGTGGAGTGGCAGCACTGCTGCCTCAGTGGCAGAGATACATGTTCAATTCCCAACTTGGGTCACTATCTGTGTGCGGTCTGCACATTCTCCCCATGTCTGCATGGGTTTCCTCCCACAGAAACACATGCCAGTTAGGTGCATTTGTCATGCTAAATTCTCCCTCAGTGTACCCAAACAGGCATTGGAATATGGCGACAAGGGGATTTTCACAGTAACTTCATTGCAGTGTTAATATATGGCTACATGAGACACTAATAAAATATACTTGAAAAACATGCAATTTCCCATAGGGTGCACCTCTTCAGTCAGCTGAGCCATGTCAAGTCTAGTAACTGGATATACTCATTGATGAAGCAGCCAAAAGGCAAGTTTACATTGTTGTACAAATAGCTCACATTATTTAGACATTCACGTGTAAGAGTAACATTATAAAGGTAGCTCTGTTGTAGATCGAAATCAATACATTTGAACCCTCACTGGACACCCCATTATCACAACAGGGCAAACAATTAACATTTATAATTCTTTCAAAACATTACCACCACTGCACAGCTCCATTTTTAAAAAATGAGAAACAAATTAAGCATTAACATTACATTTATTGCATTTTTAAAATTTCTATACACGAATTATGAAACATTCTAAAGTTGTCTCCATCAGTCCAATTGTGGGTCATTTTATTCATTATAAATTATTGACAGAAAAATGTCCTTAAAACTTTAAGAAACACAGTGCTTTAAATGTTTGAAAGTTCAATAAGTCAGTTTAATAGCATCTCGTAAGTGCAATGCTATCACAGCCACGTAGATGATTCCAAGTAAACATGAATATAAAATCACTGAGTACAGAATCTGCACGCTTGAAGTGCAGTCATTCGCAAAGCAGTCGGTCCAGACACTATTATGTCTCTGCAGACAGCAATTATATTTTAATCATTAAGAAATACATGAGTCATGCCTGATTACACCAATTAGACTCAGCTTTTGCATAGCCAATAGATACTTATTTATAATTTAAAGTGAGATGCTCAGTTTTAGGATGGATTCTATTAGAGACCTTTGCCTTACTCTGATGTTTTAATTACGCAAAATAAGTCTTACAGAATCTCTAATCCCATTCAGCTCCAAAAGCCTCCAAGATCTTTGCAATTCCTTAATTCTGCGCTTTTGCACATCCCCAATTTTTGAAATCACTGGTGGTCATGCCTTCAGCTGATTGAGTTCAAAGATTGTGAATTCCTCCCCTAAATCTCTGTTGTTCTCTCCTGATTCAAGATATTCCTTAAAATCTACCCTAAAATCTCACATAGTGCAGTGCTAGACTGTGCCTGATATGACTCCCGTGAAGTGCCTTGGGATGTTTTGTGTGTGAGATATATTTATGGAAGCTGTTGTTGATCATAGACATACTATTACTTTACAACATTACCTATCGTTTCAGATCTGTATCACATTTTTAAAAATAAAAAGTTGGTCCAATGCATCGTTTACTAGAAAATAAAATCTCAATTGGTTCATAACATGGTAATGACCAAATATCCTAGTTCCAAATAACTCTCCTGTAAAGGTTATTTCCTTTGCTTACTAAAATAAACCAGCTTTATGACTATTAACCCTTAGGGTCAATTTGACAACACCTAATTCACATTCTATGCTTGAACATATGACAGGAATAGTAAGATGAGGTTCTCAAGCAAATTTAAGGGAGTATAGGCAGTTAGGGTTAAAAGCATGGCTTTGTTAAACACATTAAACAATGGCAGGAAACAACAGATGTGAATTAACTCCTATAAATACCTGAACATTCTTCAATTGGATTTGGTTGCACAGTGTTTAGCCACATGCCACACATTCTGGAGAATCTAAAAATTTCAAGAGTTATCTGCTGGATACTGCTGTGAGCAAGTTCGGAGAAAAACAAGAGGGTCATTAAAAGAAAGTGGCTCTTCAATTTCCTTCAAATACAGTAGTTTGCTCTAAAATATAAGAGGTTTGGGGGGGGGGGGGGGGGGGGGAGTGAAGAGAGAGAGATAGAGAGGAGATTTGACTGGACAGGACTAGTGCTGACGACAGGCTGTGCAATGAAACCTCAAGAAATACGTCCAGGCAGAGCTGGCAACCCGAATTACAGGTAAAGCCGAACAAGCTTTGGAATTAAAGCAGCCATTTTGTCCCTAGCAAGAAGCTACAAACATTGTAAAATGAACAGTTAAAAAAGTATGTATTTTAGAATAATTTAAAATGTCAATTTTATTTTAAACAATGTTATTCCATAAATGTATGAATTTGACCAATGTTTGTTACTGCCAATTATATCCCAATTCAGCTTAGTAATGAAGTCAAGTGCATGACTCAAACATTTAAAAAATATCACAATTCAAGGTACCAAAATCACATATCACCTGAGATGCTCCAGAATTCTACAATAGGAAATACAATTGTCTTTTTTATTGTCCACCACAAAACAAAAGCTTTATACACATCCACTCAATATTAAAATTACAATCTTCACATTTTTCATATAAACTGAAACTCATTGGCTCTTGGTTGTTCAAAACCCATGCTGTACTGTCGAGTCCAGTCAATCTTATTCGGCTTACACATACCAAAGCAGCGGCACTGGAAGAAGTCCACCAGATTCTGGCAACAGCCGTGACTGCAATCAATGAACAACACTTAAGCATCTGGTGCAGCTTTGCTTCTTGCATGAACTATGATATAAAATGCCTCATGCCATACCCAAATTCAGTGGCAGCTCTCACAAGACTGAGGTGGTATCGGATCTACCAGGCAATTAGCCTGTTCAGGAAATGCTTTGATGTTTCATGATAACATATTCCACCATAATGCTACAGTGATGTTTACTCTGTTGTACACAAAAACTCTATACCCTGATATACAATGCTGCTATCTCTGTCCTTTATTTTGACCTTTGTCTTTATTGCGCAATTAAAAAACAGCTGACCAAATATATAAAAAATAATAAATCACCCAAACTGTGCTCAGGATCCATACAATTCTGTCACTTCACAGGCAATTTTGGTTCATTGCATGGCAGATCTTTCAATTTTCTGAGCCACATTGCTGAATGGTCTAAAGTTAAAGGTCTTGAATTAAGCGCAACATCATTTTTTTAAAGAAGATTATAGAGCATAAGCAGAGGCATTTGACCTATAAATTTGTAACTGAAGAGCTGAGTTAGTGGCAGCAAAGCACAAATTATATCAGAAAAACTGGAGGGAGACTTCAGTGTAATTTAGACAGGCTAAGTATGTGGACATGTGCGTGGCAGATGCAGTATAATGTGGGTGAATGTAAGATTATCCACTTTGGTAGCAATAATAAGAAAGCAGATTATTTATTTGAATGGGTGAGAGAGGTGGATATTCAGTGAAACCTTGGTGTCCTCATGCATTAGGCGCTGAAAGTAAGCTTGCAGGTCTAGCAGGCAGTAAAAAAGGCAAACAATATGCTGGCCTTCACAGGAAGACGATGAGAATGTAGGAATAAGAATATTTTACTACAATTGTACAGGGCGTGGTGAGGCCACACTTGGAGTATTATGTGCAGTTTTGATGTCCTTATCAAAAGAAAGATATTTTTGCTTTAAAGAGAATGGAGAGAAGGTTACCAGGTTCATTCCTGAGATGGCGGATCTTTGACATAAGGTCAGATTAGGTCAATTAAAACAGAATATAGAACAACTTCAGCACAAACAGGTCCTTCGGCTCAAGTTGTGCCAATCATATCTCTACCTACTAGGTTTACCTATAACTCTCAATCCTACTAAGTCCCATGTACTCATCCAGAAGTCTCTCAAAAGACCCTAATGAATCTGCCTCCACCATCACCGGCAGCCGACTCCATGCATCACCACTCTAAGTGAAAAACTTACCCCTGACATCTCTTCTGTACCTACTCCCCAAACCTGTGTCCTCTTGCAGCAGCCATTTCAGCCCTGGGAAAAAGCCTCTGAGAATCCACCGATCAATCTCTCAACATCTTATACATCTCTATCAGGTCACCTCTCTTCTGTCTCTCTAAGGAGAAAAGATCTCAACCTATCCTCATAAGCCTGCCACCCAATCCAGCCAACATCCTTGTAAATCTCCTCTGCACCCTTTCAATGGCTTCCACATCCTTCCTGTAATGAGGCGACCAGAACTGAGCACAGTACTCCAAGTGTGGTCTGATCAGGGTTTTATACAGCTGCAGTATTATTTCCCGACTCCTAAACTCAATTCCTCGATTAATGAAGGCAAGTATGCCTTCTTAAGCACTTCCTCCACCTGTGAAGCCAATCTGAGAGTCCTATGAACTCAGACCCCAAGATCCTTCTGATCTTCCACACTGCTAAGATCTTACCCTCAATATTATATTCCTTCATCCCATTTGACCTGCCAAAATGAACCATCACACACTTATTTGGGTTGAAGTCCATCTGCCACTTCTCTGCCCTGTGTTGCATCCTATCTATGTCATGCTGCAACTTCTGACTTCCCTCCAAACCATTCATAACACTTCCAGCCTTTGTGTCATCAACAAACTTACCAACCCATCCCTCCACTTCCTCATCCAGGTCATTTATAAAAATCAAGGGTGCAAGAACAGATCTCTGGGGCACTCCACTGGTGACCGACTTCCATGCAGAAAAAAATCCATCTACAACTCTCTGCCTTCTGTGGGCGAGCCAGTTCTGGATCCACAAAGCAACGTCCGCTTAGCTCCCATGCCCCCTCACTTTCTCAGTAAGTTTTGCATAGGGGACCTTATCGAACGCCTTGCTGAATTCATATAAACCACATCGACTGCTTTTCCTTCATCAATGTGTTTAGTCACATCTTCAAAAAAAACTCAACCAGGCTTGTAAGGCACGATCTGCCTTTGACAAAGCTGTGCTGACTACTTTTGATCATAATAAGCTTATAATTCTAACAGGGTTAGGCAGGGAAGATTCAGAATGAATGTTTCTGATGTTGGGAGAGTCCAGAACTAGGGTTTGATACTCCCATGGCCTGGCCCATGCATAGCGCAGAGCTGGCAGACAGGTCACAACCTTTTAGGAATGAGGTTAGGAGAAATTTCTTACCCAGAGAACGGTGAATGTGTGGCATTCACCACCACAGAAGGTAGTCATGGCCAAAACAGTGTGTGATTTCAAAAAGAAATTAGATAAAGCACTTGGGGCTAAAGAGAATCAAGGGATATGGAAGAGGAGGCAGGGGAAGAGATCAGGATATTGTATTTGATGATCAGATATAATCCAAATATATGGCAGAGCGGGCTTGAACGGCCAAATGGTGTGACTCACGCCTCTATTTTCTGTGCATGTTTTTATGTATGTATGGATACTCAGAAAGTCATCTTACAGGAGCATTCAGGAGAGAGTGGGCAGCTCTATCAGAAATCATCCAGTCAGTCTAGCTGGCCAGATTTAGTAGAAAGCTAAGTTGGCATTTATAGGAGAGCTGCTCGAAAAAGCTTATCAATTTGGCTCAAATGGTAGCACTCCAATTAGAAGCAGATTAAAGCTCCATTCTAGGGGGTGCTTCAGTGCAATTCTGAGGGTATGCACAATTGTGAAAGATGTTACTTTTTGGATGAGATGGTAAACAAAGTAAATATGACCTTTTCCAAAGACTCAGCTGAATGTTAGATAAATATTGATAACATTGATTATGGTAATATTCAGAGAATTGAGATGTTTGCAAAGTGTAAGAGAAAGAATTCTAATAAGTTAGTAAGATTTTTAAACCATTAGGCATTAAGGCACTGATAAACAACATTAAGTTAAATGATCTTTAAAACAGGCTTATGAGCTAACAAGAAAGCAGTTTACACACGAGATTTAGTAAGGGATATAAATAAATGATTACAATTTTAAACAACATATGCTGACATTTTGAACATATTAATGTATTTTTTTAAAAGAATATTTTAGCGAAAGACAATTTGCTACATAACATCATGGTAAAGGGCATTAGGCCAAAGTAACATTCTAAGAGAATGTTTAAGTCTTGAGAACGTGCAAAATTTATCAGCAGTTTCAGAAGGAGAGAACATTTAGAATAATTAATCATATTTCATAAGTAGGGATTATTCACTGTCTGGATAAGATATGCATATCAGACATAGAGTCGTGTGTTAATGTGCTTTGGCAGTGACCTATAGGGGAACTCAAGGGAATGTTCATTTGAACTTTGGGCTCGCATCTGAGGTCACTAGGCAGCATGGGAAGTGGGGTCAACCAAAATGGGAGTTAGCTTCTTAATTCTACAGACTAATAAAATGCAATTATGCCAGAGGATAAGACGTGGTTGGTTAAGATAACAGACAGACATTATTGTTGACTTATGTATATTGAAGATAACTGACTTAAAACTAATGAAAGGTTGGAGTAATTGATAAGAAAACCTAGAATTGATCTGTCTTAAATTGTATACGTCAGATTTCATTAGAGAGGTTGAGTGCTCTCTCTTAGCCGCCCTGACCCTTCGATGATTTCTCCTTGTGGCTGCTGGTTAAATAAAAGTTGTATGTTTAAACTGAGATTTTGGCTTCGTGAGTCTTGTATTGTCTGAAATTTCGGTAGTACCAGCCACCTTCGAAACCCCACCAATACAGGGTATTGGGATATTCACAAGAATTGATAAGACACTTTATAAATGTGCATTTTTTTCAAATTAACATTGGCCACAGCCAAAAAACTTCCTTATTAGCTCAGACATCGTTTGCCTCTCCTTACCCCTGATGGGCACACAGGGCATCATGGCTCAGTTGCTGCACTGTAGTGGCAAGGGCTGGAGCTAGTTTATTCCAGATACAATAATACCTACTGCAAAATACTTACTTGAATGGGTTTTGCTTAAGGGAGCGACTAGTGTGTGCCCGTTTGATCAGACTGATCCTTTCGCTTGTTGTCAGACCCAAGTAGAAAATCTAGATGAGAAGAATAGGCCTTTTAATTTTTCTTAAACATTTTTTAATTTACCCTGGATTCCTTAAAAGCATGTTTAATCAGTGTGATGATTGAGCCATTTATGTAAATAATTGGAGGCCAATAGACTTGCAGAACAGCACCTGATAATTGGAATTTTCAACTGAGGTACATGGTTTTTGTGCATACACAGCCATGCATTGATGGTCTGCTATGAAGTGGCATTACATGGGATCAAATCCTAAATATTCTACACAGGGGAGCCACCTATCAACAAAACAAGACACTTTTGCCAGACTGTCAGCACCTGAAAGTCTTGGATCAAGTGGGCCATTGCAGATTCCAGTAGCCTTAGTCCCATGGCGCTGGCTCATGCATGGCACAGAGAAGGCACACATTAAAGAGAGAAAGTAATTTTTTTGTCAGTAAATTAATTTTACAGTAGTAATGTGGGCATTACACATTGCACTGAAATTAAATACAGGACAGATGGATGCTAAAAAATAATTTCACGTGCAGTTTTTGATAGTTTCTGTTTATCTGCACATAAATGATAGGACTCCCTCATTACTGAATCCCAGAACGCACAGATCACATTTGATGGGAGGCGGGAAGTCCTTCATTTACACACTTCCTTCTTAAAAGACAGGAAAACACTTTCAACTAACAAGACATCGAAAGTCAATTTAATTACAGTGAAAATATTCTTTATTACCCAGGTTTATTTTCCAATGCATTCACACATGGATTCTTCTCGCCAAGAATTGTGGATGCTCCATCACTGACTATATTTAAGGCTGGAAGGAACAACGCTTTGGTTTCTCATGGAACCAAAGGATACAGGGGGAGCAAGTGAGAAACTGGAGGTGAAACTCAAAAACAGCCATTATTGTTTTTAATTGGTGAAACAGGCTCAGCAGGCCACAAGGTCTACTCCTGATTCTATCTCACATTTTTGTGAACACATCCAAATTAACATTACAAATTAAAGGACCAAAACGTGCACTGGGAATCTTATCTATTTAAATACAGGAGTTTGGACACTTTGTACTAGTCAACATTCAGATTTTAATTCCGACATTCATAACCACAGACTGGCTACAATTTTTGTATTGATGGCTTCAGATTTCCAAGCCAAGGGTACAAATGGAACTAATTCAGTTTAGGAGACTTATCAGCATAGACGAATTGGACTAACGAGACTGTTTCTGTGCTGTATATCCCGATGATTCTGATATCTTTACAAAAAGATCAATCAACATCTTATATTGAAATTGTGCCTTTAACGTAACAGGTCCGAAGATGCTTCACAGAAGCATTATAAAATAAAGTACGATACTGAGCCACATAAGGAGATATTAAGTTTGATGACCAAAACTTTGTCAAAAAGGTAGGTTTTAAATAATACCTTAAAGGATGGAAGCAAGGTAAGAATTAGAGTGCAGGTGCCTCAGAGTATTCTTGTGTCAAAGCAGATAGGGAGAATCAATGCCATGAAGGGATTTGAAAACAGGATGAGAATTTTGAAATCAAATTGTTGCCAATGCAGGTAGCAAGTAGACTGGCTAGATCTCACACTTGAACAAACAACAAAGAAAATTACAGCTCAGGAACAGACCCTTTGGCCCTCTAAGCCTGCACTGACCCTGCTATCCAATTTAACTAAAACCCCCTACCTTTCCAGGGACCATATCTATTCCCATCTATTTATGCATTTGTCAAGACTGCCCTTAAAAGTCATTATCATATCTGCTTCCACTATCTTCCTGGCAACAAGTTCCAGGCACCCACCATCTTCTCTGTAAAACAAAAAATCTGCTACATACATCTCCTTTAAACTTTGCTCCTCACATCTTAAACCTGTACTCCCTAGTAATTGACTCTTACACCCTGGGAAAAAGCTTCTGACAATCGACTCTGTCCATGCCTCTCAATCTTATAGATTTCTATCAGGTCTCCCCTCAACCTCCATCGTTCCAGTTAGAACAAACCACGTTTTCCAGTCTCTCATAGATAATGCCCTCCACACCAGGCATCCTCCTGGTAAATCTTTTCTGTACTCTCTCCAAAGCCTCCAAACCTTAGAGTTTTTTGAAAAGGTGACCAAAGGAGTGGATAAGGGTAAGGCAGTTGATGTGGTGTACATGGATTTTAGCAAAGCGTTTGATAAGGTTCCCCATGGAAGACTACTGCAGAAAATGCAGATGCATGGGATTGAGAGAGATTTAGCAATTTGGATTAGGAATTGGCCAGCTGATAGAAGACAGAGGGTGGTGGTTGATGGGATATATTCAACCTGGAGTTTAGTTACTAGTGGTGTACCTCAGGGATCTATTTTGGGGCCACTATTTGTTGTTTTTATAAATGACCTGGACGAGGGTGTAGAGGGATGGGTTAGTAAATTTGCTGACGACACCAAAGTCGAAGGAGTTGTAGACAGTGAGGATGGATGTTACAGTTTGCAGAGGGACATAGATAAGTTGCAGAGCTGGGCCAAGAAGTCGCAATTTAAGTTTAATGTGGAAAAGTGTGAGGTGATTCACTTTGGTAAGAATAATACGTGTGCAGAACATAGGGCTAATGGTAGGACTCTTAGTAGCATAGGTGAGCAGAGAGATCTCGGTGTACAGGTGCAAAGATCTCTGAAAGTTGGTACTCAAGTTAATAAGGTTGTTAAGAAGGCATACAGTGTGTTAGCATTTATTGGTAGAGGGACTGAATTTCGCAGCCGAGATGTCATGTTGCAACTGTACAAAACTCTGCTGCGGCTGCACTTGGAGCATTGTGTACAGTTTTGGTTGCCACATTATAAGAAAGATGTGGAGGCATTGGAGAGGGTACAGAGGAGGTTTACCAGGATGTTGCCTGGTATGGTGGCTAGGTCTTATGAGGAAAGGGTAACGGACTTGAAGTTATTTTCATTAGAGAGAACAAGACAAAGAGGTGACTTAATTGAGACATACAAGATGATCAGATGATTAGGTAAGGTGGATAGTGAGAGCCTTTTTCCTCGGATGGAGATGGATAACACGAGGGGACATAGCTTTAAATTAAGGGGTGGTAGTTATAGGACGGATGCTAAAGGTGGGTTCTTTACTCAAGGTAGTAAGGGCGTGGAATGCCCTGCCTGCAGCAGTTGTGGACTCGTCAAGTTTAAGGGTGTTCAAATGGTCAGTGGATAGGCATATGTATAGCACTGGAATAGTTTAGGATAGAGGGTCATAAAATTGGTTCCACTGGTCGGCGCAACATCGAGGGCCGAAGGGTGTGTACTGCGTTGTAATGTTCTATGTTCCATATCTTTCTGGTAGTGTGGTGACCGGAATTGAACATTATATTCCGAATGTGGCCTAACTAAGGTTCTATAAAGCTGCAAGACTTGCCAATTTTTAAACTCAATGCCCTGGCCAATGAAGGCAAGCATGCCATATGCCTTCTTGACTACCTTCTTCAACTGCATTGCCACTTTCAGTGACCTGTATACACACAGGTCACTGTGATACGTCACAGGCCTATCAATACTCCTAAGGGTTCTGCCATTTATTTCCTATCTGTATTAGATCTTCCAAAATAGATTACCTCACATTTGTTCAGATTAAACTCCATCTGTACCTCTCCGTTCAAGTCCCCGACTGATCTATATCCTGCTGTATCCTCAGGAGGTCCTCATTGTTATCTGCAAATCCACAAACCTTTGTGCCATCCGCAAACTTATTAATCAATCCAATTACATTTTCCGCCAAATCTTTTATATATATTACAAATAGCAAAGATCCCAGCACTGATCCCTAGGGAATGCCATTTGTCATATCCTCCACTCAGGAATGAGCTCTTCCACTACTACCCTCTGTCTTTTTTGACTGAGTTAGTTTTGTATCCACTTTGCCAGTTCACCTCTGATCCCATGTGATTTCACCTTCCGCACCAATCTGTCATGAGGACCTAATCAAAGGTCTTACTAAAGTTCATGGAGACAACATTCACTGCCCTACTCTCATCAATCATCTTTGTCACTTCCTCGAAAAACCCCACCAAGTTTGAGAGACACGACCTCCTTTTACAAAAAAATGTTGCCTCGCACTAATACATCCACTTATTTCCAAGTGGGAATAAATCCTGTCTTGAAAACTTAAGCTTCACCGGCCTGTAACTACCTGGATTCTTCTTCTATCCTTAAACAAAGGAACAACATTGGCTATTCTCCAGTTCTCTGGGATCTAGATTCTTACTGAGTTCTTATCTCCCCTGTAGCTAGTGAGGATACAAAGCTGATCAGGGAGAGGAACAGAGCTGGGGGGTGAACTTGGAGAGAAAACATTAGTTTCAGTCTTCCCAATATTTAAGTGGAGGAAATTTCTGCTCTGGTACTGGATGTTGGATAACCAGGCAGATAATTTAGCAACATTATTAATATATCACTGGTTATAAAAATGTGATACAAGTTCATACTTGTGTTTTTAGGTCCAGGAACAATGCATTGAGTTCATGATTAGAATATATGAATTAGGAGCCCGAGTAGGCCATTCAGCCTCTCAACCCTGCCTCCCTCATTTAACGAGGTCATGATTGATATGATTGTAACCTCAACTCCACATTTTGCCAAATGAACTTTTGACTGCTTTGTTAGTCAGAAATCTATCTACTTCTGCTTTAAAAATATTCATTGACCCTACCTCCACTGCTCTCTCATGACCCTCAGAAAAAAAATTCTTATATTGGGGATCCCTTATTTTTAAGCTCATGTCTACTAGTTCTAGTCTACTCCACAAGAGGGAACATCCTTTCAGCATCTGTCCTGTCAAGCTCACTTGTTTCAATCTTCAAAACTCATGTGGATATCGGCACAGCCTGCCCAATCCTTCCTGATTCAATTTTCACCCTAACGAACAACATACTTGGCTAATGACTGTAGCACTGAGATGAATAGACAAAATAAAAACCAATAATAATAAATTCTGAACACAACTGCTTCCAAATAAACCAAGAAGCGTGGAATATTTACTTTCCCAAGAAATTATGTATTAGTATGTGAAAGGCATTGAAGAGTGCAATTTGAATTGAATGTAAGTTAGAGTGTCCTCATTAATAACAATAGCCTGAAGGTGTAGGCAATTGCCAAAATGTTCCCAGTAAGAGCTGATATTTTGCTAAACACTTAGAGCTATTTAGACTTGACCATCCTTGAAGATTTAATGATGGAATGTGTTTTCATAATGCTAAAATATCTTACAACCTGCAGGCACCAATCATTTGAACAAATAATTTACTGAACTTGATTTCGTACCATAGTGAAGCAGAAAAGATTAAATCTATTTAATGCTATTTAAAAATTTTGATAACACCACTATTTTGCTTGGGAAGTGGAGGGTAAAAGTTCGTTTGATTTAGTTATACAATTATTAAAATAAAAAAAAGGTTGTATAGGAATATTTTCATAAACATTGAAACATATTATTGTAGATCAAGAACTTTCATCAAATGCCATTGAAGGACTATCTCAACAAAACAAGTATTGCATGGTGGTTAGCACTGCTGCCTCACAGTGCCAGGGATTCAGGTTGAATTCTCAGATTGAGTGACTGCTTGTGCACATTTTGCATATTGTCCCCATGTCTGTGTGGTTTTTTCCGGGTGCTCTGGTTTCCTCTCTCAGTCTGAAAGACATGCTGGTTAGGTGCATTGGCCACGCTAAATTCTCCCTCAATGTACTCAATCAGGCGTCTGAGAGTGGCAACTAACGGATTTTCACAGCGACTTCATGGCAGTGTTAATGCAAGTCTAAAGTTGTGACACTAATAAATAAGTTTAATCATTGTGCTTTCTGCACATTGGTGAAGGGCAAATTATTGCAACTTCTTGCACAAATTTAACTCTGTCTAATTCTAATGCAATGCTACTATCTTACCTGATAGAGTTGATTTAATAACAGGAATGTCACCCAGGAAGAATGGAACACCACAAGTAGAAAAATCCAAACAACCCATGGAGAACATGAAATTATTTGGGTTAGGAATATCCATAGTCCATCCTTTTCATAGCTAGTTGAACAATGTAAAGACCAGTCTACAGGGATAAAACAAGATACGATTATTTGCTGGAATGTTTACAAGTCAAGTTTTCTGTATACTCAAGCCTTGACGTGATGATCAAATTTTAATTACCAGCTGGCAAGACTTTATCTTGGCTGTATTGGGTCTATTTCAGAATTTAACTGTAAACTCTTAAAATTTTTTATTTTCCATGAAGGCTATTAAGATCTCATATTACGGTCAGATAACACACGAACAGTCATTATTCTCAGGGGGAATTGCTCCAGGCAAAATCCAGATAAAGCTACTGCATAAAACAAACCATATATTGTAGCACAACATTCTGGAATAGCCATGTAAAATTTAACCAGTTCAGTCACCACATTCTGCATTCTCTCCTTTCCTTCTCTATGAATGATATGCTTTATCTGTGTAGATGTAAGAAACAAAACTTTTTACTGTATACTAATACATGTGACAATAATAAATCAAAACAAATAACAAGCATATTAACATAAAACGGGTCCTTGTTGCTGCTCACTATCAGGACAGTTGTCTTTAAGCAAATGCTATATATTATCAATGTTGATTCAGACAGGGATGCCAACACTAAAACAAAGATTGGCTGAAGAGCCTATTTCTTGGAGTGAGAATCTCAGGATAAGGGAGCAGGATTATGAAGAAAAATGCCTTCATTCAGACATGTGTGCATCTTTGTAATTCTCTTTGCCAGAGAGAGAAGTGAACACTCAATGAGTACATTCAAATTTGAGGAAGATATCTTCTTGAACAGCCAATGGGCTAGATCAAAGTTCTGCAGTCTTGCCACATTCAGTCAAGAATGTGCTGGATAATAAAACTAAGTAGAAGAAGTGGCTCCAAAATCATCACCATCTTTAATGATTGGAGAAAGCCCAGTATATTAGTACAAAAGATAAAGGCTGAAGCATTTACAACCATCTTCAGCTAAAAGTGTTAAGCTGATGATCTACTACAGCCTCCTTTTGAGGTCCCGGTATCAGAACTGGCAGTCTTCAATCAAATCGATTCATTGCACGTGACATCAAGAAACGTCTGAAGGCACTGAATACAGTAAAGATCATGAGCCTGGTGGTATCCTGGCTGTACCCCAGAAGAATTTGTGCTCCAGTACTAGCTGCACTCTTACACATGCTGCTCCAGCACAGCTGCAATAGAGGCATCTATCTTACTGTGTAGGAATTTCACCCACATCTACTCTATTCACAAAAAGCAAGACAAATCCAATGCAGCCAATTACTATCCCATCAGAATCTTGGCACTTACTAAGCAATAACATGTTTTTGGATGCTCTGACAAGGTCAATCACTCCCAGACCTTACTACAGTCTTGGCCCATGCATGGGCAAGAGCTGAATTTGAGGTGAATTGAGCAGTGACTGGCTTGATATTAAGACAGTATTTGACGGTGTGCCATCAATGAGACCTTGCAAAATTTAAGTCAATGGAAAGCAGGGTGGAAACTGGCTGTAGTCATACCAGCACAATGAAAGATAGTAATGGCTGTTAGAAGTCAACAACCTGAGTCCCAGGACATTGCTACAAGAATTCCTCAGTTGACGTTGGCCCAACAACCTTCAGCTGCTTCAGCAATGACCTTGCATCCATCATAAGGTCAGGAATGAGGATGCTCATTGATGACTGCAAGTATTCAGCACCACTCACATCTCATCAATTACAGAAGCAGTCCATGCCTGCATGCAGCAAGACCTGGACAACATTCACGCTTGGGCTGATAAGTGGCAACTAACATTCAAATGGCACAGGTGGCAGGCAACAGCTATCTTCCCATGATATTCAAAGCCATTACAGTAAGAAGTCTGACAACACCAGGTTTAAGTCCAACCAATTTATTTGATAATAAACTCACAAGCATCATTCTACATTTCTACGTCATTCAAAGCCATCACCAGCGTTTCACCACTAACAATATCCTGAGGGTATTGATTGGAAATTTGACTAGATCAGCCATGTAAATCCTATGACCGCATGAGCAAGTCAGGCTGGAAATTCTACCTCCTGATTCCCCAAAGTCTGCCTACTAGGTTACAAGTAACAAGTGCAATGGAACACTCTCTAAATGCCTGGGTGAGTGCAGCCCCAAACTCAAGAATCATGGCACGAAAACAGCCTGTTGAATTAGCACCCTGCCCATCAAAAAGACTCACTCCTTCTATCACAAGCATAATTGGCAACAATGTATATCATCTACAATATGAACTGCAGAGACCTCCTTCAATACCATCTCAGGAACCCACAACCAGCAAGAATTAAGGGCAGACGACACACAGCAACACCACCAGTAAGTTCCTCTCCAAGTCACAATGGCACATTGATCTATATCAAAGTTCCTTGCCTATCACTGGGTCAAAATCCTGGAAATCCTTCCGTAGCAGCACTGTGCATTTAATATCCACATTGCACATTATTCAGCCCAATTTAGCAACATCAGGCAGTAGAGGGGTTAGGAGGTAAAATGGAGAGAGGTTACTATATTCCTGGAATTTGTTTACATGTCTACAGATGATGTGACCAAGTGGCTGTAAGTAGATAAGGAAGAAGTGGGGAACAAGATAGATATCAATGGTGAAGGGTGGGGGCAGCACAAGAGGTCCAGAGATGGAAAAAAAAAGCCATCACCAATGATACTCCAGCTATGACTGGATAGTTAAGAGTTAAGCAAATGGAAACAGTCTTACTGAGTTGGACAACAAAGGGGTCTGCAGGAGAATGTTATGGCTGACCTTGAAGAACTGCAGCAATGTCAAAAATCAATAATACATCACAATCACATTTAGTCATGGTGAATGCTATTTTTGACTTAGATTAAGGAACTTGACTGAAGAACTTCAGACAGGAGCTGCTGGAATGGATCTGGAAGGTGAAAGCATTTTCAAGAATTTTAGGGGAAAGAAACTGCACCTTCCAAACCAACAGCTGCTACTATCTAAAAAGACAAGGGCAGCAGATGCTGCAAAACATCACCATTTAGAAGTTCCTCTCCAAGTCACACACCGCCCTGACTTGGAAATAGATCACTCTTCCTTCACTATTGAAGAGTCAAAATCTTGAAACTCCCTCCTTAGCAACACTGTACAACACATCAACTGTAGCAATTCAAGAAGGCAGCTCACCACCTCAAGGGAAATTAGGGATGGGCAGTAAATGCTGCCCTAGCCAGCTACTTTCAATCCCAAGACCAAATTTAAAAAAAAGCAGAATCAAGACTTATGAGGATAGTGTGGGAAATATAATTTTGTCATTCAGCCACAGTCTTATTGAATGGCAGAATAGATTTTAAGGGGTGGTATGGTCCATTTCTGCTCCTACTTACATTAGCCTCAAATGCTCAGATACATAATCATGATCCATATCCATTAAGTAGACCACTTACATTTAATTATTGCCAAATATTGGATTTTAAATGAATCAACTGACCGACAAATAAAACTAAATTAAATTGCCAACTGCCTTTTTTTCTTACAACAAATCACTAAGCAACTGGTGTGAAACTGTGCAATGATTTCATGGGAGGTGAAAAAAGTAAATATTATAAACATACTGGGGGAAAGTTAAGAAAGCTCTGGTGAAAAAGTCTTAGTAAGACTTTATACACTCACCATCTTCGATTTTGTAAACCATCTCATCTATGCATCAAGGAACAAACTTCAAATTAATCCTAGTGGGGAAGGGATTTAAAAAACCGATGGCAGTCAGATAGGACGTGGGGACTGAGTGGAGGAATGGGAATGTGCTCTTTGCAAATGGAGTGAGGCACATTACTGAGAAAGAATAGGGTCATCTGACTATATGTGCTACTATAACGGTTTTATTTGCTAGTTTGATGCCAACTAAATTAACTTTACACAATGTGGTTATTAAATGTTAGCCTCCTGTTCAAATAAAACAGGAGGAAAGTGTAGCTGAAGCCCAGAATCAGCCATGATTATAATGAATGGCAGGACAGACTCGAAGGGCCAAATGGCCTTCCCCTGCTCCTATCTTCTATGTTTCCATGAATGTTGGAGCAGGCTGGATAAGCCAGATAGTCTACTCATGCTCTTATATCGTGTCTACTTTCACATATTAAAAATTGGCACCAATTCACATTGCATGATAATCTAATTCAATTTTTAAAAAATTAATAGGTACCTGTTAATAGCAAAGGACCTTGAAGAAAAGATACTTACACACAATAGTTCCATAGCTCATCCAAACGACTACTGTAAACAGGAAAAACAGAAAGCTAACAAAATACCGTTGATTCCATGCACCTGTTTAAAAAAATAAAACCTGTGATGAAAGATATCAAAATGTGCGATTTTGAAATTTATTCTAAACACTTTGCTACACTTTGAAACCGTGAGTAAATATTTCTTAGCAATAATTATGGCACAATTTTCTTCCTCTTCTACAGCCTTCAACACTGTAAACAGAAATTCACGTACAAGCATCAAAAGATACAAAACATCCTCTCCAAATGGCCAAAAACTCAATCATGAAAGGATTAGTATTGGAGTCAAAGGAAACTGCTTCAAATTTGTAAGCAGGTTGCAAAATTTATTCTTTAATTCAGTATTTTTAAGGAAAAAAACCACTCCAGTTGAGGAAAAGAGCTCTGGATTTCAACCCCAAGATTAGTGTTCAGTAATGTTCAAACTTGGTCAGTCTTATTGGAAGGATTTCACTAGATCTTGGCTAAGGTATTAGGGAGAGTATGTTGACATGCAACATGAGTCAGCAAGTGCAGTTCTACTTTGTAGGAGTGTAACTGTTATTTTCTGACCATTTTGACTTCAGCATTTGGTCCACAACCTTGTATGCTATTATTTGTTTTTTTAAGTACTCATCCAAATTCTTCTTCACAATTTATACGGGTTTCCACCTCTACTATCTTTTCAACAGCGAGTTCCAGATTCGCTCTGTGAAAAAGCTTTTCCTCAAATCCCCTCTAAATCTCCTACCCATTACCTCAAAAAAGAATATATTAAATTACAATAAACCCAAGTGACAGAACTATGCCTCAAAGTTAAAGTAGGTTCATTCTAAGATTTGTGCTGATCAACAAAGCAGCTGCCAGCATAGGTGTCATACAGAGCTTTCTATACTGCAGACTTGACCTTGCAAACTGAGATTTTTGGGGTTGGACACAGAGAGGACATGTCACCTTTTTCTCGTGCTCTGCCACTTTTCTTTTGGCTCACATCCGACTCTTGTTGCTCCCTGTGAGGCCTTGCCCTTATCTTGTGGCTTGTTGTCTTCTCGTCTCCTGAGCCTTTTTCTTAAATATTATTATTCATGTTTGTTTTTTTCATGTGGGTTGGTGAAAAGGGGGCTACCCCATGTGGCAAAAGAGAAAGAGTAAGTGGGGAAGTAAAACAAAAGTGCAGAATAAATGAAAAGAAAAAAACCCCTCAATATCCACCTTGTTTATCACATAAACCAGATGATGTGAAAGTGAAATTCTTGCATTACTGATGGCGAAATTGCTGCCTTAGGATAGATGATGCATGGAAGTGATTACTGACAGAAATAGCTTGTCTAATGAACATTCTAGATTATATATAAAGAAATAATGAATTATAAAACAGAAACTATGAGCCAAGTATGAGAAGTGACAAGAGCTTCATGAAGACTTATCAGCTCACATGTAACAAGGACAAAATTAGGTAGAAAATCAAGAACAAATTGATTGGCCTCAATATCATTAATAAGGTTCAAACAGGACTTTTTTTTTTAAATGGAAAACAGCACAGCTTACAGTTAATAGGAAAGTTTAGTGTGGTTAAATTTACTCAATCATCCAATGAAAATTGCATCACTTCATCACTGTCCTCTTTCTGAAGGTTGATGGAAGAGTTTTAATTTAAACTATTGCCAAAATTGATTCTGAATTAGAAGCTTAATTGATTCATGCACGATAATCACCTTGAATACCTTGCGGCAAAACAAAGACTCACCAATACAACTCGCAATCCATAGACAGTGGTGATCGTATTTGGCTACACAAAGGTCGCAAACAACACAGTGTTTGGAACGAAGGGGTTTGCGGATCTGAAAATCAACAAGCATTTCTTAGTGCAACTAATTATCAGATCTTCTGATAGCTAGCTTAAAAAAAGGTATCTAGGGAAACTGAAGCTATAGGTCATATTGACAACAAAGTAATACACTCGTATAATAAATGGAAACTAGAAAAATGCTGCAGGTGCAGTTTGGTAATGTAGGATTGCTAACAAAGTTGCATCACAATTCTCTCACTATTTCTGAGATATACATGATCATTTTGAATGGTATTAATTTTTAGCTTCCTTTATCTATCGATGAGGTAAAATGTACTATTGTTGTGGCTAGCTATTTCACTGCATATCCACACATGGACATGCCACACATGGATACTAGCTGGTCTGAGTAATAATAGTACATTGCTTTTTAAACTGCAAAGCCATTAGCTATTGTTCACACCAGAAGCATGAATAGAGCATTAGTTAGCTAACAGGAAATAGAATAGGGAAAAATAGCTTATTTTCAGCTTGACAAGTTGCAAATAGTGAAGTGTCACTGGGATCAATACTGAGACTTAACTATTTACAATCTATATCAACGAAGCGACTAAGTGTATGATTGCTAAATTTGGTGAGGACACAATGAATCATTGACTAAGTTGTGAAGAGGTCTAAGAGTGTCTGCAAATGAATATAGGAGAGGTTAAGTGAACAGGCAAAAAATTAGCAGGAATACAATGTAAGGATTTCCATGTCGGCAGGAAGATTAGAAGAGCAGTATATCGTTTCAATGTAGAGAGACTGCAAAACTGCTGAACAGAGGGATCTGGGTGTCTTAGTACATAAATAACAAGAGATTAGTATTCAGTTACATCAATTGATTAAGAAGTCAAATGGAATATTGTCATTTATTACAAGGGAAATAGAATGTAAAAAGATGTTTTGCTGCAGAATGTTGGCGAGACCATATCTGGAGTAATGTAGACAGTTTTAACCTCCTTATAAGATATTGTTGTGGTCGAAGCAGTTCAGAGATAGTTTAATAGATTGATTCCTGGGATAAAGGGATTATCTCACAAAGATAGATTGGAGACATTGGGCCTGTATCCATTGCAATTTAAGTATGATGAGAGGACTTTACAAGATGGACACTGATTTGATTTGATTTATTATTGTCACAATATATCAGAGTACAGTGAAAAGTATTGTTTCTTTCGCACTATACAGACAAAGCATACCAACCATACAGGGGGAAAGGAGACAGTGCAGGATGTAGAGAAGGATCAATTTAATGCAAGATAGATCCATTCAAAAGTCTGATGACAGAGGGGAAGAAGTGTTCTTGAGTTAGCTGGTGCTTTTCTATCCTTTTCCCAATGGAAGAAGGTGGAAGAGAGTATGTCTGAGGAGCATAGGGTCCTTGATTATGCTGGTTGCTTTTCCGAGGCAATGGAAACCGTAGACAGTGTCAATAGAACATAGAACATAGAACAGGCCCTTCGGCCTTCGATGTTGCGCCGACCAATATAAAAAGCAATGCCCCTCCAAACTAAACCATTCCCTTCTCTTCCATATACTTATCAACTAACCTCTTAAACGCCACCAAACTTGGCGCATCTACAACTGCTGCAGGCAGGGCATTCCACTCCCGAACCACCCTTTGGGTAAAGAACCTGCCTCTGATATCCGTCCTATAACTATCACCCCTTAATTTAAAGCTGTGTCCCCTCGTGCTAGCTTTCTCCATCCTAGGAAAAAGGCTATCACCGTCCACCCTATCTAAACCTCTAATCATCTTATATGTTTCGATCAGGTCCCCTCTTAGCCTCCTCCTTTCTAACGAATAGGTGAAAGAACGTTCCCCCTCATGGGAGGGATTAGAACTAGGAGACTGTTTAAAAAATAAGAGGTCTTCCTTTAAGATGGAGATGAGATTTTCTTTTCTGAGAGAGTCAATCTTGCCTTCAAATGCTTAAGATCTCAGCTCTGGAATTCCCTCCTTACATTTCTGACTCTGCACTACACCTTCCTCCTTTAAGACACTCCTTAAAACCTACTGCTTTGATCAAGCTTTTGAGACATTCTATCTAATATATCCCACTGCAACAGTATCCTACTGTATTTTATAATGATCCCATGAAGCATCTTGTTACAGCAGTTAAAGCCTTTTTATAAAAACAAATTGCTGTTATGCAAGAACTTTGAATCACTAACCGGTTTCTACAGACAGTGGCAGCCACAGTCTTCACACTAATTTGGGCTAAGTTTTGCAAGGTTTGCCCAAACAAAAATTACAAATAGAACACTTTGTCTTCTACCAACACAATTTCTGATGCAATTTTTCAATAATGCAATCATGTTCAACCTTGCTGTTACTAAAGCTAAGCAGCTTTAGAGAACAAAGAGGTAAGAGTACAAGAAGAGGAAAGGTATTCTACCTCATGCTTTATAACCAAGAAAAAGAACATAGCACACAAAAGTTCAGCAAAACTGTCCCCTTCCGCTAAACTCAAAAATACTGGTCTCAGAGACAGGCCTTCAGACCAAAGCTGCACAATATCCTCAAAGGGGATTTCCACCAGTTGTTGCCTTCAAGGACTCTAGGTTTATTGTGGAGAGATACAAAAATGTTTGTCCATGGCAGGCCTGACCTGAAAAGCCAGTACAATCAGCAGGGGGCAAGAGGAAAAAAAAGCTGCATAGCTGTAATGCTGCATGGCACTTGCGTCCTGCACTCCCTCTCAAAGTCAGCTGTCATTCACCTATTGCTTTGCAATCAGCAGTTAGGCTCAGGGTCGTCCTGCCTATCTCCCACAAACTCTGCGCCACAGTCGATCTTGGAATTGCCCTCAAAAACCACACCTGGTAACATTCACATGGCTCCTCACCCAGTAGTTTGTGTTCCAGCACCAAGTCCAACAAACCGACATCAGCACATTGCTCACGCTCCCTGAGACAGGCACACTGCCCACACACTGTTAGAATCAATAGCCGGTCTATTGCTGCATTTGCAAAGTGCTATGTATTTCAAATAAATCTCTGCGGAGGTGTAGGTCAGAAAAACATTACAAAAGGGTGAAATTCAATTATTCAAAAATCAAAATTCCACCAAACTGCAGAAACCTCTCATCCTTGATTGTAAAGGAAGGCTTCACTTTTAATAAATCTGATGAACAGTTCACAGCATAATTACTTGTTGAAATAGCATTTGCTCTGTTATCTGAAATTAAGAGAACACAAGAGAACTCAATTCCAGGAAGCTAGCATGGTGATAAAGGCCTCTATTTAGCTCTAAGGTAACATTACCATATGTAGACATTGTGCATACAAAGTTACATTCCAGCCTATTGAGAGGCTTTGGTATTAAGCATGTCAGAAGTACCACAATACAAACTAAAAATAATTTCTCAAATATTACATTGCGGCTGCATTAAAAAGGTTTGTCTTGATCCTAACCCTGATACAAAGAACATATTCTAAGTAAGAACTCAATACAGAAGGAACGGAAGGGCTAATGAAGGAGTAAGTTAATAGAAACAGAACTTATTGAAGGTAAAGATAAAGAATTTCTATGATAAAATTAGTTGCAAATTCAATCAAAAAGGTTCAATTTGTAAGAAATTAATTTAACAAACTTAAACCATATGTCCACATAATTGCTACTATGAGTTATGTTTTGGTAGAAATATAGAATTGTACTAGATAAATCAGATTAATTCTGTTGAAAAATAAAATGATTTGTTAATCGCTTAACTATTATTTCAATTGTCACTTACAAGACACCTAGTACAGAAGACCCTTGGATCTAAGCAATCAGCTTCTGCAAGTGCCACGACAGTCTGTAAAATAAATTAGGGACATTAAAGTAAGTTTATAGATTCAAGAGGTTTCACACATGACCTTTAGGAACGAAGCACTACTCATGAACTAGCTTATTTTTTGCATTTGGTAACAAAGAAGATTCAGATACTTTATGACAAGATTAGTGGAAGTCTGGGTTTGATACAAGGCTTGATATTTTCACCGCAGCAATTTTCGTCTCACCTCCTAAAAAGATTTGGGTTTCATCAAAGAATGTTCCCGATGGTGGGGGAAGTCCAGAACTGGGGTTATATTTTGAGGATAACGATAAACATTTTAGGATTGAGGTGAGGAGAAGTTTCTTCATCCAGAGAATGGTGAATCAGTGGAATTCACTATCACAGGAAGTAGTCGAGGCCAAAACATTGTGTGATTTTGAGGAATTAGATACAGCTCTTGGGGCTAACAGGATCAAGGGATATGGGAGGAAGGTGGGATCAGGGTATTGAATTTGATAACCAGCCGTAACCAAAATGGATGGCAGAGCAAGGTCAAAAGGCCAAATGACCTACTCCTATTTTTTATGTTTCACAGCTCAATGTTTATATTATTGTTGACTGTCAGACTTTGCAGCCCACCAGTTCTCTACAGCACTGAATGTGACTTCATAACTTGCAAAGTGAATAGATGGCAGAGAAGCTTTTGGGATATTGAGGATGTGTAAAGCACTGGACAAATAAATTTTTCCTTTTGCTTGCCATTTTAGGACACTCAACAGTTTCAGCTGAAGTTGTGTTTCTGAGGCAACTGCAGTTCTTTCCAAAATGCTCAAAGCTAAAAAGTGACGATAATCAATCTTAAGTTCTGTTCTAGGGAGGGGAGAGAGCAGGTGAGAAAGAGAGAAAGCACAGCAAGTGCAAGAGACGGAGAGAAAAAGGAAGTGTAAGCATTCAATCACAAGAATGTGGAGGCTAGTTAGAAAACAGCAAAGTCGCATAGAAGTAGATTTTAAGTATCTTTACCCTGTTTTGTTCTTGCTCCGGAACCTGGAGGTATCCAGGACCTACAGTCCAAGTTTTATAAAAGTAATAGATACAGCCTGTGATGCTAAGGGCAAATGTAATCTGAAATTCTGAATCAGGCAGATGTAAGTTCAAGGTTAAGGAAGTTTCAGTATACTAATATACACTCTGTACAGTGTATGTAATCCACAACACAAAAACGGAAAAACACATTATGGAAAAGATGAGATGAAGTCCTGTGAGATTAACATTCCAGGCACCTTTTCAAATTCACAAAAAATGTTTCAAATCCTATGCAACTCACTCCCAAAGCTGCAATAAAGAAAGAGAACACCAGGCAAAAATAGCAACATAATTTGAAAATTAAGATGTTTCAGAACACAATAAAAATTTAGTTTAGTTTATTTATTAGTGTCACAAGCAGGGCTCACATTAACATTGTCCTCCCTGAGTGGGATTGTGGTCAGTGCAGATTTGATGGGCTGAATGGTCTCCTTCTGGACCGTAGGAATTCTGTGAACACAGCAATGTAGTTACTGTGAAAATCCCCTAATTACCAAACTCTGGCGCTGCCTGGGTACAGAGGGAGAATTTTACATGGTCAATGCACCTAACCAGCATGTCTTTTGGACTATGGAAGATAACCAGAGCTCCCAGAAGAAAGCCATGCAAACACAGGGAGAATGTGCAAATTACACACAGACCCAAGTCAGAAACTGAACTCAGGTCCCTGGTGCTGTGAGGTAACATGTGTGCCACCGTGCCACCCACAGATAGAAATATTCATGAACACAAGAGAATTGAAAACAAAATTTGTCCAATGAAAATATAAAATGAATAGAAGATTCAAATTTGGACTAGTGCCAGTCTGAACATATACATTACACAAACTAAACATTTGGCACCAATAACCACAGACATCAGAATTCTCAGTTTATACAAGTTAGTTACAATACAACCATAATTGAACTAATAGCAAGGCTATGTATTAGAATTATATAACTGTGCAAAGTGTGACACTATTGAACAGCCAGTTAACATAAGAAATAGGAGCAGGAGTAGGCCATCCAGCCCTTCGAGCCTGCCCTGCCATTCAATAAGATCAAGGCTGATCCATAGTGGTTCAATACCACTTTCCCGCTTTCTCCCTGTAACCCTTAATTCCCTTGTCAATCAAAAACCTATCCACTCTTGACTTGAACATATTCAGCGAGGAAGCTTCCACCACCTCATCAGGCAGAGAACTCCAAAGATTCACCACCCTTTGCGTGAAGAAACTCCTCCACAACTCTAGCCTGAACCGCACCCCCCCCACCCCCCCCCAAATCTTGAGGCTGTGCCCTTTAGTCCTGCTATCTTTGCCAAGCAGGAAGAGTCTCTCAACCTCTACCCTATCCATCCCCTTCATTATCTTATACATCTCTATAAGATCCCCTCTCAGCCCTCTAAACTCCAAAGAGTATAAACCTAGCCTATTCAGTCTCTCCTCATAATCCAACACCCTCATCTCCGGTATCAGCCTAGTTAACCTTCTCTGCACCCCCTCCAAGGCCAATATATCCTTCCTCGAATGCATCGACCAAAACTGCACACAGTACTCCAGCTGCGGCCTCACCAGTACCCTATACAGCTGCAAAAGTACCTCCCTACTTTTATTTTCTATCCCCCTAGCTATAAAGGCCAACATCGCATTCGCCTTCTTAATCACTTGCATACTGTGTTTTTGCAATTCGTGCACAAACACCTTCGGATCCCTCCGCACCATCGCATGCTGCAGCTTTTCGCCATTTAAATAGTAATCCTTCCTACCATTGTTCCTACCAAAGTGGATAACCTCACACAGTAAAGAAAAACTTGAGCCAAAAGTCTTATATGTGATCTGTGTCACACTTAGCTTGCAGCAGTAGAATATAAGAAGAAACATCCAATAAAGGCCTACTAAGGTGGCAGCTTAGGTGTAAAATAAGCTAATAAAGCCTCTCCAGAGTGAGACTGACCAAAGATGCAAATTTGATCAATTTAAAGTGTGAAAATAGATTAATTTTTATAACACAATGGAAATAGTAGGAGATGCGAGCTACATTAAATAATACCAAAAATGCTGGAAACACTCAGTAGGTGAGCAGCTAATGTCAGTAATGAGACCCTGTTAGAAAACCACACAAAATAAAAATTCACTGAATGTAAAGTGCTTTGGGACATCTTGAATTCATCAAAAGATGCCACATAAAGACAAGCTCTTTATTTTATTTATAAATGTGTTCAAAATTCAAATGTAAGCTTTAGCTGATTTAAGAATCTGATGCCTAGGAAAATTCAACATCAGCTTCATGAAAAATGCGCCGAAAGCACTGAACTAGATATACAACTAAAAGTCAAACAAACTATCATCCTGAACATTATCTTGTACTTATTTTGCTTTGTGTAATTAATCCAATAGCAATTACTTTGTTTAGACACAAAACACACATCACTCATCAAACATTTAAATTATTTCATGTTGTGTATGAATGAAATTACGTGCACTTTCAAGTCATGGTTTCTACAGCTATATTGAAAAAGGATATCAGGCAAGAACTGGATGAACCACGTAATAACCATCCAAAAAAGCGAGGCTGCCAGAAACGCCAATGGAATGTAACTATATGTCTGCATACTTATAAAACGCCTATAGAGAGAAAAAAATAAAGTAATGAGCCGCAATAAATTTTGCTTTTTTTTCCCTCAGGCAATTTTCTTTGCTACCCTGAAGTCTCAGATTCCAGGAGGTCAATTATGATAATATAGTGCTTAGGTAAGTGGGCTAGTAATCCTCAGACAGGATATCGTGATCCAGAGACACAAGTTCAAATCTCAGTGCAGCAGTTGGGGAATATAAATTCAATTAAATAAATCTGGAATTAGCAAGATAGCAATAATAGTGACAGTGTAACTATTGGATTATTGTAAAAACCCATTTTGTTCACTAATAACACTCCTGAGGGAAGGAAATCTGCCATCCTTACCTATCCTAACCCATGTGTGACTCCACACACACATCACTTATTTCTTAAATAGCCTTACTCAGTTGCATTCTCAAAAGCAATTAGCGATAGGTAATAGATGCTGCCCTTTTATTAAAAACAAAATCGTCCTGTGTCCTGGTGCAGCTGCCCAATTGTTCATACATAGTCTAGATAACAAGCTTCGGCAGGCAATTCATCAGGTCAACTCACCCAAGCTTAATGCCTGAAAATTAGCTGACTTTTTCATTAATAACTCAAGGCATTTGAGACCAACAACAGTTCTGTGAATTGCTGCCCCAGCAGAAATCAGCACAGACTAAAGGTCAAATTTGGCATTGCCACTTTACATGGTTCAGCCATTCACTTTATTTATCAACTGAACTATCGAGGGAGCAAAGATTTGCATTTTATTTACAATACGTCTTATTTTATATAACTATTCGACTTGAAAAGTTATTTATTGGATTAAGCAAAAGCACTGCATAATATAAACCATCTGTGTTCTGGATTCAACTACATTCATAATAAAGCATGAGAGAGAAACTTCAATAAATATTTTTATTAATCTACGTTCAATTACAAAAACATGCAGGAACATACACTGGCACAGATTTATGTTGTCACGCTACCAATCGCTGAAGCACAAATATATTAAGTTCATTAAAAGGATATCTGAATTCCCACCTGAATCAACAATACTTTGAATAAACACTGCCCTCTTCTGGTTGTGACAGACTTGTAAGGTTTTGAAAGCAAACAACACGACTGTCAAAATGATTGAACTCCCAAGCCGCGATTTTGATCTGTTTCTTGGAATCATTTGAATGTTGCCATACATTTTCCATGATTGTTGCAGGTGCATTCTTTTGGCATTTCAGATTCTCAGCAGATAGCTAATCATCTGGTGTCAGCAATGAGACCTGTCAGCAAGCAGCTTGAGTGACCAACCAGTTCTGCAAATTTGAGAAACCTCAGTGCTAGTTGACATGCGAGTCCTTTCACTTATAGCGCTCCTTATAACAAGGCCAAGAGGCCTACTGCTCAATGTAGGGACTCAAAATGTTAGCTGTGTCAAAATTCTGCTCTGCGGGAACTCAATATCACAACTATGATATTGCAGAATTTTTAAAACAAAATTTTGCTTTTAAAGTGATTGTCTCATATTAGAATCTTATCAGCCCACAGAATAAATTATTCTGTGGTACCACTTCAAGATAACGTTCTGTCCCTACACATAGAGTGCATTGACCAATGTGTGTAACATAGAGATTTGAAAAACTAAAATCAATGCAACTATTTAAAGTCTATTTGTGTTTCAAATACATTAACACTGCAATGAAATTACTGTGAATATCTCCAAGTTGCCACTCTCCGGCACCTGTTTGGGTACACTGAAGGCAAATTTAGCATGGCCCAAAATGCACTAAAATGTATTACTGCCTGTTAAGCAAATCACAGCACAGGGGTACAGTATATTACACAAACACACACACCTGATAAATTTCTCAGCTATGCTCCATTGGTTGGATTATCCTTTACCCAAGATATTACAAAAATTAGATCAGCAGAATACTGAGCGCAAGCCAGATCACTGACTCGTGGTGAAGTTTATAATCAGCAAAGCAGCACCAGATGAGTAGTATGAACCAACCAGAGGATACTGGATTTGCCACATTTCTCCCACATCCCAAAGATGTGCTCTTAGGCTAACTGGCAAAACAAATTGTCCCTAAATTGTCTCAAATTTGGTTTTTAATCCATAGATCTATAAATATAGACAGGGATCACGGGTAGAGGTGGGAACGTCGGGGTGGCGGCGCGGGCTCGTTGGGCCGAAGGGCCTGCTTCCCGTGCTGTTTTGTTCTTTGTTCATACATTAGAAACAATATCCTTCACCTTCAAAACATATCTATGGCATTTAAATTACAGTAGGTATTTTGCAATGGATTAATGTAGCCATAGGTGGGAAGCAATAAAGAGAGATTAGCTTTGCCACCATTGGGTACAATGGTGGCAAAGACTCTTGTCAGACCCCACTTGGAGTATTGTGCACAGTTCTGGTCACCTCACTATAGGAAGGATGTAGAGGCTATTGAGAGAGTGCAGAGGAGATTTACAAGGATGCTGCCTGGATGGGGAGGCAGGCCTTATGAAGATAGGTTGAGGGAGCTGGGACTCTTCTCACTGGAGAGATGTAGGTTGAGAGGCGACCTGATAGAGGTTTATAAAATGTTGAAAGGAATAGATAGGGTGGACTCTCAGAGACTATTTCCCCGAGCTGAAATGGTCACTACGAGAGGACTCAGATTTAAGGTGCAGGGAAGCAAATACAGAGGGGATGTTAGGGGTAAGTTTTTCACTCAGAGGGTGGTGAGTGAATGAAATTGGCTGCTGTCGGAGGTAGTTGAGGCAAACTTGCTGGGGTCTTTTAAAAGACTTCTGGATGAGTATATGGAAACGAATAAGATAGGGGGTTATAGATAGGTCTGTGGATTGGTAGATGTGATTGGTGCAACTTGTGGGCCGAAGGGCCTGTTTGTGCTGTATTGTTCTATATTCTATTTACTGAGTGAGCAAGCTCATAATAGCTTCTATCTTATAGAAAATTGCCAGCAGTCGCACTATTTCACTGCCCTTGGACTGCTGCTCTCCTCCAGCATTTCACTATATTTATATACCAACGTGTGTTATAATCAACAGGATAGCAGTGGAAAGAGGCCTGTGTTTGGGTGCACGTGCGCATGTGCAAGAGACAGACAGCAGGCGACTGTGTACCTGCCTGTGCTTATCTGTGCCTGTGTGTGTGTGCATACACGTGTAATTGAAAACACAGAAATTCAGCCTAACCTTTATACTTTATCTTTCATTATTTAACCAAGTGTATTTGTATTCTGTATCACTGGATAGCTATCTGAGTTCCAGACACTGAATTCTGCCCCATTACTCATCCTTTCCCCTGCTCCCATCAGGTCCTTATTCAGGAGCATCCAACCAAGGTAGCAGCCTTACTGTCACACCCAACAGGTAATTTTATATAAAATTAATGGTGATGGGACACAGGGAAAAAGGGCCAGGAAGACTAAATTTACTTACATTAGTGTATGTGTGAATTCTAGTGACAATTAGAGAATTAAGAGTAGGCCTATGTACCTACCTTATGATAAGCTGTATTACAAGCCAAGTACAAACAAATAATATGCCTTTCAGAAGCCACGAGTCAGAATCCATATCTGCTATGTAGCCTGTCACCCATATCACTGCCATCGCCATCAAAAACAACAGGAGAAGCTATGATTCAAGAAATAGTTTAATCAATAATTGTTCTTAAATTCTCTTGCTTCAATTTTTTTCCTTGAATATTTTGGTATAGACAAAGACAATAACAGCATGGGGAAGAAAGGAGGAGGAATATTTGAAATGTGCATAAAAGCAAAATCATGTGGATACTGGAAATCTGAAATAAAAACAGAAAATGCCGCAGAGAGAGGGGTCTGGCAGCATCTGTGGCAAAGAAACACACAGTCAACTAACATCGAGTCCAGTTCTGTAAGAGGATCAATGGATTCAAAACGTTAACTGTGTTTCTTGCTCCATAGATGGTGCCTGATGTGCTGTGTTTATCCAGCATGTTCTGAATTGTGCAATTGCTTGATCAGCATATTCCCATTCCAATGAGAGCAAAGGCAGCACTGGATCTCCTTCTGGAGAACTGAATTGAGGTAACAGAAGTGTGAGCAATTTGGATCCAGTAAAGAATATTGTTAGGTCGAGAGCAGTTATGGAACAGGACAAGGGAAAACCAGACATATTACAACACTCTACTGGAAGACCTCATTTCAGTGAACTGAAAAGCAATGCAACCCAGGTGGATTTGAATCAAAGGTTAGAAATTAAAATAGTAAAAAGCCAATGGAGTAACTTCAGAGGGAGGTGGGGTGGGAAGAGCATCCAGAGCTAGCACTCCCTAGATGAAATGAAACAGTAAAAAGAGGTTCATGATAATTGTCAAATTCACAGTGCAGAAAGAAGCTGAAAAGACAGAGAACCAGGAGAGCATGATGGAAAAAGAGAGAGTGAGTATCAGAAGAAATTAGGTCTAATATAAAAAGAAACCCAAGAATCCTTTACAGGTATATACCAAGAGCAGTCAAAGGAAGATTAGAGGCCAAAAAGGAAATCTTGAGGAGAGCAATGGCTTGGTTTGAATACTAAATGAGTGTTTTGCAACAAACTTGACGAGAGAAGTGGATGTTATCAATGTCACAGCAAAGAAAGTGGTACTAGAAAAATTGGATTGGTTAAAAACGTGAATAGGATGCAACTAAGTGTTGGCAGCATTTAGAAGTAGGCTTATATTAGCACTGCAATGAAGTTATTGTGAAAATCTTCCAGCACCTCCCTCGGTGTGTCCGAACAGAATTTAGCATGTCCAATGCACCTAGCCAGCATGTCTTTCAGATTGTGGGAGGAAACACATGCAGTCACAAGGAGAACGTACAAACTCCACACAGATAGTGACCCAAGGCTGTAATTGAATCCAGGTCCCTGGCACTGTGATGCAGCAATGCTAGCCACTGTGCCACCATGCTGACCTTGCTGTGAATGGGTTGGGGGGAGCCTGGGTAGAGTGTTCTTTTGGAGAGTGAGTACAAGTTTCGTGGGCTGAGTAGCCTCCTTGTGCACTACAGTGATTCTATGGAGGGTTCTCACTTGAATTAAAGTCTATTACACTGAATGCTCCATCACAATGTCACATTACAAGTCACGATGAGTCACCAGAAAGAATGATTACACAAATAACTACCCATTTCCAAACACAACTAAATTCAGGAACATTTTTAATTTGTGACTGACCTTGTATTTTTCAAAATTCTTCAGAACCTTCAGCATAAAATGGCTTCTGTTTCTGTCAATACTTGCATCAAGCAGGCAACGTATTATCCAAGGATTTCGGTTCTGCTGGGCTAACCCCAGAGGAGTTTCTCCCTGTAAACAGTTCAGCAAATTCCAATTTATCAGCATTAGAATAATTCTGATTGGTACTTGCAAAAAAAAAAATCCTTTGAACTACAGAAACATTAAGTCCAGCAGCATACCAACATGTAGCTATAATTCAGCTGTGAGAATTATACTTACATGATGGCCACATTGCTATACAGGCCAAAAAGATAACAAAAAAACTTTGAGTTCTACTGACCTCCTGCTGCCTTAGATCACTAGTCCCAGCACTGTCCTCTTTTAACAAAGAGGGAAGATATCCAAAATATCTTGGAGAAAAAGGGCAACATACCCAGTAAAAGGTACATGCCCTTCATACCCATCTTTCTCAAATGTAATTTGCAAAACCATTTACCAATCTCCGGAATACAGGATCACAACTGCATCAGAGCATAATAGTGTAATGGATTAGTACACCTCAAAAGAATTAAATAAACTGAAAATAAAAAGCTAGTAAAAGAGTAATGAAGTTGATTATGCATCAAAGTAAAAGGGATTTGAGCACGAACACAGGAGCCATAGCTGGGGTGTTAAACAAATACTTTGCATCTGTCTTTACCAATAAAGATGCTGTTTACACTATGCTAAAGAGGTAGTTCAGAAACTTAAAGAGCTTAAAATTGATAAGGAAGTGGTATTAGCTAGGTTGTCAAACTGAAGGTTGTTACAGCACCACGATCTGATGACACGCATCCACGAATACCAAAGGAGCGTGACAGTGGAAATTGCAGAGGCGCTGATCATAATTTTCCATCTTCCTTAGACTCAGGGGTGATGCCAGAAGGTTGACAAATTTTAAATGTTACACAGGCCAGTCAGTTTAATTTCAGTGGTGGTGAAGCTTTTAGAAATGATCAGAGCAAAATCAATGGTCACTTAGGCAAACATAGATCAGTAGCAACGTGATTACACAATTGGCCACATGTCCAGAGTTAGACAGCAGTAGTTATTGTATGTTTTTTTTTAAACTGGAGGAAGGATTATAATTCCCCAGGGTTCAGTGTTAGGACACCTGTTCTTCCTGATGTCTAATAATGATCTAGACCTTGATTTATAGGGTACCATTTTAAATGGTAGAAAACTTTGGAATTATTGTGAACCACGAGGAGGAAACTATGGAACTTCAAAAGGACGTAGACAGATTGATGGCATAGACGGACAATGGGAAATGAAATTTAATGCAGGCAAGTGTTTAGTGATTCACTTTGGTAGGAAGAACGCATAGAGAAAATATAAAAAGGTACAAATTCTAAAGGAAGTGCAGGAGCAGAGAGATGTGATGTATGTGTGTATTAACTATTGAAGGTGGCAAAACAGGTTAAGACTGCATAAAGTATCAGTTCATCTTCAATTGAATATTGAATTCAGTTCTGACCCCACACTTTAGGAAGGATGAAGGCATTAAAGAAAGTACAGACAAGATTTATAATAGGTCCACAGATGAATAATCTTTCTACAAAGCTGAAGTTTAAGAAGTCGGAACAATTCTCAAGAAGGGTGAAAAAATATGATCGAGGCATTCAAAATCACGAGTAATGTGGACAAAGTTGATGAGGGAAACTGTTCCTTTTGACAGAAGGATCAAGAGGCAGAGGCACAGATTCAAAGTAATTTTAACAAAAGAAGCAATGGAGAAACAGGGAAAAAAATTTTCACGCAGCAAGTGGGTAGGATCTGAAATGTAGTACCTGAGTGTTGTGGACATAGGTGTTGCTCTAGCTGAGTTCAGCTAAAAATTACACTACACAACTGAATTTGATTATTGACTAAATACTGCTTGAAAGAAGGCACTGAAAGGCTTCATAACAGCAGAATGAAATTAGATGTGTAGCCTACTTAAATAATTCAGACAAAATCATGCAAAATAGACATTAGACATTTACTCACCATTGCATTTATAACTTCAACATTAGCACCAGCATCCAGTAGTACATTCAATGCAGCCACATTTCCTGATATTACGGCCCAGTGCAGTGGTGTATTTCTGTGTACTTTATCAACAGCATTTACTGAAGCGTTTAATTTTATAAGGAATCTCGTTGGTTCAGGCCTAGATTAAACAGATTGCAATATTACACCTGCTGGCCTGATTAAATAGATGTAAATAGAATTTGTGTATGAAGCCAAAGTACAAATATATTGGACATACCCTATTATTCTGCTTGCTGCTATCATTAATGCTGTTTGCCCATTCATATCAGGTGTATCTACGTCCTTAAAATAAAAAAACAGAAAACATCTCACTTCTAGAGAAAAAAAAAATTGATTTCATGAGATCACAAAATGATTGTATTGTGTTTAGCCTGAGATTGCAAAATAAAGGGAAAAGGAGATTAGGGAAAATGAACAAATTGCATTAAGCTAAATTTGACTGATAGGTGATGGGAGGGTAAGATCTCTCCACAATTGAGAGGTCATTCACTTTGCAAGCAAAAACAAGGAGGCATATTACCACCTGAATGGCTGTAAATTAGGAGAGGGGAACGTGCAGCAGGACCTGGGTATCCTTGTGCACCAGTCACTGAAGGTAAACATGCAGATCTAACAGGCAGTAAAGGCAGCAAATGGCACGTTGGCCTTCGTTGCAAGAGGTTTTGAGTACACGAGCAGAGATGTGTTGTTGCAATTATACAGGGCCTTGGTGAGGCCACACCTGGGTATTGTGAGAAGTTTTGGTCTCCTTTTCTGAGGAAGGATGTTTTTGCTCTCAAGAGAGTGCAGCAAAAGTTTACCTGGTTGATTCCAGGGATGGTGGGACTGATATATGAGGAGATATTGACTAGATTAGGATTATTTTCTCTGGAGTTCAGACAAATGAAGGGGGATCTCATAGAGACTTATAAAATTCTAACAGGTATAGAGAGGATAGATGCAGGGAAAATGTTCCTGATGGTGGGGGAGTCCAGAACCAAGGGTCACAATCTGAGGATTCAGGGTAGGCAGAAGTGAGGTAACATTTCTTCCTCCAAAGAGTGCTGAGCCTGAGAAATTCATTACCATTGGAAGTAGTTGATGCCAAAACATTGTATGTATTCAATGAATTCAAGAGGCAGCTGGATATAGCACTTGGAGTGAATGGATCAGAAGTTATAGGGGAAAAGCAGGATTAGGCTATTGACTTAGATGATCAGCCATGATTGTAATAAATGGCACAGCAGGCTCAAAGGGCTCCTGCTCCTATGTCTCTCTCTCATGTTAACTTATAAAGCAATTGATCAATGGTTGGAAGACCAGGACAAACTAAATTTCTATCAGAGAATTTTAGCACACAGTAATCGTTGCTATGGAGATCTGCGAATGCTGAAGCTGCAAAATTTCATCAAATGGCTGAATCACGTAGGTGTTACTATAAGTCACAGATTAGTGATATTCAAATAAACTGAGCAGCTCACATTTCATTTTATATAAATTAACTGCACACCAAGTATGAGATCTCTATTTCTCCTTAGAATTAAGTCCAGCAAGAACTTCTTCAAATAAATGCTTTTTATTATGACAATACAAGTATCCTCGAGACTTGTCACACCATATCAAAAAAAAAATCAACATACCTGACCTTTTGCCACAAGATATGCCACAATAGGCATATGTTGGAATTGAACAGCAAGGTGAAGACAGGTGAATCCTTCCCTATCGAGCAGGGTGGGATCCGCTCCATATTTCAACAGTAACACAACCATAGGCAAGTGGCCTTGCCTGGAATATATTAAAAAGTATTCATTATATGGTTAAAAAATCCCATTAGGGCAAGTTACCATACCACAGTTAGGATTGCTTTTTCTATTATTTTTTACAATCAGCAGCAAGCCACAAAGTATTTGAGGCTTATTTTCAAATCAATGTCAAATTTAACAGTCACTGATAAATCTAGCAATTTTCTTATCACATGGTTTGAATATAAATGCAATGTTTAACTTCAGCTTGGTTGCAACAGCTTCTTTGCAAATTGCACAAGATTTCTCATTTTTCAATTTGATCCAATCAACTCAACACTGCACTCCCTCAACCTCCACAATTATCCACTTTCTTTTTCTTCAACCTTTCCAAACCCACCTGGACCATAACAAGCCAGGAACAGCAGAAGATTATTATGGAAGTAAGGACATCATTCTTCAATAAAGTAAGGACATTATAAAGTTAATAGTCTGCTCAGTTCTCCCAAAACACAGCTGCTAATAAGATTTTAAACTCAATTGTCAAATTTCAAGATTAATCTTTACTGAAGTACTAAAAAGTTGAAAAATATTCTGAAGACAGTTTACTGTCAAAGGTTTGTGTATTGTAGTTATCTACCAATCATAGAAATTTAGCAGCTGGTCTTGGAGAACAGATGCGTGGAACATGATTAATGAGGCACATTCAACAGAACACATTGCACATATCATTCTTTCCTACCTTCCCCAAGAATATTTGGATCTTGTGTCTAGAGATCAAATTTCTGAAACTTGTTAGAAGAATTAAATATTTCTACCTGGTAGCCCAATGAAGAGGCGTTGAATTTAAATCTCCACCCAGCTGATCCACAATGGCACCTTTTGAAACAAAGTACCTGTGGGCGTATTTTGGTGAAGTTAGAACAAAAAACAAAACGGCACGGGAAACAGGCCCTTCAGCCCAACGTATATATCATGCAAATTTATAGTGGCTATTGTACAAATTAAATGTGACATTACAATGATGCTTTACTAAGGGAACTAATTGGACTTACTTCACAAGCTCTATTCGGTTATTGATGGCTGCCCAGTGAAGCAACGAGACATTCTCTTTGTCAGGTTGTCGAACATCATAACCAGCTTCTATTAGCTCTTTACACCTGTCAATTATTCCATATCTGGAAATGTAAGATGAGTTCTTTGTTAGAAAGGAAGAAGAAACAGAAGTGAACTGTACCTAAAGTTACAGAAACTAGTTTCTTACAAATAGGAGCCAAGCCACTGGCAAGTATGAAATTGTTCCTTCCAGGCCAGGAGGTACTGAAGAAACATAGTATTGGGAAATATACCAGTTAAACTTCTTTGAAAAATTTATTCATAACACATAGGTATCACTGACAAGATCATTGTTTATTTCCTCATCCCCATTTGCAGGGACTCTTACCAAGCTGCGATACAACCAGAAAGTAGACAGACTAATTTTCACCTTCTCTGAGCTGCTGAAGAATCCAGGTCCAAGAAATGAAAGCAAACTGGGGTGGCTAATGTTTGTGGTTCATAGGATGCATTTTTGAGATACCTCTAAACAGCCTGAGAGTCTGTTGTGGTTTGGAACGACATCAAGTAGGTTTCACCACAACCATCTTGACACTCAAAATAGGTACTGGACAGTTCAGCAACATTTAGAAATTGTTTCCTGTGACTCAAACTGCAGGGGAAGCAACTGCAAGGTGTTTCAAACATTTTTGGCAGTAGACATCACGAGGTAGAATTAATGGCCATGCATTCTGCAAACACAATTAGCATGAGACGTGTTTCATGAAGAACATCTTTAGTGACTCACACGGATTGACATCTTGTTTCTAGTGTACCAAATACAATTTAACATAAATTGCTTTAATACCATTCTCTTTATCATCGGAGTTCAACACCCATAAGCCTACTATCAAAAGATGAAAAACATTTTCAAGAACTAAATTAGAATGTATGTAACAAGAAAGGTTAACACCTACTTTGTTATGCTTTTCTTACACAGTTTCCCACAAAAAAGCTTGCTGAAATTCACTTTCAATGCTAATGCAAATTACATTTAAATGATCTTTCCATCATTCAGTGAGTAGGGGGATTTGGCATTTGGAGTGAATGCATCGTAGGTGTTTAGTCCACCATTCCCTGAAGTGCAGACCCCACAAATAGAGATGCCTAATCACACAGTACCACAATTTGTGGCATTGGTCACTGCGCATGTAGCTTTAAGTCATCAAAAAATATTTCATAAAATATCAGAAATTGCACCTATAATATGAATATTATAATTATGACTGCACTTGCAACAACCTGCTCAATGATGCTCAGTTTGTGTTTCGCCAAGGTTACTCAGCTCCTGATCTCATTACAGTCTTGGTTCAAACATGGACAAAAGAGCTAAATTCCAGAGATGAGAGTGACAGCGCCCTTGACATCAAGGCTGCATTTGACCAAGTGTGGCATTAAGGAGCCCTAGCAAAACTGGAATTAATGGGTATCGGGGGTAAACTCTCTGCTGGTTGGAATCATACTGGCGCATAAGAAGATGGTTGTCTGCGTGTGTGCATGCACATGCGCACGCACCCACGTTGGTGGGGGGTTGGTTGGCAGTCATCTCATCTCCAGGACATCTCTGCAGGAGTCCCTCAGGATAATGTCTTCGGCCCAACAGTCTTCAGCTGCTTCATCGATGACCTTCCCTCGTCATAAGGTCAGAAGTGGGGACTCACCGATGATTGCACAATGTTCAGCATCTTTCCTGACTGCACAGATACTGAAGCAGTTCATGTTCAAATGCAACTAGATCTGGACAATATTCAGATTTGGACTGACAAGTAGCAAGTAACATTCGTGTCACACAAATGCCAGGCAAATCACCAATAAGACATACTCTAAGCACCGCCTGTTAACACTTAATGGTGTTACCCAGACTATTACTGAACCCCATACTATTTTCTAAGATTCAGAAAAGCGAAGACTATTTCACAATAAATACATTATGATTTCTTAAATCACTTATACCTTCACTGTAACTAGTCTTTGCTACATTACTGCAAGTCACTTATTCAACTTTCAGCCTTAATCCAGCACTTAAAGACATCGCAACAAATCTATAGTGCGAGGTTGTGTAAAGACCCACAAAAGAACTTTCAGGAAGAAAAATTCAAATTCTGCTCTCAAAAAAAAAGCTTTAAAATCCAGAAGATAAGGAAAATGTGCAGGAAAGTGGAGTTGACCCAAAAGATTAGCCTTGATTGCACTAAACAGCAGGCAGGTTCAACAAGCCAGATGGTCTATTCCTGTTCCTATTTTTGTTCAGACAACCACATTAACTGATGGCTCACATACTAAGCAATACCAGCACTCACACTGCACTTACTGTGTGGCTTTCACAATATCCCAGTTGCTGTAATCTTCCATGAAAGCAAGGTCACCGTGATGTTCAACTGGGCTTACAGCTTGTTCAGAGTTGTTGTACAGTTCCTCTCTGCTGTTGCCATGAGATCCTTGTTTATGTGGTTCATGGTGCTCATGTGGGCAGTTGAGTTGACACTATAGATGAAACATATTAGTGATGAGACAGTGAATTTACAGAAGTGGTCTCCCTTTTCTATGTCATGTATTCCATCCAATTGAGAAAACAGCTAACCAGTCCAAAAAGCAAATGGTTTGACAAATTTTGCTTAAATTGTTCCTTTTAGGAACATTCATTACCCCTTTCTCCCATCTTGCCTCTCCCATTCTGGCTGCATATCTATTAGAAACTGAACTCAAAAATAGATACAAAACTTACCATAAGAGACCATAAATTCATGTCATTGCTAGAAACAAATAAGCTCTAATTTATCAGTGACTGAAAGTGAGGAAGAAAAGCTTGTGAAAGAAGTGAAACTTTGCCTGCATTTGTTCAACTGAGCATTTTAGCAGTGGATGTAAACACTAGAATTCAACCAGCAGAGCAATGAAATTCTCAATTCTGCAGACCTGAATAAGAAATTACAGAAAATATTTTGTCGCACTTGCAGGATTTGGCACCTCTACATTTATAACGCATTCCTTCTAATATCCCTGGTGAATAAAAATTATGATATACAGATGCTGGCGTTGGATTGGGGTGGTAAGAACTCAGTAAGAATTTAGCAACACCAATTTATAATCCAACCGATTTATTTGATAGTAAAAAAGCGAGCTTTCAACACTGTGTCTTCCTCAGGTTTTACTCAGGTTTTGTTTACCCCTGTCTCAGGTGCAACACCATTCCCAAAGATTTTCCCTAAAACAAAGGACAAAAACATTTCAACAGCGACTGAAATACCAGAAACAAAAACTTTTTTTTAAACAGTGGCAGCAAGCCTGTTTTAAACACGCTTAACCGGATAACCGAAATACCAAAAATATCGTGCAACTTGATACTTAAGTATGCAAAAGCAGCCAAATATGATTTACTGACCCATTGTATTCTCCTAACTCCATCTAAGCATGAGTAACAAAAGCAGAAATCAAGCTCCATGACAAAACACACTCAAGCAGAATATATGTATCTCATACAAATACTGAATTCTTTTACACGAAGCACAAGAGGGAACTGGTTGCATGACATTCAGAATTTTCCCAATACTTCTTTTGAAAGTGTCGTCCCTGACAAATAACTCAAGTACTGACGCTTTCTTTTCACATTGGCATTCTATTAAGTTCTCAGTACTCTAAACAAATTGGCTATTTTTTAAGCTTCCCAATCACAAATCAAGAAAGAGTCACATTTCTTTCCAGCCTTCACACTCAGACACAAGGAGTTAGGTCCTCTACCCCAGCAGCAAATACACAACAATGGGGTGCAATTAGTCAGGAATAGACCAAAATTCTGAGGGTTGCAGAAACTATCCACCTTCCCATGCTCAAGGTGACTCCCCTCCTTTGCAACCCTCAGATCCCTGACTGGGCCTGGAGTTGAGGCCCACAACAAGATCAGTCATCATCTGACAGAATGGTGGAGCGGTATCACGTGTCTGCTCCTAAGTCCTGTTATCTCATGAAGATAAAGCAAAATATTGTGAATGCTGGAATCTGAAACAAAAATAGAAAATGCTTGAAAATCTCAGCAGGTTGGACAACATCTGGAGAGAGAAAATAGAACTAATATTTTGGGTCTGAATAGGCCCTTTCTGAAGGGTCATCCAGACTCAAAGTTGGATCCACTCTAAGAGGTCTCACAACACCAGGTTAAAGTCCAACAGCTTTATTTGGTAGCAAAAGCCACTAGAGCTTTTGGAGCGCTTGTTGCCCCTTCATCAGGTTGGCTCCACAAACTCAAATTACAAAATGCTGATTAGAATGCAAGCCTTTACAGGTAATCAGACAATGTGAGTGGAAAGAGCATTAAGTGCAGATTAAAGAGGTGAGTATTGTCTCCAGACAGGTCTCCAGATGTGTATTGTCTTCTGACAGGGCAATCTCTCTGCACAGATATGGCCAACTGAGATTTTCTAGCATTTTCTGTTTTTGTTCCTGTTATCTCATTCTTGACCCTTCTCAGTTACCACCTCTCCCATTTGCCCCACCCCTCCTCACTTCCTAGAACTCCTTCCGCACCCACCCCCAAATTGTCTGATCCCACTCTCCCACCCCCATGATCCCCATCCCTCCCAACACAAACCAATTGGTACCCATTTCTGTCAACAATCCTGCCTCTTCTCCTAATCTCCCTGTTCCCCACAAAGCGACTCTCCCCACAACACTCCCGTGGACAGCACGGTAAGCACAGTGGTTAGCACTGCTGCTTTACAGCTCCAGGGATCTGGGTTTGTGTCCCAACTTGGGTCACTGCCTGTGTGAAGTGCGCACATCCTCCTTGTGTCTGCGTGGATTTTCTCCAGGTGCTCCAGTTTCCTCCCACAGATGTGCCAGTTAGGTTGATTGATTATGCTAAAGTTGCCCCGTAGTGTCCTGAAATACGCAGGTTAGAGGGATTAGTGGGTAAAATGTGTCGGGATATGAGGATAGGGTCTGGGTGGGATTGTGGTGGGTGCAGACTCGATGGGACGAATAGCCTCCTTCTGCACTGTAGGGTTTTTATGGTTTGTTTCTATCCCACTCACTACAATCCGCTACCCCCTTAAGCTCATTCCCCTCCCCAACAGCCCTACTCCCCCTAATCCTTCACAAAATACACCCCAAACCTTCTGGAATCCATTTCCCTCCAACAATCCTTCTCAAATCCCCCTCGGTAACCAACCTCCTCCCCCCCACCCCCGTTCCTGTCTCTCCCACCTCCGTTGGGTGATTACCTCAGGGTCACTCTCCGGCCACTCCATCCCGCTGCCGCTCACCCTCCCCCCCCCGCGCCTACTTGCCGCCCCTCGCACTCTGTTGGCCGGTTGCCATCGTCCTCACTCAGCGCTGCTCCGTACATACGTCATCGCGCAACTTTCTCCGTACACACGTCATCGCGCAACTCTACGTACCGCCCACGCGCTACGTCCCCTGCCCTGCGTCAATGCGTACCCCTACGTGCCACACGCCCAGACCGCGACGTCATGGAGCTATCTGTTACTGGCTGAGGAGCGGCCCCGGAATATGTATCATTGATATCAGAGCATGCGCATTGCTTCAGTTGGCGGAAGTGCGGCCCCGGAACATGGATTGTTGATATCAGAGCATGCGCAGTGATGAGGCAGCTCGTTTATGCCCCTCAGTGAAACGCAAGAGAAGCACCATTGCAAACTGTCATTTACACAGTGGTGCAGAATAAAATAAATTGAATGGTTCAATGATGATTGGATGCTTCCGTGGTTACAGTGCTGCCTCACAGTTATGATGTAGAAATGCCGGGTTAGACTGGAATAAACACAGTAAGTCCGACAACACCAGGTTTAAGTCCAACCGATTCATTTGATAGTAAACTCACAAGCTTTCGAGGTTATCCTCTTCGTCAGGTGAATGAGGTGTTCTGGTCTCAGACGGCACAGATAGTTTACAGATCACTGATTAGAATGCAAATTTTTACACCCAACCTGTTATTCAAGTCCTAATGTGGCTAACAATGTGAATGGAAGGAGCACTGGGCACAGGTTAAAGAGATATGTATTGTCTCCTGACAGTACAGTTTGCAAACCCAGGCAAGTCGTGGGGGTTACAGATAGTGTGACATAACGCCAAGATCCCCGTTGAGACCGTCCTCGTGTGCGGAACTTGGACAATCTGAGTTTACAATCAAATAAATCGGTTGGACTTAAACCTGGTGTTGTCAGATTTCTTACTGCCTCACAGTGCCAGGGACCTGGGTTTGATTCCTTGCTTGGGTCACAGTGTACGTGATGTCCGCATGTTTTCCTCATGTCTGCATGGATTTCCTCCGGGTGCTCTAGTTTCCTCCCACAGTCTGAAAGATGTGCTGGTTAGATGCATTGGTCATGCTAAATTCTCCTTCAGTGTATCTGAACACATGCCAGAATATAACTTTATTGTAGTGTAAGCTCATTTGTGACTAATAAATAAAGTTTAAAATAATTAAATTGTTTAATGCTAAATAGTTTCACCACTCTCAATGGTATTAAATACATTGACCAGAATTAATCACAAATGGGCTTACATTAACACCGCAATGAAATTACTGTGAAAATTCCCTAGTCACCATACTCTACTCAGGTACATTAAAGGGGAATTTAGCACAGTCAATGCACCTAACCAGCATGTCTTTTGGACTATGGGAGGAAACTGGAGCAGCTGAAGGAAACTCACACATAGGGGTAGACCATGCAGACTACGCACAGATAGTAGCCCAAGCTGGGAATCAAAGTCAGGTCCCTGGCACTGTGAGGCAACAGTTCCACCCTTGTCTATCAATTTATAACTGGGACATCTTGAATAATTTGTCAGGTCAAGTTCTAGAAATTCATGTTATCTTTCTGGGAAGGCAACATTTTACAATTCACATGACATAATATTATTTTTAAAATCAAATGTTGTGTTTATAATTATAAAAGTTATAAATTTTTATATTGCAGGTTATATTACCAATCTTGCTAGTACGTCATTTGAGTGATTGCTTAGTCTTTAAATGTCTCACAATTAGGGTCGTCCATTGAGCTGGTCTGATTGGTTTCCAATAATGCAGTAACTGGTTTTTAGTTCCTGAAATGGCTTCTTCAATTTTAACACAAAATGGCTGCTGACCATGGTATACTTGTGGCTGAGATTCTCTCCCCTTCAGATTTCCCATTGAATCCACGTCAATCCATCAGGAAATCTGCGCCATGGTGCACCATCAACAGGACCAGAAGATCCCACCAGTAGAAAGAGCAGAAAAATCCTGCCTGATAAACCTAAATGACATATTGATTCAAACTACAAAATGCTACTCACGCTAAAGCTATTGATTTTGAAAATACCAACACCAGTCAGCCCATTGAACCTGCTCTGCTATTCAATAAGACCATGGTTAACCTGGTTGTAGTCTGAATGTCCTGTGCCAACCCCCCCATACCCCATTAAATGGAGAACAGGGTGGTGTTTACCAGTTCACCATGACCTTCTCAAATGCAAATTGGCAGTAATGGGGAAATAGTTGTTTAGTGGTATTGTCATTAGTGGTATTCCTCTGGGGACATGGGTACAAATCCCACCATGGCCAAAATGATATTTTTATTCAATAAAAATCTGGAATTAAAAGTTTATATGATCACCACAAAATGATTGCCATAAAAATCCATTTCATTCACTAATGTCCTTTGAGAAGTGCTGGGTCAGGCCTCCATGTGAGTCCACACCCATAGCAATATAGTTGAATCCGAATTGCCCTTTGAAATGGTCGAACAAACCCCTCAGCAGTATCAAACTTCTACAAAGTCAATAAAAAGGAATGAAATCAGGCGGACTACCTGGCAGCAACCCAGACATCAGAAATAACAATAGTAAATGATCCTGCAAATTTCTCCTTACTAACATCTGGTGGCCTATGTCAAAATGGGGAGAGGTGCCTCACAGAAAGCCTGACATAGTCACTATTACAGAATGATACCTTACAGACCCTGTCCCAGCAGCAGGATAGAACCAGCAGAGCTGGCAGCACAGTGATATCCAGTTGGGAGAGAAGTTTCCCTGAGAGACTCCAACATCAACTCTGGACCCCATGAAGTCTCATGGCATCATTTTTAACTCAGCTTTAAATCAATTACTTCCAGCTATCGGCCAGATCGCAGAAGGAATATTTTTTCCCTATTTACTCAATCAGAACCTTATCACCTTGATCTCTATTCCATCGCCCTTGATGACATCAGGTCACACATAGAGCAAGCAAAACCTCCTGCTGATTACCATCTACCGATCTCCCACCACCCCCCACCCTTACATGATAAGATCAATAAATATCTAAAAGAAAATAAACAATTGAATAAAACAATTAAGTAATTAATTAAAGTTCATAAGTGTGGTAGGACAGGTGATGTGTCAAGGCTGCAGTATGAGTTCATGGGTCTTGTATTACTCAGGGTAAGCACTTCTGCAATAAGTGGCTTGAGGAGCTTCATCTCAAAGTCATTGAGCTGGAGGCTGAGCTGTAGACACTGCATGAAATCAGTGAGGGTAAGAGTTACCTAGATGCTTTGTTTCAGGAGGCAGCCTGTGATGATACTGTGTGTGCTATTTTGATATATCTTATGTTTCTGCAGACTACTTTAAGGGGCAGTGTTTTGTGACAGTAGTTGATTTGTCTGGGAAGCCATGCAGCTCAAGTGCTGAGAATGCAGGATAATAATTGATTTCAATTAGGAATGTGTTATCATGCAGAGTTAATGGACATTTTTGTTTATATGGGCTTGCCTGGGATTTTTTAGACTAGGTATGCAGACCCATGTGAGTTTTGATTAACAGGGACAGAGTCATGTGATTAATAGGAGGAGCTAAACTTGTAGAAAAGACCAGTTTCATTTTTAATTTAAAATACAAGCAGGTGCTGCCTGGATCTACAAGAAGAAAGAAGTGTCCTTCTGTAAGCTCCAGGACTGTTAATTTAAATTACAAGCAAGTATGTTTGTATTTTGCACACTAATTATAAAGAGAGATTTAAGTTTATAAGGGAAATTTTGCTTGATTAGAACTCATAGTGATAGGTTAGTAGTGAAAAATTTCATCTTGTTGTGTTTTGTTCCATTACTGAAAATTAAGCAAATTCATTTGTTGTAGTTAAACAGTGTTAAATAAAATTTGTTTTGATTTAAAACTCCATGTTTTTTAATAAAATTGTGTCCGGAGTCAAACATGTTATCCTCACACTAATGCCAAAATAGAAAAATTGTTGGGGTCTGATCTGTACTCTAACAGGTTGTTATGATAAATCTGGTTTGGAAAATGGTCAGGGACAGATGGGTGCAATTGCAGCTGAGGCAGGCAGGGGGATGATGTGGAAATGCCGGTGTTGGACTGGGGTAAACACCGTAAGAAATCTAACAACACCAAGTTTAAGTCTAACCAATTTATTTGATAGTAAGTTCAGAGGACAAGAATGTAGGAGTGTCAGCCTCTATAATTATCCAGCAGCTTTGAGGTTCTTTCAGCTTGTTTGGATGGGAGTGGGGCTGAGGAGTGGATGTGCTGACTGACTGTGGCAATATGGTTCAAGAGCAGGTCAGAGGCTCGGAATCCTGTACAGAGCAACTCACCACCCGACTCCAAAGCCACATACAGGGCATAAGTAAGGATGATGGAATATCTTCCACTTGCCCAGATGAGTGCATTTCCAATGACACTCAAGTAGTTCGATATCATCGAGGGTAAAGCAAGCCACTTCCAAAAACATTCATTCCCCCCATCGTTAATGAACAGAGGCAGCCACGTGCGCCTTCTAAACCCACAACTGCAAATATCTCGAAGGACAAGGGCAGCAGGTAAATGGGAACACCAGCACCTGGTGTTTCCTTCCAAGCCATTCATTAGCCGGGTCTGGAAATGTATCACCATTCCTTCACTGTGCTGTGAAAAAGTCCTGCAACTCCCTCCCTAACAGCACTGTGGGTGTACCTACACCACATGGGCCGCAGGGGTTGAAGAGGCAACTCACCACTCTGAGTCTGTCTACACTTCCCCCTGCCTCAGAAAAGCAGCCAGCATAATCAAGGACGTACACTCATCCACCTTCTTCCATTGGGAAAAAGATACAAAAGTCTGATGTCACGTACCAACCAATTCAAGAACAACTTATTTTCTGCTGCCGTCAGACTTTTGAATGGACTTGCCATACATTAATTTGATCTTTCTCTACACCTAGGTATGACTGTAACACTATATTCAGCACCCTCTCCTTTCCTTCTCTATATATGGTATGATTTGTTTGTATAGGATAAAAGAAACAATACTTTTCACTGTAAACTAATATATATAACAATATTAAATCAAATCAAATCATCACCTTCTCAAGGTCAATTAGGGATGGGCAACAAATCCTAACCTGTGACACCTACATCCAGCAAATGAATTTTTAAAACAAATGCTGCAGCAAATCCTACATCCTGAACTTATTAGGTCTTGCATTAAATACAACTTGATATCTAGCCATAAAAAGAGGGCAGCACGGTGACACAGTGATTAGCATTGCTGCCTCACAGAGCTAGGGACCTGGGTTTGATTGCTGGCTTATGTGATTGTGTGGAATCTGCACATTTGCATGGGTTTTATCCAAGTGCTGCGGTTTCTTCTCACTGTCTGAGAGAAGTGCTGGTTAGATGCATTGGCCAGGCTAAAATTCTCCCTTAATGTCCCTGAACAAGTGTCGGAGTGTGGTGACTAGAGGATTTTCACAGTAAAAGTAAAGCTTATTTACGAGTCACAGGTAAGACTTACATTAACACTGCAATGAAGTTACTGTGAAATTCCCCTGGTAGCCACAGTCTGGTGTCTGTTTAGGTCAATGCGCCTAGCTAGCGTGCCTTTCAGAATGTGGGAGGAAACCCATGCAGACATGGGGAGAAGGTGCAAACTCTACGCAGCTAGTGATCCAAGCCAGGTATTGAACCCAGGCCCCTCGCACTAGGAAGCAGCAGTGCTAACCACTGTGCTACTATGCCACCCCCTTCATTGCAGTGCTAATTTATTTGTGACACTAATAAATAAACTGTAAATTGAATACAACCCAAAGCGCTGGGTCAGAAAGGACTGGGGTCCCGATCAACCAGGAGCAAGTGTTGTGGAGGGTGTGGCACTGTGAGGGCGTGTACAATCCAGCTAGGGAATTGGCACTCATTCTAACAGGTTGCATTATAAAATTGTGCAGTGTGTGTACTGAGCTGAGCTAACACCTGGCTCCCTGGAGGGAGTTTTGCCTCCCTTGGCTTTGACGTTAGAACCTGCAGAAGGGCTGTCATCATTGCTGTGAGAGGGGGTTGGGGGGCTCGAGGTCTTAGGGAGAATTTGGAGCTGAGATTCCAGAGTTTAAATAAAAACGGAGAAGGGGGGAGACGGTTGGGAGGAAACTACCCGCTGTAGGCAGAGAGAGAGAGGAAGAAAGGAGTAAAACAACGAGAAAAAACAGGTGAAAACACAGAGACACAGGCAGCCTTGGAAATAGCGACTGAACTGGAAGAGGAGCGCCAGACAAGGCAGAACAAGAAGAGAAAGCAAACAAGTGTTTGTGTATGTAAGTGGAAAAAACCATTTAAAACATTGGAAAGGACAGATTGACAGGGCGAGAAAATTGAGACAGCCTGGAAACGACATTTTGTGATATTGTCACCCAAATACTTTTGTTTAAATGGATTGGCTAAGCTGACAGCTAAAGGATTTTGATACGAAGTTGGTTAAAACTTGCAGAAAGAAAGTATCAAAACAAGTTTCGGAAGCTTACCGATCCTCACAGCAAAGCAGTAATCAGATTTCTTTTTCAAAAGCAGTGATGTGCTTTTTCCTGCTCCCCCTCATTGCTGAGAATTTATCTGTGTTTTGTGTTTTACTTGAAACAGTCTGTGTGTGTGAATCGATTTTAATTCCGCGTTCAAATGAATGGGCTCGAATTAAAAATCGGGCTTGGCGGTTGGCATTTTCGCTTGGCAATTTTTGGCTGAATCTTCCTGTTCGAGCCTGACTGAGAGAAAGGAATGAAAAACGGGAAAATGCTGGGAAATGTGCCCTTTGGCAGTGAGAGAGAGAGTTATCGCTGCGAATCCCCCTGCTCCAGTCCTGCGTGGAAATTCCACCAAAAAAAAAATTGATTCGTTATTATCATATGTATTAATGTGCAGTGAAAAATATCATTCCTTGCGCAGTATACAAAGCATACCGTTGGTAAAGTACATAAAGGAGAGAGTGCAGAATGTAGTGTCAGAGTCACAGAGTGGGTGTAGAGAAATATCAACTTAGTACGGGTACAGCAGGGAAGAAGCTGTTCTTGAGTCAATTGGTACAAAGGTCTGAGATCGTGTATCTTTTTCCTGAGGGAAGAAGGTGGAAGAGAGAATGTCCAGGGTGCATGGGGTCCTTGATTAGGCTGGCTGCTTTTCTGATGTGGAAATGCCAGCATTGGACTGGGGTAAATACAGTAAGAAGGTCTGACAGCCTGGTGTTGTCAGAACTTCTTACTGCTTTTCTGAGGCAGCAGGAAGTGTAGACAGAGTCAATGGATGGGAAGCCGGTGTGCATGATGGACTGGGCTGTGCTCAGGATCCAGTATGGTTTCTTGTGGTTTTGGGCAGAGCAGAGGCCATACCAAGCTATGATTCATTTGAGAAAGGATGCTTTTTATAGTACATCTCTAAAAATTGGTGAGAGTCATAATGGACATGCCAGATTTCCTTAGCCTCCTGGGAAAGTGGATGGGCTTTCTTAACGATAGTGCTGGTGTGGGTGGACCAGGACAGGTTGTTGGAGGTCTGGTCAAATATATTTAAAAAAAAAATTCCCCACATAGCAAAATGTGGTGAAATACCACTTCAGGTTCCCATTCAAAGTGAGGATGTCAGAAGTATTTGTTCATATTACTCTTCAATATTGACCCACACATCTCCGGGACGTTATTAACAGAAAAACTGCTGTTCAAATTTTTTATCTTTCAAGGCTGACCCCAAAGTTTAAGAACCATGAGTCTGAAGAATAAATTGATGAGTGAGGCGCATACTGAAACTCCGATGAAGGCCACTTCCAAAGTCTCAATAGTGGGTGCTGGACAAGTTGGCATGTCCTGTGCAATTTCCATCTTGCAGCAGGTAAGGCATATCACATTCATTTGTTCTGTGCAGCAGTTTAGGATTTGTTTTACATCTTGTATATGGTAACAATATGTTATGAATTAGTTATCTTCAAGATTTGCAGCCATGAGTTCAAATCCCACCCCAGAAATTGCCAGAGTTTCTATTCAATTAATTAAATAACTCTATACGAAGAACAAAACAGCACGGGAAACAGACCCTTTGACCCAACGAGCCCACGCCGCCACTTCGATGTTCCCACTTCTACCCATGATCCCTATCATCCCCTGTCTATGTTTATAGATCTATGCATTAGAACCAAATTTGAGACAATTCAGGGAGAATTTGTTCTATCAGTCAGCCTAAGAGCACACCTTTGGGATGTGGGAGGAAACCGGAGCATCCGGAGAAAACCAATGCAAGTTCGGGGAGAATGCGCCAACTCCCACAGACACAGGCCCAAATCCATGTATCTGCACAGCACAGCAATAGTCACTGAGCTGTCGTGTTGCCCATCAAATGGTCCAGGTCAAGTGTACACTAATGACGTGAAGTACTAGGCTACACTCAAAATCCAAGAGCAGCCCTCTCTCAACCCATCGCATGTATGCCCCTTGTTAGACAAGGCGGACCGAAGTACTGTAGGATAAAACAAATACATCAATATCATCGACAATTTACACTTCCCAGGGAACTCCCAAGGCTCATGATCCCTATTTTAAATCAGTTTTCTATATCCCTGCATTCTCATTCTATTCATGTGACCATCTAAGTATCTCTTAAATAACTCCACAGTACCTGCTTCCACCACTGTACTTGGCAGCATGTTCCATACTCCCACCACCTCTGTGTGAAAAAACTTCTTCTAGCATCCAAATTATATCTTATCCCCCTCACCCCAAGCCCGTGACCCCTCGTGCTATTTGAGTCCATCCTAGGAAAAAGCTTAACCCTATCAATACCAGTCATAATCTCGTACACCTTTTATTAGATTAAGTCTATGTCTTTCTCAGGAAAACAGCCCCAATTTGCCTAACTTCTCCCGTAACTCAGACCTTCCATACCAGGCAGCATCCTGGTAAACCTCCTCTGCACTCTCTCCAGAATCTCCACGTCCTTCTGGTAGTAAGGCGACCAGAACTGGATGCAGTATTCCAAATGAGGTCTAACCAACGTTTTATACAACTGCAAAATTAAAGGCCAGCTCTTGTACTCTATATCCCTTCTTATAAAGACTAGCATTCCATATGCTTTCTTCACAACCTTCTCCACTTGCTCTGCCATCTTCAGAGACTTGTGCATCTGCACCTCCAGGTTCTTCTGCGTTTCTATACTCTTAATAGGTCTACCCTTTATCATATACCTCCCCCCTACATTCTTTCTCCTGAAATGCATTTATCAGGATTGAATTCAACACAGATAAATGTGTGGTCGTCCATTTTGGCAGGACCAATGGGATGAAGCATATAATATCAAGGGTAGGAGTCCTGGCAGTGTTGAGGAGCAGAAAGATCTTGGGGTCCAAGTCCATAGGTCTCTTAAATCTGCCCCGCAAGTGGAGGATGTGGTCAAGAAGGCATATGGTGTACTGGCCTTCATTAATAGAGGAATTGAGTTTAAGAGTCGGGAGGTAATTTTATAAGGCCCTTGTCAGACCCCACTTGGAGTATTGTGTGCAGTTCTGGTCGCCTTACTATTAGGAAGGATGTGGAAGCTATTGAGAGGGTGCAGAGGAGATTTACAAGGATGTTGCCTGGATTGGGGGGCATGCCTTATGAAGATAGGTTGAGAGAGCTTGGTCTCTTCTCCCTGGAGAGACGAAGGTTGAGAGGTGACCTGAAAGAGGTTTATAAGATGTTGAGAGGAATAGATAGCCTCCGAGAATCCACTCTATTTCCCAGGGCTGAAATGGTCGCTACGATAGGACACAGGTTTAAGGTGCTGGGGGGGCAAGTACAGAGGAGATGTTTTTCACTCAGAGGGTGGTGAGTGAATAGAATTGGTTGCTGTCAGTGGTGATAGAGGCGAACTCGCTGGGGTCTTTTAAGAGACTTCTGGATGAGTACATGGGATTGGGAGTTACAGATATGATCGGCACAACTTATGGGCCTGTTTGTGCTGTAGTGTTCTATGTTCTAATTCTATCTGCCCAAGCTACCAGCCTATATATCCTGCTATAATCGCCTGACAATGCTCGTCACTATCCACAAGTCCAGCCATCTTTGTATCTTCTGCAAACTTGCTGATCACTCCACTTTCTCCCTCTTCCAAGTCATTTACATATATTACAAATAGAAGAGGTCCCAGTACTGAGCCCTGTGGCACACTACTAGTGACTGACCTCCAGCTAGAAAAACACTCTTCCACTATTACTCTGTCTCCTATTACCAAACCAGTTACTTAACCATCTAGCTACCTGTCCTTGTATCCCATTAGGCTTGATCTTCTCGACTAACCTCCCATGAGGGACTTTGTCAAACGCCTTACTGAAATCCATATAGACAAAATCAACAGCTCGCCCTTCGTCGACTGTTTTCATCACCTCCTCAAAAAATTCTACCAGATTCGTAAGGCATGACCTCCCTTTAACAAAGCCATGCTACGTATCCCTAATCAGATCACAATGCTCTAAGTGCCTATACATCCCATCTCTAAGAATCCCCTCCAATTAGAGAATAATTAGGGATAGGATTTATAGCTATTTAGAGAGTAATGAATTGATTGGGGATAGTCAGCATGGTTTTGTGAAGGGTAGGTCGTGCCTTACTAACCTCATTGAGTTTTTTGAAAAAGTGACTAAGGAGGTGGATGGGGGTAAGGCGGTTGATGTGGTATATATGGACTTTAGTAAGGCGTTTGATAAGGTGGCCCATGGAAAACTTCTGCAGAAAATGCAGATATATGGGATAGAGGGTGATTTAGCTAATTGGGTTAGGAATTGGCTAGCAGATAGAAGACAGAGGGTGGTGGTTGATGGGAGATATTCATCTTGGAGTTCGGTGACAAGTGGTGTACCTCAGGGGTCTGTTTTGGGGCCCCTGCTGTTTGTAATTTTTATAAATGATCTGGATGAGGGTATTGAAGGATGGATTAGTAAATTTGCAGATGACACTAAAGTCGGTGGAGTGGTAGATAGTGAAGAGGGGTGTTATAGTTTGCAGAGGGACTTGGACAAGTTGCAGAGCTGGGCCGAGAGGTGGCAAATGGAGTTTAATGTGGAAAAGTGTGAGGTAATGCACTATGGCAGAAATAATAAATGTGTAGAATATAGGGCAAATGGTAGGATTCTTAGTAGTCTAGATGAACAGAGGGATCTTGGTGTGTATGTGCATAGATCCCTGAAAGTAGGCAGTCAGGTCGAGAAGGTTGTTAGGAAGGCATATGGAGTCTTGGCTTTTATTGGTAGAGGGATTGAATTTCGGAGCCGCAACGTCATGTTGCAACTGTACAAAACTCTAGTGCGGCCGCACTTGTTTGGTGGCGTTTAAGAGGTTAGTTGATAGGTATATGGAAGAGAAGGGAATGGTTTAGTTTGGAGGGGCATTGCTTTTTATATTGGTCGGCGCAACATCGAAGGCCGAAGGGCCTGTTCTGTGCTGTAATGTTCTATGTTCTAACAGCTTCCCTACCACTGACGTCAAACTCACCAGCCTATAATTTCCAGGGTTATCCCTACTACCCTTTTTAAACAATGATACAACATTAGCTATTCTCCAGTCCTCTGGGACCTCACCTGTGTCCAAAGAAGAGACAAAGATTTGCGTCAGAGGCCCAGCAATTTCACCTCGTGGCTCCCTAAGCAGCCTGGGATAAATGCCATCAGGCCCCGGAGATTTATCAGTTTTAATGCTACCTAGAAGCTCTAACACTTTTCCTCAATTGGTCTACAGCTCTCTCAGAGACAGGACCGGTCAACAGGCCCCTCTCCTCTGTGAATACTGATGCAAAGTATTCATTCAGGATCTCCCCCATTCCCTTGGGCTCTAAGCACAGTTCCCCTCCTCTGTCCCTAAGAGGTCCAATTTTTCCTCTAACCACCCTTTTATTCCTAATATAGAAGTAAAAAACCTTTGGATTAAGAAAAATCCAATCAGCCAAAATCATTTCACACCCCCTTTTTGCCTTTCTAACTCCTCGTTTGAGCTCCCTCCTACTCTCTCTATATTCCTCCAACACTCTCTCCATTCCCAGCTGCTTTGACCTAATATACACCTCTCTTTTATTCCTAACCAAGTCCTCAATATCTCTTGTAATCCACGGCTCTCTAATCCTACCTTTCTTGCAACATTTTCAGTATTCCCTTGAAAGAATCCCACATGCCTAGCCTGGACATGCCCTCAAACAATCGTTCCCAATCAGTTTCCATAAGTTTCTGCCTAATCCAATTAGCCTTCCACCAATTCAGCACCCTCCCCCTAGGGCAACAAGCATCCTTTTTCATCTGTATCCTAAAGTAGACGGAATTGTGGTCACTGTTAGCCACATGTTCCCCTACTACAACATCAATCAACTGCCCTGGCTCGTTACTCTGTAATTGAAAAAAATTGGTTCTTAGTAATGGTGATAATAGATGGCATTTTTTAAAAATCCTCATGTTCATGAAGGCCCCTTTTAGGGATGGAAATCCTTATCCAGCCTAGCTTCTTTGTGAGGATGACCTTTGGCTCACTCACTCACTTCTCCATTAACAATAAATGTAATCCAGCTTTGAATAAAATTAATGATCCAGACTTCTGATTCATAGCAATGTGGTTGATTCTGAAATGCTCTCTGAAGTAATCTTTGAAGACAGTCATTTGTTCACCTCCACCTTCTCATCTGTCTACTTTAGGATACAGATGGAAAAGGATGCTTGTTGCCCTAGGGGAAGGGTGCTGAATTGGCAGCAAAGTGGCACAATAGTTAGCACTGCTGCCTCACAGCGCCAGGGACACAGGTTCCATTCCAGCCTTGGGTTAATGTCTGTGTGGAGTTTGCATGTTCTTCCCATGTCTGCGATGGTTTCCTCCAGGTGCTACAGTTTCCTCCCAAATTCAAAGATGTGCACGTTAGATGGATTGGCCAAGCTAAATTGCCCTTTCGTGTCCCAAGATGAGTGGATCAGGGGGATTAGTGGATAAATAGTAGGGGTTACGGGAAGAGGACAGGGGGTTGGCCTGGGTAAAATGCTTTGTCAAAGAGTCAGTGCAAACTCAATGGGCAGAATGGCCGCCTCCTGCTCTGTAGGAATTCAGTGATTCTGTGAAAGACTTGTCATTCTATAGCACCTTTCTCCATTCTAGGACATCCCAAATGCTTCACTGTCAATTAGTTACTTTTGAAGTCACGTTATTGTTGCCCTGTCAGAAAATATGGCATTCAGTTTACACACAGAAAGATCCCAGAGAGCAACGAGACAATGAATGAATGATCTGTTTTAAATTCTAATTCACTGCTGGCAAGATCAGCATTCATTGCATTGATCATACAACAACAAGTTTCGATTTATATAGCACCTTTAATGTAATGACATATCCCAAGGTGCTTCACAGAAGCATTAAGAAACAAAGTACGACACGAGTTACAAAAAGACTATTGGGTCAGATGAGAGAGAGAGGGGAGAACTCACAGAGGAATTTGAAAACTGGGATGAGAATTTTAATATTTAAATTTGCTTGACAGCTGATTGACCCAGTCAATCAATCAGTGCTGTTCTGAAAGGAACAAAACCTTCTCTGCATCATCTTAAAGTTGATAGGGAGTTCGCACAACTGTGTGCAGCACCAATTCTGCCAGTGAGATTTAGCAAGGGCTGTGATTTGTCCAGTGACTCTATTGATGAAAAGCTCCTAAATCCATAACTGATAATGTTTGTATCTTGAAATGTATGGAACTGAGTGAGAACATAGAGTTCAACTTTCTCTGTGCCTTCATAGGAAATCCCTAAATGATCCTTGAAGACAGACACTTAGATACTCCTGCTTGGCAATCAATCTTATAGACAACTTAAAGTCACAGACAGGGTGGTGAAGAAGGTGTTTGGCACAATTGCCTCTAGCAGTCAGAGCATTAAGTACAGGAATTGGGATGTTATCTTACAACACATTGGTAAGGCCACAATTGGGGCACTGCACACAATTCTCTTTGCCCTGCTATAGAAAGGATGTTATTAAACTGGAAAGGGTGCAAAAAAGATTGACAAGAATGTCACCAAGACTGGAAGGTTTGAATCCTAAAGAGAGGATGGATAGGCTAGGACTTTTTTTCCCTGGAGTGTTGAAGGATGAGGGTGGTTAATAAAATAATGAGGGGCATAGATAAAGTGGATAGCCATGGTCTTTTCCCCAGGGTGGGGTGTCCAAAACTAGAAGGCAGAGGTTCAAGGTGAAAGAGAAAAGATTAAGGATTGAAGGGGTATCACAGAGAGAGATGGTATATAGACTGACCTGCCAGGGGAGATGGTTCAATTACAACATTTAAACATGGATGGGAAAGGTTTAGAGGGATATGGGCCAAATGTAGCAGATGGGACCAGCTGAGTTTAGGAAACCTGGTCAGCACGATTGAGTCAGGCCAAAGAGCCTGTTTCCGTGGTATTTGACTCTATGCTATGGCCGAAGGAAAACATAAATACTGGACCAACTGGAATGATACCACAACAACATAGCATGAACAAAATGGACTAAATGGCCTCCTTCTGTGCTTTACTGACTTTATAAATTTTTTTGATATATTGGTAGGATGTTGCATATTTCTCAAAAACCAACCAAAAACCTATATTTTCCAAATATATGATGTATTTCACATTTATTTCTTCCTGTAGCATATTACCGATGAAATGGCTCTGGTCGATAGACTGGGTGAAAAACTGAAGGGAGAGGCAATGGATTTGTTACAAGGAAGCCTGTTTCTAAAGTCCAAAATTGCAGCAGACACAGGTCAGTGGTGGGCCATGAGGTTTTTTTAATGGTGTTGAATTATTGGATGGAAATTTCATAGAATCATACAGTGCAGAAGAGGCCCTTCTGCCCATTGAGTCCATGCAGACACATTAGGAGCCCCTGAACTTCCATCTAATCTCATCTGCCAGCACTTGGTCTATAGCTTTGAATGTCATGATGTGCCAAATGCTTTTTAAAGGATATGAGGCAATCCACCCCTACTGCCTCCCACACAGCGCAATTAATTTTATACTCCTCAAAGCATGCCTTTATTCACAAATTGCTCATCTAACATAGCCACCAATATTTTAAAAACCTCCTATTAGCATAAATTTCCTTCCAATTTTTTTTGGTCATAAATTCTTCTATTCACATTTGTAATAGAAATGATCCTATGCAAACTTGTTATCTCTATGACGGTGACCATGGTGTACTATACCTTTGCATCCTTTGTGATTTTTCCGTTACCTTTCACACAATTGACTTCTTCGTTCTATTTCAATGCTGCTTCTCTAGTTAGCTGACGAGAGCTATCTTTACCTCGTTTGCTCATACTTAGTCATAGTCAGAAAATCTCTTAACAATGACCTCTCTTCCTGTCCTCTGCAGCAATTTCTCTTGAGTACCTAAGGATTCATTTTTGGCTCGCTCCAGTGTTTTACTGAAAATTGCCCCTTAGAGATATGATTCAAAGGAGCCACACACAGGTCTTCCTCATTGCCATTCCCATCAGCCCCACCACCGCCTCTGTGCAGGCAGACCTCTCGTCTGACATCCAGTTTTTGATGCTTCAAGATTTTCTTCAAATAAACATTTGCTAGATTGAAGCCATTGTCTTCAGAACCACACCACAAACTTCATTCTCTTGCACTGATTCCAGCCCCTGCATGGCTAATGGCTCAAGATGAACCAGGCTGGTTTCAGCTGATTAAACCCTGTGCTGAATATCCAGCAATAAATCTTCTTTGTGCTCCACAAAACCACAGGCCCGTCACTGCCACTGCCTCAGTCCATCTGCTGTTAAAATTTTCACCCATGCTTTTGTGACCACTAACTTCCACCTTCCCCCCACCGACCCAACTATTCCAATACATTCCTGGCCAGCCTCCCATCTTGCACTCTCCAAAAACTTGAGCTCATCCAAGCATGGTATCGTAATACACACTCCCACGTTCACACTTGGCCTCTGTCTTCATTGCAAATGGCTAATATACTAGTGATGAGCCTCTAGTGTCCAGTGTGGTGTTTCTTTGGGATGTGTGGTAAGATTTCTGTTTTGCTTTATATTGAAAGGCCTCATGTATCAGAAGCAATTCATATGGATGTGATATAAAACAGGATTAATACTGGTCTCTCTGTACTAGTGATAAATGAAACAAAATTTCTGTTTCATGGCAAATCTGAGTGTTTAGTTTCACACCATGCAGTTAGACTAAAACTACAATTAGCAAAATCTATTACTTTGGAAAAACACTTAATTAAATTCATTTAAATTAAAGACTATATTTTCACTTTTTTTTCTTGATGCCCATTCCAAAACAAGTTCTCAAGAAATTAACTTGTTGTCTTGGCCCAACCTTCCTGACTTAAAGTAATGTCTGAACAAAACTATATATCATGTAACATATTTGTGGGCAACTTGTGATGGGCACATCCCAGAAATGAATATTTAAAACATTACATGCCACAGTAAGATTCCCCCAATATTCATTCAACATTGTAGATTTTAAGCTTATGCTTTCATTGCCCATGTCTTTTGGGATTAGTCTCATTGTTCTTCTCTGCAATGTCTCCAGTGTTTCCATGTTTTTAACAAGAAGGCAACTTAGTATTGGAGAGCTATGATGCACCCTCTGGAGATTGGTCTGATGTATATAGTTAAGCAATCTATTTACTTCCTTGATTGCCTTGAGGTATAGTGCAAGCATTGAAGGTGATGAAACATCCATCATTCCCAAACCTTTTTCCAAGGCTCCCTTTGCCCATACTTAGCAGTTGGTATGGTGACAAGTCACCTGGGAGATTATTTTTCCTTGATTCATGCATTCATCCCATGGCCTCAAACATTGCTAAGCAACCTGTGATATTTTTAGATACTGTAGATCTGTTTTTTTGCTGTGAAGACTATTTTCACTTGCGGTTGAGCAGGCTTATGTATCATGTGGTTGTCTATAATATATATAATTACAGAATGGTAATTAAATTGTTTCTGGATGAATCTGTGCTATCATTGATTGCTGTGGATTTTTCTGTTATAACACTTATGGTTGAGCATTCAAAGATAATCTTTCTCCTGAATAATTAGCAGTGACACGCACTGGGAAAATAAAAAAATTACAAGAAGATTAGTCAAACATGATCTGTCCTTCATGAACCCATGCTGTGTCTTCCTAATGGGACAATTTTATATCCAGATGTCTCACTATTTTTTCCTTGATAGATTCAAGCATTTTCCGTACTACAGAAGTTAAGCTAATGGGCCTTAGTTACTTATCTGCCTTTTGTCTACCCTCTTTTTTTTTTAAACTATGGCATTACTGAGGTTACTTGGAATGGTAAGTCTGATAATGAAGGGCTGGAGAATCTTTGTGGAGGAAAGAGTTAAGCTTGCGAGGGCACTGAATGTAGAAAAGAGAAAACATAATGTATTCAGATGGTCGTTAAAATCACCAAGGATGAGAAGTTACTCTTTGTAGAGGTTAAAGGAGGAAAGCAGTGATGATGTATTAACTTGAAATTTTTAAATTATTTGGCTGGGTGCTGGAGAATGAGGAATTTAAATGAAAGATGGAATAAGGTTGGCTCAAAGGAGTAGAATGTACCAGAGGAATTGCTTTATGGTGATCAGGAGCCAGAAACAAGACCTGTGTTTTTTGGGTCACACTTGTATTTTCCAATAATTTTTATATCTTTAATTTGTGCTTCATCAAGTTCCTTAGAATGAAGTTCAGGTTTTAGTGACAATTCTCCTGCATTTTTTAAGGTTAAAAAGTCTATCAGTTTCTGAGAAACAGGTGTAATTTAGCTTTTTATATTGCTCTACTGATGCCTCATTATTGATTCATTTCATTTATATAAATTATCAAACCAAGTCCATTAGCACAAGTGTGGCAACCATTCAATTGCTCTCTGAAAGACGTTGCGAAAATCCATTAATAGGCTCTTGCTGACGGGTGCAGCAGCACGTATATAGTGATATCTTCTAATTGGCATTATTGATAAAAGGGGGATGTCAGAAAGGTCACATTATCAGTCATTTGCAGCACACTTCATCATTCAACAGCTAAAGTGATTGGGCTTCCCTGTATGTGATGCAGAAGACCAAAACCCACAGAACAGCTAAGTCAGCAGAGAGTGAGTTCATGGGCATGGCTCAGCTACTTAGTGTTTTTGCTAGCTGAGGATGGCACTGATCAACCCTAATTTAAGTAAGCATAAATGTGCCACTAAAGAGAGAGAGGTTGGTTAGCTCAGTTGGCTGGATGGTTGGTTTGTGGTGCAGCAGGACACTCAACAGAATGGATTCAGTTCCCGTTCTGGGTCAGATTACCTGTGCCTTCTCAACCTTGCCCCTCGCTTGAGGTGTGGCGATCCTCAAGTTGAATCACCGCCAGACAGTTCTCCCTCAAAAAAGGGGAATGCAACCTCTGGGACTTTGGCAACTTCCATCATCAAAGGTATTTGGTATCTTGAATGTCACCAAATTTAGTTTTGTTTTTTGAATGAACATTATTTTCTCATGTACATTTTAAAAAAAACTGACATAAGTTGATTTTGTAAATTAATAAACTGCTTTTACAACAGGCACCATGTATTATGGTCAGATCTGATTTATCCCAATACTTTGAGAATGTCCACTTTGGCTACAGATTCCACTGCATTGGGAATATGGAAGTGCTTGAAACCTCAAGTATTTTTTTTCCAATATTAAGAAATGATACCTTGTACTATTTTGTTTCTCCAGCCAGCCACAAACCCAATGAAAACTTTCCAGATTTGCTTGATCTGAATACAGGAAGGTGTTTCTTTTTGGGCAATTAGATACCTATTAATACATAGCCTCAGGTATCCAAACCGCTTCACAGGCCACTGAAGTAATTTTGAACTGTAGTCACTGTTGCAACATAGAAAATGCAGCAGTCAATTTGTGTGCAGCAAGGTCCCATAAGCAGATAATCTCTCAGTGATGTCGATTGAGAAATGTGGCCAGAGTGCCAGCAAAACTTCACTGCAGTTCATCAAAATAGAGCTATGAATCTTTTACATCTGTCTAAGGGAGTAGGCAAGGAATGCCTCACCTGAAAGATAGTGCAGGCTGCTCCCAACAGTGGATTGGAATTCTAGCTTCAATTTTGCACTCGGAATTCTGAGTGAAAATCCAGAAACTTATGAAGCAGAGGAGTGAGTGTGCCTTATTGTTATGTACATCAAATTCTTAAAAGGCCGGTCTGCCTTGTGGCTGGACTGAGCAAGTCTGTCAATATTCACTTTGGGGTTGCCTGAGGTCCATGTGTGGAAAATTAGAAGTACCAGAATCACATTAGACCTGTTTAATATAATTAATTTGTTGAATGAATTGTTGATGGCTAGTTGTGATATCCAACTATATCATGTGCTTTGCCTTCCATCGACTTTAAACATTTACAAATGTGGACTGATTTCATTATTGACAGGGACATAATTTTTAAACAATTCTTTTAATTCTGAAGCTAATAAAGCAAGCAATGCGAAAAGTATGTAGAAAATCCTCCCATTGTTCAATGTAACATGAAGTGTTTACAATGTTATGCCTGACAGTTTGTGTTCTGCACAGTTGCCGAATAATCAAAATGGAAAATACAATATTGTGAACGTAGTTCTGTTCCCTTTTCTGTATTTTGTAAGTCCAGGACCATAGAACAACGTGGGTAACTTGCATTTCACAAAACAAGTTGGTGAACTAGCAGGATAGAAAACTGTGCAGGTTTGAAGTTCCATTCTGATGAGTAACTTTCCAAATCACGTTGCCACATGTTCATGTTATTTAGAATTGAATAATAGGGTTAAGGAGCTGGGATAGTATAAGTCTGACATGCAATACCTGTGTCTCTTTTTTTTAACTGATTAATTGTCTCTTACAATGACCATCCTGCAGACTTTCTAGTTACTGAAGATTCAAAGGTGTGTGTCATTTGTTGTGGTGTGCGGCAGGCAGTGGGAGAAGTGAAAAGAAGACAGTTGCAGAAGAACATAGCTACCTTTAAGGAGATCATCCCTCAATTGGCCAAGCACAGTCCAAATGCTGTTTTACTCATTGTAACTATTCCAGGTAAAGTTTACTTTGATTAACTTTAAACAACCAGTTATAATATCCTTACTTTTATTATAAAAACAGAAATTATTGGATGAACTCAATAGCATCTAAGCAACATCTGTGGAGAGAGAAACAGTAACGTTTTGAGTCCATATAACTCCTTTTCAAAGTTTATACATTCCAGGCTGATGAAACCTTTCCAAAAATTTAATAAATTTTGGAAAATTAACACCAATGCATCCAATACTTGATTGGACACCTCTTAAGACCCTAAGATGAAGTCCACAGGATCTGAAGATTTATCAGCCCACAGCTCCATCAGTTTGCTCAGTACTCCTTTGCCAAGTTCCTCTCTTTCCTCCAACTCCCTAATTACATCTATTACTCAAATGTTTCTTTTATCCTCTGTAGTGAAATTTTCTGTTCATTTCATCTACCATTCCCTTATAATCTGCTGCTAATTCCTATTCTCATTCTCTAGAGGACTAACACTTTAGTTACTCTTCTCCTGTTTAAATAACTGCATCGAGTCTTGCTTTCTGCATTTACATGTTTTTCCTGAAATGTGATACTTTCCTTAACTATTTTAGTTAACCATGGCTGACGGCTTTTGCCTTTAAAATTTTCTTTTCAGCAGGAATATACTTATTCTGAGTATTCTGAAATATCCCCTTAAATATCTGCTACTACTCTATTGATCTATCCCTTAGCCTGGTAAAATTCAATCATATTGTGGTCACAGCCACCTAGGGGTGTCTTGACTTTGAGGTCATTAACTTATCCTGTCACATTGTGTAAAACTGAGTCTAAAATAACCTATTTTCTGACTGGTTCCAGAGAGCACTGCTCAATGAAGTTTTGTGAAAAGCATTCTAAATATTCCACTTTCAGTCCTTTACTGTCAACCTGATTTTTTTTTTTTTCCCCAGTTTTCACAAGCTCCCAGTATTTCTTCCTGTATATTCTGTCCTTCTGGGAACCATTTCCCTCTAATCTCATCCTATTCAATTATTTATCAAAATGTCCCTTAAGTTTGTCCTTTGAATTTTGTTGTTTGTAGGCTCCCTTCTTCCTTCCCCAATTTAGGCACATCTGTGAACCTGAAAGGTTAGTTGATGAGATCTAAATGACAAAGGAATGATAAGCTTTTTCTAAAATAGTGTTATATAACATTCATCGCACCAAACTCCTAATTTTCAAGTTAGTAATATGGCACCTTGGGTACCCTTGAGTTTAATCCGAATGCCTCTTTATAGTCTTCGATTTAAATCTACATTCATGCAGTCTGCAATTAACGTAAAATCCTCATATTCACTAATTATGATCATGTATTTGAGTAATTGAATTTTAGGTTTAAAGAGCGTGCATCTTAGATAATAGTAAATGATTGGACAATCAACCAGAAAATTAAGTCCTTTTCACATGTTAATTTCTGTTTGTAACTCATTTACAATTACAGGAGAATTTTATTTTTCTCCACTTTGTTTGCTTTTCAGTGGATACAATGACCTATGTTGCCTGGAAACTGAGTGGATTCCCAAAGCACCGTGTGATTGGCATAGGTACTGATTTGGATACTGCTAGGTTTCGTTTCTTACTTGGCGCAAAGCTGAAAATCAATCCAATCAGCGTTCATGCATACATCATCGGCGAACAAGGCGATGAAAGTGGTAGGTAATCATCTGCCAATTTTATACAATATTCATAATGGCATTGCCGATATAGAGATTGGTTTAGCTCAGTTGGCTAGACAGCTAGCTAGTGACAGAACATACACCAACAGCACGCGTTCAATTACTGTACTGGTTGAGGTTATTTATGAAGGCCCTGCCTTGTCACATGTGCCCCTCACCTGAGCTGTCATGATTCTCCGGTTGGATCATCATCAGTCATCAGTTGAGGGGGAGAGCAGCCTATGATTATCTGGGCCTGTGGTGGCTTTACCATACCTGTGGCTATTCCTATGAAGTGCACAAACTTTATGACTTTCTTCTAAATGATCAATGGAGATTGCACTTTTTCTTCATTTAGGTGGCTGTTTCTCACAATACTGAATTGTATTGCTCAAGCTTTTGACACTTAACAGAAGAATGCCGTGTTGTATCCCAAGTCCATCACTTCAAATCTCCTCCCTCTCATCAGTGAAGTTCTTCAATTTTCAGAAACTTAATGTGATCAGAGTATCTACCATAGGTAGAGAAACGTAGAATCTAAACTATCTAATGCTTTAAAGAGGATACACGTTTCTCAATGGTGTAAAATTAGAGGAATTATTGCCAATTTATTTATTGAATGAATAATAAATTATAAATACTGTTCTCTGCCAATGCAAGTTGCCCTCAAAGGTGGCTGCTGATACAGTAGTCTGGTTTTCTATGCATGCACAATGAGATTAAGAAATGCTTAGAATGTAAACCCACACTTTGGTGGTGAGGAATGTTTGCAATTGATCCAGTGGTGAGAATGAATGTTTATATGTTAGGATCATTGTGCAGGGGATTTATTATATATTGGATATGAACTATCATTGGAATATGATTAGGTTTTAATTCATTTGTGTCAGGGCTATAAGCACTTTTGAGACTGTAATGATAAAGGCACTTGCATATGATCCTCAAGTACCAAAGACTTACAGCCTCCCATTTCTTCCACCTGACTTAGAGTAGAATCATACACTCCCCATAGTGCAGGAGAGGCCATTTAGCCATCGAGTCTGCACTGACTCTCTGTCAGAGTATTTTGCCTCTGTTCTCTCCCCCACCCAATCCATGTAATCCCTCATATTTCCCATAGTTAATTCATTTAACCTACATATCTTGGGACACTAAGGGACAATTTAATATGGCCAATTCATCTAACCTGTATATCTTTGGACTGTTGGGAGGAAATGCACACGGACTCAGGAACAACAGACAACAACCTGAGGCAGGAATTGAATCTGGGTCCCTGGCATTGAGGCAGCAGTGCTAATCACTGTCACTGTGCTGCTCCTTAGTAGCATTAAGTATGGACAGATTTCTAACTAGGAAATGGGTGAGGGGATTATGAACCATTTGTGAGAGTTTATGTAAGAGAATAAATGGGTCTGGGATGTGCACTTGTTTTTCTCTGTATTGGTATGACACAAAGGCATTGATTTATATCACTCCAAACGATGTCACGAATGAAGTAAGATAACTGCACACGCACCACTTTGGCAGTTAATACAACCAATTATAAAACTCCTTCAAATCAGTGAAGTTCATCAATTTTCAGAAACTTGATATGATTAGAGAGTATCTATCACTGGTAGAGAAATATAGAATCTAAACTATCTAATGCTTTAAAGAGGATATACATTTTTCGATGGTGTAAGGTTGATGCGAGAGAAATTAAGATAGGAAAAAATCCTAAACGTAACAGCTATTGGTACAATCATTACTGATATTCACTTTTAAAATCAAATTAGAGAAATGATTGCCAATTTACTGTTCCAAATTAATGCCGTTGCTGAAAGTGAAATATGCTGAGAATTCATGAAGACCATTGTTTCAATGATTTTAGATAGTGGATCGCAGCAATAATACTTACGGAAGGAAAAAAATCAGCAACGTGTTGAAAGGATCATCTTCGCTTATGGATGGAATAGTCTATTCAATTCATCCATCACAGTAAGAATTATCTCTGCAAGAACATGGCCATGGTCATAAAAATATTTAAAATAACATTAGAATGAACTTCTAGGTTATTCCAGTGATTTTAATGGGTTATATTTTCTACTAATAAATTGACACTGGATTCCATAAACCAAAGAGCTTTTTAAAATTCTCCACTAAAGTCAATATACCAGATCAAAAAGTGATCATTAGCAGAAAAATTTGATGAATTCTTAATCTACTTAAGTCTGAAAGTGGTTGTGCTTTCAATATCAGGCTTCCTCACCTTTGTATTACTAGGCACAGGTAAGATGACATTTCATGTAGGAGAGGTCAATTGGGAACAGCCCTATGTTGAATTTAACCTATGGGGTCAAATGAATACTATAATCTATAAATCAATGGTTAGACCTCAGCTGGACTATTGTGGACAGTTCTGCTTCAGGAAAGAGGTATAGTCCTTAGAAAGTTAACGGATGAGGTTCACCAGGTTATTACCAGATACAAGGGACTTGAATTATGAGAAAATATTGGAAAAGTTAGGACCATTCTCCTCAGAGGTTAAGAAATGATCTGATACTGCTTTTCAACATTTTGACAAGAGCTGATTTTAAAAGAAAAACTATTCCTTATGGCTAATATGCAATAACCAGAGGTCTAAGATTTAAAATCATTGGTGAAAGATCTGGTGGAGAGTTGAAGAAAGTTCTTTTCACTCAGCATTGCCAAGATGTGAAATGTTCTGCCCAAAAAGGTGATGGATGAAAGACACTCTTGAGGATGAGGAACACATGCAATTATGGAAAAAACTAGAGCTGCGGAATTAAACATCTCTGCTCTTTCAAAGGATCAGCCCAGGCAAGATGGGCCAATTGGCCTTTCTCTGAACTGCAAGTTTTTCTGTTCCATGATAATTGTTTAATAGTACATTCAATAGATGACCAAGATGAATTTGCTTTCCATATGCTGCTAATGTTTTATTCCTTTCACTTCACTTAACTTCAAGAGCAACTTTTAAGACAAGCATTTTTTATTGAAGAACACCATAGCAACAAAGGTCTTCATGGGTATCACTCGCATCACCTTGGTAGAAATGTTTGAATGCAAGATGGCCTTTCTTGAATGTTTGTTTATTTCTTGGCAGAATGTGATGACCAATCTTTCTTGATTGTTCAGGATGCTATTTGCCTCTCCATCAGTAGGATGGCCCCACTTGATTTAATCTTCTGGGTTTTGTGCTTCACGAAGCACAAAACATGTTCTTCTAACTAATGCCGTGTTTCTCTTTGCTTTATTGCAGTGCCTGTTTGGAGTAGTGCAAATGTGGCTGGTGTCAACCTGGAGAAATTAGATGAAAAACTAGCAAACGAGCAAGGACAGCAAATTCATAGGAAGATTATAGAGAGGTAAACGTTGCTTCTTGTAGCTGCTTATACTTGCAGTGATATATCTGTATGTTTGTTCCATTTGTGAACAGTGAGAACATTCTTGTTTGTTTTTAATTATCTTAAGTTAGCTTACATTAATGCTGTAATGAAGTTACTGTGAAAATCCCTTAGTTGATACACACCTGTTTGGGTACACTAGGAGAATTTTAGCATTGCTAACGCATCTAATCAGCACACCTTTTCAGATTGTGGGAGGAAACTGGGGCACCCAGAGGATTGGTATTGCAGGATATTCCACCTTTTGAAGACACATTTCCAGCATTGGACGTTCCTTAGTCAGCCTGGTTTGCTTCAAAGTGCCCATCCCAAGTCAAGCGAATGGTACCAATTCTGAAACATAAATAGTATCTCGGGATACCTGACCTCACCAGGATTTTGAGACGTCATTGAGCACGAAGTTCTACCGTACAATTTCTCTGCAGTTTTACTTCTGGCTTGCGACTCACTGCATAGAAGCTATGCTCTTGGAATTAAGCAACAAGGTGCAAAGATTCACGTTTGCAGGGAATAGCACAGAGTAAATCCATATAAATGGGCAGCAAAATGCCTCCAAGGATTCATACAGAATCAGGAACCATAAAACAAAATCTAATTTAGGCATTAAGGGAAATCACGAGGATAGTGTGGGAAGGTGGAATTGAGATAGTAGATCAGCCATGATCTTATTGAATAACAGAGCAAGCTAGAAGGGCCATGTGGTTTAGAACTGCTCTGGTTTCCTGTGTTAACCATTTTTGGAAATGGTTTATCTGTGAATTGAATTTTCAGATACTTATAAATTACCAACCCTTTAATATCCATATTGTGGTTTGTAAATGGTTCCTTTTTATGTAAAAGGAGATGCCTGTTGGCATCTAAAGCTAACTTAGTCAAAGCACTGTACTGTACCACTAACTAAAGTACAGTGGTGTGATGTGGAACCACATTTCACAGTGAAATAACTAATTTTTTTTTAACTTTAGCACCCATGATGTTATAAAGCTGAAAGGATACACTTCTTGGGCCATTGGTTTAAGCGTGGCCAGTATTGTCAAGGCAATTTTGAAAAACATCAGATCCATCCACCTGGTGTCTGTTAATGCAAAGGTAGGTTCTAAGCAGCTACCATTGCATTATTTCTTAAATATTGGTGCAAATGTCACGCTATGAGTGGTAATGAAGCTGTAAATTTTGCAAGTGCTGTTTTCTCCAAGTATGAAAGATTTGCATGTACCTGACATTGGATGTGTTATGTATTGATAGTGCATTAGTATCTTTAGTTCATGGCCATAAATGGAATATACTCACCACAGAACCCTACAGTGCAGAAAGGGGCCCTTTGGCCCATCAAGTCTGCACCAAACACAATCCCACCCAGGCCCTACCCCCATATCCCTACATATTATACCTTCTAATCTATGCATCCCTAGACACTAAGGAGCAATTTCTTAGCACAGCAATCAAGCTAACCCGCACATCTTTGGACTCACAAGCAACATAGTGCCAAATTGCAAATTTGTAATTGACATGATTAATTACAACCAATATTGCAATGACCACGGGACTGATCCAGTTCTTGCCACGTGTTGTTCTCCCTTCTAATTTATCTAGTTGGGTACCATGATATTGGTTACAGTGCTTTTGTAATTATAATGATAGAACAGTTTGTAGAATTCAAACATAGCTTTTTTTAAAAACAGACCATGGGGCTAAATTCATTAAAAAATGTAACCTAAAAAAAAAATATGCTGGATCTCCAGTTATGATAATGAGGTTGCGAGCCTTCATGTCCTGCAGGTTTTCAACTTCAACAACCATTGGCTGGGTTTCCCTGAATCTTTGGGAACTCAGCAGCTTCCTGAAGACAAAGATGGACCTGGAAAGCAAACTGGATGCATCCCCTTATCCCCTGGATGCAGGTGCCTACCTTAAGAACCTCACATTGGGTACCCCTCCATTTGAGCCTTCCCCTAGAGACCTTTGACTTCTCCAACCCCTTCGCAGGTTATGTGGGATTGAAATAAGATAAACAGCTCAAACAAGCCATGCAACTATCTACTCTATTGTTACATGAGCCTCCACTACCGACTGTCCGTCCCCCCCCCCCCCCCAACATGTTTCTTCTTCTAAATCATCGCAACCTATAGTTCCCTTCTCTCTTTTTCTTTCTCTTAAATCCATCTAATAGTGTATGTGGTAGTGAGCTTCCCATTCTCATCACTGAATAGTGATACTCACTCACTCAGTCCCCTTTCAGCTTTGGTAATTTCCTGCATGACCAGGCTTAGGTCCGTTACCATGGCTTGTCAATTTGGAAATCTCATAGCAGGTTTGAGGGAGGTCTTGTGCAGTGATAGCATCCCTAATTCTGGGCAAGATGCTCTGGGTTCAATTTATACTTCAAGACATGGAAAGTGGCCAAACAGGATGATGATCAGCATGCCTATCCTCCCAATAGGGCTGATGGCGGAAAGAGCAGTAATGTTTCCCACTCAAACCCCAGTGCAAAAGGAAATGGTAAACCGCTGCAGTGCTTTGCCAAGCAAAATCATGGCCAGTCCAATGGTAGTCTATGGTCACCAATGGGATACCTAAAAAAAAAGGAGGGGAATAGAATGTTTGAGACGAATGAGTATACTGATCCCTGCCACCCCTCCCCCCTGTCCATAATGCACAGAGATTGATAAGTTGTTCTATCAGTTTGAAATAATGCATTGACAGTTACACAGCAGGGTGGTATATGCAATTACTAACAAAATTCAGATCAACAAGATATAAAATGGAGTTGTTCTTCTCTGAAATTTAGACATTTAGTCAAAGTTTTTAAGGTGAACAAAGAGTGTTGCGTGATGAGACAGACCTGGGAGGTACAGGGGGAGGTGGTCTGATACTGTGCAACAGCATCATTGTATGTTTGCTGAAAGTTGGCTTCCCTTTATCAGCCGATGAACTCGCCCACCTTCTAAAATGTAAAAGCAACATTTCCTGTTGGAACGATGATGTATTTTCTTTCTCTCCTTTGCATATTTAATGGCTTGCCACATAAAATGTATATTTTACTTGTATAAAAAAAACTGAAGATACCACTGTAAAGTAACACATGTAACATTTGTTCTAATATCCCAGGATGAGCACAATATCACAAGTGATGTGTTCCTAAGTCTCCCTTGTGTCTTGGGAATAACAGGAGTTTGTGGAATCTTAAAACAGCCTCTCAAGGAGAAAGAGGAAAGAAAATTGAAAAGTAATGTGGAAAATCTCTTGAAGGTCCAGCAAGAAACTTTACTATGAACAAAACGCAAAGTATCAGCCTCTTTAGATAACTGGTTATCAGTGTATCATTGTTATAACACTGATGATTGCCTTATTATATACTGTATATTCATTGTGAATATTAGTCTCATTGTTGCAGTGTGAAGGTTGCATAGAAATTAGATGCAAATGTATTTTAGATATTACCTACTAGGGTTAAAAGAAACCTAGTAATATGCAGTAAAAGAAACCAAATCACAAGCATGTTAATGAGTGTTCCAATTTACAATCCATGTCAGAGCAGAGAATATTAGTCTTTGAAGAATAGTTAACTGACAAGGGTATCCCAAACATAGCAAGATGTATTTGCTTAATTTCAAAGCCCTTTGCCGTTCCTTCCAGATTGACGAGAACTCCAACTATATGAACACTGAATTTCAGCATAATAAAATGGAATAACTCCTCAGAATATACAAGTGTACCACACTTTAAAAGCAATAAACATTATCAATGCATAAAATACAGTGGAGTAGGGCTGCTTCCACTTCAGCATTTTTGTCTGCAGTCTAAATCTTAAAAATTAAAGGATACTTAGTAATAGAGATCTGTGCATGGAATGTTAACTTTCCCAGTTGTTTAAATGCCTGTATGAATTTCAACCTTGTTAGTGAAATTCAAGATGTGATCACACAGACACGTCCATAAAATGTTCAATTTATTATGAATGGGTTGTACTATTTTTCTTCATGAAAGTGATTACATTAATTTTATTCATTTCGGAGAACAGCATGATTTAATTCTGCCACCCCTGCATTGAGGTCCAGTTGATGAAAAGGTACTTCCATCACAGTTCATGTGGGGAGCTCTCAAGTTAATTGCTGAATATTATAGCAGGAATTCAGCTAATTCTTTGTAAATGGCATACTTTCAGGCAGTAACTAAATCAGCTGGTTTCAGATGCAGCAATGACGTTACCCTGTTGGTAAGCAAGCAACTGTTACAAGGGTTTCTACTAAATGATCATCAATTATAGGAATGTTACAATTAAGTAAAGAATTGCAATACATTGCTGGTTCATCACCATTATAATAAAGAGGTTAATATTTTAGGTGTTAATTCTTCCAGCATTTTCAGTTTATTTGGAGGTTCCCACCTTGGCAGTACCTTACACAACAACCACTCCCCACCTGTTCCCCTCCCCCTTCCAGTTTGCATTATTATCCATGTTTCCATCCTAACTTGCTACAGACAGCAAATGCATTATTGCACTTCATCAGCAACAGGACTTTAGACCAAACAAGGCATCAAGGAACAATGGTTCAAATTTCTGTGGCTACTTGGTTGCTTGGACATACTCTATAGGAAAATCAAGCAGTGAAGGAATACACCATTATAAAGGAAGCATATGCTCTTTTAATTACTGGAAAAGAAAAAGTTGGTGGTTTCAATGGCTGGTATATGCTTCTCTTTGCTTGATTTTTCTGTAATTACTGCTCCAAGTTTATATTAATTCCAAGTATAGAATAATCTGCTCTAGTGTTTCATTGTAAAGTGCTCTCAAAAATTACTTCTTACTTTACGAATTAGAAGTTTAGACAAAATTGTTCATAGTTTTTATTCTGATTTGTTTTCATATTTCCTACCTACCTTTATACTTTCAGCATTTAAAATAGACCAAACTACTGTATAAAAGTGAAACAAACTGAAGGGAAATTAAGTATACTCTTTTATTCTGAAATTGTGAAAGTACAGCCTCTTTTAGAAAAACACAACCCATGCATATAAAAGGTGTACACCTGGAAAACAGCTATTTCTAAATAACATTGATACAGGGGCTTGATTTTAACTCTCTGCAAGTGAATGGTTTTGAATGAGTTAAAAATTCACCATTAAATCAATCTTGGGCTTTTTCTGTACCATGTTCATTCAGTTACAAGATAAACCACAAGCCAAGATTTTTTGTTGTCACTTGTGAAGGATTGTGGTTTGGAAACATACATCTTTCTTTAGTTGATTTTCATCTATTATTTGTAACACATAACAGGCTGTTCTTCAATGTTACGAAGTTTTCAATAAATTACATGGATCGCTTAATTCTCCTGAATTATTGCCAGTCATGTGACAAAATCAAGATACTGAAGGGGGTTGCTGAATGATTTTTTCCAATGCTGGCTCTGCTTCTACTACACCAAAGATGAAGGGCTGGATCTCCCCAAGAAGGGAAAATCCTGCTTGAAGTCGAGGTACCTTTGCATGGTCCTGTCCCGCCAGCTATAATTCCCATAGCAGCTGTGACGAGAAAATTCTGCCTGGAGTTTCTGGTCAAAACGTCCATCCTCAAAGGTCAACACTTCATAATCTAATCTTGCTTTTGGGAGGATTTTTTCAGGTGGGACTCTTGGTTCAATTATCTGGGAACGTAGATGTAAGGTCATTTGTTTGAGTGCGAAGAACAATGCTCACTGCTGTTGCACGTGACTGCGGTTTTTAGAGATGTCTAACTACAAATGGTAAGCTTGCATGCGTAGTGCAAATAGTTACTGGATACTTATTACCTTAGAGGAGGAACCCACTTCAACCATAGAAGTTAGTAATCATTCATTAAAGAGCGAATTAGGACTGTTCTTTACATACCTCCCACTCTCTGATATCAAAGTGTAAGCAAAAGTTCCAGTTTTTCTCCTTTACTATTAGCAAAGTGAATATTGACAGTTGGCTTTCTTTCAGACCTACTGCAACTGAGGTAAAAGTGGAGTTGCAGTGCACTCAAACCTTTGTATCACACAAGCTGTTTTCAGGGTTTTATTTGTTCAGCAAACTGCATAAATTTAGAAAAGAGACAAAATAATTCACAAAACACTGACCACAATTTCCATTTTCAAAATGAAGCCTATGTAGTAAATTTGAAAATTCATAGTTAATTTATCTGACAAGTTAAAGAGAAAAATACAATTCATTAGCACCCAAGTAAATACCTTAGTTAACAAACAGCAATTTCTAATAATAATAATTTTTTTTGGCATTTAATCTCTTAGTCATTCCTGGGTACATGTAGCGCTGTATCTCAATTGACTTTCAGGACAAAAAAAAATCCCTCTATTTCACCCTCGTTTGGATATAGGTGTACAAATGTATCTCTTCTCCAACATGAGAAGCGCTTTCCCAGGTTGGCGCCACTGAAATCAGGGATTTCACTAGATACAGGACCTGAACCTAAGATAGGACAGCACAGCACAGCATAGTGGTTAGCACTGTTGCCTCACAGCACCAGGGATCCGGGTTTGATTCCCGGCTTACATCACTGTCTGTGTGGAGTTTGCAAGTCTGTGTTGGTTTCCTCCCACAGTCCAAAGACGTGCAGGTTAGGTACATCGGTTTTGCTAAATTGCCCCTCAGTATCAGGAGGACTAGTTAGGCTAAATGCATGGGCTTATGGGGATAGGGTCTGAGTGGGATTGTGGTCAGCGCAGACTCAATAGGTCAAATGGCCTCATTCTGTTCTGAAGGATTCTACGATAATATGAAGGTACATCATGCGTACAGGGGATGCAACAGTACCTAGAAAGCTAGTGCAATTCATAAGACACTTACCTGTACCTTCCACTTCTACACAATTTTCCTCCCATGTATTTTTATGTTAGCACTGCTGTTTGCCTCAGGATAACATTCCTGATCTCCCATGGCCTCTTTCTGCAAAGATTTTACATATTCAGCTCCCACATAGCCTAGGAGAAATAAAAATCAACTGTTTATGTTTTTTGAACATATCTGTTGAATTGCATTTGCCATTTTTTTTGACTTTTACCCAAGGTGATTTTTTTTTTTGCTGAAACATACTGGGATGGAGAGAAGGGAGGAACGGGTGAGGCAGGCAATTCAATACTACTAACTTTGTGCCATGACCCAAAATGAATTTCTAGCTCATTATTTCTCTAAAATGCAGGAATCATTTTTTTAAAAAAAAAATTAGAAATAGTACCAACATTGATCCTGGAGGGATACAACTCTAGGAAGATCCAAATCCACTGATGACTGTCTGCCAACATACAACCAATCCTTAAATTATTGCAGATTGCTAATATTTCCAAAAGTTTCAATCCTGTAGAGCAGCATCTTGTGAGGTGATTTATCAGCAGCATTTGGAAAGTCCAGGTAAGACTCTTACCTAAGGGAAATCATCTGTGTTTCTGAATTGAGGAGGAATTCACAAATATTTTTCTTGCAATCATCACATTTGTATGGTTTCTCTCCGTAGCCACACAGTTCTCTAATATGGCAATGGAGGTGTACTTTTAGGTGTGTGCTCCGATGAAATGCTTTCACACAAGTGCACACATAAGGGTGTTCACCTGTATGAATTCAAAGATGGCCATTTATGTTGGACTTCTCTGCAAAACCTCTTCTACATTCATTACACGCATATGGCTTCTCTCCAGTATGAGTGCATCTTATGCATTGTTAACCGTGCTTTGCACAAAAATCTCCTCCCACAATATTCACATTTAAAGCAATTCTTTCTTACAGATACATCATTGCTTAAAGATGCAGCCATTTAATGTCTTTCTATTGTTCAAAGGTCTCAAATAGGAGATGGTTTTCCTATCAGTTTTATAGTTGGTGCAATTCATTGGAGAACATGAAATGTTACTTCTTTTGTATTCTCGTGGGTAGTTATTCAATAGGAATCAAGTACCACCCCAAACCACTGCGAAGCTACTATCATGATCACTACATTTTGTGAAATCCTCAGAGAAACTGTGGTTCGAATCATGTTGCTTTAATACAATCTACTTTAGAAAGTGCTAAAAATGACCCTATAATAAATTACAATACACAACGTTTGATGCAACTTGAAAACAGAAAACAAATGTGTCCTCAAGAGGATTAATTCAACAGGCATTTGGTGCTATTTCAGTCCACTTTTAGCACTGGAACCCAAGGCGAGAGGTTGAGAGTTCCAGATTACTCCAAAACTGTGAGCTAAAACATCAGCCCATTATCCAGGGGACATGGCATGGTCAAAGTTATCATCTTTTCCAATGAAGTCTTGGCTCAAGGTCATGTTTGGACCTGGCAAATGGAAAAGAAGCCATTGTGTCATTCATAGAAGAGAGAGGATTCTCTGATATCTTTGCAAACATTTATTCTCAGGCAATACACTAAAACATGATTTATTCATTGTATGAGAATCCAGGTTGGTAACCACAATTGCATACATGACAAAAATGTCTTCAAAAGTACTTCATTGTCTATGAAACGTTTGGGGACACCAGAAGAATTGGAAAGCTGCTCTGTAAGCACAAATCTTCTTTCACTTTTCGTTTGTGTATTTGCTTGAGTAGATAATTCATTTCAGAAATAATCCAGAATTTCAAGCACTTGTTAGTTTTTTTGTGCGCACAATTTTCTATTTTATGCTCATTCAGCAAGCTTTCCTGCACTGCCAAGGTGTGAAGTGCCTTCAACCATATTTGTTGCATAACATTGCAATCTAAATGCAGTTTGTGCTTGAAAAAATTAAGAAAATGCTGCCTCATGGTCGCATGTGAATTCAATGTTGTTACAGCTTGCATTAATGTTGGACAGTGCGAAATAAAACTTTTTTTGTTGTAATTCAAGAAATTGGCTGAGACAGAGGGAAGTTGCTATGTGAAGTGTTGCAGTATAACTGGCAGAAGGAATGGTAACTTCATATGCATTACTGTCAGACACAAAACTGCACATTAAAGTGAATGGTGGCTCAGTGGTTGGCACAGCTGCCTTACAGCACCAGGGACATGGATTAGATTTCTACACTTTTTCTAGTTTACTGATATCCTTTCTATTATAGAGTGAACAATGTCTTCTAGAACATTTTTAGGATTAGTGCCTAGGGCCACTAAATATAGGATTGAGTTCATTTAACATTATGTTGTTACCTCTGTCCTGCCTTGTGTTTTCCATGTTAATTTGTTGGATAAATGGCAAATCTCCACTGGTGTTTGTATTACAATTCTGACCTTGTTCAGTCATTGGTGCAATTGGGTGCATTGCTGTTGAATCTATCTGGTCAGTTTTGCAGCAAGCTATGAAATAATAAAAGCAAGTTAAGGTAGTTGTATAAGAAAGTGATCAACAAAGTCAAGTTCTATTCCTGTTAAACTCAATTATCAGTAAGGTAAACTTCATAGGACAACACAAATAATTTAAATACCAAAACAACCTCATAAGCTGGAGTGAGAGCACATAATTAGTTACAACCAGCATATCATTCAAAAACGTTCACTTCATTCATACAGGGACTGCACCTCAAATCCATATTGCTGGTTTTGTTATATTTTCGGATGTCTCGAGGCTGTGAAAGAGGCTATGTAAATGCAAGATGTTATTTTACAATGTTCTCAGCCCATGGCCAATATTTGCAGAGTCTGAGAGTTCAGCATTAGCCATTTTACACAGAGACTGGTAACGTTGTGTGTTCCAAGACTAACTTATCATCAAGAATGAGAATTCTAATCAATACCTTGTACCATGGGTGGCACAGTCGTTAGCACTGACTCACAGCGTCAGTGACCCAAGTTCAATTTCAGCCTTGGGTGACTGTGTGGAGTTTGCACATTCTCTGCGTGTTTGCTCAGGGTTCTCTGGTTTCCTCCCACAGTCCAAACGTGTGCAGGTTAGGCTGATTGTCCATGTTAAATTGCCCCTCAATTTCAGGGAGATTATCAGAGTAAATATGTGGGATTACAGGGATAGGGTCTGGGTGGGATTGTCATTGGTGCAGGCTCGATGAACCAAGCTGCCTCTTTCTGAACAGTAAGAATATTGTAATTCTATGATTATGTGGAGTGGCATGATCCTATGTTCATGTAATCTGGCACAGTAAGCCTCTAACTTTAATCATCAATGACATTTGTAAAGTAAAACCTGGACAGCTGAAGAGAAATATAGTCCTACAGGGCTAAATGCTCCAATTCAACGTTTGGCGATTTCATTTGCTGGTTAGTATACTGGTCAAAGCTTGGACCAAACTGTAGGCATAGGATAGCTTCTTCCTGACAATATTTCTGACAGTGGTTCCTGAGCAACATACTGGTTAGAATGTGACTCTGATGAAAAGTTTTATCAAGTGCTCGAATTTTACCTCGAGTCTCTGAAATTGAAGTCAATTTGGGCTATTAGAAAAAAACCAAGGAAGCATCCAGATTATTGTAAGAAAACACAAATTCATAGAATCATAGGAATCATAGAAACTACAGTGCAGAAACAGGCTCTGCAGCCCACTGAGTCTGCACCAACCACAATCCCACCCAGGCCCTATTCCCATACATTTACTCGCTAATCCCTCTAACCTGCACATCCCAGGACACTGAAGGGGCAATTTTTTTAGCATGGCCAATCAACCTAACCTGCACATTTTTGGATTGAGGGGGGAAACCGGAGCACCTGGAGGAAACACATGCAGACACGAGGAGAATGTGCAAACTCCACACAAAGTGACCCGAGCCAGGAATTGAACCCAGGACCTTGGAGCTGTGAAGTAGTAGTGCTAACCATTGTGCTACCATGCCACCCTTATGTAGTTTCCTTTATTTGTCCATGGAATACAGACATTGGTGACAGCCAGCATTTATTGTCCTTGAAATGGTGGTGCTGAGTTGCCTTTTTGATTCACTGTGGTCCATGTAGTATGGGTACACTCACAGTCACGTAAAGGGGGGAATTCTAGGATTTTGGCCCAGTGACAAAAGAACAATATATTTCCAAGGCAAGATGGTATGTGATTTCAAGGGTACCTTGCAGGTGATCATATTCCTTTGCACCTGTTGCCTGTGTCATTCTAGATTTTATGAGTCAGGGTTTTGGGAAAGGTTAGTTGCTGCATCCATAGAATCACTACGCTGCAGAAGGAGGTCATTCAGCCCATCAAATCTGTACCGACTCTCTGACAGAGCATGCTACCCAGGTCAACATCCCTGCCTTAATCCCTTGCATTTACCATGGCTAATCCACCTAACCTACACATCTTTGGACACTAGGGTAATGTTGCATGACCAATCCATTTAAGTTGCATATCTTTTGTTCACAAGTGTCCATCAGTGAAGAGACCCAACTTGTTCCTCCCAGTCTGACCTATGTGGTTGATTCAAAATGCCTCCAAAATGGCTGTGGGAGCTAAAGTCTGCCACCCAGGTACCACAAGGGTTGTAAAGGTTGCTAGAAATGGACAATGAATGTTGAGAGAACAAATTACGACTGAAATCCAGAGGATTGTAGGTGAAGAGAAATGTTATTCCATGGTTCAGGTCACTATAACTCTCACTCACAGGATACTACTTTTGGTAATATTCCTTTGAGTTCTATGAGTATGAGGCTATGAGAAAACTTCATATGATGTAACAGAAGCAGCAAAAAAAATTCATCCAAGTTAACGTAAAGAGGAACTTGAAAAAAATTAAACATTTACAAGTTAAAATAAAAATGAACAAAATTAAACAATGAATATAAATTATCAGGAGATAACTCTATCAATTCCTCAGTGTCATACAATGGTTGTAAAGTTTGATGTCTAGTTCGGGAATATAACAACTTCCTCATCGAGTTGAATGTCAATAATGCTTTCCAAACTGCACTAGTTTAAGTTTAGAAATTTATTTATTAGTGTTACAATAGGCTTACATTAATACTGCACTCAAGTTACTGTGAAAATCCCCTTGTCCCACACTCCAGCTCTTATTTGGGTACATTTACGGAGAATTTAGCCCTAATCAGCACGTATTTCAGACTGTGGGAGGAAACCTGAGCACTCGTGAAAGCCCATACATTCACGAAGAAAACGTGCAGATTCTGCACAGACCAAAACGGGAATCGAACCCTGGTCCCTGGCGTTATGAGACAACAGTGCTAACCACTGTGCCATCCACCATGCTAAGCATTACTAGAGCAAAAATGGGTAGATTGCTTCAAGAAGTAAAATCAAAAAATCCACTATAAAGTGACCAAAATAATGTATTGCTGGAGAAATGTAGACCTCCTAATTTGTATATAAATAGAACATTATTTTACTTGACCATGGCCAGAAGAGAAAGATACAAGATGCACTGCAGCAACTTGCAAAGCCTCCTTTGACAACACGATCCAAACCCACAACTTCTATCACCAAGACATGGGCAGCAGGCACAGGGGGAGACTACTACCTGTGAGTTCTCCTCCAACCACTGTGACTTAGAATTATACTGGAGGCTCCTGCACTATTGCTGGGGCAAAAACCTGGATCTGACTCCCTATCAGCACAATGGGTTTTGGCCTGCAGTGATTCAAGAAAATTTAAAGTTTATTTGTTAGTCACAAATAAGACTTACATTAACACTGCAATGAAGTTATTGTGAAATTCCACTAATAGCCACAGTCTGGTGCCTGCTCGGGTCAATGCACCCAACCAGCATATCTTCCAGACCCTGGGAAGAAACTGGAGCACCTAGAGGAAACCCACATAGACACGGGGAAAACGTGCAAACTTCACACAGACAGTGGCCCAAACTGGTGATTAAACTCAGGTTGCTGGTGCTGTCAAACAGCAATGCTAACCACTATTTTATCAGGGATAAAAGGATTAGTTTTTTTAGGATGGATAATAAATGCTGACATTATCAGCAGCCATTATCCAATAAACAAATGAATTTTTAAAAAGCTTATCAGTCAGGTGAAATCAAATTTAAAATGTGACTTAGAATGAGCTGCCAATTAATCATAAAGACAATCTACAAAATGTTAGTATTGAAATTGAATGACTTGGTCAATCGTTCAAATAATTTACAGAAGTAAACGCTGCGGTTACCGTGTTTCAAAACAAGATGGTCCATTTCCAGGAGTAAATCTGATCTTAGCTCCTACATATTGTGATAGAAAGAAAAAAGACTAGAGGCAAAATTGTTGCACTTTTGTGAAAATATGCAAGGATCACAATAACTAGATAACAAACAGCGGTTATCAGCTATACATTCAAAACCTCTCCCTCTCTCCTTCCACAGTTAAAGGGTGAAATATTGCATCCAAATCTGATCACTTTAATTTAAATAAAGGAAAATCCAAATGAACACCAAAGTTTCAGAAGCTACCTACACAGATAAAAAATTGCAATGCATTATCCTTCAGCTTTTACAATGTATTTATCAGTCAGCATCTTACTGAATGAGCTTAAATTCAAATATTGCCAAAGAAATTTAAATATTCTCTTATAGTAACCAGGCCAAACACAAAACCATCACAACAATTTATACTATGGCAGAAAATGCTGGTATTTGAACAAAGCCATTAACTGGCTATGCTTAATTATTCTAAATTATAATATTGACTCCAGGTTTAATATTAGCTAACAAGTATTAATGTGCAAAAAAGACCTTCACAGAAATGTTACCAATTACAAAAAAGGCACCTCTGCATGTTTGCATTGGAACCTGTTTCCATATTTGAATAACTGATCCTCAGTCAGCACCTTACCTGAAGGTAAACGCTTGTGTTTATGAAGAGATGATGAATCCACAAATGTTTGATTGCAATTTTCACATTTATAGGGTTTCTCTCCAGTATGACGACGGAGGTGCACTTTCAGATGGGAATTGCGGTAAAACGCTTTGCTGCAAAAGCGGCACGAATAAGGCCGTACACCTGTATGAGTGCGGTAGTGCTCTTTGAGGTTCCACTTCTCTGCAAATGCCCTTCCACATTCCTCACATGCAAAAGGTCTCTTGCCTGTGTGCGCGCGGCGGTGCACTGTTAACTGTTCTTTACAATAAAACTTCCTTTCACAATTGTCACAGTTAAAACGTTTCTCTTTATTGCAAATCAAAGGACTCGGATTTATTGTCCTTTTATTCTTACCATCAAGTCTATCTTGTGCTTTATAGTTCCCAAACTTTAACTGCTGCTCAAAGGTGTGCGGTTTATCTTGGAAGAGATTACTGTCCAAATGCTCCAGACCATAAATCAAAACATTCCCAGGTACAGTTCCTCCTTCACTTTCAAGCTTCGGAAGTTCACTAACTCCATTTTCCAGAAGAACTCCATTGACTAAAACTGCGTAATATACAAAAGAAAAAAAAAAAAATCAATAATTTCCATCAAAAGCAATGCACAGGACTGGAAAATATGCTACTTACTAGTGGGTGACAGGGAAGATTTCAAATGGTTTGTTTTGTCAGTGATTTGACATTACTGCCAAGACTGCTGCAGCTTTTGAAGGGGGGAAAAGGCTGTATTCTTCTCATGCTGTTAAGTGAACATATATTCCTTCTCTGCTTTGCTCTGCCAATTCCCAAGTCATGCACCATTTCCCAATTTGGCCTCTATCAGTCTACAGGCCAATAGGATGTACATGTGAATGCAGACCTCACTTATATAAGAATATAAGAACATAAGAAATAGGAGCAGGACTAGGCCATTGAGCCCTTTGAGTCTGTCCTGCCACTGAATAAAATCATGGCTGATCTGAAGTGGATCAGTTCCACTTTCCCGCTTGCACTTCTCACCAGACAGCTCACCTGACACGTAAACTGACAATGTTGGTGACTGGTACAATAAAATTCTACCTCTTACCGTGCTATGATTATAGAATGCATAATGCTTTCAAACCATTGAAACTATAAGGATTTATCCCCAGGTGGTTCACTTTCATCCACTGTGAGGAAATTCATAGCCAAAACTGGGAACTTAACATCTAAGGAAAAGATACATTCTATTACTTTAGTAAATTGGACTATAGTGTTACGAAGTGACAAGTAATCCAGAGATCCAGTCATGTGGAACCAGGTTCAAATCGCAACATGTTAGATGGTGAAATTTGAATTCCAATAGAAAGCTAATGATGATCACAAAACGATTATTGATTGTTGCAAAAAACCAACTGGTTCATTAATGGAAGGAAATTTGCCTTCCATTCCAGGTCCAAGCCCCAGCAATGTTGCTGACTCTTAAAAGCTCACTGAAATGGACAAGGGCAATTGGGGATGGGTCCAGGCAGCGATGTCCACATTCCATAAAAGAATAAAAGAAAACTGAGTCTACAGTAGGAAAAACTGAATTAAATGAACATTTACAACTTTCTATCATTTAGATGAATTACACAGAATACAAAGCTTTTGCTTTCACTTCAACCTTACTGGTATAGAAATAAACAAAGAAACATCTGATGTTCTCAATAAAGCAAGGTGAGGCAATTGTTTTATTCTGTTCCAAAATGGTCTTGGCATAGGTATACAAATACACTCTCCATCCACTTTTTCCAAAGCAGATTAAGAAGTCTGACACTACCAGGTCAATGTCCAACAGGTTTATCTGTTATCAAAAGCTTTTCGGGACGCTGTTCTTCACCAGGTGAGTGGAGAATTGGGCTCACAGACAGGGCATGTGTAGACAGAGACCCAGTTGTAAGACAATGGTTGGAATGTAAATCTTAACAGGTTATCAAGTCTTTACAGGTAGACAATGCGAGTGAAAAGAAGGATAATCTCAGGTTAAAGAGGGGTTAATTGTCAAACAGATAACATACAAAGTTCGAGAATAAATAATAAGCACAACAAAGGGTGTAGTTTAAAAATTGTGTTCACTTGTCATGGAAATGCTTCAGGCAGCCAAATGAAAACTGGCATACGTCAATGCCCAGTAGATGGCTGCCATGTGCTAAATGCTTTGAAATATTTTAAAACTATACAATTATTTATAGGTTTACTCATGGTACAATGCTTATGAAAGCGGGTCCTATAATTTTACACATGCATCCAGTAACCGTGAGTTACTGAAAATGTGATAGAAAAGAAGTTTGGAAAATAACGTCCAGCTGAAATGCAAGAATAGACAAATGAACAGAGGTGCAATTGCTGTAAGATAAATTGACATTGCAATTGCTGAAAGATAACTGACATCAGGAAGTCTTCTCAAGACAGAACTAATTCTACTCGAGGATTAACTTGCACGGAAAACATTACTTCTGACATTTTTTCTCCATCACAACCATCTCCATAAACCCCTCTGTCCTGCTGTCTTCACCCTTACATCCAAGATACAAAGAGCAAAGCACTGCTGTCACAAACCCAGCTAATGTTATCTGCAAGGGTGTACCAACCTGAAACACCGATTCATGGTGGGGAATATTTTTGTTTACAGGAGTAATGTAATGAGGGTACCACACGTGATACCCAGTGTGAGCAATAACTAGCCTAATTCCAACTGAGCTAGAAATTACTAAACATACCAGAGTTTAAGTAGAAATTACCCTCTTGATCCAAAATACAGTTAAAAGATCTTAAGTTTTTCAGGACTTTGTTCTTCCCAAACAACATCCAATTCACAAGGTCTATAAGTAAAGGCCAGCTTATAGTTACCACAGTGCATGATGAATGACTCGTTATTCCGGAGAATACCTCTTACTGGCTCAGTGAAGATATCATTTTAACTGACTCCTCAAAGATTCCTGCACTCTTGCATCTAGTTTGTGGCTTACAGGCTGCTAGGTGGAATTTGCCCTTCAGATTGCTAGACAGATACCGACTCTCTGCTTTCAAGGAAAGGTTGCCAATTATATTGTTAATATCCATTGATGGTTTTTTCTGTGTACTGGCTGTCTGTTCCCTCAGCCTCTGTCATTTTAAAAAATTAACCTAAATATGCCTTAGCTGGAAAGTGCAATCGTCTATCCAAAATATTTCCTACTAACAGAACAATGTCTGTCTATAACTATTAATCTTGTCACTGGGACTCACAACAGGGACTGAGAGCATCTGTGGTGAGAAAATAGACATGATGTAGAGATGCCGGCTTTGGACTGGGGTAAACTCAGTAAAGTTTGACAATACCGACTTTAAATCCAACAGGGATCTTGGCTTCATGTCACACTATCTGTAACCCCCATGACTTGCCTGGGTTAGCAAAAAACCTCACTTACTGTGCTGTCTGGAGACAATACACATTTCTCTAACCTCTGCTGTTAGCCACTTTAAGACTTGAATAGCAGGTTAGGTGTAAGGATTCACATTCTAATCTGCAATCTGTAAACTGTCTGTGCTGATGTGTGTGCTTTTGGAGACCAGAACACCTCGTTCGCCCGACGAAGGCCACAAAGGCTGAAAGCTCGTGGATTTACTATCAAATAAATCGGGTGGATTTAAAATCGGTGTTGTCAAACTTTAGTGAGAAAATAGAGCCAACGTTTCGAGTCTGGTCCTGTTTAGCAATAAATTGTTCAGTTTACCTCAAGATCATACCTTGTTTTTCTGACGGATTCAACTGCCTGTCGCCAGTGCTCGCTCGATCACAATTGCCCGACTCTTGTTTATCCGTTGGTTTCATCCCCACTGAACGTATTAACGCTGTGTATTCAGGTTTAGAGCACACTGTGAACAATACACAAACTGAATTGAGGCCACACCACATTCACAGACACATGCCAAGCATTGAAATTGACCAGGTAAAAGTAAAGATATTGCAGTTCCACTCTCACCTCTTAGCAACAAAGGTTAAAACTTGTTTAGTTTAAACTCAAATGAGGATGTAAAATTCAGAACACATTTTACTGGATTTGGTTTCAGAAGATTAATACGTCATCTACCAGTTATACATTGATGTGTGTGAGATTTTAAAAGATGGACTACTTCCTTAATTTACAATAAAAAGGAGTCATGTGATTCTGTTATGAATTGTGCCCAACAAGCCTGAGTGGCTGCTGCACCAAGGATGAGACTTTCAGAGTGAGTGGTTAGCACTGCTGCCTCACTGTGCCAGGGACCTGGGTTAGATTTCCGGGTTGGGTCACTGTCTGTGGGGAGTCTGCACATTCTCCTTGTATCTGCGTAGGTTTCCTCTGGATGCTCTGGTTTCCTCCCACAGTCCAAAAAAGATGCTGGTTAGGTACACTGGCCATGCCAAATTCTCCCTCAGTGTACCCGAATAAGTGGCAGAGTGTGGTGGCTAGGGGATTTTCACAGTAACTTCATTGCAGTGTTAATGCAACTTGTGACTAATAAACAAACTTTCTTACAATTATTTTGGAGATCAAAATAAAGTATCTGGTTCAAATTAACCCACTGCATATAATCTGTCATTATCTAGTTGAAGAGTCATGTAAAATCCCATTCTATATCTTGCTTGTGGTAGAACTCTTCCATTAAATGCAATGGTTTTTAACTGAATCTCAGGGTCATGGCAGGAGGAATTTTTTTAAAAAAAACATTCCCAAGTTTTCGGTTTCACAAATGTTGCGCAGAGACTCCAAAGTATTCTCTTTTCATCCAATCAACAGCCAGACCTACTCACTCTTTTGTAGCTGTGAAGTACTTCGGGATGTCCTCAAATATGAAAGGTGCAAGTCCTAAATTCACTAAAATTGCAATTAGAATTGAAGATCTTCATTTCTTTTTATGTACTCAGCATTATTCACATTATTTTTCTTGGGGTGCAGTCTAATTGTAATGTTACTGGACTAGAAATTCAGAAGTCCAACTAATTTCTGGGGATGAAAGCAAATTACTGTGGATGCTGGAATCTCGAACAAAACCAGAAATGTCTCAGCAGGTCTGACAGTACCTGTGCAGAGTGAATAGAGCTAATGTTTCCAGTCTGGATGACTCATAGAAATAGAACAGTACAGCACAGTAAGAGCCCTTCGGTCCTCAATGTTGTGTTGAGCTATATCCAATCCCAAGATCAAGCTATCCCCTTCCTCATCATTTTGGTGTGTTCCATCTGCCTATCCAATAACTGCTTGAAAGTTCCTAAAGTGTCCATTATCACCTCAACCACTCTCTGAGTAAAGAATCTACGTTGTACATCCCTCCTATATCTCCCACCATGAACCTTATAGTTATGCTCCTCTTAACAGCTACATCCACACGAGGAAATAGTCTTTGCACGTCCACTCTATCAATCCCTCTCATCATCTCATAAACCTCTATTAAGTCACTTCCCATCCTCTTCTGCTCCAAAGAAAAAAGCCCAGCTCCCTCAACCTTTCCTCATGAGACCTACCCTCCAAACCAGGCAGCATCCTGGTAAATCTCCTCTGCACTCTCTCCAATGTTTCCACATCCTTCTTATAGTGAGGTGACCAGAACTGAACACAATATTCTAAATGTGGTCTCACCAACATCAGGTATAGTTGCAGCATAAGCTCATGGCTCTTAAACTCAAACCTCCCTGTTAATAAATGCTAGCACACTATAAGCCTTCTTCATGCTCTATCCATTTGAGTGGCAACCTTCAGAGATCTGTGGATACGAATCCCAAGATCTCTCTGTTCCTCCACATTCCTTAGAACTCGACCGTTGACCCTATGATTTACATTCAAATTTATCCTACCAAAATGAAGCATCTCACGCTTATCAGAGTTAAACTCCATCTGCCACTTATCAGCCCAGCTCTGCATCCTATCAATGTCTCTTTGCAGCCTGCAAGAGCCCTTCGTTTCATCCAAGCAAAGTAGGTCGTTTCAAAAAATAAAATCAGAAACATTCACTACGAAAGTGACCAAAACTATTTATTTGCTGGAGAATTGTAGACTTCCTAATTTGAATATAAATAGAATACTTTTTTCCTTCACCATGGCCAGAAGAGAAAGATACAAGATGCACTGCAGCAACTCACAAAGCCTCCTTTGACAACACTATCAAAACCCATAACTTCTATCACTAAGACATGGGCAGCAAACACAAGGGAAGAGTAGCACCTGTGGGTTCCCCTCCAACTACTGCGACGGAGATTCCTGCACTATTAGAACATTATAGCACAGTACAGGCCCTTCAACCCTCGATGTTGCGCCGGCCAGTGGACCCTCTAACCTAAACTATTCCAATATCATCCATATGCCTATCCACCGAACATTTGAATGCCCCCAAAGTGGACGAGTCCACAACTGCTGCAGGAAGGGCATTCCATGCTCTCACCACCCCCTGTGTAAAGAACCTGCCTCTGACATCCGTCCTATAACTACCACCTCTTAATTTAAAGTTATGTCCACTCGTGTTGGTCATCACCATCCGAGGAAAAAGGCTCTCACTATCCACCCTATCCAATCCCTTGATCATCTTATACGCCTCAATTAGGTCACCGCGTAACCTTCTTCTCTCTAATGAAAATAACCTCAGGTCCCTCAGCCTTTCCTCATAAGGCCTTCCCACCATACCAGGCAACATCCTGGTAAACCTCCTCTGCACCCTTTCCAATGCTTCCACATCTTTCTTATAATGCGGCGACCAGAACTGTACGCAATACTCCAAGTGCGGCCGCACCAGAGTTTTGTACAGTTGTAACATAACCTCACGGCTCCTAAATTCAATCCCTCTACCAATAAAAGCTAACACACCGTACGCCTTCTTAACAACTTTATCAACCTGGGTGCCAACTTTCAAAGAGCTATGTACTTGTACCCCAAGATCCCTCTGCTCGACAACACTATTAAGGGTCCTTCCATTAGCCCTATATTTCATATGCCTGTTATTCCTACCAAAGTGAATCACCTCACACTTATCCGTATTGAATTCATTTGCCACCTCACGGCCCAGCTCTGCAACCTATCTATGTCCCTCTGCAAACTGTAACATCCATCCTCGCTGTCTACAACTCCCCCCACTTTGGTATCATCAGTATTGCTGGGGCAAAAACCTGGATCTCATTCCCTACCAGCACTGTGAAATTCCACTAACTGCCACAGTCTGGCGTCCGTTCGGGTCAATGCACCTAACCAGCACGTTTTCCAGACCGTGGGAAGAAACTGGAGCACCTGGAGGAAACCCACATAGACATGGGAAGAATGTGCAAACTTCACACAGACAGTGGCCCAAACCGGTAATTAAACTCAGGTCCCTCGTGCAGTCAAACACTAACCACTACTTTATCAGGGATAAAAGGATTATTTTTTTTAGGAGTGGATAATAAATGCTGACATTATCAGCAGCATTCAAATCCAATAAACAAATGAATTTTTAAAAAGCTTATCATCAGTCAGGTGAAATCAAATTTAAAACATGGCATAGAAAGAGCTGCCAATCAAACAAAGATAATCTACAAAATGTTAGTATTGAAATTGAATGACTTGGTCAATCGTTCAAATAATTTACAGAAGTAAACGCTGCGGTTACCATGTTTCAAAACAAGATGGTCCATTTCCAGGGGTAAATCTGATTTTAGCTCCTACATATTGTGATAGAAAGAAAAAAGACTAGAGGCAAAATTGTTGCACTTTTGTGAAAATATGTAAGGACCACAATAACTAGATAACATAAACAGCAGTTATCAGCTATACATTCAAAGTGTCTCCCTCTCTCCTTCCACAGTTAAAGGGTGAAATATTGCATCCAAACCTAATTTTAATTTATGTAAAGGAAAATCCAAATGAACACCAAAGTTTCAGAAGCTACCTACACAGATAAAAAATTGCAATGCATTATCCTTCAGCTTTTACAATGTATTTGTCAGTCAGCATTTTACTGAATGAGCTCAAATTCAAATACTGCCAAAGAAATTCAAACGTTGTTTTGCAGTAACCAGGCCAAATGCAAGAATGCCAAATTTCAAACCATCTCAATAATTTATACAATGGCAGAAAATGCTACTATTTGAACTCAATTTCGCATTAATTGACTTTGCTTAATTATTCTAAAAATTATAATGTTGACTCCAGGTTTAATATTAGCTAACAAGTACTAATGTGCAAAAAAACCTTTCACAAAAATGTTATCAATTGCAAAAGGCACCTCTGCATGTTTGCATTGGAACCTGTTTCCATATTTGAATAACTGATCCTCAGTCAGCACCTTACCTGAAGGTAAACGCTTGTGTTTAAGAAGAGATGATGAATCCACAAATGTTTGATTGCAATTTTCACATTTATAGGGTTTCTCTCCAGTATGACGACGGAGGTGCACCTTCAGATGGGAACTGCGGTAAAACGCTTTGCTGCAAAAGCAGCATGAATAAGGTCGTACACCTGTATGAGTGCGGTAGTGCTCTTTGAGGTTCCACTTCTCTGCAAATGCCCTTCCACATTCCTCACATGCAAAAGGTCTCTTGCCTGTGTGCGCGCGGCGGTGCATTGTTATGTGTTCTTTACGATGAAACTTCCTTTCACAATTGTCACAATTAAAATGCTTCTCTTTATTGCACATCAGAGAACTTGGATTCATCATCCTTTTATTCTTACCATCAAGTCTACCTTGTGCTTTATAATTCTCAAACTTTAATGAGTGCTCAAAGGTATCTGGTTTATGTTGGAAGAGATTACTGTCCAAATGCTCCAAACCATTAATCAAAGTATCCCCAGATATAGTCCTTCCTTCATTCTCAAGCTGAGGCTTTGGAAGATCACTAACTCCATTTTCCGGAAGAGCTCCATTGACTAAAACTGCAATATACAAAAGGAAAGTATCAACAATCCCCACCAAAAGCAACGCACAGGGCTGGAGGATGCACTTCTTATGAGTGGGTGACAGTGAAGATTTCAAATGGTTTGCTTTGTCAGTGATTTGACATTAATGTTAAGGCTGCTGCAGCTTTTGAAGAGTGTGAAGACTGCATTCTTTTTATTCTGTTAAGTAAACAGATACTTCTCCCTTTCAGCCTGCCAATTCCCAAATCACATACCATTTCCCAATTAGGCCTCTACGATTCATATACCAACAAGGTATACATATGAACGCAGCCCTCATTTCTCACAAGATAGCTCACTTCTGCTCTATGAACTAATCAGCTGGTGAATGGTACAGTAAAATTCTGTGACCATTTTGTAGTTATAGACAGAAACTATAAGTATTCATCTCCATATGATTCATCTTCACTCAATGTCTGTAAGGAAATACACTTATTGTAACATTCAAAGAAAAGCTACATACTATTACTTGGTGCAGCACGGTCACACAGTGGTTAGCACTGCTGCTTCACAGTATCAGGGACCTGGGTTCAATTTATGACGTGGATGACAGCCTGTGCGGTGTCTGTATATTCTTCCCATATCTGCTTGCATTTCCAGCAGGTGCCCCGATTTCCTCCAACAGTCCTAAGGTGTGTTAGTTAGGGGGAGTGAGTGGCAATGGCTTGAGTAACGAACTGTAATCCAGCCCATTCACAGCATAACGCTTATTAAAGACTATTTGTTACATTACACAAAAGATATATGTATAAATATATATATATATATATACACACACATACATATATATAGATAGACACTTACATGAGTAAGATATAAATGATCTAAGACAATTAGGTACAAGAAACTACTAAATACATCCACACAGTTTAAGTCGTTAATACTCTTTTGATCCAATGTAGATTTTCAAGATCTGAGCTCTTTTGCTTCCAAACAATGTCCAATTCAATAAGTCCGTAAGTAAATGCCAGCTTATAGTTACCACACTTCACAATTAAGCAGTTATTCCGAGGAATGTCTGTTACTGGCTCAGTGAAGGTATAGTTTTAACTGGCTCCACAAAGATTTCTGCACTTTTGCTTCTGGTCTGCTGGCTAGAACTGGCTTACAGGCTGCTAGGTGAAATCTGCCCTTCGGATTACTAGATGGATACTGCCTCCTTGCTTCCAATGACAAGACTGCCAATGATACTATTGTTTCTCTTTGATGGTTCTGTGTATCAGCTGTCTGTCCCCCTCAGCCTTTGTCATTCTAAAAAATTAACATGTATGCCTTCCCTGGATAGAATCACACAGTCCCTACAGAAGGAAACCATTCAGTCCATTAAGCCTGCACCGACAACAATCCACCAAGGCCCTAACCCCTTAACCTCATGTATTTACTCTGCTAGTCCCCCTGACACTAAAGGGGCAATTTAGCATGGCCAGACAACCCAACCCGCACATCTTTGGATTGTGGGAGAAAACTGGAGCACCCGAAGGAAACCCACGGAGACATGGAGAGAACATGCAAACTCCACTTAAAAGTGACCCAAGGACACAATTGAACCTAGGTCCTTGATGCTGTGAGGCAGCAATGCTAACCAATGATGCCCCAAATGGTGCAATCAACTGCCCAACGAATTTCCTATTAGCAGCACAATGTATTGTTTTGGTCTGTTTACAACTGTTAATTTCGTTACTGGAACTCACACCCTGCGAAATACTTTTGTAAAATGCTGGTGGCTTTTAACCTGCTGGTACACTCATGATAAAGGTTAAATACTGCGGGTACTGGAATCTGAAACAACAGAAAATGCTGGAAAATCTCAACAGGTCTGACAGCATCTTGTTGAGGCAATAAAGCCAACATTGAGTCTGGCACTGCTTAGCAATCAAATTATTCAGTTTGCCTCAAGATCATTACCTTGTTTTCCTGATGAGTTCAGCTGCCAGTCAGCAGTGCTAGCTCGATCACAACTGCCTGACTCTTTTTTTTCCATTGGTTTCATCCCCACTGAATGTACTAATGCTGTACACTCAGGTTTACAGCACCCTGTGAACAATACACAAACTGAATTAAGGCCACACCACATTCACAGTCAGATGCCAAGCATTGAAATTGACTGGGTAAAAGCAAAGATAATGCAGTTCCACTTTCACCTCTTAGCGACAAGGATTTCAACTTGGATAGCTTAAGCTGACATGAGGATGCAAAACTCAATCTCAAATTGTTTGAACAGATTAATGTCACCTACTAGTTATACACTGACGTGACATCAGATTTTGGAAGATGGGCTGCCTCCTTAATTCACGATAAGAATTCTGTGACTCTGTTTATGAATTGTGCCTGAGTGGCTGCTGCACCCAGCGTGAGATTCTCGGGTTCAAAACGATCACAGCTGAAATGAAAGCAAGAGCAGTTGGGCTACCCATGGACAGCCTGTCTCAGAATTTTATCTGGGCAGAAAGGAAGAGACACAGAGACACACATGCATCTCTTTGAAAGGCTGCATCTAGAGCAGACAGCAGTCTTTCTGTGGACTCCAGGCAGAAAAAGGAAGGATACACGGTCTCTGATGGAAGAAACGCATCTGTTGCAATCGAAAAGACTCTGAAGATTTTTCCTGAGGGGGCTAGGGGAAAAAAAGGCCAGGACTTGGCCTTAATGCTGAGAGTCAGTTCCAGACGTCTCTGGAGACTGAGGAATGTTTTTGGACAGTCACTCAATGCTATAACTCAGTGAAGCGGACTGATCTGAACCCCTTGGCAGTGATACTGGACTAGTTCACATAAAAATTGCAATAGTGCTGAGAGGCAACAGTTAAATAAGTGGCTTGGGCTTTTGGTTGTGCTAAGAAGTTATGGAATATCTTTCTTGTAATAGCTGCCTTCTAAGTAATGATTAGTTGGTGTTGCTTTGAGTTTGAGTGTGACAACAAAAGTCATACAACTTTTATAATTACGAAGAGACAGAGAGATGGAGGCTGTTCAGCAGCCATGTTGAGTTTTTACCCAAAATTATATCATCCCATTGACTGCTCGAGAAACAAAGATTTGGAATTAGTCTGAGAAGTCAGTGGATTGAACACTTCCACAGAATTGATGACAAAGTACCTTCAACTAGCTCAGTTTCACAGGTCTTGCCTTTGCTTAAACAAATAGTTATTAAAATTATAATGCTAACTTCAGGTTTAATAGCAATAAACAAGAATTAGTGTGAAAGAAGCATTTCCACCAAAATATTACCAGTTGCAGATGTTTCAGTGTGCTTACACTATGGTTCCACATTTAGAACACTGTTCCCAAGTCATCAACTTACCTGAAGGTAACCGCTTGTGTTTCTGAAGAGATGAAGAATCCACAAACGTTTGATTGCAATTTTCACATTTATAGGGTTTCTCTCCAGTATGACGACGGAGGTGCACCTTCAGATGGGAAGTCCGGTAAAACGCTTTGCTGCAAAAGCAGCACGAATAAGGCCGTACACCTGTATGAGTGCGATAGTGCTCTTTGAGGTTCCACTTCTCTGCAAATGCCCTTCCACATTCCTCACATGCAAAGGGTCTCTTGCCCGCATGTGTGCGGTGGTGCATCATTAAATGTTCCTTACGATAAAACTTCCTTTCACAACTGTCACAATTAAAACGTTTCTCTTTATTGCAGATCAGAGAACTGGGATTTAGCTTCTCTCTATTCTTACTGTCAACTCTGCTTTGGGCTTTATAGTTCTCAAACTTGAACAAGTGCTCAAAAGTGTCTGGCTCATCTTGGGAGGGAGTGCATTCCAAGTGTTCCAAACTAATTGCCAAAACATTTCCAGGCAGAGTCTCTCCTTTGTTATCTCCACACCGATTCTCAAGCCAATTGTCTTTGGGATAACATACTTCTCTTGCCAGATGAACTCCATTAACTGAATCTAAAAATTAAAGTTAATTCATTATTGTCACAAGCAGATTTACATTAACACTACAATGAAGTTACTGTGAAAATCTCCTGGTTGCCACACCCACGACACCTGTTTGGGTACGCTGAGGGAGAATTTAGCATGGTCAGTGCAGCTAACCCGCACATCTTTCGGACTGTGGAAGGAAAAGTAGAGTACCCGAGGAGCACGGAGGTGCACCTTCAGATTGGAAGTCCAGTAAAACGCTTTGCTGCAAAAGCAGCATGAATAAGGCTGTACACCTGTATGAGACAAAGGGAGAACATGCAGATTCCACCAGTGACCCAGGCCAAGAATTTAATCAGAGTCCCTGGCAATGTAAGGCAGCAGTGCTAACTCTTAATAAAAAAGATGTGGAGCTGCTGGCGTTGGTCTGGGGTAGGTACAGTAAGTAGTCTCACAACACCAGGTTTAAAGTCCAATAGATTTATTTGATAACATGAGCTATCGGAGCACTGCCCCTTCATCAGGTGAGTACAGGATGTGTTTCACAAACAGGGCATATATATTCATGACTCAATTACAAGATTATGGTTGGAACGCGAGTCTTAAGAGGTAAAAAAGATATGGCTCAAAGATCTGCTTATGGGATTCAAGAAAATATCAGCGCATCTTGGCCCAGAATTTAGATTTATAAGCAAAATCTCTTTTGCATCATCCAACTATGCCTGCTAGTGTTGGAATTCCAAAAAAGGAGGAAACAGCTGAACTTGGAACCCAACACGAGTGAAGCTCTCCAGTTTGGAACCAAATATCACCTCAGTGGTGTCTCATCAAAAGCAGCATTATTTTTTCTATTAATTCTGATGCGTTATTTTGCAGCAGCAAGCAAAAGAGGGTAGGGTATGATATGAACAGTAGGAGCTCCATGGGATGTTTCACCGTGTCAACATTGCCTACAAACAAGACAGTTTGCAAACCACCATTCTTGAAAAACCAAAATCATGTTAATCTTGATAATCGCGAGCAAAAATAAATCTTATTATTGTAAACATGGTCTTCGTTTGATCAAAAAGTCAAGTCGTTACAAAAGTAAAACTCAATTTCAAGGTGACAACTGCCTTAGAAGGATCTATTTTATTTGGTCTTGCCCTGCTATCATGTTTCAAAGTCTCTTCTCCCTATGAATGAGTACTGCAATTATATGCTTTCATCAGAAATGCCACACTTGTAGCAGCACTCATCTGTGTTGGTGCAGAACACCAAACTTCAGCTCAACCTATTTCAAGAAAACTTTTCCACGTTCATTATGTTTACTGTATGTGTGTCTTTGTTTAAATTCATTCATGGGATATAGACTTCATTGACTTCAGTATTCATTTCTCGTCCCTAATTCCCCTCAAGGTGGCAGTGGTGAGCTGCCTTCTTGAACTGCTACAGTCTATGGGGTGTAGGGTACACATACCGTGCTGTTATGTGTGTGCGCGTTTAAAGTTTTTATTAGTCACAAGTAGGGTTACATTAACACTGCAATGAGTTACTATGAAAATCCCCTAGTCGCCACAGTCCGGCATCTGTTTGGGTACACAAAGGAACAATTTAGCATGGCCAACCGAGCCAGCACGTGTTTTGGACTGTGGGAAGAAGTTGGAGCACTTGGAGGAATCTCATGCATTCATGGGTAGAACATGCAGACTCTGCAAAGACAGTGACCCAAGCCAAGAATCGTCCCTGACATGTGAGGCAGCAGTGCTAACTATCGTGCACTATGCTGCCCATTTAGTGATTGCCTTGGGGGGGCTAAAAATGTTTCCACATAATATTCAGATATAATATACTTCTGGTCATAAATGCGGCCATTTTTGCACAAGCATGCCTCCATTCCCAACTTTCCTATGACTGGAGTTCAGTCTGCCCCACATTGTGGAACTTGTATCGTTCCTGAAGCTGTGGAGTGAAAGGAAATTTTATTTCTTTTTCTCAAATGCCACAAGCACGATCACTTAAAAAAAAATGCAAGTGATGTCCTACCTTCCTGAGGTGGTTTCATCTCGTCAGCATTGTGGTGTGATTGAAATTGTGTAGTTTTTCCACAGTCTTGCTCCTCTTTAAATGTATCATTACAATATGATTTGGTGAAACCTGGAAAATTAAATAATAGCTGAAAGCACACCAATGATGCAAAATAGTTTAAACCAAACGCCCCTGGCAGCAATTTCACAATTAAGCTAAAGTCACTCAAGCTGAAATGAGGTCTGAATTTTTTGAAACTTGAGTTAATATTTTGTATACTTGTTAAATTCAAGGAAAGATTCATGAGAACTAAAAGAACACGATCAGTGGCCAAATGTATAAATTGCAGACAAACAAATTTGACATCCACCGTAGGGAAACTCATCAAAACCACCCAAACAGAAAAGCAAAACTTCTGAAAGGACAGACACCACAGATTTACAGCAACACATTGCACCTGTATAGCACCTTTAATATCATCAAACATCACCAAGGTACTTCACAAAACCCTAACAAAATTAATGCATAAACATTTGATTCAACTTGTCTGCTAGGCTTTGCTCTCAAATACAAATATGTGAACAGTGAAACACATGCTTATTTATTTGCATTGTCATTCATAATTTAACACACAATAGTTAAGACATAAAAAGTATTGCATAGAAGCTGTGAATTGGAGAAGAGATCGGCCATCTCTTAATTAGATCTGTTTATAATATTTTCCAAAGTGCATTATGAATACTCACAAAATTTGAATACATAAGTGCTCAAGGGACAACAGAGAATGTTTCTGAGTCTAATCTGAGTTTAAATCAGGGATTTAAATGATCAAGTAAGTTTCAAACAAGATAGATTACATGCAACTGAAAGCTTTTTCGTGATTATGAAGTGAACTGGCAAAACTGGTCTGGACCACCAAATCACCGTACAGCAGTGTTCAACAGTCAGAGAATGCAATTATAAAAATATGTAAATTCTGGTGAAAAGAAATCAGAAACAGATTTTTCCACTCACCATGATGTGGCTCTTCCTCAGATTTTATCCTCTGTTTCAGTTGCACAGAATGTGCCCCGGCCAGCTCTATTCTGTTTTTTGTGCAAATAGTACCATGCTTCCCTGTCACCTCTCTGCTTTTATCCAAAGGCTTGTTTACTGCTTCCTCCCTGTGCCAGATGAACAGTTCATGCGCTGGTTCAATTGAGCGACATACGTTGTAATAGATCTTTCCACTACACTGGGAAAGAGTCAGGTTTGCCTCTTCTGGTGTCTTGGCAAGATTTACAAACCTGCATCAAGTACAGAATCTTCTTATTGTATGGACCACATTTCAGACTTCCCTCTAGTTATTAGAAAAGTATTCTACCTATCCCTGCACTACAGCTGTGTATTTCTTCTGCTCACAGTTACTCAAACATATAATAACAAGAAGTTTATGATCTAGCAACGAAGGGTCAAAAATCTTGCGTGTACCTTGACAGTAGGAAAATAATATATCATAGTAAACTTCAAAAATATTAGTGAATTCATGGTGCAAAAAATAATTTTGCCATTGGAGGCTATGGCAGCATCAACATAGAAACTGAAGCAAAGAACCTAGGAGCAGGAATAGGCCATTCAGCCTTTTGAGCTGCTTCACCATTCAGTAAGATCATGGCGGGCTGATTTTCAATCTCAATACCATGTTCCTGCTTTCTCTCCTTACTCCTTCATGCCATTAAAACTTGAAATAAAACCTGAATATATTTTTTCTTGAATTTATTTAGTGATTTAGCCTCTACAATCTTCTGAGTAGAGAATTCCACTGGTTCACTAGCTTTGAGTGAAGAAACCTGTGCTTATTTCAGTCCTAAATGGGTCTACCCTGTAACCTGAGATGGTGTCCTCTGGAACCAGATTCCCCAACCAAGGAAAACGTCCGCTCTGCATCCTAGTCTGTCCATCCATGTTAGAACATTTTCCGATTTCCTCTCATCCTTCTAAACTCTCATGAATGCAGGCCTAGTCAAACCAATCTCTCCTCATAAGACATTCTCACCAACCCTACCACTGGCTTAGTAAAGCTCCGTTATATCTCTTCAATGGCAAGTATACCCTTTCATAGATAAGTGGACCAAAACTACACACAATACTCCAGGTGTGGTCTCACTAAGGCCCTAATTGCAGTAAGACATTTCAACTTCTGAACTCAAATTCTATTGTGATGAAGGCCAACATACAATTTGCCTCCCTGATTGCTTGTTGCACTTATCTCTCAAATTTTATTGACTGATCTACAAAGACACCCAGAACTCTTCCCAATATATCATTGTTCAAATAATATTCTTCCTTTGTGTTTTTCACACCGATATCTATAATTTCACATTTAGCTATATTGGACTGCATCTGCCATTGTGTTATATTGTGAACAGCTGGGATCCAAGCATTATTTGTGCTGCACCTCATTAGTTACTGCCTGCCATTCAGAAAAAAAATTGCAACTCTATTTCCTGTGTGTCACCAATTCTCAATCCATATTAATACATTACCCCTATCCCATATGTTTTAATTTTGCCCACTAACCTCTTGTGAGGGACATTATCAAAGGACTTCTATTGGTCAAATATATCACATCCACTGGTTCTCCATCTATTCTACTAGTTACATCCTCAAAAAACTCTAGGGGGTTTGTGAAGAATGATTTGTCTTTTATAAACTCATGCTGGCTTTGTCCAATCGTATTAATGCTTTCCAAATGTTCTGTCATCACAGTTTTTTTTACAATAGACTCTAGCATTTTCTTCAATGATGTCCAGTTAACTGGTTTGTAATTCTTCCTTTTTCCCTATGCCTCCTTTTTTAAATGGTGGGGTTACACTTGCCATCCTCTTAGCTGAAGGAACTGTTCCAGAGTCTAGAATTTTGGAAGATGATCACCAATGCATCCCATATTCCCAGTGCCACTTATTTTAATACTCTAGGATATAGATTATTGGGTCTGCAGCTTGTCAGCCTTTAACCCCGTTAATATCCCCAGCATCATTTTCTTACTAATACTGATTTTCTTCAATTCTGCCCTCTCGCTAGACTCTTGATTTCCTCAAATTTCTAGGAGGTTAACTGTGCCCTCTTTTGTGAAGACAGAACCAAGGTGAGTGTTCATTTTTTTGCCATTTGTTCCCCGTTATAATTTCCATAATTTCTGATCACAAGGGACTACACTTTTACTAACCTGTTTCTTTTCCTATTTATAGAAGTTATATAACTTACAAAGCATAATAAGATCAAAGTACAGTCGTAGTGCTGAGCGTACTGGTCTGGTTCTGAGTCAAAATGTTGCTTTAAAGTGCAGCTGATGCTACAGCTTGGTCACAGTAAGGTGCCAGGAATCACATTAAGAGGAGCACAGAAGGGGAGGTGATGGCCTAGAGATATTATCGCTAGACTATTAATCAAGAAAATAAGCTAATGTTCAAATCTTACCATGACGGGGTGGAATTTGAATTCAATAATCAAATAAAAGTCTGGAATTAAGAACCTACTGATGACCATGGAACCATCGTTGGAAAAACCCATCTGGTTCACTAATTTCTTTTAGGGAAGGAAATCTGCCAGTCTTACCCAGTCTGGCCTACATGTGACTCCAGAACTACAGCAATGTGGTTGACTCTCAATTCCCTCAAGCAACTAGGAATAGGCAATAAATTGTGGCCAGCCAGCAATGCCAATGTCATTCCTTATGGTGAGGGTGCACTAACCTTACTCTCAACTATTGTCCAGCCAATTTGCTGAGTGGAAATGCGCAAGGTATGAACTTATTATTTTTTATTAATGAAATAATGCTGCTATTTTCTTCTTCAAAGACTCCAGAGCAGATGAGCCATCAAACTTGTAAAGATTGCGTCTTTGGTCCATGCCAAGTTCACTGATCTAACCAGGGGCATCTGTGGGGTCTCCACAATTAGAGAAAAGAAAGTTACCAAGGATGCCACTGATGTGTTTTCCAGGTACTCCTGAAAGGGTGCATGTGTGCTTTGGGCGAGAATAAGTTTGAGTTGAGGTGTGATTGGCTCCCGTAACTCAGGAGTTTGCAGACACACTACTTTCAACATTTGCATGTTAATTACAGTCACTTGACTGAAATCCATCCATCAAGAAATTAACATCTCGGAGAGGAGGGAAGAAAAATATCTTGAGGAATATTTATTAAACTTAGCCAAATATATGGGCTAAGTTAAATAGCTTCTTTGGAAAATTTCATTGAAAAGCAGCGTAAACCAATAAATTGCAATAGTTACTGAGTAAAGTCAATCCATATATTCCCTTAAGCAATAAAACCAGAGATCTCAAAATGGAGACCATACTTTCAGGGATATCATTATTATTTGGTGACAATAAGCAGAAAATTATAACTGTAAATCAAAGCATTAAATACACTGAGTAATAAAAGAGAGACTGACTGTTAACTCACCTCATCCAGTTGCATTTAGATTCATCAAAGGCACCCGGTTTGACAAAATTTCTCTCTTGTACCTATGAATTAAAAACTTTTTTATACTGATATACTTATAAAGGGTGCTATATGCTTTGAGAAACATGTCATCTAACAGGTACTTCTTACAATGAGCAGGATTGGGATTCCTGCAATGGACAAGTCTAGCTGAATTGTGAAACCACAGCATGTACCAACAATATCAAAATAGATTCAACATAAAAAGCAATGTCTGGCTGCCAATTACACTTACGTTTAACTTTATTTATTAGTCACAAGCAAGGTTTACATTAACAATGCAATGAAGTTACTGTGAAAATCCTCTAGTTGCCACACTCTGGCGCCTGTTTGGGTACACGAGGGAGAATTTAGCATGGCCAATGCACGTAACCAGCACGTCTTTCAGACTGTGGGAGGAAATCAACACAGACATGGGGAGAACAGTGATCCAAGCTGGATTCTTGCCAGTGTTGTTTTCAGTTTATTGCATACCAGCTGCTGCTGAATAAAATGGCCATCATAATGCCCATCTGGTAATGAATAGATTCAATGGGAGGGAGATGGGGAATTAGTAGCAGTAAAAAGTGACAAAAAAAAAGCTACATATGTGAACGTATCAACAACTGCATGCTTTGGTAATTACATTGTTAAGACAATTGTATTGTTTCAGAATGGTGATGATCATTGGTTCAACCTAAGATTGCACATGGACACAGCTGGAACAGTTGGAGTTGGGGCAACCATAAGGTGTTTGTAACTCTTTTGAGCTTTATGAAGAATAAACTTTGCTAACGATAAAAGATAAGCTGTTCTATTATCACTCCATCATGTATTACATTGATCTTAACGATACATACCATCTGGGAATACAGTTTTTCCATAGAATCTTGTTCAACTGCAATCTGGCCTTCATATGGTCCAAACATCACACCTTTGGGTATGACCTTCGCTGTGCACCATACTCCAAACCCTCCATCTTGATTGCCTGATGGTCCCACAGCAAGGCCATAAGGAATGGTGTAAAATGCTCTCAAAGGGGTGTCAATCTCAATGGGTGCATCCGTGACAAACACTGGTTTCCCATGGACGACACAGCCATCCACAAAATACTCCTGGCAGTCTTCACAGACTAAAATAAACCAAAAAAAAAAATCCCTTCACATTTAGGAACTGTTTCGAAAAAGGAGGAAATAATCTTTAGGATTGTCGTCAACAACAAATTAACTAAAGGTAAAGATGGCAGCCGTTAATTTTTTTTAAAAAAGTAATGAGATTTAAAAAGGCTCTGTTTAACACAGCAATTCTCCAAAATTAAGATTTACTTACATAAATTAACATTTTCACCACTGCTTTGCTGAGGAGTACTACTGTCTTTAGTTAGTTCCCTCAGAGTTACTGCCTGCATCTCCTCGGACTGATTGGAGTCCATGTTTCTATCAAGTATCACTTCCTACAAGAATAAATTGGAATAGTTTAACAAATGGGAAAGAGTCACATAAATCTCAGTTGTTAAAGACAAGATATGCACTCAGAAGCTCAATCACCATTTGACAAATCAAAAACCATACAGAAAAAAGCTCCAAATTCCAATGCCTAAATAAGAACGTAAGAACTAGGAGCAGGAATAGGCCATGTAGCCCATCGAGCCTGTTCCGCCATTCAAGATCATGGCTGATCCGTTCATGGACTCAGCTCTACTTACCCACCAGCAAACCATAACCTTTAATTCCTTTACTGTTCAAAAATTTATCTATCCTTGCCTTAAAAACATTCAGTGCTTCACTGGGCAGGGAGTTCCACAGATTCACAACTCTTTCAATGAAGAAATTCCTCCTCAACTCAGTCCTAAATATGCTGCCCCTTATTTTGAGGCCACACCCCTTAATTCTAGTTTCACCTGCCAGGGAAAACAATCTCCCTGCTTCTATCTTAGCTATTCTCTTTACAAATAGCAGTGAAGCAAGGAAGTTGTAACCTCCTTCAATTTCAATTCCAAGCCTGCAGCCTCTATCACATTAGAAGGACAAGGACTGCAGATGCATGGGAATACCAACCCATAAACCATCTTGATTCAGAATTATATCACTGTTCTTTAATTACTTTTCAAACAGCACAGTGGGTGTTCTTGCTACTCATGGGACACATGGTTTAAGAAGGCATCTCAAAACCACCTTCTCAAGGATGATTCAGGATGAACAATAATTGCTGGCCTTGCCAGCAATGCTCACATCCCATAAAGAAATTTATATTTAAAAAAAACAGCCAGAACTCCAAATTAATTTATGGCCACAAAAATGAATGCATTGGTCCCACCATTGCAGTCGATGAATGGTACCACAATTCATTAGATTTCTCCTCATGTTTAATCTCCATGATATTTTGCAGGGCAACATGCTAAGTGAGATGGAAACCATTTGGTGTTCTTTTCAAGACATCGGGGATCTGACTGAACTGGCAAGCAACTCGTACCTTTGTTGCAGATAATATTCTGGCATGCACTGACGATCGGCCAACTAACAGGGTGGTTAGCACTACTGCTTCAAATGCCAGGGACCTGGGTTTGATTCCCACGTCTGCCTGGGTTTCCTCCGGGTGTTCTGGTTTCAAAAGAGGAGCTGATTAGGTACATTGGCCGTACTAAATTCTCCCTTGGTACCGAAGGTGCCGGAATATGGCAAGTAGAGGATTTTCACAGTAATTTCATTTGTGTTAACGTAAGCATACTTGTGACACTAATAAATAAAATTTAGAAACTTTAACAGAAATCAGTGAGTAGCAGTGAAGAGGTCTGAAGTGCAGTAATCAGCCAAGCGTCACACAGATCATTGTTGGGACCGCAGCTCTTCACAATGTGTGTGACTGATTTGGAGGAACATTGTACTGTGACCAAATCTGTGCATGATACAAAAATGGGAAGGAAGGCAAATTATAAGATATAAATAGTTTACAGAGAGATATTGACAGGTTAAGCAAAGGGGCAGAAAATTTGAAACAGGAATTCAATGTGAGAAAATGTGAAATTATTCAGTTTGGAAGAAAGAATGAGAAGACGGATTATCATTTAAATGTAGAGACTATAGAAAGCTGTAGCATGAACGGTCCTTGTTGAAGAAACCCAGTACACCAAGTACAAAAGGTAATAGGAAAGGTAAAGTGAATGCTGGCTTTTATTTCAAGGGGCTGGAGTATAAAAGTAAAGAGATGTTGGTACAATTGTACAAAGTACTCATGAGATCACATTTAGAATACTGTGTACAGTTTTGGTCCCCTTATTTAAGGAAAGATGCATTATCATTGGAGGCAGTACAAAAGAAGTTTACTAGGAATTAACCCATGTATAGAGAGGTTTCCATATGGGGAAAGATTAAACAGGTTGGGTAAATGTTGGAAGAACGTATTTACTAATGGTAGAATGTAGGACCAGAGGGCACAGTTGCAGAAAAAGGCAATGCTCATTGAAGATGGAGTTAAAACAAATTTCCTCTTTCAAAGCATGGTGAATGCTACTGGATCTTATGATTTGAGTCATAAGGAGAGGCTGGATAGACTAGGACTTTTTCTCTGGAGCGTGGGAGGTTTAGGGATGATCTTATAGAGGTCTATAAAGTATCAAGAGGCATAGATCAGCCAAAAAAAAAATCAATATCTTTTCTCAAAAGTAGAGGAGTTTAAAACCAGAGGGCTTAGATTTAAGTGACACGGGAGAGATATAAAAAGGTCCAGAGGGACCATTTTTTCCACACAGAGCGTGGTAAGCAACTGGAACAATCCACCAGAGGTAGTAGTAGAGAGACAGGTACAATTTTGTCTTTTAAAAAGTGTTTAGACAGTTACATGGATAAGATGGTAGAGGTATATGGGCCAAATGCAGGAATTGGGACTAGCTTAGGGATTAAAAAGGGGACAGCATGACTAAGTTGGGCCGAAGGGTCTGTTACCATGCTGTAAACCTCAATGACCCTATGGAATTCTTTCCACCAGCGAATTGCAGAGGCTGAGTCCTTCAACATTTTCAAGGCTGAGGTCAATATCTCATCACTATGGGAATTAAGAGCTATGGAGATAAGGCAGGAAAGTGGGTGCCATGAGTGTTAGATCAGCCACAAGCTTATTAAAAGGCAGAGTGGGCTCAAGCAGTGAATAGTTTACTTCTGTTCCTACTTTCTATGGTCTCTTTAACTAACCAGATTGAAGAATTGTAAAATCATCAATGGAAGGTCTCAATAAGGAAATATAACTCAGAATTAAGAATTTAATTTCAAATCAAGTACAGAAAGAAAAGTAATTAGAGGGAAAGAAAGATTAGGTTAAAAGAGGGAAAAAAACCAAAGTTTTTTTATGTAAACATATCTCTAACAGCAATAAAAATGGGAAGGAATGAGATTCTATGCTTCATCTAATATAATACTGTCAATACAAGAACTTGTTGCTGGAAGACAGTCACTTTTTACTCAGTGAATTATGATGGTCTGGATTGCATTCCTAAAAAAGTGGTAGGAGCAAATTCAACAAGGGGGCCAATTCTCCCAGAAGAAGTTAAATGTCAAATTTGCATAAAAACTGGAATAAATCCTCATTAGGAGTTTCAAAATGAATCTCCCATACTCTGTGCATCAATAGGTGGGGAGCCTATTTCCTCTGGAGAGACTGGCAGCATAGTGCTGAATGGGCACTCTACATGCACCAATCACGCATCTGCAATGTAGCCATGTACTGCCAGCCTCCTTATTGCTGGCCAGATCAATCACTGGCCAGTCCCGCAACCCCTGCATCACTGGTGCAGAGAGCCCCCAACACACACACACACACACACACACACACACACACACACACACACACGTCCAGGCCAGCCTCAATCTGCCCCAGCCTAGCCTGAGCCACCTTGATCTCTGTCCGAGGCCAGAACTCTCCATTCACCTGACGAAAGGACAAACCCCAAAAGCTTGTGAGTTTATCATCAAATAAACTGGTTGGATTTAAACCTGTTGTCAAACTTCTTATCACCTTGATCCTGGCAGGGATGGGTTGGGTGGGGGGAAGGGAGACTAGCAGGCCCAGAGACGTCAGTCCCAGACCCATTAATTATGTGTAAAATACTTCCAAATTAGAATTTAAATGCTTTCTGTGCCAATTTCTGATACAGAGCTGACAGCGCTGGAAATCTGGCTACTGCAGACTCATGAAGGTTGTGGTGCCCTGCTGTGGAGCCCACTAAGCCACCTCCGCTTGAGAACTGCCAACTGCCAGCAACAAGGTCAGAAGGTCATTGAATCACAATTTAAAAAGGAAAAATTTAAAATCTATTGGAACAGGAAAAAGGGGCTCCCACAGAAGTTACACGAGGACCAACGTTACAAATGATGAACTGTGAAGTAAGATTCTATATCACACTCCGTGCACAGGTCTTGAGCAAAGGTCCAAATTAGAGACTGTTACAAGGTTTACATTCAACGTGCTACCAACAAACCTTGCCTATAAATACTGCAAACCACAAACTCAATATTAACAGCACTGAGGAGGTCATTTCACTTATTATAATATCCTGTTGGGATAACTATGTACACTGCATGAAGTGTTGCCAAAGAAAATATAATCTGAAGCATAGAGAAAAGAAACTGACATTCTGTTAAAGTCCACAAACAAAATATAAAATGCTGACATTGATAAATTTATAGCCTCAGTCAATTACTCACATTGGAAACTTCCAGACACTGATTTTTTTTCTATTTGTTCTAAGGATATGAGCATCACTGGCTGTGCCAGCAATAATTCCACTTCCCTAACTGCCTTAGATCGCGACAGGCCTTGTGGTATAGATGCACAATGGAAGTTCCAGGATTTTGACCCGGTGACTGCAAAGGAATGATGATGCAAGTTCCAAGTCAGGATGGCATGTGATTTGAGCAGTTATTGCAAGCAGTGGCATTGCCATCTAAGATTAACCATTCTGGTATCACTATCTTCAGATCAAGGGTAACAAACATTCCTAATCAGCATAATAATAACTGAACAGGCTTCCAGCGCAGGCACGATGGGCTAAACAGCCTCTTTTTGCATCTTAAGTCTTTTATGATTCTATGTCAAGAGTATTTGGACATTTACATTCCATACAACAACAATGCGTGTCATCTGAAATCACTAACAATGATCTTCCCAACTGGGAATTCAGAAGATAGAAAAGGAAAACAACTTGTATGTTCATTAAATTTCCCTGGTATCTGAGGGACCAGATTTATTGCATGCAGCAACTCCTCAAGTTAAAGCATTCCTAGAACTTTTTTTTTAAAACACTGCACAATGGGCCGGTAAGAAATTGCACAACGCCAGGTCAAAATCCAACTTTATTTGGAATCACAAGCTTTCGTAGTGCTGCTCTTTCACCATTCACTAGATGAAGGAGCAGTGCTCTGAGGCTCGTGCTAACAAATAAACCTGTTGGACTTTAACCTGGCGTTGAGAGACTTCTTATATGGAAATTTGAATAGTATAAATAAACACCAATTTCTACTGTTACATGTGTCCTGCCAATCACTTTGTTAAATAACAATCATTCCTTTGTTTAAAGATATAAACACTATTCAAAGGTTATAGAATATGGCACAAACAGAATAACAAAAATAATTGATCTTTTACTTGTTTGCAAGTCAATATTAGGTACCTGTATTAATTTATGTAATCTTAATCCCCAAAGAAATTCATAAAATATGACAATATCTATTGTTTGTTATCAGGCTTATCAAAAATTAAATCCATGACTTATACTAAACAAATAGCCTCCCCCTCCAGCCCCACATCATTCACACAAACCTAAATTTGACTATTTCATAAGACTATAAAACGCAGGCCATTTGGTCCCTTGAGTCTGTTCCTCCATTCAATGAAAACATGACATCTATTGTGATAATCAACTCCATTTTTGCACCTTATTCCAATAAGCTTTAATTCCCTTACTGATAAGGCCATATTAATGACATATCTTTCTGAATATTCTGTACAGTATACAGATTTTTCAGGTTGTTTACATGCACTTCATTGGATAAAGTTAGTAACACAAAACAGAAACGTTTTAAATTTTTCACACTGATTTTCAAACAAGGTTATTTACCATCTTGTGAATATTTGAAAGAATGGTTAAAAAATAAATAAGCCATCACTATTCATCCCAAATCAAAGAGTGAAAATTTCCAATCAGGTGTTTGGATTATTTTGCTAGTGATATACAACAAATACCACTGCATTTAAATGCAACTTTAAAGGCCCAAAGTAAAAGATGATCTACATGAACGTGACACCTTATTAATCTAGAATTACATCCCAAAGAACTTAATATCTAATGAATTACTTCTGAAGCAAAATCATTATTGCTACATTGGTAAGTTTATTTATTAGTGTCACATGTAAGTTTACATTAACACTGTAATGAAATTACTGGGAAAATCCCCTAATCACCACACTGTGATGCCTGGGTACAGACAGAGAATTTAGCATGGCTAAAGCATGTAACCAGCACTTCTTTTGGAATGTGGCAGGAAACCAGAGTATTTGGAGGAAACCTACGCAGGGGGATAACCTGCAAACTCCGCACAGACCATGAACCAGACAGGAACAGAACACAGGTCCCTGGCTCTGAGACACTGTGCCACTGTGCTGCCCCAATGGCAAACAACTTGCAACAAAAATGAAAAAGACTGAATTGCCAATTTGATCTATGTCAGTGAGAAAATTTTCCACCCTTCTTCAAATGGTGCTACGGAATCCTATACAACTAAATAGTCAGGCAGAGTCTTCATTTGGCATCTCACCTGAATGCTTGAACTGGCACTACAGAATGGTATTAGCTCATATTATACAGTCAGGTTTAAAACTAGTGTTCAAATCTACAATATTCAGGCTGAGACAAGATGACTCCCAATTAGGCTATTACCCCAAATCATAATGAAGAACAAAATTAAGAGATGTTAAAATCTCATTAATTTTAGACAAAATGAATGCTTCAATCCTTAGATGGAAGGTATACATTTGGTTGCCATGTGACAGCAGAGATAAATTGTGCTAAAATGCCCAACACCATACAAAATATTATAGAACTCTCTCCCTCAAAAAGGCGAGGGAATAACTGCAGTTTTCAAGACTGCGATTAAGCAATTTTTATAGGACAAAGATATTAAGAGACATCAAAAGTAGGTTTTGGTTGGATTACGAAACTTCCACAATTATCTTGAAATCCCTGGGATTGAACAAAATAATCTCATGAACACAACTGCCAACAATCCAGAAGGAAAATCTCTAGGTGGATTTAAAAGGAATATTTAGAAATAATTTTTATCAACTTCTTGTTGATAAATCACAAAAAATATTGGGAGATGATTGAAATGATGGCTGTTTTGACTGGATGGGAAGCATCACCAGACAAAACCTCTTGGAATATATGTAATCAGAGTTGTCAATCTGAGACAGAGTTCTGAGTCTAAAGGAACAGTGGTGCAGTTTGGAGGGGCTGTATGGCCTCATTGCTGTTGCTATGAATCTACATCTTCTCTCTTGTGGATCCCAATTTTCCACAATTCATAGAATTCCTACAGTGCAGCAAGCCATTCAGCCCATCAAGTTTGCATCAACAACAATCCCATCCAGGCAATAGCCCATAACCCCACATATTTATATTGCTAATCCTGACACTAAGGTTCAATTTAGCACAGCCAGTCAACCTAGCCCAGACACTGTTGGACAGACAGATCTGACATGGTTTGCTGCATTTTATGGGTATGTCCCTTATTGTGACCGTTTATCTCGCAATCCTTCAAAAAATACATTTTGTCTTTTATTTCTAAGCACTCGGAGTAGGGCAGTGGGCATACACTACTCCCCACCCACTCCACAATCGTCAGCAAGCCTTTCTCAAACCCGAAATATTATGGTCTCTAACAAGCCCCCAGACCTCAACATTATGGCAGCGAACACCCACTCTGCAATGTTATGGCTGTGAATACTCCTCCTCCTTCCCAACCCTGCAATGTCATCGTTGCTGACAACACCACCCTCCCCATCCCACCAACAATTCACACATGTGGTTGGTAGCACATCCCCTCCACCCCCAAAAGTCTTAAGATCACCAACACCTTCTCCCCAACTCCATGGTCCCTGAATCCATTTGGTCACCCTGGGGTGTGGCTTTCCCTGCGCCCCTCCTGAGGTCTCCCAGTCACACTGATGGTCTTCCCCTCCACCCCGCCCCCCCCATCCCTTCCCATCACAGTGTGGTTATGATCATCAGCAAGTTAGTGGCTTTGGTTTCGCTAACAGGTGGATGCAGATACACACACACACAGATAAACAGACAGATCCATCTCCTCTCCCAGGCCAGCCTTCCTCCCCCTGGGAAGCCGATACCGCAGCGGCCCGGCTGCTGCACAACAAGCCTCCGCTCAACGGCGCGCACACAGAGAAGACACCATTCCACAACACGGCCTCCTGCGCATGCGCCATTGCGGCCAACGGTTCACCGCGGGGAGGGGAGCAGTGACGTCACAAAGCCCCGTTGGCTGCTCCTTAACCAATTGGAGCCTCCCGCTGCGGCGCATGACGTAATGCGGCGCTCGCGTGAACTGCAGTCGGTCCAGCCCCTTTGCCGGGAGAGAGACGGGTATGCGCAGGCGCAGTGAGGAAGAGGCGGAGAAAGGGGCGGGGCTGGGTTGCAAAGGCACGCGGTGGAGCGGGTCCAGCTGGGCAGGATTGTTACATTCACAACACTGGACCATCTTAACAGGTCTGACAGCGTCGGTGGAGAAAGAATAGAGACACAATATAGAAAATAAGAGGAGTAGACCCACTCAGCACTTTTAGCCTGCTCTGCCATTCATTATGATCATGACTGATCATCCAACTCAATAGTCTGATCCTGCCTACCCCCCCACCTTTCCCTGCAGCAATATGGAAACTATTTCATGGTAACTTCTTTGCAGTGCTAATGTAAGCCTACTTGTAACACTAATAAATAGCAAAAAACTTGGGGCAGGCGAAGGCCACTGGGTTTTATTGTTTCGAGACTGGATGACCTTTCATCAGAGCTGCTACTTTGAGGTTGATTAACCGCAGCAAACAGGCATTGAATTAACCACAGCAAGATAACTTCCCCAAACTTCAAATAAAAAAATGCTCAGAAAGGGAGGAACTTGCATTGTTTTATATATATATAGGTGTCGCATCTTTATCACTTTAAAGGATAACGCAAAGTATCTTACAGCCATTCGATGTTTGAAGTGTAATCACGACTATGTGTAAGAAACATTATAACCAATCCATGCACTCCAAGCTCTCACAATCAAAGTATTCCTACAGTGCAGAAGGAGGTTATTCAGTCCTGTGAGTCTGCACTGACAACAATCCCACCTGGGCCTTATCCCCATAACCCCACTCTGCTAATCTTCCTGATACTAAGGGGCAATTTATCATGGCAAATCTACCTAATCTGCACATTTTTGGACTGGGAGGAAACCAAAGTACCCAGAGGAAACATACGCTGACACAGGGAAAGAATGTGCAAACTTCTGAGGCCAGAATTGAACCCAGGTCTGTAGCGCTGTGAGGTAACAGTGTTAACCACTATGCCACCATGCCACCTTTGTGATAATGACCAACAAATCTGTTTGTGATATATATATATATTCACCTGACGAAAGGTCAGAGGCCCGAAAGCGACCAACTAAACCTGTTGGACTTTAATCTGTTGTTGCGAGATTTCTTACTGTGTCATCAATGCAGGAATGGAACTTAATGTTGTGGGGAATTCTTCCATCCCACCCACCATGAGAATCCTAACGAGTGGGAGGGTGGAACATGCAATGGTTTATTGGGTGGGATTCTCCAGTTTTGGAGTGAGTATGGCCGGAGAATTCTACCTGTTGTCTTTTCAGATGATGTTACTGAGAGATAGCAGATAGCTGAGAAAAGAGAGAGAAGCCAAGGATAGAACATAGAAAACTCCAGAGCTAATGATAAAGGAATGCAAAGAGATGTTTTTAAAGTTGATTTGCTGGCTATAATCAGAGAGATAAGAATGGAATAAGAGGAAAACAATCCCACTCATCTCACCAGCTGGATGACAGTGAAGAGGTGCCATAGGAGGATGGTGCGGGCATCAGTGTCAATGGCTGCAGACAGGTTAAAAAGAGATGAGAAGAAATTGTTTATTACTATTACAATTGAATGTCATTTATGACTTTGGTAGAGTTGTTTTAGTGCTTTGGCACAGACAGAAATCTGAAAGGTTCATACGTGGATTGGGGGGCAAGATGGCCAGAGATTTGAGAGGTTTGAGCGGACCTTAGGAGGTAGGGCAATAATTTGCAAGAACAAGAGGGAAAAGCATGGTGATGATGACAGATTTGTAGTATCCAAGGATGTGTGGGTTAAGTGAATTAGCTATGATTAATGTACAAGGGTAAAGTGGGGGAGTGGGCCTAGGTGAGTGCTCCTTTGGAGAGCCAGTGCAGATCAATGGGCTGAATGGTCTCTTCCTGCAGGGATTCAATGGATTCTACGGTAGAAAGGGGATGTGCCTTGTCTTCCTTTGACTCTACTCCAGTGGAGCTCCCCAAGCGATGTTGCACTGCACATTTTTCAGAAATTTGGGTTTGGGAGACCCTGAAATAAATGTGCAGAAATGTCTAATGAAAAGAATTTGCAAGCGTAGCAGCAATCCCACCAACATTACTGCTATTTGCAAGATCCAGGCCATTGATTCTCTCTCCACTGATGCTGTCAGGTCTGGTAAATATATCAGCAGTTTGTGTTTTCAGTCAGAGACTTGGCCAGTGCTGACAATTGTTCACTTGAAATTGTTGAGGACTATCAGAAAAGAATAGTTCATAATTATATTAAGATTATCCAAGCATTGGGCATGAACAAAAGCCCTTCAAAAGTATTGAGATTGTGCAAATTGAAAGAAAAGCAACTTCATTAAAAGCAATAGGAAATTAATAATAAAACTTTAACATTTTGCAATTGAAATGTAAACATCATAAACAGCAGAGAGGCTAATTAAGGTGTGACAAATATATATCTTGTTAAATATTTAAGTGGTTGTACAATTGCTTTAAGTGCAGGTCATGTGACTTGATCATTCAGTGATTCACAGGCTGCTGTCAGAATTTCATTTTCTGTTCTGTGCAGAGAATATCTCTCTCAATAAACCTGTTGTATGCTACTTTGAATCTATGGCCATGATTCTTCCAAAAGCACTAAATTGGCAGATTCTAGATCCTGACTGTTTTGTCTGTTCAGCTTCTCACCTGAATCTCTGCACTCTGTACATTGCAAAGGTCCCAATCATGAATATCATTGAAAACCCAGGGGAGAGGGGCCTATTTGTACCAAAATTTGACAGTTCTAGAACTCTGTGCAAGTGCAGTACTCCCAATCTGTCAGACTCCCTGTTTGCTAGCCAACTCATTTGCTGGATTGAACTCAGGATTCCAGCAGTGCTGCCCCTCCAGACCCTCCCATGGCACGATTGTGGCCCCACAGCAATTCCAGGGCCAGCCCTGATCCCCCCCCCTCCATCTCAGAGTACCCCGATATACAGCTCACCCTCCCCAGCAGTGGCGATCTCCCCACTCCCCTCACTCTTGCAGACCTTCCCCGCTGATTCCCCCCTGGAGTCAGGCCCACCCTGGCAGACCACCCCTCTCAGCCTTCCCAAATTGTCGCCCTCCCTCCATCCCAGACCATACTTGTCTGCAGTGGCAGCAGGACTCCTTCCCACCCCCACCAATCACCCTTAGGCTCTGACCACAAAAGGCCCCACCCTCCCTTGGCAATGTTTGATGCCTAATTGTCAGTGCCAAGATGCCCCCTAGACATGGGCACTTTGCCCCCTGGGCAATGCCTGGAGGCACAGGCTGGCACTGCCAGGGTGCCCATGCCCAGGTGGCACCACTACCCCACCACCTGACCCCCATGGGTCTTCATGTGTGCGGAACTTCATGACACACAACAGCGCAGAGTTGCTGAGCAGAGACTGATAGCCAAGTTCCGCACACGAGGACGGTCTTAACAGGGATCTTGGTTTCATGTCACACTATTTGTAACCCCCATGACTTGCCTGGGTTAGCAAAAAACCTCACTTACTGTGCTGTCTGGAGACAATACACATCTCTCTAACCTCAGTGCTCAGTGTTCCTTTGTTAACCACTTTAAGACTTGAATAGCAAGTTAGGTATAAGGATTCGCATTCTGATCAGCAAACTGTAAACTGTCTGTGCTGATCTGTGTGCTTTTGGAGACCAGAACACCTCATTCGCCTAATGAAGGCACAAACGCCGAAAGCTAGCAGATTTACTATCAAATAAATCGGTTGGATTTAAAATTGGTGTTGCCAGGCCTCTTACTGAGTTCACCATCTGCATGCCACAAGTCAGGAGTATGATAGAATACTCCTCACATGCCTGAATGGGTGCAGCGCCAACAGCATTCAAGAAACGAGACATCATCCAGGACAAAGCGGCCCACTTGATTGGCACCATATCTACAAGCATTCAATCCCTCCACCACCGACATTCAGTAGCAGCAGTGTGTACTGTCTTCAAGATGCACGGCAGCAATTCACCAAAGATCTTTAAACAGCACCTTCCAAACCCATGACCACTTCCATCTAGAAGGAAAAGCAAACACCACCAATTGCAAGTTCCCCTCCAAGTCAAGCACTTTCCTTGCTTAGAAATATATTGCCGCTCTTTCATAGTCGAAATCCTGGAATTCCCTCCCTAACAGCATTGTAAATCAACCCATAACAAGTAGACTGCAGCGATTCAAGAAGGCAACTTATCACCACCTTCTCAAGGGATTGGCCCATGTCTCAGGATTATATAAAAAGAAACATGCCCTGTAATACATCATTTCTGGCTTAAGATTCCTCTTCTGTGCCAATATTGTGTTTACATAGCTGTGTGCAGTGTAAATTAAAGTGACTTACTTTCACAGAGAACAAAAAAATTAGGAGGCTTCATATCAAAGGCTTTATTCCCCACTTATCTGACTAAAGCAAATGGAGACTTTCACTGTGGTTACTGTAATCTATTTGGTGTGTACATTGGATAACATTGTAACTGCACCTGCACACAAAAACAAAATATTGTAGATGCTGGAAATCTGAAATAAGACAAGGGAATGCTGGATAAACTCTGTGGGTCTGGCAGCATCAGAACTGTAAAAGGGCCAATGGACTTGAAACATTAACTCTATTTCTTTTGCCACAGATGCTGCCAGACTCGCTGAGTTTACCCAGCATTCTCTTTTTTTAATAACCCTATCTGCGTATCTCCTCACAACCATTTAACATTTGATATTAAAAGTGTGGATCTTGAAGAAGGGCTGACAATGAAAAACAACCAACAACTTCTTCACATTATCCAGTTTTTCACGCCATTTTCATATCCATAGTACATAAATCAGGTTTCATTGGGACCAAACATAAGTAGCACATTATCATTATAGAATAGAATCCATACAGTGCAGAAAGACACCATTGGGCCCATTTGCACCGACAACAATCCCATCCAGGCCCTATCCCCGTAACCACTCATATTTACTCTGGTAATCTCTCTAACCTACACATCCAGAGACACTAAGGGGCAATTTAGCATGGCGAATGCACTAACCTGCACGTCATTGGACCGTGGGAAGGAACCCGAGCATCCGGAGGAAACCCATTAGTCTATCCAGAGAACTGCAAACTTCATCCAAACGTCTCATGTCCAGTATTAGTCTTTGCTTGTTAAGCTTGTAAAAAGCATCTTTTGTCTATGGGATTTGTTTGATTAGAACACATCAGATATATTTGCTAAGAATTATACATTTATAGTGGTTGTTTTGTTTCTTTGTTTGTAACTGATGATATCTTGGTAACCTTCTTATTGTTAAACGTATTCTTTTGAACATATTCTTAAATAAATTTTACTTTGTAAAAGTTGCCTCATGGATCATTTGAATCATATTTGCATTGAAACCTATTATTCTTATCCTAGCCAAATTCAAGATGCAAAACTTATGATCCAAGTGGGCTCCATAAAAAAACTTTGGAGTTTCTGATCTGAACTATAACTGTATTTACACTTGAAGATTGCATTACAGAATCAATTATGTGGGTGTTAGGTTTCTCTCCTGGATTGAAAACCAAGCCCAACATTTCAGGACTGTGACCTTTCATCAAAATTGCAAAGGTCATATAACTGAAACAAGGACTGTGTTTCATTCGTGCCGGTGGGGTTTTGTGGCTTCACTGATGGTGCACCCCCATCGTGGTGTTGTGGGGAATTCCATTGACAATGGAGGGACCAGAAGAAACTTTTGTTGGCGAATGTTGCGCTGCTTCCCACTGTGAGAAACACACAGTGGAGAGGCCAGAGAATTCTGCCCCCCTCCCACCCACCCCCATCCCATCAATTCAGTTTCTTTCTCCATAGATGCTGCCAGGTCAGCCAAGTATTTCTAGCATTTTCTGTTTCATTTCAGATTTCCAGCATCCGCAGTAAATGGGTGCTTTATTAACACATCACTCATATGAAATACTTCCATGTTTAAGGGCTGGAAGTAATGTCATGGTAATATTACAATGCAAAGCTTCATTCAAAAAAAAACAAGAAAACTTCTAAAAAGTAATTTTAATTAGAGGAATGATATCTTTGTCTCTGATAATATAATACCAACACAGGAGAGGAGTATAATATTTTTTTGATGTGAATTTATTCCATAGAAAGAAAATATCATGAATGCAATTAGACTTCATAAAGAATTGTCAAGCACACAATTTATTTACTACATAAAACCAGTCAACATAAAAATAAAAACATGTCAGAAGATGGGACTAAATTTACATTATACCAGTACTTAGGCAGTTTACTACATCTTTATTCATTTCCTTCACGATACAGGTGCAGAAAGTTAAACATCAACAGTATTAACAAGTTGGAAACCCTGGTTTGCTTTTTTTAAAAACTCCTCTGCACTTTGAGAAGGGGAGAGTATAAGTGCAGGTTTGAGAATTTGCATGAAAAATAGAATCAGCTTGAAATCAGGACCAATGTTTTTCAGGAATTATAAATACAACATCATGTTGAGTTAATACAAGTACAAATGAACATATTTTGTAAACTATTTCTGATAGAAGTTTTTTTTGCTCCAATTTTAGGTGATATTTAGAAAAAGGTTAATTTTGTGGTCCCTGTGTAAAATCTGATGGTTTTTGTTTGCATGGATATGACGTGTAAATTTAATTCAGTCATTAAAAACAAAATCAATAGTCTGACTTCTTGGGTCATTTCTAGCATTGAGGCGTCTTTGATCTGATGTGCAAATATTACAGCTGTCAACTGCTAGACAATAAATGATATGAAGGCAATTTTAAGCTTCCATGCCTACAAACTCGTACAACAGCAGAAAAACATTTGATTCATCTTTGTTGAGATCTGTCTTATATTTTTGAAAGCATCTTTTATATTATCAGAATCTGTTAGATTTAAAAAATCTATCATACTTGATAAGGTGCCACAAAAGAGGTTGTTACCATGAATACAACTGGCAAATAGCTGCCTTAGAATGAAAGGTTTAGAATATTTAGGATTGAGAAGAAAATTTCCTACCCCAATGAGCTATGGATTGGTCAAAAGCAAATTACTGCAGATGCTGGAATCTGAAACCAGATAAGAAAATGCTGGAAAATCATAACAGGTCTGACATAACAGTATCTACAAAAAGAGAAAAGAACTGATGTTTCGTGTCTAGATGACTCTTTGTCAAAGCTTTGACAAAGATCTTTTTTCTCTTTACAAATGCTGCCAGACCTATTGAGATTTTCAGCGTTTTCTCTTTTGGTTGCTATGAATGGCTAAGTTTAGTTAAGAATAAAATTGATAGACCTTTGGACACTAAGGGAATTTAGGGATATTCTAATGGGATTTGGTGGAAAAATGGAACTGTGATAGAAAACTAGCCATAATATTATTGGTTTAATATATGTGGCTTACTCCTCCTATTTGTTGTCTTCTTAATTGCATTTTCATAATTTTCAAATGTCTAGGCCTGATGGATCTTTTGTTTTCAAAGGCATCGCCCAAGGCAGAAATTCCCACCTGAGGTCAACAGACCTTTACATGATCTTCTCAGGCCTGCTACGATTCCTATGGCAGGCGGGATGGGAAAATTCCACCGAAAGAGAAGCTGTAAGGAAGATGGTGCATATCCTGTGCTTTCCTTGGCCCCAATTATCCTCGGGAAATTGTCGGCAGAATCATCGTAGAAACTGGCCATAAAAATTTCAGCTTAAACTTAGGTGGTGGGGCAAATCAGGAGAAGGATCCTTGGTATCCTGGCCAATACTGATTCCTCAAATCAACGTCATCAGAGCAGGTTATTATCATTGCAGTATGTGGGAACTCTGTTGCAAGTTAGCTGCTGCATTTCTTTAAACTAAAACACTGACTACACTTTGAAAGAACTTGATTAGTTACAAAGTAGTTTGGAACATCTGGAGGTTATCAAAGGTGAAATAAACGTGTAGGTTTTTCTCTTACGATTTGGCACAGGCACTATTTCATTTAAAACCTCACAATACCAGGTTAAAGTCCAACTGGTCTATTTGATATCATGAGCTCTTAGACTGCTGCTCCAAAGCTCGTGTTATCAAATAAACCTGTTGGACTTTAACCTGGTGTTGTGAGACTTTTTACTGTGCCCACCTGAGTCCAATGCTGGCATCTCCATATCATTTAAAATCAATTGTTTAACAACTGCACCAAAATTGCACTGGAATAAAATTTACGCAGGCACATCTGGCAGGAGTTGAAATTCGACAGTCCTAATTGGGGATCATTTTAAAAATGAAGCTATGGGAAATATTTGGAACACATGGGAACATAACAATCAGAGACTCACAGATGAATAAATGCCATCATATGCAATTTACCAATCCCTGCAGAGAATGTACTGATAGCTCTTCCTTATGTCAATCGATCTGGAGACAGGTAATTTAAATTAAAACTGCAATTTTCTGATACATCAATGAAAATCTCTTTGGTTAGAGATTAACCATTAGACAGTCCACTAAAGTGGACTGGTTTACACAGAAATTTCAGATGTTGCTTAAAAAAAAGGATGTTTTACTTTTGACCAACTTTCTACTGTATCCAAAGGCCATACGTCCTCCTCTGCTGTGTAACAGAATGATCGGTAAGAAGATGTATTTGTAAATTTGTGATGTCAAAGTTTTGTTGGTTAAAGAAAATCGAGCTTCTAAAACTGTACATTGATGATAGAAACCATCCTAAAATACTCCAGGTATCAAGCGATAGGGCACAGCCTCAGTATAACGGCTCCAGTCCTTGCCGTATTTGCTTGAGCAGCGATGCTCATCTCTTATACAGCGATGAATGAGCAAGATTGACATGTAGATGATATAAAAATAAGGCAGGAGGTGTGCAAATCCACAGGCCAGGCAGTAGGAAAGTGAGCCCATGAGATCCCCGGTGTAGTTAAAATGGCGCGCCAGACCCCAGAACCCAGAGATCATCAGCTTACTGTGGTGCCTTTGGCCATCAATGGACAAGTAGGAGCATTCAATGTACTTGGGTTTCCTGCCCCAAATTTTGCAGTTTCCATCTGTGCGTCTGAAGAGGTCTTTCTGGTGGTTTGTTATTCTGAAGGTATAGTAGCCAACCAACCCCAAGAGAAGGACACTGATTGCATTGGCAGTTGAGAGCTGAACTGGATTGTAGACCAGGTAAAGACCCTGTAGTGTTGAAAAGAAAAGTAACTTCCAACTTTGCAGGTTTTTTAATCATTCTTACCTTGCAAAGATATTACATAAAATTACATGTATTTATTTATTAATCACAAGTAGGCTTACATTAACTCTGCAATAAAGTTACCGTGAAAATCCCAAAGTCGCCACACTCCAGCACCTGTTCAGGTACAGTGAGGGAGAATTTAACATGGCCAATGCACGTAACTAGCATTACTCGGATTGTGAGAGAAAACCAGAGCAGCCGGAAGAAACCTACACAGATATGGGGAGAACATGCAGACTCCACATAGACATTGACCCAAGTTGAGAATCAAACCCAAGTTCTTGGTGCTGTGAGACAGCAGTGCTAACCACAGTGCCACCATGCATTAACAAGAGCGAAATTTATCTTTTCTTCCCCCCACTCTCCTCATTTGTTTTGAGAATCTAGCTAGCATTTATTTCCTGTAGGTGAAGTGTGCACCCTTCCTTGTTTCAGCAGCTGAACTGTGATGTGTTCATGCCAGAAAATCTGAGGCACTCAGTTGGTAACGCTCATGCTCCCTTCAGAAGATTGTGGCTATAACCTTCACTTGACAAGCTAAAGCAGAACTAAGGGTGGTTGAATTGTCAGAGGTGCCATTCTTTGGTTGCAGTGTAAAACAAATTCCTGTTACGGTGATTCAGATGGATGGATGCTAAAGATCAGATAAAACTTCTTAAAAAACATGGATGGACAACACGCTTCCCTCACCAAAACCTCCAAAAATAGATAAACTTGTGTCTTATCTCAATGTTGATCCTGCACCAGCATTCATTGCCTACAAAGATTTGATCACAGAAACATAGAATCTCTACAGTACAGAAGGAGGCCATTCAGTCCATTGAGGCTGCACTGACAACAATCGCACTCAGGCCAAACCCCATGCATTTACCCTGCTAATCCCCCTAACACTAAGGAGCAATTTAGCATGGCCAGTCAACCTAAACTGCACATCTTTGGACTGTGGGAGGAAACCGGAGCACCCCGAGGACACCCACGCAGACAGGGGGAGAATGTGCAAACTCCACACAAACAGTGACTCAATGCCGGACTTGAATCTGCTGAAACATTGTGCCACCATATGTTTCAGAGATGTGATTATGAGGTATTTAAATTTGTTATTCCCCATAACACTCCTTTGTGGGACCAATTTCCATGCTAGCGCTGCAAACTCCCAAACTCGTGTAGACTCAATGCTTTACAAAAAACAGCAATTCATTCTTACGACACTATGCCCCTTTATAACACATTGTATCTTTGGAATAAACCATTGGAAAATGAAGAGCAAGGAAGCCTTTCCTTCACTGACATCTTTTGAAGTTCCACTGATGATCTTGTATCACAACATCACAAGCTTCTTTCTCCCTCTCCAACTCCTACTTAAAATCTGATTGGAAAATACAGAGCCAGTGGCGAATTTCTGGCACTAACCATTGAATTTTCTGTCTCCATAGCCATGTCACTCGGGCTGTTATTGCTGAGGAAACCCATGCAGACAGGGGGAGAATGTGCAAATTCCACATGGACAGTGATCTAAGCGTGGAATCCAATCCGTGTCCCTGGCACTGTGAGGCAGCAGTGTTGCCTCTGAATCACTGAACCACCTCTCATCAAGATCATGATTGACCTGATTACGAACTTAACTCAACAATCTGCATAACCTTGTTTAGTCAAAAATCTATCCATTGCTACGTTAAAAATATTCATTGGACCTGCCTCCACCGCTCTCCGGAGAAGAGAGTTCCAAAGATACACGACTTTGGAGAGAAAAAAAATCCTTTTCTCCACCTTGCAAGAGAGACCTCTAATTTTTAAACTGTGTCCTCTCATTAACGTCTCTCCCACTAGGGGGAACATCCTCTCAGCATCCACTCTGTCACATCCCCTCAAGGTCTTGTGCATTTCAATAATATTAATTGGTAGATAAAATTGCATTGGAGGCAAGGGAGGATGAGTCGGTGATGGGTACGAAGCCCACAATATTTCACAAACTCCTCCTTTGCCTGCAAACCTGCCATCGGAGAGAACAGTTTAATCCAAATCTACTACTGTGTGTATGGAATAAACAGTACCACCACCACTCCCCCATCAATGTGAACACAAACAGTTCCAAAAGTGAAGTAACTGGTGATTTAATGATTGAAGATGGTTTTACCTGCAGAGTGTAAAGGTATGGCAGCCAGACACAGTCACCCCAACCCAGGTACCAACCAAAATGGTCATGGCAAATATCAATGGTCTTCAGATACCAAGCTTCATTCCAGAAGAAATCCAACACATAAATTGCCTAAAAATAATCAGTCAGTCATTTAACAATGGTCACATGAAAGGCTAATAATTTTTAAAAGTTATTTCATTAGATGTGGGCAATGTTGGCAAGGAATGGCCAGCATTTATTGCCTGTCCTTAATTGAATCATAGAAACCTTACAGTGCAGAAGAGGCCATTCAGCCTATTGAATCTGCACCAACAACAATCTCACCCAGGCCCTATCCCAGTAACCCCACATATTTACCCTGCTTCTCCCTCTAACTTCAGCATCTGGAACACTAAGGGGGAATTTAGCATGGTCAATGCACCTACTCCACACATCTTTGGACTGTGGGAGGAAACCGGAGCACCCAGAGGAAATCCACGCAGACATAGGAGAAAAGCAAATTACTACAGATGCTGGAATCTGAAATCAAAACAGAAAATGCTGGAAAATCTCACCAGGGCTGGCAGCATCTATAAGGAGAGAAAAGAGCTGAGGTTTCGAGTCCAGATGACCCTTTGACAAGGGTCCACCACCCTCCCAGGCAGCGCATTCCAGATCATCACCAGCCTCTAAATTTCCTGTCCTTCATCTTGAACTGATGTCCCCCCATGGATGATCCTTTAACTAAGGGAAACAGCTGCTCCCTATCCACCCTGTCCATGCACCTTATAATCTTGTACACGTTGATCAGGTCACTCACAGTCTTCTCTGCTCCAATAAAAACAACCCAAGCCTCCCCAAAATCTCTTCATAATTTAAATGTTCCATCTCAGGCAGCATCCTGGTGAATTCCTTTGCAGCCCCTCCAATGCAATGACATTCTTCCTATAATATGGTGACCAGAACTACACACAGTACTCTAGCTGCGGCCTACCAAAATTCTATACAACTCCCACGTGAACTCTCTGCTTTGTAATCTATGCCTCGACTGATAAAGGCAAATGCCCGACATACTTTTTTCATCACCTGACTAACACTTTTTGCCTTCAAAGATCTGTGGACAAACATGCTATAGAACTTCATATAGAACATCCTACTATTCATTGAATATTTCTTTCTCAAATTACTCCTTCCAAAGTGTGTCACCTCAATATCCATCTCCTTCCCTGTTCAAAGCTGATATGGATTCTGTTTGCCGTACAGCTTATGGTTGGAGAATTCCCTATGGCAACAAAAAAGATTATAACCTCCCGTTTTGCTCTTTTTGTGTCCCCTCTCAAATCAGACCGTTTACAACAACTGCTTCAACACATTATTGCCTGCCAATGTTGTCACCCACTACAGGATTTCCCAGGTTCTTCCCAGTAAGTCTGAGGAAACAGAAACATACAATTACCTGCAGCACATTCACCAAGATCATGGAATTGGTCACTTGACCGTAGAGCTCTCGTTGTTTGGCGGCAAAGGAAAGGTTAATGAGAGTCCACGCCACAATACCGGGGCGGCCATTGAAGAATAGCTTGAAGTCAAACCATGCCCCTATTCGTGGGTTAAATTCAATTCCCATCATGTAATCGTAGAAAAAATTGCCAGTGAATTTGCTGAAGAAAGGGAGTAAACATGTTAACATTGTACTTCCCACTTTAATAGATGCAACAACAATGTAATACTGATTATATTTTTGTGCTACTATTTTCTCCTCTTCTTTATGAAGTGCTCATTGGCACACCCAACACTGACAGCTAGATATATTGACCAGGTTTCTGTTTAAGACCACAGCCACTGGCTCAGAGTTTATAACACCAACAGCAATTGCATGCATCTGACCAGTGCCTTTAGCATATTCAAATGTCCAAAGTGCTTCTCAGAAGGACTAAGAAAAAGGTAGACATATGGACAAAGAGTGGAATATTGAAGAAGAAAAGAGAATCTTCGGTTAAAGAAGTGTGCTTTATGGAGGGTGTTAATGGAACAATGGGAGATCAGACTGCACAAGGCAATCGGAAATTGGCGGGTGTATAAATCAGGTTACAGAAGGCATGGCTACCAAAAGTGAGGCAAATGGACTGAGTAGGAGGTCCAAAAGATCAGTCAAAGGAGCAGATAAGACAAGGGGTAGTGAGGGTTGGGGGAGGAGAGCAGGGGAGGGAGCAGGGAATTGTAACGCTGACAAATGTAACAGACACAGGGAGGGTTGAGGCAATTAATTCATTTCAACATGTGGGGGAGGAGGTTAAATGTGAATCTTTGAGGGATTTGGAGCCAGTGAGGAAGGAGGGAGCTATAGATCTTTCAAATTTAAATTGTGGATAAGCGTTCCAACAATACACATGCAATGGAGAGGTTGCAAGAGATGTTGGAGATATAGAGATAAGTGCCATCAGCTTGCAGATGGAAGCTGGTTCAACAGTAGCAAATTATGTCACCAAGAGACAACGCACAAACAGGGAAGAGGTGGTGCCACAGATAAATCAGAGATGTTCTCTCTCATTTTCCTGCATGGTTTGCTGCCTGTTTATTGCATCTGCAAGGTACATTTGAGATTGCTGTACAGCCATGCAGCTAAGTGAAACTGTTGGATGCAGGGAAATTATGGTCTGCATCTGATTGAATAGGTGAAAAATGGAAACAAGCTAATGCATTCTCATTGAGCTGGAGAACATTGAAGGTGAACTAAAGGAGGAACACTCATCAAAAGCTGGAGGGAGGAGAAGCTGTAAGAGAGATAATGGACTGCTGTCACAGAGAATTTTCTTTTGTCAGTGTTGTTTCACTCTAGGAAGGTTGAAAACCATACCAAAGTGCTGAGTTAGAGGAAATGTGGGCAAGGATACAACAACATTGGGGAGGAACGGGAATTTGCAGATGAAGAAATTGTTTGGAAGGTCTGAGGGGGTAAATTTTGATTTGATTTATTATTGTCACATGTATTAATATAAATTGAAAAGTACTGTTTCTTGAGCGCTATACAGACAAAACATACCGTTCATGCAGAAGGAAACCAGACAGTGTAGAATCTAGTGTTACAGTCATAGCTAGGATGTAGAGAAAGATCAACTTAATGCAAGGCAAGTCTGTTCAAAAGTCTGATAGCAGCAGTGAAGAGGCCGTTCTTGAATCGGTTGGTATATGACCTCAGACTTTTGTCTCTTTTTCCCGAAGGAAGAAGGTGGCAGAAAGAATGTCCGAGTTGTGTGGGGTCCTTAATTATACTGGCTGCTTTTGCCAAAGCAGCGGGAAGTGTAGACAGAATCAATGGATGGGAAATGGTTTGCGTGATGGCTTAGGCTACATTCACGATCTTTTATAATTTCTTGTGGTCTTGGGCAGAGCAGGAGCCATATCAAATTGTGATAAAACCAGAAAGAATGCTTTCTATGGTGCATCTGTAAAAGTTGCTGAGAGTCATAGCTGACATGCCAAATTTCCTTTGTCTTCTGAGAAAGTAGAGACGGTGGTGGGCTTTCTTAACTATAATGTCGGCATGGTGGGGACCAGGACAGGTTGTTGATGATCTGGACACCTAAAACTTGAAGCTCTTGACCCTTTCTACTTCATCCCCATTGATGTAGACAGGGGCATGTTCTCCTTTACGCTTCCTGAAGTTGATGACAATCTTCATTTTGTTGACATTAAGGGAGAGAAATTTGGACAATACCAGCAGTTTTGAAAGAGGAGGGAGAAAGCTGAGACATTTGCAATGACAGCTTGCACACAGACATCCCATTAGTATTTTATAAACATCTCCAACAAACCTACATGTTCAGCTTTTAAACGGGACACTAGAGGGAGAACTAATGACAATTACGAGCCGAGAGAACAAGACTGTTTTTGACTAATTCTTCAAAACATTTTCACAGCTTAAATTCTTACCAGTCTTTTGCATTGCTAGGAAAGAGGTATGCCTTGATCATTGCAAATGTTGCCACACCATAGCCCAGGATGTTAGCACACCACAACAGAGAAGTCCAATGATCAAACAAGATTGTGGGAGAGAACCAATGAAGATAGTTGGCATTGACAAACCAGAGCGCGTGGGTAATAATCCATGCCTGTAGTCCATTGATTTCATATTTATTAATCAGACCTATTGAGTAAATACACAAAATTAGGGCCCTTTTGAAAACAATTCTGAAAATATTGCAACAGCCTTCTCCTCACTCTTTCTCTGACATATTCTTGTGAACAATTGCATTTATTTAACATGTGTGTAATGCCGCAACAAGTCCCATGGAAACTTGTGCCTCAAGGAGTGTAGGTTAGGGGGATTAGTAGAGCAAATACACGGGGCTACAGGCGTAGGGTAGGATATCTGTCGGAAAGTTAGTGAGACTCAATGGGTTGAATGCCTCTTTCTGCACTGTAGGGATTCTATGAAAGACAAAAAAAAAGACCTGATAACCTCTCCTTCTGATATTCATTCAAGGCTAAATAGTGGCCCTGCTGGGGAAGATCCCATTCCTTGAAATAGTGCCATGTCCATTGTTTTATGCCTAGCTGAGACAGCAGACAGGAATGTGGTTTAATAACACACCTGAAAGACACTACTTTCTACAGTACAGCACTCCCTCAGTACTGCACTGAAGTATCAGCTTAGATTCCTGTGCTCAAGACTCTGGAGTGGAATTGAACCTCCAACCTCTTGACTCCAGAAGCGAGAGTGAAAGCAACTGTGATGTTGTGAGTTTGACAGAGGATTAAGTGTTTTATCCCAAAAATAAAGGGTGTTGTATGTCAATGTGCAATTTCAAGAGTCCATCTGGGCCTCACCAAAATATATCACAAAGATGCATGCTGATTTTTAGCACTGAATGAGGTACAAAAGGAGTGACCATAGGAAAACTCCATTAGTATCAATTCAGTTGGATTTGTTTAATTATAAAATGATGCTGGAAATAATCCTGACTTGGGAAGAAGGAAAAATCTGTAACTTGTGTTGGGAAGGCTAGGTCTTAAGTCACTTCTTGAAGGCTCACTCAACACAAAATTACTCTTAAGAACACAGCAATCCACCCATTGACCATGAAGGGCAACGGTCTCAGCTGACATGACTATAACAACGCAAAGCTCTTCTCCATCAACACTTACCCTCTGTTCTGCAGGATCAATTTTCCCCTTTCAAAACAAAGTGAAGCAAATTTCCTTCCATGATCATTACCGCGATGTCACCTCATTAATACAAACAAATAAGCATGCAAATTAGGAGCAACAGTAGGTCATTCAAACCTGCTCCACTATTTGATAAGATCATGGCTATTGTGACTGTGGCTCAACACTACTTTCCTATCTGCACCTCTATAAAATTGCCTCCCTTGTCATTCAAGAATCTATGTAACTCCGCACTGAATACACTCAATGACCCAGACTCTTTGTGGGAAAGAAAATTCCACAGAAATCTGCATTTATTGATATACCTCTCGACAACAATCATGCAACCAAAGTGGGGTCAGAACATATATGGATGCACTTTGAGGATTTGATATATTAAAAAAAGCAGTCTCTTTTGTGTCCAAATGATTAAGAGATGACCATTCCCCTTGGAGAAGAGAAGATTTGTGACAAGAAGTGTTCCACAAGAATCAATGCTGGGCCTCTGTTGTTTGTAATATATATAAATGATTCAGAGGAAAATATAGGTGGTTTGATTAGTACATTTGGAGATGATATAAAAATTGAGGGTGTAATGGATAGTGAGGATACAAATCGGCTGGAGACCTGGGCTGAAAGATGGCAGATGGAATTTAGCCCAGACAAATGTGAGGTGATGTTAATTGGAATGTCTATTGCAGAAGGAAAGTATACAGTAAATGATATTAGCATACAGAGAAATCTAGGCATGCAGATCCACAGTTCCCTGAAAGTAGCAATTCAAATGGATTTTTAGCATAGGAATTGGAAAATTATGATGCAGCTGTATAAGACATTGGTTCGGCTGTGTTTGGAGTATTATGTAGAATTCTGTCATCACACTATTATAAGGAAATTGACACATTGGAAAGGGTGCAGAAGTGATTTACCAGAATGTTGCCTGGTTTGGAGGAAATGGACTATGAACAAACTTGGATTGTTTTCATTGGAGCTTCAAAGGATGAGGGAGGACCTGATAGAGATTTACAAGATTATGACAGGCTTGGATCAGGTGGATAGTCAGAATCTTTTACCCAGGATCAATCACTCAGGGGCATAGGTTGAGAGTTGGGGGGGCAGTTTAAAAGAGATGTAAGGGGCAAGTTTTTCACACAGTGTGTGGTGAACGCCTGGAATGTGCTGCTGGAGGAGATGGTGGAAGTGGATTCTACAACAATTTCAAAAGCATCTGGATAGATACATGAATAGGCAAGGAATGGAGGAATATGGACCACATAGAGGCAAGAAAATATTAGCAAGGCATATGTGTTGGCACAGACTTGGTGGGCCAAAAGACATATTCCTGTGCCACACTGTTTTTTGTTCTTTATTGAGAAGAGATTTGATTGAGTTTTCAAAATCATGAGGGGACTAGACAAAACAGGTAGAGAGAAACAGTTCATATTGGTAGAAGAATTGAGAATTGAAGGGCATTGATTTAAGGTTACTGGCCAAAGAAGAAATGGCGACACAAGGAAAAGCTTGTTCATGTCGCAAGTGGTTAGTGTCTACATTGCTCTGCCTGAGTGTGTGGTGGAGGTGGGTTCAATCAAGACTTTTGAGAGGCAATTGGAACAGAAGAATGGAGATGACAGAGGGTGGTACTAGATGAATTGTTGCCTTGGAGAGCCAGCACACATATAGAATGGGCCGAGCAGCCTCTTCCTGTAACCATTCTGTGATGTTAACAAAACCAAACTTTTGTTAACAGCTATTAAGTCAAGTGGAAAAATGTATTTAATGCACTCAGGCCAAAAACTTTGAATAATAAGAAATCTTCGAGCCTTATTTCTGATCAACTTTCCCCCCTTTACCATAACAATGGCCAACTTGTCTTATTCTTGTTGCTATCAACAAACTTTCCAACAATGTGACTTGGAAGAGTCTTTTTATGATTTAGCGATATAAATTGAGAGGTGAGTCTCACCTGCAGGAGTGCGTGCCCCATCTTGCACTCCACCAACATAGCCAGGTAAGAAGTTGTGACAAACATCAGGCAGACACATATATAAAAACACCTGGAAATTCACACACAGAGAGAAAAAAAAGTCTTAGGAATTGACAACAAACCAGTTAGATTGGGTAATTTGGGAAGATTTAATTGCACTGCCTGACTCAGCAGCGGGTAACTGCTGGTAGATGGGAAGGAGAGATACATGGGTTAATATATTAACAGAACCTATTTCGAAACAGCAAGAGCTGCAATGATCACTCTAGGGAGATGTGTGGCCAGCAGCGTTGTGTTGCTGGGAAGAGAGCTGCACCTTCAGGTCTTACTTTTAAAATCTTGCCTTGTTGTGTGTAGCAGGCAATTTTACAGCACTCGGAACCTGGGTTCAATTCTGGCCTCGGGTGACTGGCTTTGTGGAGTTTGCACATTCTCCCCATGTTTGCAAGGATTTCCTCCGGTTGCTCCGGTTTCCTCTCACAGTCCAAAGATGTGCAGGTTAGGTTGGTTGACCATGCTAAATTGCCCCTTAGTGTCAGGGGGGTTTGCAGAATAAATATATAGTGTCATGGGGATAGAGACTGGGTGGGATTGTTGTCAGTGCAGGCCTGATGGGCCGAATGGCCTCCTTCTGCAGAGTCGAGATTCTGTGATAATTCCCTTTAAGGTTGTACTGAAACCTTGTTTTCTTGCATTCATTATGCGCTGGCTCCTCAGGGCAAAGCAATATTGGAATGCGAGCCTCAAGTAAGATGTTTAGGGTCCTCATTTGTACATATGAAAAGGATCTCTCACTTTATTTCATGTATGGAAGCTGCACATTGATTATTTTGAATCATCACCAATATGGTGCAGTGTGCGCTTGCAACTTGTAATGCATGTAGACTTCTGTGTTCAACATGCTTAGAAGACCATTTGATGGTTTGATAAAATGGGCTCTATGCACCCTGATATCCCGGTCATTTTTTATTCAGTGTCCATAGTAAGCACATAGTTAGGCTGGACCTTGGATCAGAGTCAATCCCACTGCTGTTCTTTCAAGCAACCTAAAAAAGACCTCTCATTCAATAAAGGATTCCAGTTAATCATGCAGCTAACACATATCCTCATTATCCTGCGCTAGCTTGTCTGAACTCTGGTTTATTAAACAAAGAAATTTAAACCTTGTCCTAATCCATCCCATGTGTCGATGGAGAGAAGTAGCTCCCAGACTATTTGAGATGAAAGATTTCAGTAGTAAGAACAAGGATCAGCCTTGCAGGGGTCCATGTGTGGCCTAGCTTAGCACCACATAAAAAATAAACTGAAATGTGCAATTACAAAAACTATGCGAGAGTCCATTTATATGTTGGATTGTATCTGAAAAGCAGTTTAAGTAAAATATTTAAAAATTAAGACAAATATTATTATAATAACTCAGGATTCTGTTGTAAAGAAACATAGAAACTAGAAGCAGGAGTTGGCCACTTGGCTGTTTGAGCCTGCTCCGCCATTCATTTTGCTCAAGCCTGAATATTCCGATGCCCCCTCTCTTTCTCCCATATCCTTTGACTCCTTTAGCCCCAAGAGCTATATCTAATTTCTTGTTAAAATCAGACAATGTTTTGGCCTCAACTACATTCTGTGGTAGTCAATTCCACACATTCATCACTCTCTGGGTGAAGAAATTTCTCCTCATCTCAATGTCCTGAAACAATGACCCTCAGTTCTGGACACCTCCTCATTGGGATCATTCTTTCTGAATCTACACTGCCTACCCCTGTTAGATTTTATATGTCTCTATGAGACCCCCTCTCACTCTTTCAAACTCTAGTGAATATAATCCTAACTGACTTAGTCTCCCCTCATATGACAGACCTGCCATCCCAAGAATCAGCCTGGTAAATCTTTGTTGTACTCCCTGTATAGCAAGGACATCTTTCCTTAGATAAAGACAGCAAAACTGCACACAATACTTCAGGTGTGGCCTCACTAATGCCCTATACAATTGCAGCAAAACATCCCTATCTCCTGTATTCAAATCCTCTTGCTATGAAAGCCAATATACCATTTGCCTTCTTTACTGCCTACAGTTCCTGCAGGCTTATCTTCAGCGACTGATGTACAAGGACCCCAAACTCTCTTGAGTATCCACCTCTCTCAATTTACACCCATTCAAGTAATAATCTACCTTCCTATTATTGCTACCAAAGTGGATAGCCTCACATTTATCCACATTATACTGCATCTGCTATGCATATTCCCTATCGCTCAGCCTGTCCAAATCACACTGAAGAGTCTCTGCAACTTCCTCACAGTTCACCCTCCCATCCATTGGCATACAGGATGGACTTGGACAAGGGTCTGGAATACTATTCTATTGCACAAAGTCAAATTCAAGCAAAACCACAAGGCTGTGGTAAACACAACAGATCCCAACAGGGATGTTACAATAAAAGACCCACTCAGAGGCCTGCTTCATAAAGAGCTCAGGATACAAGCTCTATCTGATACTCACTCAGGAACTAAGAGATCAATCAGAGATTTCCCATGTAAGTCCTGGGGTTTATCACAGTTATACTCACAAAGATAAATGCAGCTGTTTCAAACAATGAGTATTCAAATTTATGTACCTGTGCTTCTGAGTTTTTAATTTTTTTAACGGGTGGGCCAGAACTTATTGACCATCTCTAAGTGCCCTCCATTTCAGAGAGCATTCAAGAGTCAACCACACTGCTGTGGCTCTGGAATCACAGTAGGCCAGTCCAGGTAAGGATGGCAGATTTCCTTCCCTAAAGGACATTAGTTAATCAGATGAGTTTTTACAATTGAGAAAAGTTTCATGGTCATGATTAGACTTTTAATTCCAGATTTTTATTGAATTCATATGTCACCATCTTCCATGGTGGGATTTGAATCCAGGTCCTCAGAACATTGCCCTGTCAGGTGATAATATCCCTGCGCCACTATGTCCCCTTTTAAATGCAATTCACGGAGGGAATTTGAGGGATTCATTTTATATGTTTAGACATTATTAATTTTTTGATGCAGCTTGCCTCTTTGCTTTTGGCGTTTTTAAAAAAAATCAAACCAAAATTGAGAGCAGTTTTATGATTCTGATTGACTTAGTTCGCTCTTTGATTTGAGGCATGTTAGGAAGTAGTGTGACATGGTTGTGATCAGCCCAGGCAGACTAGCTTTACAAAGCACGCAGGACTCTCTGTGATGGTAACTGTAACTTTAAGAAATATTTTTCTTTAAGTCATGTCCTCTGCAGATTATAAGCTGTTTTTATTATTGTGGCATTTGCTGCCTGAATCGATATACTTTTATTGCTACTTAAATGGTTTAAAGTAAAAGTTTATTTATTAGTTATAAGTAGGCTTACATTAACATTGCAATGAAGTTGCCACACTCCAGCACCTGTTCACATACACTGAGAGGAATTTAGCATGACCAATGCATCTAACCATCATATTTTTCAGACTGTGGGAGGAACCTAGAACACCTGAAGGAAACGCACGCAGACACAGGGAGAATGTGCATACTCTGCACAGACAGTGACCCAAGCTGGGAATTGAACCCAAGCCCCTAGTACTGTGAGGCAGCAGTGCTAACAACTGTGCCACCACATCGCCCTTTTAGGTTTAACTGGTGTTTTATTTATTTTTACTCTGGGCTTCATATAGTGTCCAGGATTTTTATGATTCAGAATTGTTGGAGAAAGAATGACAGGAGCTCTTTCATTTTTAGTTTTGGGCTGCTGGCTGCTGTTTAAGTTAGAAGGTGTTTTCACTTCAGGCTGGATGCTGTGTCATATCTTTCTCTCCCTGGAGTTTTGGGAAGCAGTTTTGACTTCAAGCTTGTTTATCTGTGTGTCAGGAAAGCTGCAGAATCCAACCAAAGGATTAAGTTCCAGTATCACATGAGCATCCTTGTTTTTTGTATTAAACCTATGGCAGAGATGCTTGTTTATGGGATTTATTTGGTTGGAACGACACTTAGTTGTTAAGTTTTATACGATAACATAGTCTTTTCTTGTTTGTAATTGATAAAAGTTACTTCTTTCTAATGTTAACTGCATTCTTGAATGAACTTTGTTTGATAAAAATTCCCTGGTGAGTCATTTGAATCATACCTGAAGTATAACATCTCATAACAGATAAATGTAAAATACTGCAGATGCTGGAACCTGAAACATAAACAAAAAAATGCTGGAAAATCTCAGCAGGTCTGACAGCATCTGTGGAATGAACAGAGCCAATGTATCGACTCTAGATGACCCTTTGACACTCTGGCAAAGAGTCATCCTGACTCAAAACATTGGCTCCTTTCTCTCTCCACAAATGCTGTCAGACCTGCTGAGATTTTCCAGCATTTTTCTGTTTTGGGTGTGAAACATCTCAGGCTTACCTCAGCCAAATTCAGACTGCGAAACTTATGGTCCAGGCTAACTTCCTAAAATACCTTGAAATTTCTGACCTGGATTATAACATCTCAGTGCAGACTTTCAAACAGTCAAAGCAAACTTGCTGCACTTTGGTTAAAACCAGTTCTGCCACACCACTATAAAAATGAAACAAATTCCATAATTTCAAGCTTGAAGAAGAAGACTAAAGTTAAAAACAAATGTCATTTTGAAAATATTTCAGAAAGTGAAGTTTTTTTAAGGGTTATTTATTAGTGTGACAAGTAGGCTTTTTAGAGGTTATTTATTAGTGTGACAAGTAGGTTTACATTAACATGGCAATGAAATTACTATGAAAATCCCTTCGTCACCACACTTCAACAACTGTTTGGGTACACTGAAGGAATATTTAACATGGCCAATGCATCTAACCTGCATTCCTTTCAAGCTGTGGGAGGAAACCCATACTGTCTGGGGCAAATATGCAGACTCTGCACAGACAATGACCCAAGCTGGGAACTGAACCTGAGTTGCTGATGCTATGAAGTGCTGTACCACTATGCTGTCCCTGAAGGGAAGTGCTTGAGAGTAAATAGTTTCTGTGGTTAGCCATCTCGAGTAATGCACCATGTTGCAAATCACTATCAAATAAGCTGATGCTCAGCAAACTGGGTTAATCATCAGCACTTGAACTGACCAGAACACAGATGAAAACAGAGCATGTGGGAGTTTTGCAGATATCAATGCTCCAAGTATTAACCAAATTCAGTGCAATGTCTGCAGTCTGCATTGTGTTTGTTGACTTTGAAACAGCTTGAAAGAAAGGAATATCTGACAAGAATACCTCCCATCTTCTTGCCCTTCCTCTTTCGCACATGTATATAGCGTGCCTGCACCCAGTACAGATTACAAACTGCTGCTCTGTTGCCTCATGTTTCTGACCCCACAGATATCTTCTTCCGTTGGGAAAAAAAATACAAAAGTCTGAGGTCATGTAGCAACTTACTCAAGGACAGCTTCTTCCCTGCTACCATCAGACATTTGAATGGAGCTACCTCACGTTAAATTGATCTTTCTCTGCTCCTTAGCTATGACTGTAACACTACATTCATTTCTGACTCTGTGAATGGAATGCTTTGCCTGTGCAGTGAGGAGAAAACAAAACTTTTCACTGTACGCCAACGCATATGACAAAAATAAATCAAATCCGAAATTTATCATAATCTCCTGCTCTATAAGAAGTGACTGGGCCTGAAAAGTTGGTGGGTTAGTGTCTGGAATCATACTCAATACTTTCTCACTGGACTTTCTACTTTCTGGGTGGGAAGGCCCATACTTGACCTCCGATCCCACCTCCACTGAGTCTTTTAAATGGACATTTGATGACCACTCCCCACCCTAGCCTCTATTTTCTGATTTCTGAGTGGTTGGCAGGAAATAGACTTGTGTGGGAAAGGAAGTTGGGGTGTGATAGGTGCCCACTGCCCCCCCCACCCATCCCCCCCTCCTCACTCCATACCACCCACTAGTTAGCAGCTCCTGAAGGCCGAATTTCCTTCTCAATTGACTCCTCAAGGTACCTAAGGGGCAGAGGAGGGGTGTGATTCCTGCTAACTTTTTTAAATGGCAGGACAGGAAACCCTGGAAATGGTGAACTTCTGCCTACTTTTCTTTAATTCACTCCTGGCTAGGCCAGCTTTTATTGTCTATCCTTCAGAATTTTAGTGGTGAATGCTTTCTTGAACTGTTCAGTCTCTGATGGGCTTACTGGATCTTGCTATGGCAGTGACGTATATGTGACTGGCTTGCCATAAGTGTCAACCAATTACTTTGGACCCAGAGTCACAAGTTGACCAGTCCAGTAAGGATGACTCTTGGGGGTTCTACGATAATTTGATGGTTTCACGGTCACCATAATATAGACTAGCTTTTAATTCGGATATAGGCTGGCTTTTAATTCTGGATATATGTATTTAATTACATTTACATTTCCGAGTTGCCACAGTGGGAATTGAACTCATGTCCGTGGGTCACTAGTTCGGTAATACAACCTCAACCCTACCAGAACCACATTTTATAGATTTTCTTTGTATTTAAAGTAAACATTTTTTGAACAGCTTCATGTGTTGACATGATATCGTGGCAGCAATCTTTCTGCAGGATGTTTACAGGCACCTTACTGAACATGTTCTTGTACAATCTATGCCCTTTCACTCCTCTTCACCCCTGCATTCCTTCAAAGTTATGGTTTTACTGAGGTTGCCTTGGAATTAAACATTCCTCAAGTCTAACTAAACACGGATACAAAGAACTGTCTCTTACCCCACCCAAAGGTGATTCATTCTCCTCTGAACAGTACAGATTAGCTTGGTCAGGATAAAAGAACTAAATTAACATACTTAATTTTCTGTCCAATGATCATCAAATAGCCCTAAAAATACCTGTTTGGCATATATCTGTGGAATTATATGGGACAGAATGAGCAACTCGCAAGTCTAAAACTAGAAACGTACCTGGAAACAGATCCAGGTGGTGTAGATTTTAGCTGCTGTCCAGCTGAAGGATGGGGCTCGATTCCAGATGTCACTCACACTTGACTTTCCAGAGTATAAATCAAGGAGGGGACCAGAGAGTGCACACTGGTATTGGTCACAGGACATCACAAAGTAGAATACAATTAAGGGAGCACAGAGGAGGAGGAAGATAACTGATGCCAGGGAAAACCAATCCACCTCCCTAAAAATAAAAGCATAGACAGCCATTAGAGTTCTTTTTTGAAGTCAAAAGGTAATTTGAGAACCATATAAAAAGTTGAAGTTAATTTATTCACAAATAGGCTTACATTAACACACCAATGAAGTTACCATGAAAATACCCACTGAATGCCTGTGTATCCTCACCTGATCCATATCCCAGTCAGCAACATCTAAAAAACTCTTGCTTCCAAATGGTTGGCACAGTGGCACAGTGGATAGCACTTCTGCCTCACAGCACCAGAGACCTGGGTTTGATTCCAGTCTTGGTTAACTATCTGTGTGGAATTTACATGTCTTTGAAGCATACATTTCTTCCAGGTGCTCCAAGTTCCATCCACAGTACAAAAATGTGTTCCTTAATGTCAGGGATACTGGTAGGTGGGGTTACAGGAATAGGGCCCAGGTAGGACTGCTGTTGGTGCAGGCTGATAGGTGCAGATAGGTTGAACGATCTCCTGCACAGTCGAGATTTTATCATTCAAATTGCACGATCACCTTGCTTCTCCCCATCTCTACAGCCCTATGAGTTCTCTTCTGGACTCACGTGCATCCCTTATTTTCATCACTCTATTTGTCTGAAAGTCTCCTTACATAGACAACGTCAAACTTTGAGAATTCTCCTGTGAAATTTTATTTATATAAAAGTAAATGGTTGTTTTTTTTCATTGGATGTGGATGTCACTGTAAAAGCTTGTATTTATTGCCTATCCCCGGATGACAGTGAATTGAATGGTGCCGGGCCATTACAGAGGGCAGTTAGTAGTCAACCACATTGATGTTGGTCTGGATTCACATATAAATCAGGCTGGGTAAGGATTTTCTTCCCTAAAAGACATTAGTGAAACAGGTGGATTCCTTTTTGCAACAATCAATCATAGTTGTCATGATCACCATTACAGCAATTAGTTTTGTATTCAAGATTTTTGTATTAATTTAACTTAAATTCCCCATGTTGCCATGGTGGGATTTGAACCTATGCTCTCATAGAATTTGCCTGGGCCTCTGGATTTCTAGACTAGCGGGCGTAATGATTTCAATGAGGCCGATGCTACTGGCCTCTTGGAAAAATGACTCCCTGATTGATTCATCAATGAAAGATGTATCTGATTGAGTCACAATTACCTGCCCAATCAGATAGCCTCACTGTAAATAACTATGAGAGTGTCAGGTCTCCGAACACTCCGGATTCTGACTTTGTGCTCTTCAAAGTGGAACCGAGTTTGTAATTAAAAGGAATCTGGTGAAGGAACACCCAGCCTCTGAGGACTATTTCATAGAATCCTACAGTGCAGAAGGAGGCTACTTGGCCCATTGAGTCTGCACTGACCACAAACCCACCCAGGTTCTATCCCCATAACTCCATGCATTTGCCCAGCTTGTCTCCCAGACACAAAGGAACAATTCAGCATGGCCAATGCACCTAATGCACATATCTTTGGACTGTGGGGAGGAAACCGAAGCATCTGAAGGAAACCCCACACAGACACGGGGAGAACGTTCAAACTCCATACACACAGCGACCCAAGCCGGGAATTGAACCTGGGTCCTTGGTACTAACCACTGTGCCGCCGTGCCACCCCTTTCAGCAACATTGGCTCTTATTGATGCAGGGATTTTGGGAATATCAGACTTAAATCCTGGTTGCCTGACTAATTTGAATGGATATATAGGTTTTCCTCAATTATACATTCTCCAAAAATTATTCAGCACAAAATGAAGAGGAAAGTAAATGAATGAGTGGAAAAAAAATTACACTTACATGGTCCTGATACATTTCTCAAAGCACTCCACTGAGAATGAATTTGTCAAAAATTTAGTTTATTTATTCATATCACAAGTAGGCTTACATTAACACTGCAATTAAGTTACTGTGAAAATTCACTAGTTGCTACATTCTGGGACCTTTTTCTGGTGCATTGAAGGAGAATTTCCCAGACTATTTCCCAGGGCTGAAATGGTCGCGACGAGAGGGCACAGATTTAAGGTGCAGGGAAGCAAGTACAGAGGGGATGCTAGGGGAAAGTTTTTCACTCAGAGGGTGGTGAGTGAATGGAATCGGCTGCCGTCGGTGGTGGTCGAGGCGAACTCGCTGGGGTCTTTTAAAAGACTTCTGGATGAGTATATGGGATCCAGTGGGATTGGGGGTTATAGATAGGTCTACGGCTGGGTAGGTTTTGATGTGTTCGGCACAACTTGTGGGCCGAAGGGCCTGTTTGTGCTGTAGTGTTCTATGTTCTAATTTAGCATGGCCAATGCACCTAACCAGCACGTCTTTCAGGATGTGGGGGGAAACCAGAGCATCCAGAAGAAACCCACACAGACACAAGGAGAATGTGCAGACTCCGCACAGACAATAACCCAAACCAGGAATCGAACCGGGTCCCTGAAGCTGTGAGGCAGCAGTGCTACCCATTGTACCAGTAGTGGTTTACATTGGTAAATATGCAGTGGAAATCCTACACACATTACAGTGATCCCAAGATAGCCTTCACGTGGTGCAATTTTGTTGTATGTTGTATATTCTTTTCTTACCAGGCTCGGCCCCATTGTCCCATTTGCTGTTTCTCAGTCGGGCCAATACCATCTGTCGGATTCCTGCTTTGCCTTTTTGCAGCCCCCCAGGGTTGTGTGGTAGTCATGGTGGTCTGTTACAAAAGGACAAACAAGTAAAGCTGGTTTACATGCAAACAGAGACATAGTTATTATTCACAACAGTACTGGCAGTCCTGCAGCACAAACAGGACATTGTGCCTGCCAATTAGATGGTTATCACCTGACAGGGGAGACGTCTGTGGATGATAATCTTCAAATCACCAGCTCAGCAAAGAGTTCTCAGCCAAGACCCAAGATTTGGTTCTGTTTTGCGCCACAAATTTTAAAACTCAGAACCTTTCAGCATGTCCATCATAACTCGGTCAGTATAAATATTAAAGTTATACTCTTTTCTGGAAGGATTTTCATGCTGCATTTGTACAGCTGCAAGTAAATAATCCCATGCTCCCTACACAGATTTCTGGAATCATACCAGTGCCAACTGCGTGACCTCTTCCACTCAGGCTCATCATGATTAGAGATGCAGCTTTGGATTGGGATAAAACAGAAAGAAATCTCACAGCACCAGCTTAAAGTTCAACAGGTTTATTTATAGAAACATCCCAAGTTTTCAGAACACGCTGTTCCTTTGTCAGGTGGGGTCTATTCTGTTGGACTTTAAACTGGTGTTGTGAGATTTCTTTCTGTTCCACCTAAGGCTATCCAGGTTGTTAATCTGATGGCAGATCTTCATTCAACTGGTTTTTCATTGTACAATGGAGTCAACACAACATCCCATAATCCAATACAAATATCATAGACTGTTTAACTAGTGTCAACTGTGGTTCACGTGCTAACGTTCTCTCTGTCAGAAAATTTGATTCCACTCCCTTTCCAGACTTCAGCACAAAGATCGAGGCTTCTATTCCAGAGCACTCATGATGTGGAGATGCCGGCGTTGGACTGGGGTAAACTCAGTAAGAAGTCTCACAACACCAGGTTAAAGTCCAACAGGTTTATTTGGTAGCAAATGTCACTAGCTTTCGGAGCTCTGCTCCTTTGTCAGGTGAGTGGGAGTTCTGATCACAAACAAGGGATATAAAGACACACTTTTTACAGTGCATGTCTTTTTTTTTTCCTTAGATATGGATCTGGGTGAGAGTGACTGAAGTATTGACCTTTAACTTCTGGAGTGTAGGTTCAAATAATGGCCTGGTGGCACAGTGATTAGCATTGCAGCCTCACAGCGCCAGGGACCCGGGTTCAATTCCAGCCTTGGATGATAGTGTGTATGGAGTTTGCACATTCTCCCCAGGTGTGCAGGGATTTCTTCCGGGTGCTCCAGTTTCCTCTGACACTCCAAAGATGTGCAGGGTTAAGTGGACTGGTAATGCTAAACTGCCCCTTAGTGTTCTGACATGTATAGGTTAAGGTAAAACATGGAGAGAGGGCCTGAGTAAGGTATTCTGTTGGAGAGTTGGTGCAGATTCGATGGGCTGAATGGCCCACTTCTGCACAGTTGGAATTCCATGATTCCAACATCCCTAGGTTTACCATGGCATTGTAGAGGATAGGTGTTTCTCTCAGGCTGTGGCCAACTCTGGATAGAGGGCATTCAGCTTGTGCTGATGTAAGACCTTGGCAATGTAGGATTCAAATCCTCTTAACCCAAACTAATTTGAATGGATATGCAGATTTTCCTTCATTTGTATATTTTACAAAATATTTTTAGCACAAAGAAGTGGAAAATAATTTGCAGAGGTAAATATTGTCAAAGAACTCCCAAGCCTGGATGTGAAGAAGAGACTGAATACTGAGACTAGGATGCTGTGCTGTTTATAGCTCACCACAGAGTTTATTCTCCACTGTAATACCAGACATCCAGTGCTGATTGATTCTTCCTTATATATCATTCTATTTAAAGTTTATTTATTGGTGTCACAAGTCAGCTTACATTAACACTGCAATGAGGTTACTGTGAAAATCCCCTGCTTGCCACACTCCAGCGCCTGTTCGGATACACTGAGGGAGAACTTAGCATGGCCAATGCACCTAACCAGCACGTCTTTTGGACTATGGGAGGAAACCGGAACACCCGGAGGAAACCCACGCAGACACAGGAGAACCTGCAGACTTGGCATAGACAGTGACCCAAGCTGGGAATCGAACCCAGGTCGGTGGCTCTGTGAGGTAGCAGTGCTAACCACTGTGCCACCATGCCGTGCCTTCTGAATATAATTAACCAACCATTGCCCAACACTAATCCATGATATTACCTGAAACTACAGGGAATTTCCCATCCATCAATAATAGATACTAACAAATATATAATATAAATCCCCCACACACCACCAGGCCACACTAATCTCAAAATGGTCCTCACATGGTAAATTCATGTTGTACATTATATATTCATTTTCTTACCAGGATCTGTCCCTTACATCCTCTTTTGTTCGTTTGTTCTTGAGCCAACACCATTTGCTCACCAGATTCGTAATTAATTTTTCAGCAAATTTTGACAAAATTAAGAAGTTTGAGAGTGCAGCTCAAAAAAACCTTCTTGCTTACCTAAAAAAGAAAGCAGCTTTCACCTCCTTCCAAGCCTTTCATTGACAGCACCCCACCCCCTCTGCTCAGCTTCAAGAGCTCATCCGCACACCTAACTTGCAAAGCAAACCCGACCTCTGGGAACACTGCACTTGCCTGATGAAGACACCGGAGTGTTGAAAGCTCGCTATTTTACTATCAAATAAATCGGTTGGATTAATAATTGGTGTTGCTAAATTCTTACTGAGAAAATTAAAGCCAGTGAACAAATGAATTGATAATCATTCCGTGGCTCAACTGCTAACAAAAGATCAGGTTGCTCCCTGAAGAAAGGGTGGGAACTTTCACCGGGAGCTGAAGTGTGATGCTATACAATACACACATCTTCTGATATTGCATCAGCAATCAAGTGGCAAAATACTTTGCAATTTCAAAAAGAGACACTGTTGAAATTCAAAGCATCAGCGCTTCTGTACAGCTGCTTGTACATTTCAGTTTCTTGTTCCCGCTGTAGTTTATCCCAAACCGGAGGGTTCAGTTAACAGCCAAGGCTGGAGTGCAAACAATGTATCAGTTGTGGATTTATCACACCGACACCTCTATGTTTAATGCTTTGTGTTTCACAAACTCTTCAGCTTCACTAATCAGGAATGTTTAGAAAATATTAAGTATTTCGAAAGGAAACATCCAGTGAGGAAAAAGGGCTTATTTCACAAAATACTCTGGGAAATCCCAGATTTCTTCTGAGTGTAACAGGCCATCATCATGACCACCAATTTTAATTCATCTGGTCCCTTTAGAACATGAGGCATTCTCCCAGGCACAGTGTTTAGAACTGCTGCCTCACAGCTCCAGAGACCTGGATTCAATTCCCAGTTTGGGTTACTGTCTGTGTCGAATTTGCATGTTTTCCCTGAGTCTGGAGGTGGGTTTCCTCTTGGAGCAACAGTTTCTTCCCACAGTCCAAAGATGGGCTGGGTACATTGGTACATTGTTCATTCTAAATTCTCTCTCAGTGTACCTGAACAAGCGCTGGCGTGTGATGGCAAGAGGATTTTCATAGTAAATCATTGTAGTGTTAAAGTAAGCCGACTTATGACACTAATCAAAACAAAATAAACTTTAAACTCCCAGTAATGACACGGGGTTAACAACTTGCTGCCTCAGAGAGGGGGGGCGGGGGGAAGAGAAGAAAAATTGCAAAATGGTAACAATTAAAATAAGGAAATATTGCGTATAAAGAAGCTGCTAATAGGATTAATTTTTTTTGTATTCCGTATTATCCAAGCTGTCAATCCAAGGTATCATGTATGCTGCTTCAATAAATCTTGTCTGCTGTTTCATGATAGATGAGATACAATGCATGTATCTCATATATCATGAAACAGCAGACAAGATGTACAAAGTCTATCTTACTAGGATATTACAGCAGCATCTGCACAACAACAATTTTCTACCGTAGTTTCTTCAAATAAAAGATCACAAAATGCTTCACAGGAGCTTTATGAAACAAAGTGTAATATTTCAAAAGTTGAAAGCAAAATGCTGCAGATGCTGAAACTCTGAAATAATAGAAAAAGCAGACAAGACTCAGCAGGCCTGGCAGCATTTGCAGAGATATAACAAAGTAAGAAGTCTGGCAACACCAGGTTTAAGTCCAACCAATTTATTTGATAGTAAACTCATAAGCGTTTGGGGTTTGCCCTTCGTTGGATGAATGGAGAGTTCTGGCATCAGACAGAACATAAAGCAGCACACACACATGAGTTTACTATCAAATAAATCGGTTGGACTTAAACCAGGTGTTGCCAGATTTCTTACCTCAGTCCAATGCCAGCATCTCCACACCATGAGATATAACAAACACAGACTAGCCAGCCGAGTACTTCCAGCACTTTTTATTTTGATTTTGCACCTCAGGAGTTCTTCATTGGCTGCTAAGCACATGGGAAAGCCCTATATAAATGCATGTTTGCTCATTTGCAACAGGAATTAAAGTTGCTATTTGGGCAAGAGGTGATAAGGTCTGGCAGTTGCTATGTAGATGTTACATAGTTATCTTTTGGCTCAAACAACGACTCGAAAACAACTTGCACTTCCCATCCAACTATATATCAGCCAGAATATTAATGCAGCCCACTTTCCTTCCCCAAAATAAACAGTGCTATTACACGCGCAAATCTGACAATAGTAAATCAAATCAAAATCCTCCAATATTTTGAATGTGGTGTCTTATACACACTGTTCTAACCTATCAGTCTTCTATGTCTTATGATGGGGGAAAGCAATTTCAAATGAAGCAGTCAGAAGTGTTGAGAGGAAACATCTCTTGATCTCTCAAAAGGTAATGCCTGGAATTCTCTGGCCATTCATGCCCTGCCGCCGCTGCCAGCAAGATTGGAAAATTTGGCGCTCAGCCAAATCTCCGTTCACTGCAGCGGAACTGGAGAATCCCAGCTGTGGGAAAGATCAGAGAATCTGACCCCATAAACATAACATTCCAGAATACTTTCACCAGCTACTTCCGTGAGACGTTCGCCATTATTTTAGTTTTGCATAAATCTTCATATTGCATGAAGTGAGTGACTGTTCAGTATTTCTTCAAAAAGCTCAGCTCCATTCTTTATAAAATTATGTTGGATTTTATAGCATTATTCATAACTTGTGTTTTAACAACCCATTAGCATGGTATAATGTCCCAAGATGTTTTCGAGGAATGTTATTAAACAGAACGTGACACTGAGACACAAGGGACGATATTACAAGGGATGGCTAACTAGTCGTCCAAGAAATAGGTTTCAGGGTAAAAGCGAAATACTTCAGAAATGCAATCTGAAACAAAAACAGAAAATGCTGGAGAGAGAATAGAACCAACATTTCAAATCTGCATGATCCAGAAACATTGGTTCTGTTCTTTCTTGACAGATGCTACGATGTGGCAATACCAGCGTTGGATTGGGGTGGACTCAGTAAGAAGTCTCGCAACATTAGGTTAAAGTCCAACAGGGTTATCTGGTGTCATAAACTTTCAGAGTGCTGCTCCTTCATCTCTTGTTCACCTGATGCAGGAGCAGCACTCCGAAGGCTTGTCATACCAAATAAACCTGTTGGACTTTAACCTGGTGCTGTGAGACTTCTTACTTTGTCCACAGATGCTGTTAGACCTGCTGAGATTTTCCAGCATTTTCTGTTTTTGTTGTTTTTAGGTTTCAGGAAGTGTCTTAAAAAAAAGTGCTTTAACTGTTCAGGCTGGGAGTCTCTTTCATGTGTCCATTTTTAGAGAAAAATAATTCTTCCAAGTTCTTTCTATGAACTTCACTGTCTATGAATTGGGTGCAAGATGGCTGTTCAACAACTACAATCAAAATTAAACAACTGATACGTGATCATTAACTCTTTTTTTAAACATAAAAAATGTACATTTTCTCTCATGAAAGCAAACATGTTTCTTTGAATATTTCATAACTAAGAGCCCCAAGTTAGGGTTTTTTTTATAACTCTTCAATCAACGTTGCCAGAAACCTCGACATCCTTGTGATTATAACATGCTCAATTGTCCTCATAATATTCCAAATTCCCATCAATAACAAAACATAACTTGCTCCAAGCTCATATTTTGCATTAGTAATGATACGAAGCAGTCAGCATTCACCATTATTACTCCTCTGAACAGGCAACAACTGGAGTCTGCAGTTAAATGCAGAAATCCAGATGTTGCAGTTCCATGTTTCCTCAGAGGACATACTCTTTTATGTATCCAAAGTGTGAAATTTTCCTGTCCCGTCCATCATGTGAATTGTAGCGGGCAGGACAGGACAATGCGAAGGTTTGTTGACCTTGGATGAGATTTTCCAGTCTCAGAGCGAGCACGGCTGGAAAATCCTGCCCTGAGACTACAATCAACTGGAAATTACTGAACTGCGGCATAACCAAGAACTGTACTCATCCTGAACATTCTTTCTTTCACTGGGATAAAGATACAAAAGTCTGAAAACATGTACCAACCGATTCAAGAACAGCTTCTTCCCTGCTGCCATCAGACTTTTGAATGGTCCTATCACATATCCCTCTTCTCACCATATTGGTAAATAGCACATTATGTTATGCACCCTCTCCTTTCCTTCTCCCCTACGTATGGGATTTTATGGGCTCGCTTATGCCCATCCGAAGGTCAACGGACATTTCCATTGCTGGATCCTCACCCCCTCTGATTCAGTGGCAGGTGAAGTGTTAAGAGTTCTGGCTATAACCAGTATGCTTTGTCTGTATAACTTTACAGAAATAATACCTTTCACTACATCCTAATACATGTGACAGTAATAATTCAATTCATACTCTCACTGTAAAACCCTCGAGAAAGTTATACATTGTTGAATGACATGTAACTGAGTTTTTAACTCTGTACTAAATTTTTAATTACTGCTGAACATCCTCACAGATCGAGGAAGAGTAATTTTACATTTGTTGGTTGCATTAGAAACAACATATAACTTTTTGGTTTAATTTGTTTTTACATTTGTATGTTGAGAAAGGTAGAAGAATATTATTTTGATTTCATTTAGATTTCTTCGTGATCTTGTCTGGAGGATTTCCAGACAAAAAGGGCAGGTTTTCTAGCATGTTTTTGTGTACATACATTTTTAATGATATTTTACAACACTTGAAGTGAAAACAGGGGTTAAAGAGGGGTTAGAAGTTTAGTGATTTGAATAAAAAAAAGGAAAATTTGCGTTGTTACCTAGCAACAGGGGCCCAGTGACAGACTGAGACGCAGAATATATACTAGAGTGAAAACAGGAGTCCCTAGCTCACTGATAAAAAATACTGCAAGTTTGCAGCTGGGGCATGAGTTTGTGAAACTGACATGTTTACTTTGCAGTAATAGTGAGTTTAAGAGTGCAGTTTTAGGTGTCTCAGGGAGAGATACCGACTGGGGGAAATCTAAGTGAATGCATCTAAGTGAATGCTCGGAAATCCACCATAAGAAATCTATTTGCAATTTGTGTTAAAGATTCATCAAATTCCTGTGAATTTGTTCAGTAACTTTCCTCCATGGTTTCTAAAAAGCAAACTTAGGTCTATCAAGCCAGGTTTCACTCTGATATCTATCTTGTTCAGCATTAACATCAGCTGGGATTGCAAATGTCAATTTTATGATAGAAAAATTCACATATTTTTATTTAAATTATGATATTTTATATTCTATCTTTATCCCATGTCCATCCCCCATGACATATTTCATCCGCTGTAAATTAACAAACTATGAGTGAAAAGGTTCTGTGATTTCTACTTTCTGATATACTGTCTGAAACATAGGAATTAGGAGCAGAAGTAAGCAAATACAGACCTTTCAGCCTGCTCTGCCATTCAATCAGATCATAGTTGATCCTCCCTGGTCCCAAATCCATCTCCCCACCTGTCTCCCATATCCCCTTATCCCTTTTTTAAATTAGAAATATAGCTTTCCTCTGGAAATACTTCAATGGGTTTGGTTGCTTATGCTGTTTGATGATATCATTAATGTTGGTCACCTGGAGAGTCCATTGACTTGATGGCTGATTCAAACTGGCATCAGAAAAGGGAATGTCCACACAACAGATATTGCTCAATTTTTAGGGACAGCTTTCTTCAAGATCAGAAGCAAGCAGCACTATCTCACTGCTTACGACAAAATTTGGATCATAACTAAATCTCTTTAGGATCTATCCTTGAGTTTGACTACCTTTGTTGATAGTAGCTTCATATTAATTCTAAACTTCTAGTGGATTCATATTGACAATAAACTTCTGAACAGGTGCCGGAGTATGTCAACAATCATAACTAAATCCCATTCCATCATTTCAAACTGATGTCCCTTCACTATGTACACATTTCACAACATCTCCTCCAATGAGACTGCTTCACAACCTACTGAATTTGTTCAGGGCCCCCTAAAGGACTTCAGAATCTTGTCCAATTCATTTGGAAATCATGACATATAATTATTAGTCAATGCTTGGCCACTAGATTATCACCTCAAAGGAATGCCACTATACTCTCCATGAATTTAAATACAATTGGCAATATTGCTTCTAAACTATTTTGGGTGTGTTTTTTTTGGGGTGTGTTTAAATTCCAATTTTATTAATACACCACAGCTGAAATGAGTCAATTTTTAAAAATTAATTTGTGAATTAAGAGCTCCATATCATTTAAGAACAAAGCTGAGCATGTCTCCAGATGAACCTACAAATTAGAAGAAGAGGTAGGCCATTTGAGTCCTTGAATTCTTCTACCATAATTTGCCACCAAGGTCTCAATTCCATTTAAGAATATGAGCATAAGAACATAAGAAATAGGAGCAGGAGAAGGCCATCCATCCCTCGAGCCTGCCCCGCCATTCAATAAGATCATGGCTGATTTGAAGTGGATCAGTTCCACTTTCCCGCTTTCTCCCTATAACCCTTAATTCCTTATTGATCAGAAATCATTTGCTTGTCTACCATGTTTGTCTACATTTCTTTACTCAGAGGGTAGTAAGGGTGTGGAATGCCCTGCCTGCAGCAGTTGTGGACTCACCAACTTTAAGGGCATTCAAATGGTCAATGGATAGGCACATGGATAATATCGGAATAGTTTAGAGGGTCATTAGATGGTTTCACTGGTCGGCGCAACATCGAGGGCCGAAGGGCCTGTACTGCGCTATAATGTTCTATGTTCTATGTATACCCTTTGACTCCCTTGCCAATCAAGAACTTATCAGGGTGGTACCACAGTGGTTAGCACTGCTGCCCCACCAGGGACCTGCATTAGATTCCCAGCTTGGGTCAGTGTCTGTATAGTGTCTACATGTTCTCCCCGTGTCTGGGTGGGCTTCCTCCAGTTTTCTCCCACAGTCTGAAAGACACGCTGGTTAGGTGCGTTGGACATGTTACATTCCCCGTCAGTGTACCTGGACAGGCACTGGAGTGTGATGAATAGGGGATTTTCACGGTAACTTCGTTGCAGTATTAATGAAAGCTTGCTTGTGACACAAGTTAAAAAAAATCTTTAAACTATTCAGCCTTAAAAATATTCAATTGCCCTGTCTCCATTGATCTGTGTGGAAGAAAGACACACAGGCTGTGCCTCTGGTGGGATTTTATAGCTTTGCTTGGGCGAGATAGAATCAGAGAATCCTAGAATCTCTACAATGCAGGAAGAGGCCACCTGGTCCATTGAGTCTGCACCGACTACAATCCCACCCAGGACCTACCCCCGTATCCTTACATATTTATCCACGAACCCCTCTAACCTAGGCATCTCAGGATACTAAATTAATTTTTTAAAACCGTGTCTCCCAGTTCCAGTTTTTCTACAAGGGAAAAATCCGCTCAGTATTCCCTGAATGGAGTGCAATGCCACACTGGTGTCAAATATTCCAGAAAAAAACAGTCCAAGAATCCTCAGGGCATGCAATTTTTTTTATTTGTAACTGTTCTGTACTCAATTTAAACCCCTAATTTGCGGTTGGCTGCTCACAGTTAAAATTGCTGGGGGTTGCACTTCTGTGCATTTATTCGAGTTTGCAAAGGCAGAGCTCTCTCCCAAGCAGCACAATAGAACTTTCAGTCAGGCAGCATGCACGTGTTACAGCAGAACTTCTGCTTTGAGGTTAAATTATATAGCACTAGTACAGTTTCTGTCAATCCTGAGGGGTGGGGGGGGGGGGGGGGGGGGTAGTGGAGAGAGCAAATTCCAGGCTTCCTGGTGTGCAAGGACTGAGCATGACTGCAAACATTTAAATCAAGGATCTCAACATTAGCGAGGAATCAAACCAGGATTACAGTTCCGGTACAAATGCAGTCTTGCATAAACATTCAAAGTGCCTAAGTCAAATGCCCTGTTCCCATCTGTTGATTACTGCATAGCGCAAACACACCCCTCCAGGGCCTTGCAATATACGTTCTTTCCCTTAGCCTGATGAGAAGTAATTTACTGGGATCTATTGTGTTGTTATCTTGCAGTCCACACTATTCTGCTGGTTTGACTAAGCTCTTGACATCCGCTGCTCATCACAATTTTTCCTTTTCAGAAAGAGAGAGAGAACGAACAGAATCCGGTGTACGTTTGGGGTTAACTCTGATGATATTCCCTTCTGTCACTATGCTGAGATTTTAACATTTGAATTAAGAGAAGAGATCTTAAGCTGGACATTGGGGAGAGAAAGAAGAGGCTTCCTCCAAATCCCTCCAAGATGGTGATCAATGGAACCTTTAAATTTAATATTTAAAGAATCTGTATCAGTCTCAGCCTCAGCTGAGTGAACAGGGGAGGAGCAGAGTATCTGTCAGTGCAATCCCAGTATAGATGGAGCTGGGGAGATGGCATGTCTGCGAAAAACCCCCCTCCGGAGGGGTTTTAAACGAGTTTCGAACATCACTGGCACTTAAACCATCCCTGTAGCTGCCGGGGATGGGGCTGGGGGGGGGGGGGGGGTGGTGGTGGTGGAAGGGAACAATATGCAGCCAGGACCGTTAACAAAACAGCAAATAATGCCTGCCGCGAGAAATCAATGAAGAGCGATTTAAGATTGCCAGCATCCTTACCATGCGCTTTGTCCCTGAGGTCCCGCTCTAGGAGGAGATGCACACTCACGCTCACTCACATAGGCTGGCGATCAGCTGGGCTCCCACTCTGACAACTGTCAGCACCCTGTCAATCAGCACCTCCCCATCAATGGGGAAACACGCCTCACACGATGAGACCCACCAATCACAGCTCGAACACCCCTCTGATCTCACAAAGGGAGGGTGTGTCTTTCACAGGGATTGGCTCCAGCTCCTCAAACTATTCTATAGTCCGATTAGGGGGCGGGACGCTGGGGAGGGGCGCTGCCCCCACCCCCCCCACCCCTCCCCCAGGATAACTGAACAGCCTTCTCATTCAGACAAGGCTGAGGGGACTGTGTTTGATCCAAGTGTTGCTTCTTCCCTGCTGCCATCACGACTTTCGAAAGGACCTACGTTGTATTAATTTGATCTTTCTCTGCACCCTAGCTATGACTGTAACACTCTGAATTCTCTTGGTCCTATAAATATTTTAGTGTCACAAGTAGGCTTGCAATGACGTTACTGTAACACTACATTCTGCACCCCCCCTTTCTTTCTCTGAATATGTTTTGTTTGTGTAGCTTGCAAGAACAATACCTTTCACTATATGCCAATACATGTGATAATAATATATCAAAAAAAAAGATTCGTGTCATAAGTAGGCTTACATTCACACTGCAATGAAGTTACTGTGAAAATCCCCTAGTCGCCACACACTGGTGCCTATTTGGATACACTGAGGGAAAATATTAGAACATAGAACATAGAACATTACAGCACAGACAGGCCCTACGGCCTTCGATGTTGTGCCGACCAAAATAAAAAGCAATGCCCCTCCAAACTAAACCATTCCCTTCTCTTCCATATACTTATCAATTAACCTCTTAAACGCCACCAAACTTGGCGCATCTACAACAGCTGCAGGCAGGGCATTCCACTCCCTAATCACTCTTTGAGTAAAGAACCTACCTCTGATATCCGTCCTATAACTCATACCCCTTAATTTAAAGCTGTGTCCCCTCGTGCTAGCTTTCTCCATCCTAGGAAAAAGGCTATCACTGTCCATTAGTGACCACTGTCTATTAGTGTGGCCAATGCACTTAATTAGCACATTTTTCAGACTATGGAGGGAAACTAGAGTATCCAGAGGAAACCTACATGATCACATGCAGACTCTGTACAATAACGACCCAAGCTGGGAATTGAACCTAGATTCCTGGTATGTGATGCAGCAGTGCTGACCACTGTGCCACCGTTGCGGCATGTAGTGGAGCACATTGTAAATCTTCAGCAACAATGCAGGACAGAATCTGTCCTTTCCCTTTTGAAACATGCACTGATCTTAGTCTAGATTCTAGAAAATATGGTCTTCTTAACAATAGACGATTCAACAGACCAGAAAATAAGCAGAATAGATTGACAATATTTTCAGCATGACTGTATCATTTAGGCGTTTCACTTATTACAAAGACAAACTTTATAGTCCAGTTCCCCAGCCATCGAACCTCTCATTTAGATTGCATTATTGCATCACCTGGTGATTTTCCAATTTCAGCTTAGTTCTTAGTGGGAGATTCTATTTTGGACCTAGCTCCCTATCATTATCCTGCAGTCTCACGACCCTACAATATCTCAGTGTTCCTCCAATTTTGGCCTCTTGCGCATCCTTGATTTTATTCACATCACCATTGACACACCTGCCTTTAGCAGCTTCCACTCAAAGCATTGAAATTCCCAATCTGAACCTCTCCGCCTTTCTGCTCTCACACTTTTCTGAGGCACTCCTTAAAATCTACTTCTTTGACCTGATATCTCCTTCTGGGACTGGGTGTCAAATTCTGTTTCATCATAACATTGTTAAAGGTGCTATATAAATAAAAGTTGTTGTTGGTATATTGTACTATAAACACCATGGCAGTTCCAGGAAGTCCTTGATTACACATGAAATCACACAAACTAGCTTAAAATTCTCAGACAAAATTGAACAACCAGGCTTTACTTATCTTGCACATTGGCTGAAACTATGCTTCTTTATTTTATTACTGGCACAAATAGGTTTACATTAACGTTATAGTGAAGTTACTATGAAAATCCCCAGGTCACCACACTCCAACGCTTGTTCGGGTACACTGAGGGAGAATTTAGCATGGCCAACACACCTACCAGCATGTCTTTTAGATTGTGGGAGGAAATTACAGCACCCACAGGAAACTCACACAAAAATGGAGAGAAACTGCAGATTCCACGCAGACAGTGACCCAAGCCAGCAATCAAACACAGGTACACAGGGGCTGCGAGGCAGCAGTGCTAACTACTGTGCCACCATGCATTGATAAGCTAACTGTTTTGAATTAACTGTTGAAACTTGGCTTGTTTATGGTAGTCCAAATAAGCCTACTGATGACTTTTCTGAAGACTCACACCCGAATTGCTATTTGCATGAGATATCCGAAAGCAACAAAACTAATTGACATTAGTGTACTGAACATCACATGGCAATGTGTCCTGGCCTAAGCATTTCAACCACTCAATTAACTCCTTTCTCTCTAAGATCTGAAATGGGCCTGTTCACTGACGATTTCACAGCATTTCGCTTCACTTGCTACTCTTGTGACAATGAAGCAGTTCATGCCGGAGAAGACGTTGTAATATTCAAGTTGAGCTGACAGGTGCTGATATGCAACATGATGACACATCCACAGTGAAACTAGGGATCTGGGTTCAATTCCTGGCTTAGGTCACTGTCTGTGCGGAGAGTGCATGTTCTCCCTGTGTCTGCGTTGATTTTCTCCACATGCTCCCGTTTCCTCTTGCAATCTGAAAGATGTGCTGGTTAAATGCATCAGCCATGCTAAATTCTCCCTCAGCAGACGCCAACAGATTTGATTTATCATTGTCACATGCATTAGTACTAGTCACATGCTATATAGACAAAGTGTACTGTTCATAGAGAAGGAAACGAGTGAATGCAGAATGTAAGGTTACAGTCATAGCTAGGTGTAGAGAAAGATCAGTTCAATGCAAGGTAAGTCCATTCAAAAGTCTAACAGCAGCAGGGAAGAAACTATTCTTGAGTCAGTTGGTACGTGACCTCAGTGTTTTGTATCTTTTTTCCAATAGAAGAAGTGGAAGAGAGAATGTCTGGATTGCATGGAGTCCTTGATTATGCTGGCTGCTTTGCTAAGGCAACGGGAAGTGTAGACAGAGTCAATGGATGGGAGGCTGGTTTGCATGATAGTGAACAGATGCCAGAGTGTGACGATTTTCACAGTAGCTTCTTGAGTGTAAGCCTACTCATGACGCTAATAAATAAAAGTTCAACTTTAAGTATGGGTGGCCTTTAATGGCCATTTGAAAATAGAGAACTTAACTATTTTGTCTTGATGGTTAAAAGGCCGCCATGGTTGCACATCTAGATTTTGGGCCACCACTGCCCCAGGGTTCCACAGAACTAACCATATGCACTCTGATCACAAGAGTAGAGGTGGGATCTTCTGTGGCAAGTGCTTCATTACTGATCCCCCAGAATCTCTTCATCATCTGTAAGATTCAAGTCAGGAGGAAGACAGAATACTCTCTGGTGGCCTGGATGAATATCACAACAAACACGTTCAAGAAACTCGACAGGAATCTAGACAGAACTTGATTATATCCAATATCAATTAGCTCCATTTCTGATACACCGGATTTTATATGTACAATGTACAGTAGGTACAGTAGCAACTTGACAAGGTTCCAGCACATCTCTCCTTTGCAATCTCCACCACAATAAAATGCAACAGAAGCAACCCCATCAGACCTTCTAATTCTATTTTTTACTTGCATTATATGCTTTTAAAACTGAACTGTAACTCACTATATTCTGCACCCTTTCCTTTCCTTCTTCTTTGCATACTCCATGAGTGGTATGCTTTGTTTATATCATGCACAAGAAACAACACTTTTCACTGTATCCGAATAATAAATCAAATCAAGTCAAAATACGTTATAGGAACATCATGTCAGGAAACCAAAGTATCTTTAAGTGATTGTTTTTGTGGGTATTATAAACAAGATATAGCTTTAACTAAGTTTAATTTTGTATTTATGCATAAGAAAGGGTTAAAATTTCAGTTAATTTATGTTAAATAAAGTTGCTTGCATGTTTGTGGGTTTTGGTTTCATTTCAAATTGTGCTTAAATTGTGATTAAAGATTTTACAATGTGAAAATAAACAGTTTAATGGAAGGCTAGACCACATTGAAAAGTAAGCACTTGTCATTCAGATTGGAACAGGTACTTCAGCAAAAATGCAGCTCTCACAGAAACTGCTGGAGGAGAGGCAAGACAATGGAGCAAGGATAGAAAGCAAGTCCCAGAAGCTAAAGAACAGTTAGCTGAACAGAACTCAACACAAAACTTGATCAGACCCTAGGGAATGAAAGATTTGATGCTGCAGCATTTTCTTTAGCAAATTGAAGGGGTGATGAAACGAAGCAGCATTTGATTCTGCTGAACGTGTGTGGGACAATAATTTGATGAGGAATCTGACCACGCCATGGAAGCCAGGGGAAATTTAATATGCAGATTTAGTTGCTCTGCTCTGGAATCACCATAACATGAAGCTCTTGATGATTGTTCAAAGATTCACATTTCATCACCATTTTTGAAAAATAGGCCAATCAGTAGCTTAACTTTGTGGTAGAAATGCACAAGCTTTACAGAACACTGTGATTTCACAGCAGTTTTTAATAATCTGGGTACATTGCATGCTACGACTGTGAAGTTATAGACAGTTCCTCAGGATACTCCTTGCTTCTTCAAGCCCAGGACAGTGCCATATGAAAGAAAGTGGAAAAGAAGTTGGAACGGTTGCAAAGGCTTGAAATCATTGAGTGTGTTCAATTTTGTAATTAGGCAGCTCCAATCATTCCTGTCCATAAAAATTAAGGTATGGTGCGCGTATGTGGTGACCATTAACCAGATTAGATGTTTATCCATTACTGAAGTTGGAAGATTTGTTTAAAACTCTTGCAGAAGGCAAGATGTTTTCAAAACTGGCCATGAGGCAAGCATATCTGCAACTGTTGCTAGAGAAAGAATCAAAGCAATATGTGACCAACAAGATGCATAAAAGATTGTTCAAGTGCAATCATTTTGTTTTTGGCATATTCTCCAGTCTGGCAATCTTTCGAAGGACAATGGACACAGTGTTGCAATGAATTCCTTAGGTTGCAGTCTACTTGGATGACATCTTAATTATGGGGAAGACTGAGGAGGAGCACCTCAGCAAACTAGACCACGTTTTAAAAAGGTTTTCAGAGGCTGGATTGCATCTAAAGTGTGTCAAGTGCATTTTCCAGGCACAAAGTTTGGATTATCTAGGCTGCTGAATCATTGCACAAAGCTTATCTCGTGTGGACAGGAACATTTGAGCCATTAAGGAAGGTCCAGAGCCCAGGTCAATTATGAGCTTATTAAATTGTTATGGAAAGTTTTTGTCAGGCCTGTCTTCAATGTATCTACTTCTTCACAAAGAAACCAAATGGAAATGGGAGACTGCACAGAAGAGGGCTTTCATTGATGTGTAAGCACTGCTGCAATTGGCTGGCCTGCCAGTCTATTTTGACCTAGATAGAGAATTTATCCTGTTATGTAATATCTTGTCCTATCATGTGGGGGTAGTACTTTCTCATTTAATGGAGTATGGGTCTAAAAAATCACATCAATTTTGCATCTAGGGCGCTGACAAAGGCTAAAAAGGGATATTCACAGTTGGACAAAGAGGATTAAGCTATTGTTTTAAGATTCCATCAATATCTGTATGGATATTCCTTCACCATATGTACTGAGTACAAGATGTTGATCAGTCTTTTTAGTGAATCAAAATGTATTCCTCTCATGGCCTCAGCAAGAATACATTGCTTACATTGATACCTACATTACAAGACACTTACATTGTCAGCTTAGTAATGAAATATTGTGTACAGAGCAGTGAAAGCCAACCAAATGCAGACACATTGAGTCATCCTCTTTTTTGGATTTACGATCCAACGTATTGTGCACTCCTAATTTCCGTAGTTGAGAGACCTGCACATTCTCCAGTAAGTACAAAGCAGATGAAACAGTGGGTAGACAGAGATCCTTTTTTGTTGCAAGTTAAAAGATTATTGATGGGTTGAAACCTTGTGTGAAGTGTAATGATGAGTTAAGTGTGCAGGATGGGTGCATACTGCAGAAGTCAAGAATAGTGGTTCTGCCTGTTGGTCGTTCACCAGTCATCATGAAATTTATGAGGCTCATCCAAGTGCTTCCAGAATAAAAAGGTGAACCAGGTCACATCCTGGTTCTGGACTATGGAACCGGGATCCGGACTTGGCAAGCAGGGTGAAATCCTATTCGGCATTTCAGATGAACCAGAACGTGGTGCTACCAGTACCACTTAATCATTGGGAGTAGCCATACTCCATAATTTATGTGGATTTTGCAGGACCTTTCACGAACCACATGTTTTTGGTTGTCGTAAATGTGCGTTCAAAATAGTTGAAAGTGCGTATCATGTGTAATATTACAAGTCCTTTGACAACTGAGAAGCCACATCAAATTTTTGCAACTCAGTCTAACTTGTTTTGGATAATCACACCATATCTACAAGTTGTTTCAAGAAATCATGCAAAAGAATTGTATACATTATGTGCATACTGCACCATTTCATTTGGTTTTGAACAGTTTGGAGGAGTGAGCTGTTCAAACTCTGAAGGAGGGATTGAAGAGAATACCAGCTGATATTTTAGGTACAAAGCTCTCGATATTTAATTCCAGTATCATTACCACATCACAACCAGGCTGTCTCCAGTGGAATTGTTATTAGATAGAAGGCTGAAGTCTCATCTGGATCTGCTTCATTGAGGCTTCAGAGTGAAAGTGAGGAGATAAGGGAAGCAGAAGAAGGGACACGACTATCACACTAAAGAAAGGCAGTTCAAGCTAAATGATCACGCTTGTATCAGAAACTTTGGTAGGAACCAGAGGTGGTTACTACTAATAATTTTAAACAAAGCAGTCCAGTATCTTGGGTCATGAAGCTGCAACACTGAAGAGTTATTCACAGACGACAAGACTATATTTGTTTACTCATGACCCTGAGCCAGGAAAAGTTTCAGAGTTATTACAGATAACAAGTTCGAAGGTAATGTGGCTGTGAGCATTGTCCAGGAAGTGGTTCCTGCACTTTCATATTTCTCTGTTGACTCTGCTGGAAGAATGGAAGAGGAATGTTCCTACTTAAATAAAAGCAAAACACTACAGATGCTGGAATCTGAAAGAAAAAGAGAAAATGCTGGAAAATCTCAGGAGGTCTGACAGCATTTGTGGACACAGTAAGAAGTCTTACAACACCAAATTAAAGTCCAACAGGTTTATTTGGAATCATGAGCTTTTGGAGCATTCACTCATCTGATGGATCCAAATAAACTGTCTGGGCTTTAACCTGGTGGTGTGAGATTTCTGTGCCCACCCCAGTCCAATGCTGGCATCTCCACATTATAACATCTGTGGAGATAGAATAGAACCAACGTTTCAAGTCTGGATGCCCTTCATCCAACCTCTTTACCTGTGATTTCAGATCAACCGTTACAAGATTCACCAGTAATATTGCATAAGTCGCACTGCAACTGCAAAGCTCATGACAAACCGTTGTATTATTAAGAATTTTGTTGTATTTCTGTTCTGATGGGGGATATAAATTTAATTGTCTTGCCAAAGTTTGTTGGGAATTGTGAGCATGTGTAGGCTTTGGTGGTCTTCTCAGCCTTCAAGAGGGTGATCTGTTTTCCCAGTACTCCTGTTTTCTTAGTTCTTACTGTTATTGCTGATCTACTGTTAAACTTTGTTATTTATTGATTATAAAGAAATTCCTTTCTTTAAACAACATATTTGACTACCTTTCTGCGGTGAAAATTTGCCTTTCAGCACATTCTGAAAATAAAATCAAAAAAGGACAGAGAAAACAAATAGAGGAGAAAATAAAGAGAAGAAAGCAAATATGAAAAGGGATTAAAAATGAAGAAAAAAAGTTGAGAAAAATAGAAACCTTTTTGAAGAAATTTACGAAGAAAGGATCAAATCATGCCGCGTTTGGGAACTCCTGGTTTTGATTTGATTTGATTTATTATTGTCACATGTATTAGTATACAGTGAAAAGTTTCTACATAGACAAAATATACTGTTCATAGAAAAGGAAACAAGGGAGTACAGTATGTAGTATTACAGTCATAGCTAGGGTGTAGCGAAAGATCAACTTAGTGTGCGATAAGTCCATTCAAAAGTCTGACAGCAGCAGGAAAGAAGCTATTCTTGAGTCGGTTGGTATGTGACCTCAGACTTTTGTATTTTTTTCCTGAAGGAAGATGGTGGAAGAGAGAATGTCAGGGATGGGTGGGGTCCTTAATTATTATAGCTGCTTTGCCAAGGCAGCGAAAGTATAGATAGAATCAATGGCTGGTTTGCGTAGGTAGATTGGGTTACATTCAAAACCTTTTATAGTTCTTTGTGGTCTTGGGCAGAGCAGGAGCCATACCAAGTTGTGGTACAACCAGAAAGAATGCTTTCTATGGTGCATCTGTAAAAGTTGGTGAAAGCCATGGCTGACATGCCAAATTTTCTTAGTCGTCTGGGAAAGTAGAAGCATTGTTAGGCTTTCTTAACTGTAGTGTTGGCATGGAGTTGTTGGTGATATGGACACCTAAAATCTTGAAGCTTTCGACTCTTTCTACTCTGTCCCCATTGATGTAGACGGGGCATGTTCTCTTTTACGCTTCCTGAAGTCGATGACAATCTCCTTCGTTTTGTCTTGGGGAAATTATTGTTGCAGCACCAGTCCACCAGATTCGCTATTTCATTCCTGTACTCTGCCCTGTGAACTGCCATGTGAGCCAAAGCAACCAACCAGAAATTGTACAAACAGAGAGAAACACTTACAATAGCATATTGAATGATGTGGAAAATTATGTATGAAAGCAAAGGAAGAAAGTGGGACACATTTTACAAGTTAGTGTCAAGGATTCCTTATTGCCTTGTTATTATTTGATTTGTTATTGTCATGTGTATTGGTATGCAGTGAAAAGTATTGTTTCTTGTGTGCTCTGCAGGCAAAGCATACCATACATAGAGAAGGAAAGGAGAGAGGCACAATGTAGTGTTACAGTCATAGCTAGGGTGTAGAAAAAGATCAACTTATTGCAAGGTAGATCTATTCTAAAGTCTGGTGGCAGCAGGGAAGAAGCTGTCGGTTGGTACGTGACTCAAACTTTGTATCTTTTTCCCAATGGAAGAAGGTGGAAGAGAGAATGTCCAGGATGCATGGGGTCCTTAATTATGCTGGCTGTTTTTCCAAGGCAGTGGGAAGTGTAGACAGAATCAATGGATGGGAAACTGGTTTGAGTGATGGACTGGACTTTGTCCATTACTCTTTGTAATTTCTTGTGGTCTTGGACAGAGCAGGAGCCATACCAAGCTACAATAAAATGGGAAAAAGATACAAAAGTCAGAGGTCACATACCAACCGACTTAAGAACAGTTTCTTCCCTGCTGCTGTCAGACTTTTGAATGGACCTACTATGCATTAAGTTGATCTTTCTCTATACCCTAGCTAGACTGTAACACACATCTGCACTCTCTTGCTTCTTTCTCTATGAATAGTATGTTTTGTCTACATGGAATGCGAGGAACAATACTTTTCATTGTATGTTAATACATGTGACAATAATAAATAGAATCAAATACAATAAGAAATAATGCTTTTCATGGTGCATCTATAAAAGTTGGTGAAAGTCTAATAGACCTGCGAAATGAATAATGAATAGTTATTATTTTGTTATCCAGTATGTACAAAATCACAGTACATGATAATGAAAAACACGTGTTATATTGTGACTATAGTTGCGACTTCTGGCAGCAACGCAAATTCACAACATATTTATAGAGGAGCATTCTCATTCAGCCCATCTTTATTCACTAAGGTCTCTCTCATAATATCTTCCAATTGCTTCTTGAATTATTTCAGCATCGTTGCCTCTAATTTCATTCCAATTTTCTTCTCACACCCACTAGTGCACTAAGGCACACTTTCAGTTGTTCCCATACCTTGAACAGGTTGCTGGTCTGCCACCAGGGACTAATAGGCTTGAGGGCACCATTTCACAACAAGCATGGCTGACCAAGAGTCTCTCCCACTCTTACCATCAGCCATTGATCTGTTGGAAGCATTTGCAGGTTGACATACTCAACCTGTATGACTGTGTTATGAACGCATCTTCCTTGGCCATCAAGACCTGGAGTGGGACTCGAACCTGGAGCTTCTGGCTCAGAGGCAGGGAATGCTAACCCACTGCACCACAAGGCTTCCTCTTTGCCTTTCTGTTAGTTTGAATCTGTGTTCCTTCATTCTAATTTAATTATAAGTAATAACTCAGGTTATCTTATCCTAACAATCTTACCAGTGTCCACAAGAACACTGGCGCTTCCTTTGGCTTAAAAACTCAAATTTCAGCTGTCTATCCTTAAAAGTCAGTCCCTTTAGAGATCAGTACCTTGACTCCTCTGCAATGAATCTCTTATTCCTTGGCAGCAGTGCTCAAGACATAATTGAGTGCTTTACATTTTAATTATTACTCCTTTAGACTTGATGCCCCATTTATTCTATTCATTTTGTTGCCTGCTGGTTTGCAGTTACAGTTTTACAGTGCAGAAGGCAGCCATCTGGTCTATCATAGATGTCCCAGCTCTTCAAAAGAACCAATTACTTTGTTCTATTCCCCTGCTCTTTCCCCCATTAATCCCACAATTTCTTTCTTTACGAGAAAAATTGCTATTCTTTTGTGAATGTCTATACTATTCAATTTTTTTCTCCTTAGGATTTTGAGGACCAGGCATAGTGGAGGCTTCGCGATGGGGAGGGGGACGGGGTGCATTCCAGGGCCCAGACTGGTTCTCTTAGTGTACTGTAGCAATACTTTTATTGATGCATGATTTTGGTCAACAAATTGTTCATTACAATACAAACCCACCCCCGACTAACACAACCTTTGGATGGATAGTTTCTGCACTCAACATGGAGTATTCACTGGCCCTGTTGATGGGGAGTTTTACATAAGTTTAGGAAGCTTCATTGCCAGTGCTGAAAATAGACCCTGAATTTGCATGCTTCGTAATATCATGTCACTTAAGGAAGTATTGTTGCTATCACACAAGGATTGGTGAAGCCGCACCTGGAGTATTGTGCACAGTTTTGGCCCCCTTATTTGAGGAAAGATATAGTGGCATTGGAGGATGTTCACTGGATTGATTCCAGTGATGAGGGTTTGTCATATGAAGAGGAATCGAACAGTTTAGGCCGACACTCTCTGAAACTTAGAAGAATGAGAGGAAATCACATTGAGGTATATATGATAAAAAATATGGATAAGGTAGATGTGGAGCGGGTACTTCCTCTTGTGGGGCATTCTAGGACAAAAGGCCATTAGTCTTAGGATAAGGGGTAGAAAATTTAAAACAGAGTTGAGGAGAAACTACTTCCTCCCAAAGATTGTGAATTTGTGGAATTCATTATCCCAAAGTGCAGTGGATGCTGGGACAGTGAGTGAATTTAGGGAGGAATTTGACAGATTTTTAATTGGTAATGAGTTGAACAGTTACGGGAGAAGGCAGAAAAATGAGAATGAGGAATATATCAGCCATGATTGAATGGTGGAGCAGACTTGATGGGCTGAGTGGTCTAATTCTGCTCCTGTATCTTATAAACTTGTGACCTTCCTTCAAGATAACCATCTTTTCCTTGCTTATCAGGTACATTGTGGACCCTTTAGAGGGAATAAGTCATCAGTCCAGGAGGCTTTGATGACTCAGCCTGCAAAATCAACCCTCTTTTCCTTGTTTGCAGGTATGTGCGTATGTGCTTGCCATCTCGTTTTGATATCTAACTCCAAATTGTTCTTTTGATCTGCAAGGGGTATGTGCAAGTCAAGTGGGTAGTTTAAAGGGGAAAGGGAAAGTACACCATAAACTGCAGTACGAGGAAGGACAACATTATAATCAGCGATAAATTCCTTTGTAAACCACTTCTCCCCCCAATGTCAATGTCTGATTGGGATGTCTCCTATCCACTTAAGTGTTTATTCATTTATTAGTGTCACAAGTAGGATTACATTAACACTGCAATGAAGTTACAGTGAAAATCCTCTAGTTGCCACACTCCGGCACCTGTTTGGGTTTTCTGAGGGAGAATTTAGCATGGCCAAAGAACCTAACCAGCATGTTTTCCCTCCTTCATGACTATAGGAGAAAACCGGAGCATCCGGAGGAAACCCACATAGACATGGGAAGAGACTCTGCTCAGATACTGACCCAAGCCGCGAATCGAATCCTGGTCCCCAGCACTGTGAGGCTGCAGTGCTAACCACTGTGTCACCGTGCCATCCCTCCTGTTCCCAGCATCCTGCTCTACTCTTCACCCTGCAAAAGACAAGAGGCCCAGCTCAGTTCAAATTCACAATGAGATCACCCAGTATTCAGCACTATGAAGAACGCCAGCTAGTTTGTGGAAAAATGCAGATATCCTGAGATCAGGCCTCACCATTGTATAAAAGCAAAATTACAGCAGGTGCTGGAATCCGAAACAAAAACAGAAAATGCTGGAATATCCCAGTGTGTCTGGCAACATCTGTGGAGAGAGAATAATAAAGAAACTTACAGCACATGAACAGGACCTTCGGCCTTCAAGCCTGTACCAACATTCTACCCGACTTAACTAAAACCGTCTACCCTTCTGGGCATCATATCCCTCTATTCCCATCCTATTCATGTACTTGTCAAGACGCCCTTTAAAAGTCACTACCATGCCCGCTTCCACTACCTCCCCCGACAATGAGTTCCAAGCACCCACTACTCTGTGTAAAAAATCTACCCTCGAAAATCTTCTTTAAACCTTTCCCCTCACATATTAAACCCATGCCCCCTAGTAATTAACTCTTACACCCTGGGATAAAACTTCTGACTATCCACTCGGTCCCATACCTCTCATAATCTTTAGACTTCCCTCAATCTCCGCCTCTCCAGTGAGAACAAACCATGTTTTTCCAACCTCTCCTCGTAACTAATGCCCTCTATACCAGGCAACATTCTGATAAATCCTTCCTGTACCCTCTCCAAAACCTCCACATCCTTCTGGTACTGTGACAACCAGAATTGAACACTATATTCCAAGTACTGCCCTAACTAAGGTTCTATAAAGCTACAGCATGACTTGCCAATTTTTAAACTCAATGTCCTGGCCGATGAAGGCAAGCATGCCATATACATTTTTGACAGTCTTTTCCATCTGCATTGCCACTTTCAGTGACCTGTGTGCCTGTACAGCCAGATCCCTTTGTCTATCAATACTCCAAAGGGTTCTGCCATTTACTCTATATTTCCTATCTGTATTAAATCTTCCAAAATGCATTATTTCACATTTGTCCGGATTAAACTCCATCTGCCATCTCTCTGTCCAAATCTTCAACTGATCTATATCTTGCTGTATCCTCTGATAGTCCTCATCGCTATTCGCAAATTCATAAACACTTTGTGTCATCTGCTTACTAACTTACTAACCAATCCAGTTACATTTTCCTCTAAATCATTTATATATATTACAAATAGAGCCAACATTTTGAGCCTGGGTGACTGTTGGTCAAAGCCATTACTCAGCATCTCTGTCAATCTTTTCACATACCTCAATTAAACCAAACAAACTAAGGGACAAAACAAGAAGGGCAGCTCCCAGAATGGAGAGGAGCCGTCTGTAAGAAAAACAAAGTCATAGGGGTTTTTAAAACATTGAACCAAAATGTGATTAAAGGCGTCACTAATCCATCCTGGTCCCTGCAGCGTCCAGCGAGCACGGAAGAGCACGTCCATCTGAGAATCCCAAGCCAGAAAGGCAGACCTATTGGCTACATCCATTGTGGCACTCATCCAATTACAGGCTGCTTTCCCTGCGTTAACTGCTGATAGGCAGCCACTGAGCCAATTGGCAGCCAACACATGGATAATCCAGCCTGTGATTGGATGAACAGGCCCTGAGTGTTGTTTGAACTTAAATGTTGACCTTTGGGGTCCACGACAGGCCACAGACCATATGACATAGGAGCAGAATTAGGCCACTTGGCCCATCGAGTCTGCTCCGCCATTCAATCATGGATGATATTTTTCTCATCAACAAACTCCTCCCTTTTCCCCATAAGCCCTGATCCTCTTATTAATCAAATGTCGGGCCCTTGGACAAGCCCTTCATCCTCTGACTTTTCCCTAGACAGCTGGCATCTCAAACCACTGGGCAACGATACAGGGCTATTTTAATCCAGCAGTGATTGGCAGGCTGAGAGGCAAAGCAGCAGAGCTCATTTCCCAATATTTTAAAGGAAATAAAACAAAATGATGTGCATCCAGATGACAATAAACTACTGGTAGAGCCTTAAAGGGGTATGTTTTTCAGTCCTGCCGACTGCAACATACAAAAGATTGACAATTGTTCTTAGGAGAGGGGACAGAGTGTGTGCATGCAATGAACCACCCCAGTTGACAGCGGTGTGACTAAAGAATCCTATCTCTACCATTGCAAAAACTGGCTTTGTAGACGGGACAGCACAGAATAATCTACCAGCACCATCGCAGACACTGGCCACGATGGTGGGACTGGATAATGCACCCCTACACTGGCTGCAGAACTGGATAATCCCACTTTTGCCACTGCTGAATTTGCTGCAGGGACTGGGCCAGATAATCCTGCCTTTGGCGCTGTAAAAGCTGGCTGCGGGGATGAGGTGGGATTGGATAATCCTGCCTCTGCAGGATTTGTCATGGAGATGTGGCTGGGTCGGAAAATCCCGCCTCTAGCGCTGTGAGAAACTGGCCGCAGGTATGGGGCGGGACTGGATAATCCCACCTCTCGCGCTATGAATGACTAGGCGCGGGGGGGGGGGCGGGACCGGAAAATCCCGCCTCTAGCGCTGTGAGAAACTAGCCGCAGGAGTGGGGTGGGACTGGATAACCCATCTCTACTGCTATAGGATTCGGGGGGGGGGGGGACCGGATAATCCCGCCTCTAGCACTGCAAAAATAACCAGGCTGCAGCGGCGGAAATCCCGCCCTTGGTCACAATTTTGATTGAACCCTGGCTTGACAAACATTGAAGGCGGATCTCCCGTTCTGTGTGTGCGATAGAGAGACCCGGAAGGAGAGAGGTGATATCTCAAAGAGAAATTGCTGTAATGCAGAGAGTTTACTGTGCGCAGCCTTCCACTAATCTGATCTAAATCCTACTTTCTAAATCCCAACAGCAACAACATAACTTGTCCATTGCACCATGCTGGCTCGTAAAGTGACACTGGCGACCTGCGCATTGAATCAATGGGCGCTAGATTTTGAAGGGAACCTTCAAAGAATTTTGCAAAGTAAGTTTCATTGTTAAAAGGGTAATGTCCCGACCAGCGGTGGGCGAATAAGTGAATCAACTCCTAGTATCTCATTAGCGAGCAACCTGCAACATTTCTGTTACTGTATTTGGAAATAAGTTTTCCCTTTCTCCCCCCAGGTTTTAGTTCTGTCTTTTCTGTCCCAGGATTACGTTTTGCTAAATTCCAGCAATATCTCATCTGGCAGGATTGGGAAACTTGTGACGTAGACGGTTCCAGTGATATTACCCAGTAATATCCAGAAATTACTGGGATATTTACCAGTCTCAGGACTACACCCTTGTCACACCGTGTTCTTGAGCAGTTTTTATTGGGGAAAAAAATTTATACATGTCCCGTTTTAAAACTTCTGACATTTTTCCAGGATCTTCTTAAACGATAGCTTTTGTTATACATTCCTGGTGATGTGGCATTTTTGGATATCCTGCATGGTGGCACAGTGGACCATGGGACCTGGATTCGATCCATGACTTGGATCACTATCTGTGTAGAGTCTGCACGTTCTCCCCATACCTGTGTGGGTTTTCTCTCTCAGTCTGAAAAGATATGCTGGTTAGGTGCATTGGCGTTGCTAAATTCTCCCTCAGTGTACCCGAACGGGTGCTGGAGTATGGTGACGAGGGGATTTTCACAGTAACTTCATTGCAGTGTTAATGTAAGCCTACTTGTGCCACTAATAATAAATAAATTTAAATGTTTATTGTCTATGCCCTTGAGAAGGTGTTGCTGAGCCATCTGCTTGAACTGCTGCAGTCCCTGTTCTGTAGGTACTCCCACAGTGCTGTTAGGGAGACAGTTTCAGAATTTTGACCCAAAAGTGAAAAGGATAAGAGATAAGGCAGGGCATTTACCTCTTGAGCTCTGCTACTTCAGCACAGAGGTGTGCTATTTTGATTTATTATTGTCACATGTAATAGGGTAGAGTGATAAGTTTTTTCTTCCGTGCTATACAGACAAAATATACTGTTTATGGAGTGCATATGGGAGAAGGAAAGAAGTGGGTGCTGAATATTGTGTTACAGTCAGCTAGGGTGTAGAGAAAGCTCAACGTAATATATGATATCTCCACGCTTTTTGCTGTTAAACCACCACCATATTTTCAGTCCTGGCAGCAGCCATGTTGGAGACTTTCCTGTTTGTGCTTGCTTTCACATTGTTCTTGGAAATATCAGTGTTGGAACAAAGTTACTGCTGTCTCAGTCTTGCTCTGACTTAGAAGGGTCTCGGTTCAAATTCCATTCCAGGATTTGAGCGGAACACTTCTGTGGAGTACTGTGGGAGTGCTGCTCTGTTGCAGGTGATGCACGTGGACAAGATGAGGCCTTGTCTGTTCGCGTGAGCATAAAGATCCAAAATGGCACTCTTTCAAAGAGCATTGGTGTTACTCCTGGAGTTGAGGCAAATATTTATCCCTCAATTGATATCTGCTTGACACCATCCAGGACAGAGCAGCCACTTGATTGGCACCACATCGACAAACATATGCTCCCTCCATCACCGACGCTCAGTAGCAGCAGTGTGTACCATCTACAAGATGCACTGCAGCAATTCATCAAAGATTCTTAGACAGCACCTTCCAAATCCACGACCACTTCCATCTAGAATGACAAGGGCAGTAGATACATGGGAACACCATCATCTTCAAGTTCCACTCCAAGCCACTCACCATTCTGACTTGGAAATATATTGCCGTTCCCTTGCAGTTGCTGGGTCAAATCCTGGAATTCTGTCCCTAATGGCATTGTGGGTCAACCCACAGCATGTGGACTGCAGTGACTCAAGAAGGCAACTCACTACCGCTTTCTCAAGGACAACTAGGAATGGTCAATAAATGCTGGCCAGCCAGTGATGCCCATGTCCCACAAATGAATATATAAAACAAAAGAAAAGTCTGGCCATTATTACATTGCAGTTTGTGGGATACTGCTGTTAGCAAATTGGCTGCTGTCCCAAGGTTTTGTAAGATACAGTATAAATCCAAGTCATTACTGCCCTTCCCATCTTTAGTAGTGAGATATTTGCAATGGCTGGGATTTTCCAGCTCCTCTCCACATCATTCCCCATGTGCTGGGTTTTCCTGTGGTGGATGTGGAGAGCCATTGGCTGTTGCTGGGATCCTCTGGTCTTGCTGTAGACTATAGGCTTTTGTATTGCTCGCCTGGGGAACCCACCATGGGGGAGAAGGGAGTGGTGGGTCTGGACGATCCCACCAATGGGCAGGTCCTGAGAGTCCCATCTAATGTGGTAGAGGGAGGTACTGTGGCACAGTGGTGAACACTGCTGCATCACAGCACCAGAGACCCGTGTTCAGTTCTGGCCTCGGGTCACTGTGTGGAGTTTACACATTCTCCCCGTGGATTTCCTGTGGGTGCTCCAGTTTTCCCCCACAGTCCAAAGATGTGTGGGTTAGGTTGATTGGCCATGCTAAATTGATCCAAGTGTCAGAGGATTAGCAGGATAAATATGTGGAGTTACGGGAACAGGGTGTGGGTGGGATTGTGCAGACTCGATGGGCCGAATGGCCTCCTTCTGTACTGTAGGGATTCAATGATATTTAGACTAAAGGTTTAAATATTTCAGGAGTTAAACAATGGTTATGCTTGTGAAACTTGGACCCATTGTTATTGAGAAATATAAGTGGCAGTCATGTGTTCCTGATCATGAGACTGAAAACAAGTAGCATATTTGCGGTGTAACAAAATCTTACACTTGGCTAGTGATTTATATGTGTGAGGAAAAGAGGCAGGAGCATCATAATACAAGTATAGTTTTTGTGGGACTAATTAAAAGTTGAAATGACAGTTGATAGGTTTCAAACCAGTTCAATTTAATTGAGTAAATTCTTTGAAAATGACCATGCTTTAGTCACTTAGATTAGTCAGGTCATCTGAACATGTGATTGTAGTTAAAGGTTACAAAGTCATGATATTGTTCACCTAGAACAAAAGAAAGGAAGATTCAACATTTATATACAACTAAAAACCGAAACTGATGAAAAAAACTCAGCAGTTATGGTAGCATCTGTGGAGAGAGAAACAGGAGTGAAGAAGAGATGGATTGGACTCCGTTCCTGTCTCCACAGAGGCTGCCAGACTTCAGCTTTTTCTAGCATTTTCTATTGTTATTTCAGATTTCCAGCTGCGGCAGTATTTTGCCTTTCTTATAAAGCACTGTTCACTTCCTCGGCCACTCCAAAACACTTTGGGAACCAACTAATTAATTTAGAAGTGTAGTCACTGCTGTAATATACCAGAAAGCAGACAACTTGTACACGGTCACTTAAACAGGAATAAGTTAATGCAGGAATAGCCAGATGATGTTGAAGTGATCTTGATTGATGGAAAAATATCGACCAAGGCACAGGAGATAATTCCCCGTTCTTAGGAATAATGCCTGTGGGGCAGCATGGTGACTCGGTGGTTAACACTGCTGCTTGACCTGGGTTTGATTCTTGGCTTGGGTCACAGTCCCCATGTGGAGTTTGCACATTCTCCCTGTGCCTGTGTAAATTTCCTCCAGGTGCTCCAGTTTCCTCCCAGATTAGATTGATTGGCCATGCTAAATGGCACCTTAGTGCCATAGTATGTGTATGTTAGAGGGATTAGCAGGGTAAATATGTGGGATTTCGGGGATAGGCCTGGGCGAGATTATTGTCAGTGCAGACTCGATGGACTGAATGGCCTCCTTCTGCAGTGGAGGAATTCTATGAAGATCTCTTGACCTCGCCCGAATGCTATTCTGTGGTCGTACTTTTGAAAACTTGCTTGCTAATCAGTGCATATTTTAGGTGAGGCAACGTAGGAGAGTTGAAAGTAAACTAATTTAGGCATCGTGAATGAAATTCTAAGCACAAAAGATATCTAACTTTCTGATACCTGGGTCACGCGAATGTACATTTGGCACAACTGCCCCATGGTTGTGTTAATGCTCCATAAGAGCCTCATTTCACTCTTGAAGAAATAACTGACAATCAGATCATTATCAGGGAGAAACTTGTTAATTTGTAGAGGGAGGATTGCTAATGCTTTGTGTTTGAAGAAACATTAAAAAATCAATGAACTTTCAGAACCATGCAGTATTTTAAATAATAACTATCTATCTGTGTGATTTTAATTTTCCAATTCTCTCTTGGGATTCTGTTTTGCGCTTTGAACCAATGATGTGATCAAGACTCAGGATTGTGAAGATCACTTCAAGGTTGATGGCACAGTGGTTAGCACTGCTTCCTCAAAGTACCAGGGATCCAGGTTCAATTCCTGGTTTGAGTTATTGTCTGAGTGAAGTCTACACGTTTTTCCCTTGTTTGCGTGGTTTACTTCTGGGTGCTCCAGTTTCCTCCCACAGTCTGAAAGGCATACTGGTTAGGTACATTGGCTGTGCTAAATTCTCCCTTACTGTACCCGAACAGGCACTAAAGTGTGGAAACTAGGGGATTTTCACAGTAACTCCATTGCTGTTACTGTGACATATAAATAAATAAACTTACTGTGGCAAAGCTGGAATCCACCATTGCTATGGGACATGTCAAACCATTCAGAATTGTCTTCTCAAAAGCCCATCCCTATCTAACCTCTCTCTGTCCTGTTCTTTCTATCTCATTCTTTTTTCCTTCCTTTATGTTTCTCTATCTCTGTCTCTTTCACAATTTGTTTTATAACCCATTCATTTATGTGCTTGGTCAAAACTGAAGGATCTAAATAACCAATGAACAGGTTCTCAATGTATTTTTGTTTTTTAAAAAAATTTTTCAAACTATGCAGGTATTGAAATAGCAAAATCAAAAGGGGCAAGATACAGATTGGGACCTGAACTGGAAATCTGGTAAGTAAGGAAAATATATTTTTTAATCAAAAATAGCTTTATTTGGCTCCTTTCACAACTTCGGATGATCCCAAATCATTTTATAACCACTGAAGTACATTGATTTGATTAATTATTGTCACAGGTACAAAGACACAGTGAAACGTATTGTTTTGCATGCTATCCATACAAACCATGCCATACATAGTTTGCAAAGAGTTGCCACGCTCCGGTGCCATTTAAAACACCGATATGGCCCCTCCACAGTGAGATCAGCACTAATCTCCATTCACATTGTGGGGACTGGCTGCAAGTATTTCAAGGCCTTGTGTCAAGGTCAGCTTTTGTGAATTAAAGAGACATGACCAACAGGGAAAAGAAATAATGTTTTAAAATGAACTAAAAAAAAAAATTGGGGCGGCACAGTGGTTAGTAGTGCTGCCTCACAGCGCCAGGGACTTGGGTTCAATTCTGCCTGTGTGGAGTTTGCACATTCTCTTAGCATCTGCATGGGTTTTCTCTGGGTGCTCTGGTTTCCTCCCACAGTCCAAAGATGTGTGGGTTAGGTGGATTGGCCATGCTAAATTTCCCCTTTAATGTCAGGGGGATTGGCAGGGTAAAGTGGTTAGGAGATAGGGCCTGGGTGGAGTTGTTGTCAGTGCAGGCTCAATGGGCTGAACGGCCTCCTTCGGCAATGCAGGGATTCTGAAGATGGCAACTTGAACAATGGATTGCTGCCCTATTTTGAAGTAAAAACAGAGGGTGCTGAAAAAACTCAACAGATCTGGCAGCATCTGTGGTGAAAGAAACAGAGTTGACATTGTGAGCCCAATAAGACTATTCTTCACAAAGAAGTATTTTTGAAGTGTGAGATAGAAAACATAGTAGCTAATTTGTGGATAAAGTCCTACAAACAGCAATGTGACAATGATTCTAGAATTATATACAGATAAAAGATGGTTTGATGAACAAAGATCAGTAAGAATAAGATCATATTGATTAACTTGTTTTGCTAAAAATGGAAATTCATAATAAATTATGTTTGAAGAGTACTTGTTCATGTAGTACGTGAATCACTGTGTCTGCTGGAACAGCAAACCATTACAGCTGGTGATCCTTTAATCCCATAGAAGGAAATTAGTTTAAAATGTTTGGGAGATTCCCTGTTGTCTCAGTAAAAAACATAGAAACTGTACAGTACAGAAAGAGGCCATTCAGTCCAAGTCTGCACCAACCACAATCCCACCCAGACCTTATCCCCATATATTTATCCACTAATCCCTCTAACCCATGCATTTCAGGACACTAAGGGCAATTTTTATTTCATGGCCAATCAACCTAACCCACACATTTTTGGACTGTGGGGGGAAGCCAGAGCCCCCGGAGGAAACCCAGTAGGCACAAGGAGAATGTGCGAACTCCACACAGTCAGTGACTCAAACCGGGAATCGAACCCACGTCTCTGGAGCTATGAAACAGCAGTGCGAACCACTGTACTACTTAGTTAAAGACAATGTGGAGCTGAGCCTAGCTAGAAAGAGTCCACGTTCAATCATCTATCTCTGCACTATTGGAACCATGACAGGGTGGCAGAGAAGAAAAGCAAGCAAGAATTGCAACCTCCTGGCTGCTGCCGATGAGTGTCTGATTCTGCTTGAAAGGTCAACCTGTACTGCCCATCCCTGCATATCATCAAAAATTACTGCAGCCCATGTAGTGAAGTTACTCCCACAATTGCTGCTTGCGGAGAAATTCCCAGGAACAGTGATATTATGTGTCCAAATTATGATGCTGGAGATCAAAGGTGTAGGTGTTCCCTTGTACCCGGAAAGTACATGAACAGCACTTGGTCGGGCTTTCACCAGTCATGAGGAAGCGGGAGAGGGTGTTGGGGAAGAGTCATCTTAAACTTGGAACATAAGCTCTGTTTCTCTCTCCAGAGATGCTGCCTGACCTACTGAGTTTTCCCAACATTTTCTGTTCTCTTACCTTTAGAAGAGATGTCCAAATTTATCCCATAATTCAGCTTTAGCACCATAACCCTGTAAATTAGCTCTAAAAAACTGAAGCTAACAGAGTAGACTACAAGGCCTGTCGCGCCCATTCCACCGTTCAATCTGATTGTCAGCTTCAACTCTAACTTTCTTGCCCACTCCTCGATTTCCTCAATTCCCTGGAAGGCCAAAAATCCACCCATCTTATCCTGAAATATATTCAATGATGGAGGTATTTCAGTCCCTGGGGGTTGAGAATTCCAAAGATTTGTAACCCTTTGAGGAAATTTTTCCTCATCCCAGTTCTAAGTGCTTGTCCCTTTATCTTGAACTGTTCCCCTGTGTTCCAGGTTCCCCAGCCTCTTGAGTCCCTTCAGAACCAATTTCTATTTTTTTTTTTATTGTATATTCGAAATTCATATTGAGTCTGCTTCCACTGATGTTTTAGATAATATGTTCTAGACTTTTCCTTTGCTAAACAAGGCATGGTGTCATAGTGGTTAGCATTGCTGCTTCACAGTGCCAGAGACCTGTGACTGTGTGGAGTTTGCACTTTCTCCTCGTATTGCATGGGTTTCCTCCTGGTGCTCCGGTTTCTTCCCACAATCCAAAAGACGTGTTGGTTAAGTGCATTGGCCATGTAAAATTTTCCCATGGTGTAACTGAACAGGCGAATAAGGGATTTTCACAGTAACCTCATTGCAGAGTTAATGTAAATCTACTTGTGACACTAATAAATAAACTTTTACTTTAATTTTAATTCTCCTTATTTCCCAAGTTACTTTCCTGCTGATTATTTTCATTCTATAATCCCTGGTTATCAAGCAGCTTGCCAGGACCCTTGCTCTGACAAGACCCTTACAACTTTGAAACCTCTTTTAGGTACTCCTTTAACTTACTATGCTTTGGAGAATCTCAGCTTCTTCAATTTTTGAAGCCTCTCATCCTTGTTATTACCCTAGTAAATTTCCTTTGCATCTTTTCTGTGACACTGTATAGTGCACAAAATTGTACTCAATACTTCAACTATGGTCTATAGATGTTTAGCATCACTTTCTTGTTCACAGTCCATTACGCAAACCATTGTCCATTGACTCAGTCTACACTTCCCACTGCTTCAGGAAAGCAGCCAGCATAATCAAGGACCTCACGCACCCCGGACATACTCTCTTCCGCCTTCTTCCAGCTGGAAAAAGATGCAAAAAGTCTGAGATCACCGACTGATTCAAGAACAGCTTCTTCCCTGCTGCCATCAGACTTTTGAATGGACCTAGCTTATATTAAGCTGATCTTTCTGTGCATCCTAACTATGACTACAACAGTATATTTTATTCCTTTTCCTTTCCTTCTCCCCTATGTACTGTATGAACAGTTGTTTTGTTTGTATAGCATGGAAGAAACAATACTTTTCACTGTATCCCAATATAGTGGCGATAATAAATAAATCAAAAGCAGGCCATTTACAAAGTCAACTAACCCATGCACGTACTTAACTATCTTTTCACTTTACTTTGTCACCTTTTAAAGATTTGCTCTTGCATTCCTCTCACAAATGGTGCCATTTAGGTACCTGCAAACTTTTATGAAATTTTACTCCCCGTGCCCAGGTCCATGACTGTCGCTGGGTCAAAATCCGGGATCTCCCTTCCTAACAGTACCCACGCCACACGGCCTGCAGTGGCTCAAGAAGGAGGCTCACCACCACTGATTCAAGGGAATTGGGATGGACAATACATGCTGGCAGAGCCACTGATGTCCACGTCCGGTGAAAGAATTTATAAAGGCCATTTATGTGCAAGAAGAGAAGCAGTGATCCAAATCTTAATTCCAGGGAAACCCTATTGCACACTTACCACTCATTTCCATGCCCTGCCTCCAATTAGTCAATTATGCAAAGTGCTGCTATTCCTTTGAAACTTTGTAACTCTATTTTTGGAACAAGCCCATGATATGTTTGTTTTAAACAAATCTCTTTAGAAAAACCATTTACAGCACTACCTTTGTAAATCCATTCTGTTACTTCATTTAAAAATAAACTTAATCAGGCTAGTGAAACTCATTAACAAATACATGCTGGCTCTCCATTCTTAGCCTTGCGTTTTCAAGTCTTTGACAGTAGGCTTGTTGATTTCTCCCTGGCAATATTCTCTTGTAGTCTTTGGTGACGAACTGTGAGAAAGACTCCAACCTGAAAGCTGGTACAAAGCATGTGGCAAGCATGGGGATGTATTTTTTTTTTTGCTTAACACTATTTCTCAACACACTTCATTGTATTGATGCACAAGATGGTGTTACAATGGAAATGATAACTATCATAGGACTCCTACAACAGAAGGAGGCCATTTGGCCCATTGCATCTGCACCAACCACAATCCCACCCGGGCTTTATCCCCATAACCTCATGCATTTACCCTAGCTATTCCCCTGACACTGAAGGGCAATTTAGCATGGCCAGTCCACCTAACCCCCACATCTTTGGAATATGGGAGGAAACTGGCGCACCTGGAGAAAACCCATGCAGATACGGGGAGAACATGCAAACTCCACACAGATAGTGACCCAAGCTGGGAATTGAACCTGGGTCCCTGGTGCTGAGAGGCAGCAGTGCTAACCACTGTGCCACCATAACGCTATAACTACCGTAATGGCTCTTTTCTCCTCCAGTGAAGAAAATTCCAAGTCTTTAGATTGACTTTGAACAGAACTACTTGACCTACCGATTTGAGAATTCTTTAATTTCCCTCTCAGAAAAAGTTATTCTGTGTTTTATTTTTCCCTCTCAGTGGCTTTGGCTGTGCCGATCATTACTTGGAATCTGATACCGTTCTCCACTCGTTTCAAATGCTGGCAGAACTCTTGGTCTCTCCGGTCACTGAAGACATAATATGCGATGTAGGAATGTGAGTGCAATTAAACTGTCGATTCGGTAATCACATTAAAATGATCTCTCTGCCATCAAAGCTGGGATTTTAGATTTGGAGGAGTGAAATAATGATCTGTATTTTAATATTTAATCAGACTCGATAATTCCCTTTGAATTATTTTAACGTGATCATTAACCTTTTTAAAAGTTAACGCATGAATTAAAAATGCAGCAATATTATTCTGAAAAACATTTTAATGGGTGGGATTTTCCAGCCTCACTCATCCTGAAACCAGAAAATCCGGCCTGAAGTCTACGGCCGGATTTCCCATAGTCCGCCCCTTGCCTGCTCCAATTCCCATGTTGGGTGGAACAATAAAATCCTGCCCATGGTGTTCTTTTCAGAATAGTGCTGATTGGTAAGGGGATTAAAGGTTACAGGAAAAAGGCAAGAAATGAGGTTGAGAAACACAGCAGCAATGATCAAATGGAGGAATAGACTCGATGGGCCAAATGGCCTAATTCTGTTGCTACATTTTATGTTCTTATACCAAGTTGATTGGAGGAAAAATTATGGAGGTATTAGATAAGGAAATGATCAACATAATCAGGAAATTCTGGATGATTTCAGTTACTTAGCTTCCTGCAATTAATTCTTTTTGCTACTGGAGACTGTTCTCTCCATAATAAAGTTACTTAAGCCCTATGATTGCAGAGTTACAAGGGAATTATACCAGTGACTATTGTGATGATTGTTGCACTTTGCACTGAAAAGTGTTGTTGGTGCTGTTTGAATTATTGCTCTGAAATCTCTTGCCAACAACATCTTACAATGCTGTCAGACCTTTAACTCATAAAAGGCTTTTCAAAGTGGGATGAAGGGGTTACAGTGTGAGCTTATGGTCGTGACTGAAGCTTTAGTGTAAGAGATCGGTTTCACGAGACTTTCAGTAATGGTAAGGGCTGTAGCAAGACAGGAAGAAGAGTGGGAGAATGTCAAGGGCTTAGAAGATGGGACCGGAGCGGGGTTTATAATAGTAGACATGGCTGGATTAATGATTGGTGGGTTGAAGCACAGGGTGAAAATGGATGAGACCTAAAGTGAAGGGTGGAGAGTGCTGCCAATGTTCAGCCTGATGGTGACAAGAGTGTGAATGTAGTCGGGTAAGGTAGGTAGATAGAGGAAGACAGGTAGACTCGTTAATGTCTAGCAGAGAACAGGACACCGAGGTTGCAGATCATCAGATTCATTCTAAGATAGCAGGCAGCAGAAAGGGGAATTGAATTGGACGGAGGTGTGTGGAGGCTGTGGCAGCCTCCGCTGGAGTCTCCCGAGCTTGGAAGAATCGCCTCCCAGTTTTTGGTATGTTATTCTACACTGGGAGAAACACGGGCTTCTGCAGGGATGGGTTAACCATTCCCTGCTGGAATGGCACAAAATTATTCTCCTTTCACAGCTAGTGCAGCAGAGTTGGCTGGTCAGTAATGGTGATAATTAATTAGTTCATTTGAAGACTCTCGCTCAAGAATTGTCATCCTCTGGCTCAAAGTTCAGCATCCTAATCCTGTCTCTATAAGTAACATAGAAATGAGAAGCATTTGGCCCTTCGAGCCTAATCTGCCATTCGTTCTAATCATGGGTGTTCATCAAATTCAATATCGTGATCCCTTCAGCCCCAAGAGCTATATCTAATTTCTTCTTCATACAAAGGGAATCCCACCAATGGAGCTGTCCAGAGGTCTCGCCCCTTGGCAGTGCCAGGATACTGCTTGGGCATGTCTCAATCCTCCCGAAGGGGCTATGTTTACTGTTGCTCCCTTCGCACATTCACCTTGACAGCTTTCCATTTTGCAGTAGGGGTTGTAAACCTCACTGATGTGACTACTTCAGGCAAACTCATGGCAGGGAAACCCTTTAGTAAATTTAAATTTATTTAAATATGCGTCGCTGGTGAGGGGCAGGGAAAACCAGAGATCTCGCTGCTGAGATTCTCATTCTCGCGGGATTTTTTTGTTGGTAATCGTGTGCAAAAAATGGCGACGCTGGTGGAAGATCTCATGAGGCAGCGAGATCCCACTCTCAGATTTTACCCCATCCCTCTATTGTTAAAAATTATAAAATCGAGGAAATAATTGAAGATTAGTTGCATAAACTCAACTTCACTGTAACTGCTTTTAACCCTCTATCTTTTTCATACAACCCAGGCCAATCATGCACAGAAATGCCCTCTATAACTGTCGAGTGATCTTTCTCAACAGGTAAGTTGTTTTATCTCAAGTATTTTTGTTAATTTTTTAACATTATTGATGAGAATTTTATTTAAGTTCTATTTTTCACTAAAAATTGTAGCAATTCACACTTTTCAAACAGTAAACACTTGTCACAATTTTCAGTGGTTTGAATGATATCATGTCCATATCCTATGATTTGAACGATGGGCTGCATGATGGCACAGTGGTCAGCACTGCTGCCTCACAGTGCCAGGGACCAGGGTTCGATTCCTGGCTTGGGTCACTGTCTGTGTGGAGTTTTCACGTCCTTCCTGTGTCTGCATGGGTTTTTTCCCACAGTCCAAAGATGTGCAGATTAAATGGATTGACCACACTTAATTGCCCCTTAGAATCAGGGCGATTAGCTAGGATAAATGCATGCGATTATGGGGATAGGGACCTGGGTGGGATTATGGTCAGTGCAGACTCGATGGGTCGAATAACCTCCTTCTGCACTGTAGGATTCTGACCATATACTCTATGCTCACATCACAATCATGACATTGTGATATTTTGTTGGGCTAGCAATCCAGACGCCCAGGCTAATATTCCCAGAACGTGTTCAAAACCCACCATTGTAGCTGGTGGAATTTAAATTAATAATGAAATTAAAAAGCTGGAATTGGAAGGAAGTCCCAGTAATGGTGAATCTGAAACTACCATTGATTTTTGTAAATCCCCAACTAGTTTTCTGATGTCCTTTAGGGTAAGAAACCTGCTATCCTTACCTGGGTAAGGTATAATTTGGATGCTAGAGGGAGTTTTTTCACACAGAGGGTGGTGGGGGCATGGAATGCGCTGCCAAGTAAAGTGGTGGAGGCAGGTACTCTGGAGTTATTTAAGAAATACTTAGATGGGCACATGAACAGAATGGGAATGGAGGGGTATAGAAAACTGATTTAAAATAGGGATCATGAGCCTTGGGAGTCCCTGGGAAGTGTGTAAATAGATGATGATATTGATGTACTTGTTTTTATCCTACAGGTGCTTTAGTCCACCTTGTTGTCTAACAAGGGGCATACATGCAATGGGTCGTGAGAGGGCTGCTCTTGGATTTTTTTCGAGAGTATCCTAGTGCTTCACGTCATTAGTGTACGCTTGACCTGGACCATTTGATGGGCAACACGACAGCTCAGTGACTATAGCTGTGCTGCGCAGATACATGGATTTGGGCCTGTGTCTGTGGGAGTTTGCGCATTCTCCCCGTGCTTGCGTGGGTTTTCTCCGGGTGCTCCGGTTTCCTCCCACATCCCAAAGATGTGCTCTTAGGCTAATTGGCAAAACAAATTCTCCCTAAATTGTCTCAAATTTGGTTTTTAATCCATAGATCTATAAACATAGACAGGGATCACAGGTAGAGGTGGGAACATCGGGGTGGCGGCGTGGGCTTGTTGGGCCGAAGGGCCTGTTTCCCATGCTGTTTTGTTCTTTGTTCTTTGGTCTGGCCTAATGTGACTCCAGTCCACAGCAACGTGGTTGACTCTTAAATTTGAATTAGATAAAAATCTGGAATTAAAGGTCTAACAATGACAATGTGACCATGAAACCATTGTCAATTGTTGTAAAAACCCATATCCTGTGATTTGAATGATGGGCTGCCTGGTTCACTAATATCCTTCAAGGAAGGAAATCTGCTGTCCTTGCCCAGTTTGGCCTACATGTGACTCCAGAGCCACAGCATTGTGGTTGACTCTTAAATGCCCTCTGAAATGGCCTAGCAGTTCAGTTCAAGGGTAATTAGTGATGGACAACAAATGCTGACCTTTCAGCGACACCACATGTCCAGAAAGAATAAAGAAGAAAACATTGTTGGCATTCTTCTTTTGCTACCATCAAAGGATCGCTGCTATGTGCAGCATGCTCAACAATATATCGATTTGATAATTATTTAGGATAAAAAGAAAGATCTTTCTTTCAAAATGCCAAAAAGCTGTTTGTCTATGTCAAGTAATAGGCCAGCATTGTACATTTTTAGATAAAAGCAAATTACTATGGATACTGGAAATCTGGAACAAAAACAGAAAATGCTGGAAAATCTTATCAGGTGTGAGAGCATCTGTGGAGAGAGAATAGAGCCAAGGTTTTGAGTGTGGATGACTCTTTGTCAGAGCTCCGTGTTATGCAGAGAAGGCAGGCGAATGGCATTAGATGAGTCGCTCATTTGGGGAGCCAGGCTGACTGGCTTCTTGTGAGGCATTACTTTTTAATTCTGTGGGTCCTTGCTGATTCCCTGTACTTTCCAACTCTATCCCTGTTGTCCCATAAATTGATTTCCCTCAAATGCCTGTCCAATGTCCTTTTGAAATCGTTCATCTTTTCTGTTTCCACCATTTCTCAAGTGAGTTCTAAGATATTATCACTCATTACATAAAATCCTCACATCTCCTGCAGCCCTGCCAAAAAACACAATCTGTATCCTCTAGTCTTTGTATCATCAGCCAATGGGGAAGAGCTTTTCTTTTTGTTTATTTTTGTCTAAAATGTCAGAGTCATGTATACCTCTATCAATCTTCCTCTCCTCCAGTCTTATTGTTGTCTTTCTGGTTGAATCAAAGTGTCCTCCCAGTGAATGCCATGTATATATTAAAACACAAGGGAAAATGTTGCTTGTTGAGAGTAGTGAGATCTTTGATCTATGCTGTCAGTTGCACAATGTTTATTGCACAAAATTAAGAGGTTTCAAATACTTATAGTTTGTTATTGATACTGTAAAAGGTCTGGACGATTGAAGCTTTTATTGGCTTGTAGTAAATTAATGTTGTATATAATATCAAATAAAATATTTCAGATATTCAATAGCATTGAGCATAGTGACTTTATGTGCCAAACATCACCAGTCCAAGAACCAAACACATCTCCTAGAAACATCTGCCAAGGGTGCGATTGGTGATGTGATTATAAGATCTGGTTCATCAGCCGTGCAAGGACCCAAGACTAGCGATATGGAGTTTCTCAGCTGGACAATCATACGTGTTAGCGAGTGATTGCTGAAGAACAAGAAGAACTTTTTTTTTGTGCTTTATTTTTCTGAAAGAGAATAATCCTGTACATTTCCTTTAAAAATGTGTTTCAGAAAGATTTTGTTAATTAGACCAAAGATGGCCATGGCTAATAGTGGCAACTACAGAGAGTTACGCTGGTTTATGCCATGGAATAAATCGAGGTAAGATAACATCTTTCTGGCATACTTTTAATATTTGATACTTTAATATTAAAAATCCTAGACAGTGTTCGTGTGTCTGCGTAATTAACAATCACTTTGTACTGAACGACTGCAATATGTGAGCTCACCTCTCATTTAGTACATTTATCTGTGCTGAGATCTTGCACTTCAATGGACGTGCAAGTTTGGTAGATTAGCCATGCTAAAAACTCTTTGGTGTCTCAAGATTGGGGGAAATGTCAGATAAGTATATGGGGGTACTTGGATTGAGGCAGGGTTTGGACTTTGGTAAGATGTGCTGTTGAAAAATCAGCGTAGGCTCAATGGGCCAAATGGCCTCCTTCTGCACAGTAGAGATTTTGTGATGTTAGGGCTCCCAGCCAAGAAATACAAAGTGAAGCTTGGCCAAAAGCCCAGTAAGATATTAGCCTATTGAAATGCCTGAGCCCCAGAGAAAACATTGCCTGTTTGATGATGCTGGGCTCTCTGATCTATGCTGTCAATTGCACAATGATAACTTACTTAAAATTAAGAGGTTTTCAAATATTTTTAGTTTCAGCTATTGATACTGTGGAGGGGGCTGGATGATTCATGATTTTATTGCCCATAATAAAAATAGATTTTTTTAATGGAAGTAGGTGGAATGTTATCAATGACTTTTAACAAACCTTTACACATCTATTGATTAAAATTTGTAACTTTAAAAGGACATTCAAGTATTGTTTGGTCTCAGAGTAATGTAACATAATGGCAGAATGTTTGGGGGCAGCATACTGTTTTTGCATGGATCCTCACTAGATGCTGTGGTTTCCTCCCACGGTAAGAAGTCTGACAACACCAGGTTTAAGTCCAACCGATTTATTTGATAGTAAACTCACAAGCTTTCGAGGTGTTTTCGACCTCTTCGTCAGGTGAATGAGGTGTTCTGGTCTAAGACAGCACATATAACAGCACAGACTGTTTACGGATTTCTGACTAGAATGTGAATCTTTACACCTAACCTGCTATTTAAGTCTTAAAGTGGCTAACAATGTGAGTAGAAGGAGCACTGGGCACCGCTTAAAGAGATGTGTATTGTCTTCAGACAGTACAGTACATCATTCCTCCCACAGTCCAGAGGTGTGTGGGTTAGGTAGATTTGCCACGCTACATTGCCCTATAGTGTTGGGGAATTAGCAGGGTAAATATGTGGGGTTATGGCGATAGGATCTGAGTGGGATTGTTGTTGGTTTTCAGGCGAATTGGCTCCTTCTGTACTGTAGGGATTCTTGAAACATAGAAAATAGTGCAGGAGTAGACTATTCAGTGCTTTGAGCCTGTACCACCATGATCATGGCAGATCATCACTTTCAGTATCCCACTCCGTTTTCCCTCCATACACCTTGACCTCTTTAGCCAAAAGGGCTGTGTCCAGTTCCCTTTTGAACATATCTAACAAACTGTCCCCAACAGCTCTCTGTGGTAGAGAATTCCACAAGTTCACAACTGTGAGTGAAGGAGTTCTTTCTCATCTCAGTCCTGAATGGCTTACCCCTTATTCTTAGACTGTGACCCCTGGTTCTGGACTTCTTCAACATTGAAAGCATTCTTCCAATGTCTAACCTAAATTCCAGTAAGTATAAGCCAAGTTGTTCCCAGGAATCAAACTGGTTCTCATCCCACTAAAATAGCACATTGTTTGATCTTCAGGAGCAGAGTCTTCGGAGATTCACTCATGTTAATAATCTTTAAAGTGGTTAAGAGCTTTGAGTAATCATGTATGTCTCTGGGAGATTCCTTCTAGTTGTAATAATTTAAATAAATAGTAATTGTTTTGTGTTTTCCGTTTGCCTAGGGCAGTAGAAGAATTTTCCCTTCCGAGCATAATCCAAGAAGTGACCGGACAGGTGAGCTGGATAACTATGTATTTCCAGTGCCGTTACTTTTGCAGATTAGGTGAATGATGACTGAGTGGAGTTTGCACATTCTCCCCATGTCTGTGTGGCTTTCTCCAGGGGCTCCTGTTTCCTCTCACAGTCCAAAGATATTTTAGGTTATATGGATTGGCCATAGCAAATTGCCCCTTAAGGTCAGGGCGGGGTTTACAGGGTAAATGCATGGGTTTATGGGGATAAATTGTGGTTGGTGCAGACTTGATGGGCTGAATGGCCTCCTGCACTATAGGATTCAGTGATTCTAATCAACAATGGGCTGAATTTTGTTCCAAGCTAGTTGTTTGTCTCAGTTTCTGAAGTTCCTACACAGGCTGTGTACAAGTTGACTGTTTAAATAGCCGTACAAAAATAATCATAAAGACTGTAGCCTTCGAAAAATAGAGTTGCCTGAACATCCCCAAAAAGTATCATAGACAACGTTGCTGAGCTGTGTGAAATAGAAATACAGTTCAGATTTTAATCATTGTTGGACAGTCTTTAAAACAGTAATTCACCTTTTCTTTGATTTAATTTATTATTGTCACATGTATTAATATACAGTGAAAAGTATTGTTCCTTGCATGCTATACAGACAAAGCATACCTTACATAGAGAAGGAAAGGAGAGGATGCAGAATACTGTGTTACAGTCATAGCTAGAGTGTAGAGAAAGGTTAACTTATTGTGAGGTAGGTCCATTCAAAAATCTGATGGCAGCAGGGAAGAAGCTGTTTTTGAGTTGGTTGGTATGTGACCTCAGACTTTTGTATCTTTTTCTCAATGGAAGAAGGTAGAAGAGAGAATGTCCAGGGTAGTTGAGGTCCTTAATTATGCTGGCTGCTTTTCAGAGGCAATGGGAAGTGTAGACAGAGTCAATAGATGGGAGGCTGGTTTGCATACTGGACTGGGCTTCATTCATGACCTTTTGTAGTTCCTTATGGCCTTAGACAGAACAGGAGCTGTGTTACAGCCAGAAAGAGTGCTTTCTATGGGGCATCTGGAAAAGTTGATGGGAGTCATAGCGGGCATGCCAAAACCTTTTATCTCTCTCTCTCGGTACATTCTTTCTTCCCCTCTCGATTTCTTTGTCTTAACTTAGTTGGCACTGAATTGAATATTCTTAACAGTACAGGCTGTTTCTTTATTAGCCAAACAAATCCAAAATGTTTATCCTTGCAACTTGTGAGGAGCCTGAAATTTGTTAATCTGGGGGTTAGGCAGCATTAAGCAGCGTCACCATTTTAACGGAACTTTTTCTTTGCACTGTGAGGAAATTGTAGATTTCTGTTCAGAATTTGCTGCTGTCTTTATTTGCTGTGTTTGCTCAAAACAAAGTTAGTAATGGATGCATCGATGCAGTCCTCCCTGAGCACTGTACAATCAAAATGTACTAAGACACTGAGTTAGGAATGTGCACTGAAATATACAATTGCCTCATGAACTGTACAGCCAGAAATTTGCTGTGAGCCAACCTTAGCTGGCTATAGTAACATGGCAGGAAGCTGGGTCAAATGCATATAGAAACTAGAAGCAGGGCTATGCCATTCGACCCTTTGAGTCTGCTCTGGCATTCATTATGATCATGGCTGATCATCAAGTTCAATATCCTGATCTTTTTCCCCCATATATATTAGGGTGCTGGTGAACCTCCAGTCACCAGATCAGGAACAGCTCTATGCAATTCTTACCCAGAAAGGAATGTACTTTTTGACAGTTCAATCAAAGAAAAAGAAATAAAAGGAGAACACAAATGGAAGACAATAATGCAGGGCATGGTTTTTCTTTCAGGATGCTGTCCCATTTGGTAATGCTCTCATTGAAATGAAGGATACTTGTCTTGGAAGTGAAATCTGTGAGGAACTTTGGATTGCTAATAGGTACAAACTTCAATCTTCTTTCTTTCTAGGGATTCTGTATCTCTTGAGCTGTTAATGATATCAAATATCATGTGAAATGATGCATGAAAGCATTATTTCCATTTTATCTAGTTTTGTTCCTCCCTATTCTCAATCTACTGTGCTTTGGATTTGATCTCTGCAATATCGCCAATATGATCTCTTTTTCCTGCTTGTTATATACACTCCATTTTGCATTGTCTCTGAACTGCATTGATGAGATTGCCCTCTTTCTTGTATCTCCAACAAGCTGGTTTCCATCTTAAAACTAAACTTAAACTTTATTTATTAATCACAGGTAGGTTTATATTAACGTGCAAAGAAGTTACTGTGAAAATCCTCTCGTTACCACATTTGGATACATTGAGGGGGAATTTAGCACAGCCAATAAACCTAGCCAGTACGCTTTTAGTCCGTGGGAGGAAACGAGAGCACCAAGAGGAAACACACGCAGACACAGGGAGAAAGTGCAAACTCCACATGGACAGTGACCCAAGCTGGGAATTGAACCCAAGTCCCAGGCACTATAAGAAGCAGTGCTAACCACTATGCCATAGAGCTGCCCTTCAGTGCTTTGCTTGAAATCCACCTCTGATTGACAGAGAGCAAGTTTCCAACTGTGTTTGCTGAACTGGTACAGACGTGGATGAATAGAAACGTTGTCTGTTTTGCCCATTGTTTTGGTTATTTAGTGGTTAGTAGTGCTGTCTCACAGCTCCATGAACCCGGGTTCAATTCCAGTCTTGGGTGACTATAGAGTTTGCAAGTTTTCAGTGTGGGTTTCCTTTCATAACCCAAAGATGTGTAGGGTAGATGGATTAGCTGTGGTAAGATGCTCTTTTGGAGAGTCGATGCAGGCTCGATTGGTCAAATGGTCTCATTCTGCTCTAGGCATTCTGTATTCTCGCCTGGACCCCATATTTGAGAGACCTGAGATCTGCCTATCTCCGCCTTATGTAAAGTCAACCATGAAGTATCCACAATCCTTTGGGACAGATAATTCCAAAGGCTCACAATCCTTTGAGTGAAGAGCTTTCTCTTCATTTAAATTCCAAAATAGTTGTTGCATATCCCAAGACTTTATTCCCATGTTCCAGATTCTCCAACCTGGGCAAACGACTTTGTGGTGTATATTTCTTAAAAGAGAACACATTGATAAAGCTTTATGAGGGTGCTGATTGGCCGGCACGTCAACCCTGATTGGCCAAAGTATTACTATGGAGAAAGCATTAGGAAACTATAAATTTCCCAATTCCTGAGTAATTCAAAGAAGGCACAAGACTTGGATGTGTGAAGAATGGGTCCCCACATATGAATGTGTTTGTCACTTTTGGTAAGGATAAATGGTACAAGCTTGGCTGATTATCTTAAGTTGATTGTTGGTGTAGCTTTTAATGCTTGGTCAAAGAGAGAGTTTTTAAATAGTATCTTAGAAGAAGAGAACAAGATGAAAGGTTTGGGGAAAAAGCAAGACCACTAAGGATGTCATTGCGTTGGAGGGGGTGCAGAGGATGTTCACCAGGATGCTGCCTGGGATGGAACATTTAAGTTACAAAGTGAAATTGGATAGGTTTGGGCTGTTTTCTCTGGAGCAGAGAAAACTGAGGGGCGACCTAATCAAGATGTACAAGGTTATGAGGGATATGGACAGAGTTGATAAGGAGTTGCTGTTCCCCTTAGCTGAAGGATCAGTCACAAGGGGACATAGCTTCAAGGAGAGAGACAGGAGGTTTAGCAGGGAATGTGAGGAAAAACCTTTTTAATCCAGAAGGTGATGAGGATCTGGAATGTGCTGCCTGGGAGGGTGGTGGAGGCGCGTTGCCTCACATTCTTTATCTGGATGAGCACTTGGTCTATCATAATATTTAGGGCTATAGGCCAAGTGGGATTAGGTAGGAATTCAGGTGTTTCTAATGTGTCAGTATGGCCTCAATGGGCCAAAGGGCCTCTTCTGCACTGTAGTATTCTAAATGATGGAGCAATTGAAATTGGGAATGTACAAAAGACCAGAATTAGATGAGTACAGATATCTTGGGGGATGGTGGGGCTGGAAGCAATTACAAAAGATAGTGATGGCAAGGTCATGGAGAGATTTGAAAACAAGATATTATTTACCCGAGAGACAGTTAATGGGACTTGCTATCAATAATATCACAGCAGCAGAGTTTTGGATGACCTCCAGTTTATGAAAGTAGAATATGGGAGGTCACGCAAGAGTGCATTGGGATGAAGACAGGACAAAGCAGAATGATATGAAGGAGGAACAAAACACACTGAAATAGTTAAACAATGAGAACTTGCAGGAGCCATTAGTGATTACGCTGAAGTGAATGACCTTTAGGGTTCAAGGATATTCACTAGTGTACTGATAAACACTTTGCATTAACATGAATATCTAATCTAACATCTCTGCAGCGTGTATCTCCATTGTAACTCTATTTATAAAATGTCAAAGGGTTGTTAAAAATTCAGGTTAGTTTTCTATTTATAGTTTTTGTTACCGTTGATTTCTTTATTTTAAGGTGTATTCTGTAAATAGTAAATGCTGACGATGATGCAGGAAACAAGCTAAGAGAAGATCTGCATTTGAACATCCTGCCCAAATCTTCTGGTTTCTGGTTCATTGGAGACTGGGAGCATGATCTTATCGGCCGTTCATGCCTCGCTCCCATTGCAGTGAGGTTGGATAATTTAGCGCCCTGTCAAATCTCCGTTCGCTGTTGTGGGATGGGAGAATCCCACTGACGTGAATGAGATTCCGGCCCAGATATCCAACTTGGAGATACACTTCGTTTCTCTGTGGAGTCCTGATACGCAACCTATTTGGGAATTGCTCGGAAGTTACAAGTGTTGATGGATAATTTCCTAGAAGTTTCTGACTTCAGAGTTGGCAACTTGGGAAAGTTACGATGTTCTTAGCATAAGAAATAGGATCGGAAGTAGGCCAGTCAGCCCTTTGAACCTGCTCCTACATTTAATAAGATCGTGGCTTATCTAACTCTCACTATGCCCACTCTCCTGCCTTAAGAACACAAAAACATAAGAAATAGGAGTAGGCCATCCAGCCCCTCGAGCCTGCCCCACCATTCAATAAGATCATGGTTGATCTGCAGTGGTTCACTACCACTTTCCCCGTAACCCTTAATCCCCTTGTCAGTCAAAAACCTATCCATTCTTAAATCTATTCAGCGAGGAAGCCTCCACCACTTCAACAGGCAGAGAATTCCAAAAAATCACCACCCTTTGTGTGAAGAAATTTCTCCTCAACTCTGATCTGAACCACCCCCACCCCTCTACACCTAATCTTGAGGCTGTGCCCTCTAGTCCTGCTATCTTTGTGAAGCGGGAAGAGTCTCTCAACCTCTACCCTATCCATCCCCTTCATTATCTTATACATCTCTATAAAACCCCCTCTCAGCCTTCTAAACTCCAACGAGTATGAACCAAGTTTAGTTTCTCCTTATAATCCAATGCCCTCATCTCTGGTATCTGCCTCGTGGGCCCTTTCTCTTTCACGCTTAATTTCCTGACTGATTAAAACCTATCAAACTCAGTTTCGAAAATGTTCCAACAGAATAGTTACTCGGGAAATGTTAGACAGAAAAAAAAACATGGCCTAACTCCTGGGTAACTCCAGAACTGATGCATTGATCATTCACTTTGACTTTTTCCCTGTCCCAGGCCTCCAGGTCAAGGACCCAGTAATGATTTATCAAATTCTGTGGACAGGAAGATAAAGACCGCAAGATTTATTTACATTACAAATGATTTCTGCATAGATAGTATGTAAGGGATAATACCAGTAAAAATAATACATCAGATATAATTCCCATTTGTGACACCAACAAGATATCACGGACAGGATTTTACAGCCTCGCTCGAGCGAGACCGCAGATTCCTGCCCGAGGTCAACGGACATTTCCGTTTCTGCCTCTCGCCCACTCCGATTCCATGGTGGGTGGAATGGTAGAATTCCGGCGCACATCTTCAAAGGGGGAGCGGAGACCTGAACATTGTCAACTCGGTTGGCCAAGATAATGCTGTTGAAAATGTCACGCTAGTACCAAATTTGGGAAAAATCCCAAGGACAAGGCTGAAGTTTGGAATGGTTACTGTGAGATTCACTGGGCCCAGTGGCCAAGGGTGAGAACAGATTGCCAAGGGGAACACCTTCTGTCCTTTTAACCAGTCGGCTGAAGGCACGATTTCCATCCCTCATGGGATAGGACGCTCAGTCTCGGAGAGTGGCTGTCTAAGCGGCACCTCTCCGGCACCTCAGATGTGGTGGAGAGAGTGGGGGGGAGGGGGAAGAACCGGTTAGGGGCTAGGATTTGAAAGGCAATGGAGGGAAGATAACCTGTGAAAGTGGTAGACCCTGGTATGGTGCGGAGGGGAGGTAGTGGGGGAAGGGTGCAGAGCCTTCCAATGAACGAGGGGGTGGGGGGGGAACTTCCCTAACAAGTACCAGCCCATGCCAGGAAACCTACCTGTCTGGCCACTTAGCATGGGATCCTCTCATCTCTGGTTAAATCCCGGAAGTGTGGGATAAGACCCTCTGCTTATTTTTTTTATTCACTCGTGGGACATAGGCATCGCTGGCTGGGCCAGCATTTATTACCCATCCCTAGTAGCCCTTGGAGGGCAGTTGAGAATCAAGCATATTCCTGTGGCTCTGGAGTCACACATGGGCCAGACTGGGTTCCTTCCTTAAACGACATTAGTGAACCGGATGGGTTTTTCCGACAATCAATAATGGTTTCTTGGTCATCAGTAGATTCTTAATTCCAGATAGTGTTTATTGAATTCAAATTCTACCATCTGTGGGATTCGAATCCGAGTCCCCAGAACATTAGCTGAGTTTCTGGATTAATAGTCTAGCAATAATACCGTGAGGCCATCACCTCCCCTTTTAACCTCTGCATTTATTCCTGATCTAATTCTAGAGCCAGCTCAGGGTCGGGGATGGTGAGATTGGAGTGGATCAGAAAGAAAACTGAACAGCTGCTAACACTGAATTTCTTTGAAGCATTGATTTTTTTTTTAAGTAAATAAATGGGATCTTGTTGGTAGGTCCAGTGACAGCCTTTGTCTGTTCTTTCCTCTGCAGTCCCCACATCACCATGGCAATGGAAGGTGTGGAGATATTTACTAATTCGTCAGCAAGCCACCACGTTCTGCGGAAAAATTACTTCAGGATCGATCTTGTAAAGGCAGCCACTGCAAAGGTACTTGCACTGAAATGTGGGGGTCTCCAAATCAAAGAGAATTCCCAGTCCTGCTTCACAAACTGTGGAAGGAAAAGTTGAAAGAATGAACTTGCTTGCTGTTCCTTTTGCTTGTCAGATTATAGACTTGCTTTTTCAGTTGCTGACCAGATAAGTTTGTGGCAGTGACAGCAATGCCATGTCAATCTTTCTTCTTAGACTCTGATGGATGAAAAGCAAATATTGTGGTAGAATCATAGAAAGCCTACAGTGCAGAAAGAGACTATTTGGCCCATCGAGTCTGCACTGACCACAATTCCATCCAGGCCCTACCCCGATATCTCTACATGTTTTACCTGCTAATCTCTCTAATCTATGCCTCTCAAGACACTAAGGGGCAACTTTAGCATGGCCAATCAACCTGACCCACACATGTTTGGACTGTGGGAGGAAACTGGAGCATATCTGGAAGAAATCCATGCAGACATGAGGAGAATGTGCAAACTCCACACACACACACACACACACACACACACACACACACACACACACACACACACGGAATTGAACCTAGGTCACTAGTGGTGTTCTAATTGCTATGATGTAATCATAGCAAGAACAAAATACATGTATTCAGAGCTTTTAACATATGAAAAAAGAAACCACGTGCTTCGCAGGAGCAGAATTGGGCAAATGTTTGACATTCAGCCACATAAGGGGATATTAGGACAGGCGGCCAAAAATCTAGGTAGATTTTGTAGGTTTTAAGGGGTGTCTTAGAATCTCTACGTTGCAGAAGGAGGTCATTCAGGCTATCAACTATGCACCAACTCTCCAATAGAACATCTTACCAAGGCTGTCCACCCTCCTCGACCCCTATCCCCATAACCCCACGTGTTTACCTTTAGTCCCCTGATATTAAGGTTCCATTTAGCATGGCCAGTTCACCTAATCTTTGGATAATTGAGGGGCAGTTTACTATGGTCAGCCCAGCTAACCTGTACATCTTACGAGCAGAGGAGGAAACCAAAGTATTGGGAGGAAACCCACGCACACACTGGGAGACCTTGCAAATTCCACACAGTGACCCAAGATCAGAATTGAACCTGGGTCTTTGGTGCTGTGAGGCAGCAGTGCTAACCACTGTGCCAGCCCTGTGTCAAAAGAGGAGAGAAAGATGACAAGGTTGAGGGAGGGAATTCCAGAGTTTGGGTTTTAGAGAGTTAAAGGTATGATAAGCAACGGTGAGGTGAGAGATATTTGGAATTCGATGAGTTGGCCATGGAGCCATCAACTCTTATAGAGATGAGGAGAAAAGTTATATCACAAAATGTTACTATCACCAAGATTGATCTCAAGCTAGCAGCATTGGTGAAACGTCATGGTTATAAAACACAATCATGGGCTAACGCCATGAACTTCTTCCCTCCAAGGGTTGCAGTTCAATGAATTGCTCACACTTTTTCCTCTTGTTGGGTTTTAAGGAAGGCTTTTTCTACATTTATAATCAACCACTCTGATGCGAACCTGATACCTGAATGGATATTGTGACAGCACAACTGTTATGTTGAGTGTTGCGGTGCAGACTCCCACTCAGTTCCCCAGAAAGCCAGCATCTATTTGGAGAGTAGGAACCAAGCATCTCTCGAGGCTTACAAGATGAACTGAATGGTGGCACAGTGGTTAGCACTACTGCCTCACAGTGCCAGGGACCCAGGTTCGATTCCTGACCTCAGTCACTGTGCAAACCCTACGTAGACGTTCTCCCTGTGTCTGGGTGGGTTTCCTCTGGATACTCCGGTTTCCCCTCTCAGTCCAAGGAAAATGTGTGGGTTAGATTGATTGGCCATGCTAAATTGCTCCTTAGTGTTAAGGGGATGTCAGAAGATTAGTAGGGTGAATATGTGGGGTTACAGGGATAGGGCTTGGGTGGTATTTTTGTCGGTGCAGGCTTGATGGATCGAATGACCTCCTTCTGCACTGTAGGCATTCTATGATTCTGTTGCTACACTTGCGCTGCTTTTAAATAAAAGCAGTAAAACATTGCGGTCTCTAATTATGTGTAAATTGTCACCAGAACTGTATGGGAGCCCAGAAAATAATGTCAGGGTCTCTATTTAGGAATTGTCATGGCTTTATGTGCTCCATTGTATGCCTTATGCTAAAGCAAACCATAAAACCTGTACCCAACTTTTTCCCCTCAGGCCCATCCATCAAACCATGGAATTATGTGAACATTTACCTCAGTTCTTGCCTGCCTTTTCAATTTTCTTTTCCTTCACCTCTCCAGAATGGTGGTATTTACCTCCTTGCCAACCAGAAGGGCTGTGATGGTGACCGCCTGTACTATGATGGCTGTGCCATGATTGCGGTCAATGGACATCTTGTGGCTCAGGGATCCCAGTTTTCGTTGGACGATGTGGTAGGACTTGAATAATGTGGGACTTTCTGAGAGGAGTTCACTTTTCACATTTTGTTTATCTGCTGACTGTTGAGCATTTTTGTAGATTTGGGGAAAAAAAAATTGTGCAGAAGAGATAGCTGGGATCCATCCTTGATTTTTTTTTTCCCCTTTTAGGAAGTTATAACCACCACTCAGGATTTGGAAGATGTAAGAAGCTACAGTGAAAATAGGATATCTGCAAGATTAATGGTTTGTGCTTTTTTGTATACATTGGAGATATAGTTTCACCTCCATTATCCATTAAATAACATGGGGTCACTCGTGTTTTTATTATACTGCAGAAAGTGAGCTATTTGTCCCACAAGTAATAGCCATCTTTGAATCAATTTTTAATTATTTTGTTCTGCTTACAAAGCTGAGTGATGTCCTTGAATAGAACCCTCTTCCATTACTAACAGATCTGTCAGCATCAAACACGGGGCGTATAAATTAACCAGATGCAGTTTTGATGGAGACATTGGGTGGGTTTTCCAAGCAGCATTCGCCCGAGGCTGGAAATTCCCACCCAATGTCAACAGTTCTTTGTACGGTCTGCCCCCGCCTGCTATGATTTCTGTGGCAGGCGGGATGGTAAAATTGTAACAAGGTTAAACACCTGAAATCTTACCCTGTTTTCTGTCCAAGGAAATTGGCAAAATTTAAGGTAACTGCCAAAAGAGGCGGGGGGGGGTAGGGTGCAGGCGAGAGCTGTATTTATGTCGATGAATTGTTAGGATCTGGAATGCACTACGCTACCTGCAGAAGCAGAGGCAATAGGACCTTTCAAAGGGATGAGGGTAAAAACTTGCAAAGGAACGAAAGATCTTTGATAAGGGGGATCAAAGGTTACAAAGAAAAAGTGAGGGAGAGTGGGGTTGAGAAAGTTAACCAGCCATGATTGAATGACAGGCCAGACTCGCCGGCCCGAATGGCCTGATTCTGTTCCTTACAACCACAAGGAAAGAGCAGGAAGTTGGACTAAATGGATAGCTTTTGCAAAGAGCCAACACAGACGTAATGGGTGGAACAGCCCTCCTTTCTGCAGTGTATAACTCCACAATCTTACACACAGTGGCTAACCTGCTGTGCACTTCTATCTGTCTCTGTTTTATTTGAGACTTCTAATACTTGCAGTTTTGTTCTTTACTCAGCAAGTTCAGTTCCCTCCGCTCTGTTCCAATAATATAACTTAGTGCCAAACCCCGTAGGTCATTCCTCGCTTAACTACCTTCACTTTCCCCTCACAACTGGAGCCTCTGGCTGAGATTCTCAGTGCGATTTTCAATTTCTGTCAAATTGTCTGCTGTGAGTCTGTGAAGTACCCAGCCCCAATCCACATCGCACCCTCTGAGCTATTCCGAAATCCAGGAAAAGGAGATGAAAAGGAAAATCTGCTATTTAGCAAACGTCAACTTGCATTTGTATAGAGCCCTTGATGCAGCAAAACCTCCCAAGACATTTCACAAGGGCATTATAAAGTAAGACCATTAGATGTGAGAGCAAAAATATACCATTCGGCCCATCGGCACAACTCCATTCAGTGAGATCTTGATTGACCTAATATGATGATCCTCAATTCCACTTTCCTGCCTCATCCCCAATAATCCTTAATTCCCTTCCTGATACCTTAGCCTTGAACATACCCAGCCCCTCCAGCCCTCCGCAGTAAAGAATTCCACAGATTCACTGCTCTCTTTGAGAAGAAATTCCTCCTCATCTCTGTCATAAATGGGCGATCCCCTTATTCTGAGATTATGCCCTCTGGACTCTCCCACAAAGGGAAACAATTTCTCAGCATCTACCCTGTCAAGTCCCCAAGAATCCTACACATCTCAATAAGGTCACCTCTGGTTCTTCTGAGTGCAGGCCTATCCTACCCCTGACGCTAAGCTCCAGAACGAGATATTAGAACAGGTGACCCCCAAGTTAGGTCAAAGAAGTAGGCAGTAAGGAGCTTCTTAAAGTAGGAGAACAAAAGTAGAAATGTAGATGTGTCTTTAATTTGATTTATTATTGTCACATGTATTAACATACAGTGAAAAATATTGTTTGTTGCGCACTATACAGACAAAGCATATGTTCATAGAGAAAGAAAGGAGAGATTGCAGAATGTAGTGTTGTAGTCATAGCTAGGGTGTAGAGAAAGATCAACTTAATGCAAGGCAAGTCCTTTCAAAAGTCTGATGGCAGCAGCAGGGAAAAAGCTGTTCTTTAGCCAGTTGGTACATGACCTCAGACTTTTGTATCTTTTTCCTTACGGAAGAAGGTAAAAGAGAGAATGTATGGGGTGCATGGGTCCTTAATTATGCTGGTTGCTCTGCTTTGTTTAAGAAGGGAATGAGCCCTAGGCAACCAATTCAAATTGACGGCTTGCTTTGTAGAACACAAAAGAGATTCTAACAGAAGTGTTTCAAAAAGAGACATTTTGGGTGTGAGCTTGCCACGCCACGCTCCCGTTGCAGCGAAGATGGAGAATTTGACGTTAAGCCAAATCTTCATTTGCTGGGCGGAATGAGAAAATCCCACTGGCGTGAATGGTCGGAAAATTCCAACCCTTATTCCTTTCTTAACTGCAATTTTGAGAATCTCTTTCAAGCCATTCATATCAAGGAAACGGATGAAGCTCCATCTAACTGAGCAATGGCTCCAGCTCTTGGAAGTTCATCGTGATTTTTTTCTGATCAGCTTGCTGCGTTATTCTCTTCAGGGTGAAAATTTTTGTTTTTGGTTGCAAATTTTTCATAGTGACCATGCTCCCCACTGCCCCACCCCCCTCAACTCTAATCACATGACTCGCTTACTCTTTTTCCAAAAAAAAAGCTCCGTGATTGCTTGTTGGCTTGCTCAGGCTTTCAAACCTCAGAATTAAACCTGTCTTGCAATTGATGTCCCAAACAGCCAAATGAAACGCTGCCATATCATCGGGTGAAAGTCGACTTTGCACTTTGTTCAGCTGATGATATCTATCTGCCCTCCGTTGAACCCATTCAGATCCGCTGCCATACACCAGAGGAAGAGATCAGGTAGGTGAGAACCTGTTTGATAGTTCACACGTGATGGCAATTTAACCTGTGTAAAATAGCATTACCTTATGTGTTGCTCAGTTAAAAACATCTTGGATTCAGCGATGGAGAGTAGAGCAGAGGAACAGGACCAGTAACGATAGCTTTTTTTGAATAGTCGGCCGAAGTAGATGAGCTGAGTGGCCTTTCCTGTGCTGTAGGATTCTAGGGCTGGATTTTCTCGGCTAAGTCAGTGCTCTGAGATTTTGTCAGCTCTGTGTTCTTACGATGCTATAATTATGCATTATAATTAAGATTTTTAAAGGATTGGACAGCTTTTATGATTTGCCTTGAATAATGCTCCTATTATTCTAGTATTTTTCCTCACACAGTTTTCTTCTTCTTTGCTTTCTTAATTGAAGACAATGATTTGTACAAGGTATGGTATAAAGACAGTTCATGAGGTGCATAGTGGATCACATATTCAGGCAATATTCAGCATCTCTCTGCTTATAAACACCATCAAATAGGCTGAAGTCAAAACCTTGTCTGATTTTGAGAAGAAATTAGATATAGCCCTGTTGTAGGTAAAAGATATCTCTGAGACCAATTGTGAGTCAAAGTACAGCAAGTTTATTCAAAAGCTTTTGGGAGATGCACCTGGTGCCAAACAGCGGCTCCCCAGGCTCTCTCTCTCTCTCTCTCTCTTCTCTCCCCCCTCAAAAAAAAATCACATACTCATCTTCTCATCCTCAGCAGGTTCCCAGGCTGTGGGTTGCCCTTCATCATGGGAACATGGCTGCCTCAGCATTTCTTCACGGTTATCTCAAGGCCACAATTATTGGTGGTGTGATTAGCCCTTAGCTCACATACAGGCTGGCAAAACAAGTTAAAGTTAACGGGGGCCGGTATAACAATTTTATGTTCATAAGTTGTATAGCATTTAATATGTTGGTACATGACAAATAACGAATATACATGAATATATATTTATGGCATGGAAGCTTCACTGCTAGACAGAAGTCCATAATGTTAAAGACACAAAAATAGATATGAGCTGGGTCAGTTGCATTCCTGAACAGACTACCATAAACTTGTGTACAACAGCAAGGATAGCTGCGGTCTCTTTGTCTGGGACATACAAAAACAAATCTTTCAATATTTTTTTTTAAACCAATCTCCAATATTACAAAGTTCATTAACCCATTCCCTACTGCAGCTCAAGGAGCAAAAGGAATATGGGAGATAGGGGGGAGAATTTGGATATTGAGTTTGAGATCAGCCATGATCAGAATGAATGGCAGAGCAGGCTCGAAGGGCTGAATGATTTATTCTTGCTTTTAGTTTCTATAACTTCCCCAGTCTGGGCCTATCTGATTCCTCATGGGCATGTATGTCCTTCCTTAGATAAGGAGACCAAAATCACACACACTATTCCAGAAAGAACAAAACCAATCAGCGGAATGTCCTTTTCAGCCCATATAGAGGATAATGTATTGCTGGGAAATTGCATGCTGTGGTGTTGCTCATTGCCTCCGCTTCATTGTCTCCGCTTCATTGTCTTATTTAGCCTTGGACCTGCCTGTTGGTTGTGGGATTATCTGCGGCGTAGTTCTCAGGTAAGTCAGTGAAACGTAATGTTGTATGAATAGAGACAGAATTGGTTGGGCAATGCTTTATTTTTTCCAATACATTGTTTACAGGACCTTTTGGTCAAATGGCTGTTTTGTCAAATAGAATTGTTTTCATTTACTGAAGAACATTCAAGCTCCCTCCCTCGTCGCATCCCATGCTCCAAGGCATGATGAACTATTGTTACCTAATATGTCACCTAATACTGTTACCTGGGTGGGGGGGGACGACAGAGGTTATCAATTCATCTGGTAAGCCTTTCAATGGCCCATTATGAAGTACGTGCACAGAACACATGACTGTAGTTATCCACATGACGAGACTCGTCATAACACTATTCTCCTTGAATTGAGGAGAACAGAAAACAATTATTTGAGCTGATGCAAGGAATTAATTTCGTTAGTAAATGTACAGCCATTTAATTTGAACTTATGGGGCGGAATTTTATGAGATTGATTTTAAGTGCCCAGCTACTGTGGCTATGGGAAAGTTCTTGATCCGTTTTTTGGGAATGAAAACTCACCCAATCTTATAGAAACAGAGAAACTGAGGCAGGTGTAGGCCATTCAGCCCTTCGAGCCCACTTCACCATTCACCGTGATCATCAAATTCACTATCCTGATTTTTTTTTCTCTCTATTTCCTCCCATATCCCTTGCTCCCTTTAGCCCTAAGAGCTATATGTAGTACTTAGTCTCTGAAAAGATGGACTAGTCAGTTTCTCACCAGTGGAGGCTTAATTTGCCAGTAAGAAATCTCACAGCACCAGGTTAAAGTCCAACCAGTTTATTTGCTAGTAAACCTCTTCGTCAGATGAATGGAGAATTCAAGTCTCAAACAGAGCATGTAGGAGGCAGACGCAGTTTGCAGAATACTGATTAGAATGCGAATCTTTACAGCTAACCTGCTATTCAAGTCTTAAAGTTGCAGACAGTGTGAGTGGAGATGGCATCAGGCACAGGCTAAAGAAATGTGTATTGTCTCCAGACAGGACACTAAGTGAGATTTTACAAGTTCAGGCAAATCATGGGGGTTACAGATAGTGAGCCATGAACCCAAGATCTTCGTTGCTGAATCCCATGATTCGGGGCAAATCTCAAACTTGTGGGTTTATTATCAAATAAACTGGTTGGACTTTAACCTGGTGTTGTGAGACTTCTTACTATGTTTACCCCAGTCCAACATCGACATCTCCACATCTTAATTCGCTAACCAGCCTGAAGAGGAAGATATTGCATATGTGCAGTAGCAGGGATCTGACAAAAGAGAGCGCTATTGGGCCCATGCTACTATAGGCAGTCTCACACAATGCAACCCGCCCCATCAACGGATGGGGTGAGCTGGTAAAAGTCCACCCACCCAGATATCTAGCACTGAGTAGGATTTTAAATATTTTCCCTCAAAGGTATTTCTAAACAAAGGTCGAGATTTTGCACTTATAAAGCACTGTGTGGGCCTGTGGGACATCCCAAAGCACTTTTAAGCCCATTGAATACATTTTGTCCTTTCGTCACAGTTATGTAGGATATCTGGCAGCCGTTTTATACATAGCAAGATTCCACAAGCAATCCTGATAATGACTAGTAAATCACTATAAAATTTTAAAGTTTATTTATTAGTATCACAAGTAACATTGCAATGAAGTTACTGTGAAAATCCCCTAGTTGCCACACTCCTGCCCTTACTCAGGGGGGTACACTGAGGGACAATTTAGCACGGTCAATGCACCTAACCAGCACGTCTTTTGGATTGTGAAATAAAATCGGAGCACTCGCAGGAAACCCATGGAGACACGGGGAGAATATGCAAACTCTGCACAGACAGTGACCCAATCTGGGATTGAACCCAAGTCCCTGGCACTGTGTGGCAGCATTGCTAACCACTGTGCCACTATGCTGCCTGTATTAGAGATGTTGGTTGAGGGAAATTCATTGCCAGGACGATGTCCCTCTTGTTCTTCAATGTGATGTAATGGGATCATCTGAGTCCACCTGAGGACTTTAGTTTAAAGACTCATCTGAAAGGGTGGAACATCCAACAGTGCAGCCCTCCCTCTATACAGTGCTGTGGTATTTTCATAAATGATATGCTCAAATCCCCTGAATGGGACCTGGCTCGAGGCGAAAGTACTATCCGTGAATTCACGGCTACCATAATAGTGTCATGTGTGTTAAAGAAATGTTGTTTTACTGGTCTGCTGTTGTTAAAAAAACTGGTTTGGAAGATACCTTTTACTTTGAACTTTAAACATGGAGGAACAGGAAGCTAATCCAGTGAAGACTGTCAATTTTAGTTTTTTTTTCATCTTTTTCTTTCTGGCCAATTAGTCCGGTATTGCTTGGAAGGCCGAAGGGCCTGTCCCTATGCTGTACTTTTCAATTACTCATTGTTGGGGTCAGACAGGTCATTTGCTTCTGGGCCTGGGTTGTTTTTTCTTTTATGCTGACACCTAGGAAGTACGCAGGATTGACGTAGCATGATCCAACCTTCATAGATCCCTGATGTTTCAGCTGAGAACATATTAATGTTCTGACACCCTGTGGCACGGTGGCCCAGTAGTTACCACTGCTGCCTCACAGTGCCAGGGATCCGGTTCGCTTCCAGTCTTGGTTAAATACCTGTGTGGAGTTTCCGTGCTCTCTCCGTGGGTTTACTATGGGTGCTCCGGTTTCCTTCCAAAGTCCGAAAATGCGCAGGTTTGTTGGATTGGTCATCCTAAATTGCTCCTTACTGGCCCAAGACATGTAAGTTAGGGGGATTAGCCAGCCATGGGCTATGGGGATATGATGGAGGAGGAGAGGGCTTGTGTGGGATGATCTGTTGGCGAGTCAGTGTAGACTGGATGGGCTGAATGACCTCCTTCTGCACTGTGGGGATTCTATGGGTCTATGTGATGGAACAGTAATGTTTGGTGCCACAGCGCCATCTGTAGTGAGATGTGTTTAACTGCACCCAATTATTACATTAGTCTCAGAAGTATTTTTGTATGTATTTTTGGGTAAGTAACAAATTGATGCATTTGTTGTTGCTTTCCATTGGTGAATGGTATGAAATGGAAGAAAGGATATGCAAGTTGATTGATAATCTGATATAAACACTGTTGCTATGACCCTAAACACCTTTATACCAGCTACCAAGATGGTTAATTCTCTGGGGCTGGAGGATTTTATGGATCCGTACATCTTGTCTGACACAACATCAGGAAGGTCTCACCCACCATTTAATAACTAACTTGGGTCAACTTGGCGGCACATTGACACAATGATTGGCACTGCTGCCTCACAATGCTAGGGACCTGTGTTCTTTTCCTGGATTGGGTCACTATCTGTGTGGAGTTGCATGTTCTGCCTGTGTCTGTGTGGGTTTCCTCCGGGTGCTCCAGTTCCCTCCCATAGTCCAAAAGACATGCTGGTTAGGTGCACTGGCCATGCTAAACTCTCCTTCAAAGCGCCTGAACAGATGCCAGAGTGTGGCGACCAGGGATGTTCACATTAACTTCATTGCAGCGTTAATGTAAGTCTACTTGTGACACTAATAAATAAACAAACTGCGAATCCAAAGCCAAACCTCAAGGCCTCTGTCCTGTTATCCATGTTACTAAGGCAGGATTGTGACAACTTAACTAACCAAGTTTAGATCTTATCCCACCTATGCTGGGAGCAATGCAGATCACAGATGTTGAGGCAGCTTGTTCAATCTAGTTTCCTGTAGATTTGTTGATCTGGCAGATGGCCTGCCAGTGGGAGTGGACCCTCGTTTCTAGGTGATCATGGAAGATTGTTTGTCCTCTTCCAAGGGTGTGTTGCTATGCTGAGGGAGGAGGCACTCTGCTAAGGGAGTTCACGAGAACAGATCCCAAACCGCTTCAAATATCTCCAAATTAGAATTCTACAGGCTGATCGAATGTGCACCGACCACAATCTCACCCAGGCCCTATTCAATAACCCCTCAAATTTAATAGGGTTAATTTAGCATAGCCAATTAACCTAACCAGCACAACTTTGGACTGTGGGAGGAAACCGGAGCACCTAGAGGAAACCCACGCAGCCACGGCAAGAATATGCAAACCCCACACAGACAGTGACCCGAGACTGGAATTGAACCTGGGTCCCTGGTGCTGTGAGACAGCAGTGCTAACCACTGTGCTACCGTGCTGCCCCTTCAGGTGGAATGCTGAGCACAATCACATATATCCCATATGTCTTGAACCACCTTTTTTGAGCTGCATTGAGGGAAAGGCAAAATGCCCTGGGTAAAATGCTCTGTCAGAGAGTTAGTGCAGACTCAATGGGCTGAATGTCCTCCTGCACTGATCACAGTTATTGAACTTGTGGTTGCATTATATGTCATGTATGGTCTTGAGTTGGCCTCAGGTGGGTTTTGTTGCAGATGATGGTGTTGAGATCTTTATCTCTTTACCTCTCCCCATTCTTTCTCGACTTACTCAGGGTTCATCCAGAGTCCATTTGTAACTGTTAGTAGGTTGTGAATCAAAATCATTCTGCTGCAATCGCTTCTCGGCCTTTTGGCTAATATCGAGTGCAGTATTGACATGCTGTCCTTGGTTGAAGTCATAAGGTTACATTGTGGCTTCATTTGAAGCAATTTTTAGAAGTGACATCTCGGTCTTTTGGCTAAGATGGAAATGAGATCAAGCCTTGGAGGAGGTGCAATCCAACGCCAATCAGTTTGGATCATGTAGATCAAGGTCAAGACAGGAGGTGAGAGCCCTGTCTTGTCAGCTTGGATCGGGAATGTCTCAACTTGATGAGACTCTGAATTGGACTTTGATTGGAATGAATTGGAACAAAAACAAAAAAAAAATCATTCTGGTGCAATCATTTACCAGTCTGGGCAGAGCAGCCAGGATATTCTGTAGTTAATCATCTCTCCTGCCTTCTGTAGCCAGTATAATGCAGACACCAAAAAAAAGTGTTCTGTGTCTTCCATCACATTGCGAAGATGGCTCTTGTCTCTGATCAGATTCAGTTCTCCAATGTGAAAATATACAGCTGAGAACCTTGTCTTTTCCGCACCTAGCCTGTTCAATTCCATTTCAGAATAAAAATCACATCTTCACCCACTTTAGTTGGGTTTAGCAGGTGGAAGTTTTCTGAATTTCAGTTTTAAGTTAATTTATCGGTGTCACAAGTATGCTTGTATTAACGCTGCAATGAAGTTACTGTGAAAATACCATAGTCGCCACACTTTGGTGCCTGTTCAGGTACACTGAGAGAGAATTTAGCATGGCCAATGTACCTAACCAAAATGTCTTTTCAACTGTGGGAGGAAACTGGAGCACCTGGAGGAAACCCGCACAGACAGTGGGAGAACCATGCAGACTCCGCACAGACAGTGACCCAAGCTGGGAGTCAAACCCAGATCTCTGGAGCTGTGAGGCGGCAGTGCTGCCACTGTGCCACCGTGCTGCTCCCGTTGCTAGTGATGCCTAGAAATGGAGAACCTTGTTTCACTAAACACTGCAGGAGTTTGACAAACAGCCAATTCTGTCAAAATCAGAAACTTCTGACTGATTGACCCTTTGTAATCAAAACTAATTTAATACAATAAAAACACTTCCCTTTTAATCTTAATGGTTATTTAGCAGTGAAGTGCGTAGGTTACTTTACTTTCTGAATTGAACAGGTTCTTCTTGCTTGTTCCTTCCTCTTCTGTAATCCATTGTTTTTTCTGTGTCTGTAGGCTGGTTTTCTTCTACCTCTTAGTGGAGGCATTGATAGTTCAGCTACAGCCTGTATTGTCTATTCCATGTGTCATCAGGTGTGCCTTGCTGCAAGTAATGGAAGTAAGTAACAATAAAGTTCCGCTTCTTTCTATCATCTCCCCTCCTCCAGGAGGAGATGGCCAAGTGATATTATTGCTCGACTATTAATCCAGAAGCTCAGCAGATGTCCTGGGGACTCGGGTTCGAACCTTGCCAGGGCAGATGGTGGAATTTGAATTCAATAAATTCAGTGTTAGCAGCTGTTCAGTTTTCTTTCTGATCCACTCCCATCTCACCACCCTGACCCTGAGCTGGCTCTAGAATTAAGTCAGGAGTAAGTGCAGAGGTTAAAAGGGGAGGTGATGGCTTCACGGTATTATCACTAGACTATTAATCCAGAGACTCAGCTAATGTTCTGGGAACCCAGGTTCGAATCCCGCCACAGCAGATGGTGGAATTTGAATTCAATAAAAAAAATTATCTGGAATTAAGAATCTACTGATGCCCTTGAAACCATTGCCGATTGTTGGGAAAACCCATATGGGTTACTGATATCCTTGAGGGAAGGAAGTCTGCTGTCCTTTCCTGGTCTGGCCTACATGTGACTCCAGAGCCCCAGCAATGTTGTTGACTCTCAAATGTCATCTGGCAACTAGGGATGTACAATAAATACTGGCCAGCCACTGACGTCCATGTCTCATGAATAAAAGAAGTGAGTACAAGCTTTGACATCTCCATTTAACCAGGAGCCACTACAGTGATTGGCAAAGAAGTGATGCTGTAATATGGCACGTATTATGTGGGATATTATATTAGGTATGTTATATTATGGAGTGGCAGAATGATTGTTCATATTAGTGTCTATGTACCTCTGAGCAGTGCGTTTCACACCAAGTTCATTTCTGATCGAGTAAATATAACAAGGTTCCTTGCGTAGAAAGAGAAAAGGAGCTTTGTGAGTTGCTTAAACAGTTCTCAACTAGCTAGCTGATCACAGAGTAATATTGATTAGTAATATTACTAATTTCTAATTACACAGAGTAATATTAATAGAGACTTGATTTGATTTATTATTGTCGCATATGTTGGGATACAGTGAAAAGCATAGTTACTTATGTGCTACACAGACAAAATTTTACAGTTTGAAGTTTATTTATTAGTGTCACAAGCAGGCTTACATTAACACTGCAGTGAAGTCATTGTGAAAATTCCCTAGTCGTTACACTCCAGTGCCTGTTACGGTACACTGAGGGAGAATACAACATCACCAATGCACCTAATCAGCATGTTTTTCGGACTATGGGGGGAAACCGGAGGACACTGGGAGAACGTGCAGATTCTGAACAGACAATGACCCAGGCCAGAAATAGAACCCAGGTCCCGAGTGCTGTGAGGCAGCAGTGCTAACCACTGCGCCTGCCCTGTTCCCACAAACCGTTCATAGAGTATAGAGGGGAGAAGGAAAGGAGAGGGTGCAGAATATAGCATTACACTCAATAGTTAAAAATGCGGAGAAGGGTCAGCTTGACATAAGACAGGTCCGTTCTAAAGTCTGATGGCAGCAGGAAAGAAACTGTTCTTGAGTCGGTTGGAATGTAATCTCAAGATTTTTGTATATTTTTCCCGATGTAAGAAGGTGGAAGAGAGAACGTCGAGGTGCATGGTGTCTTTGATTATGTTGACTGCTTTGCTGAGGCAATGGAAAGTGTAGGTAGAGTCAATGGTTGGGAAGCTGGTTTGTGTGATGAACTGGGCTATATTCTCAATCCTTTGTAATTTCTCGAGATTTACCCAACGTAATCCAGGGTTGGGGAATAGTGTGTGAAATGGAATGTTAAATAATCAGAGACCATGTTTTTAAAATGTTTTTTCAATCTGTGCCCAATACATTACATTTATCGAAAAAGAAACGAGTTAGATTCTTGCAGCCTGTGAAGTTTATCTTGAATTAGTTGCAAGCTAACTAGGAATAGGATTCGAAAATTACCAACTGCTTCCTGAAATTCCAAATCACTGACATTAATTAGTGTTGAATTTCCTCTGAAATTTTCATTCTGTTTGTTCAGATGAGCAGGTGATAGCAGACGTCCAGAGGATAGTGAATGACCCCGGTTACATTCCCAAAGATCCACGGGAATTTTGCCGCCGCATCTTCATCACTTGTTACATGGCGAGTGAGAACTCTTCGAGAGACACTTGCAACCGGGCCAAAGAACTGGCGGAGCAAATAGGCAGGTGAGGAATTACTGGAAGCGGAGAATATGCATGTTTAACGTGCCTTAATCATCTTTTCTCCAGGGCTTTGAAATGTGTACAGTGGTTTCCTAGACAATGAATTGAATCAGTATCATAGAATCCATATAGTACAGATGGAGACTATTCAGCCCATCAATTCTGTGCCTAAGTAAGCAAGCGCAGACTGTTCTGACAATTGGAATAAAAAAAATCAGAAGTAAAGTTAGTTATGACTTGTTAAAAATAACTGGCATCAAGATGTTAGAGTTCTCTTGATAACAGCAATCTAACAGCACTCAGTTGACTCCTTACACAAACTGCATTAGACATCATACATCCAGTGCTTTATGATGGTCTTTATAAAGACCATCATAAAGGTCTTTAATTACTTGTGCACAAGGAGAACTCTCCATGGTCAACACGGGATGACCGGAGCGGTTCTGAGGTTACAGAGAACAGCTCAGCAGTTATAGTCAATTACAGAAAATCAGGAGCAAGAGGTTTTTCACATCTTTCATTGACGTACATTTTTGCCAATTAAATCCCAGCCTTTCGCCCATTCTCATTTGATTTAAAAAATTGACTTCTGCTAATCCTTCATTTGCATGGTGTATCTTCATATCTTGCCTTTGATATTTGTCATGGGAAAAATCTAGTCTTGTTCACCATCTGGTGGAGGCCGAAAAAGGAAAATGCTTTGGGAGCCTATGGAGAAATAGCAGAGATCGAGTCCTTTTGGAGATCAATCAGCCAATAAACGTTTTCCACTACTGTACAGAGAAGGCATGAATTTTTAATCTGAACACTTCAAACTTCTGCACACTTTAATTTCCAAACTATGGCATTTCAGTCTGAACCTTTTTGACTTCCACGAAGATACAATCTTGAGAGAAATTGCACCGTAGATTACTGATGAGCCTCATGCTGTAGGCTATCTGAATATTTGTTTTCTTTGCAGTTATCACATCAACTTAAACATTGATCCGGCAGTGAAAGCTGTGATTGGGATTTTCAGTTTGGTAACTGGCAAATCTCCACAGTTCTCGGTACACGGCGGCTGCAGAAGAGAGAACCTGGCACTGCAGAATGTGCAGGTACATAAACTATGTGGCTCATTTAAAAAGTTGCATCGGCTTTTGGACTCAGAATTTTAACTCTCTCTCCATAAATGCTGATTTGATTTGATTTGATTTACTCTTGTCATGTGTGTTGGGATACAGTGAAAATGATTTGTTTCTTGTGTGCTTTTCAGACAAAGCATACCGTTCACAGAATACATAAGGGAGAAGGACAGGAGAGGGTGCAGAATACAGTGTTGCAGCTGCAAATAGAGTGTAGAGAAAGATTCCCTTGATATGTGATGGGACCATTCAAAAGTCTGATGGCAGCAGGGAAGAAGCTGTTTTTGAGTTGGTTGATAGGTGATCTCAGATCTTTGTACCTTTTTCCCAACGGAAGAAGGTAGAAGAGAGAATGTCCAAGGTGTGTGGGGTCCCTGATTATGCTGGCTGCTTTTCCGAGGCAGTGGGAAGTGTAGACAGAGTCAGTGGGTGGGAGGCTGGTTTGCCTGATGGATTGGGCTACATTCACTTTGTAGTTTCTGTGGTCTTGGTCAGAGCAGGAGCCGTACCGAGGTGCGATACATTTGGATCAGATGCTGTCAGATCTGTTGAATTTTTCGAACGCTTTCTGTTTTTATTTCTGATAAAAAGTCATTGATCTGAAATGTTAACATTTTTTTTTCCCCAGTTGCTGAGCATTTCCAACCTTTTTTGGTTTTATTTTAAGTTTCCAGTATGTGCAGTCTTCTGCTTTTGTAACATGCGACATAATTGAAGTGTGGTTTAAATCGAACTCTGTTTCTTCCTGAATCTGGTTGAGATTCATGTAGCCATTTTCCGTTGTAGTTTGATTATACTGCAGTGTACATAATTGAAATGATCAGCCAGTGAATCATCAACTAATGAGTAGAAACCCTACAGTGCAGAAGGAGGCCATTTGGCCTAACGAGTCTGCACTGATAACAATCCTACCCTAGGCCCTATTCCCACAATCACAAACATTTACCCTGCTAATCCCTCCAACCTACACATCATGGGATACTAAGGGTCAATTTATCATGGCCAATCAACTTAATCCGCACATCTTTGGACTGTGGAAGGAAACTGGAACACCTGGAGGAAACCCATGCAGACATGGGGAGAATATGTAAACTCCACACAGGCAGTGACCCAATCTGGGAATCAAACCCAGGTTCCTAGAGCTGTGAGGCAGCAGTACTAACCACTGTGCCGCCATGCCACCCATACTTGGTACTGTTAATTCAGCTCTTGTATTGTTGGCTTCACCAACCTCTCTTAGCTCATCCTGCGATGCCGATGTCACACTCAACGTTCAAGTAGGCCTATTTTGGAAATTGACAATGGATGGAACTGAAGACATCCAACTTAATATCAAAGCTTTTAGTGGGATCCTTCTGACAGAAACTGTGGGCATGTTAGTGAAAACACTGACATAACAACTGTTCTGTTTGGTAAGAATGTTTTGTGAATGAAAGGTGCTAGAATTGTCCTCTCTGATGTTTCTCTTCTCAAGGCAAGAATTCGCATGGTCGTTGCTTATCTCTTTGCACAACTGTGTTTATGGACTTTTGGAAAACCTGGTGGGTCATTGGTCCTTGGATCAGCCAATGTGGATGAAAGGTGAGCATCATTTATCTGTTTTTGAAAGGCCTATGTTTAATTGCAGTCTTTGATTCCGTTAATGGAACTGATTTTCTTGGGATTGATACATTTAAAAAAAAAGACCTGTTCCTCATTATTTCTCTGAGTGAATTCTCACACATTTTCCAGGTGAAATTATAAGATGATATCTTGATCAAGACTGCATTCATATCTCACCTTTGGCACTGTGAACTGCCTCCAATCATTTCACAAGAGCATTATAAAATTAAACTTGACACCAGTCACATAAGGAGATAAGGTGTGGAGATGCCAGCTTTGGATTGGGGTGGGCGTAGTAAGAAGTCTCTCAACACATGTCAAACTCCAGCAGGTTTATTTGGAGTCCCATCTGATGAAGGAGCAGTGTTCCAAACGCTAGTGATTCCAAATGAACCTATTGGACTTTAACCTGGTGTAAGGAGATATAGGGTAGATGACCAGATATTTTGTCAGAGTTAAGTTTTAAAGAGCATTTTAAACAGGTGGGAAGAAAGCAAAGAATTTAAGGGAGGGTGTTGGGGCCACTTGAGTGTAGCAGTGGCTTAATGGCATTGTCACTGGACTAGTGATCTACAGACCCAGGGTAATGCTCTGGGGATCCGGGTTCAAATCCCACCATGGCAGATGATGAAATTTGAATTCAATTTTAAAAATCTGGTATTAAAAGTCTCACGATGACCGTGAAACCGTTGTCGATTGACGTAAAAACTCATCTGGCTCATTAATGTCCTTTAGAGAAGGAAATCAGCCGTCCTTATCTGGTCTAGTCTACATGTGACTCCAGATCCACAGCAATTCCCTCAGAGATGAGCAATAAATGCTGGCCCAGCCAGCAATCTCATGAAGGAATAAAGTTTCAGAACTTGTAGCTAAGTGGCTGAAGGAATGTATTATGTATTTTTATTAGCTTTTTTTAATTAGTTCATGGGATGTGGGCATCACTGGCTGGGCCAACATTTATTGTCCATCCCCAGATACATTTTAAGAGTTAATCACATTACTGTGACTCTGGAGTCACATGTAGGCCAGACCAGGTAAGGACAGTGGATTTCCTTCCCTAAAGGACATTACTGAACCAGGTGACAATCTGGCAATGGTTTTTTTTCATCATCTGTATGTTCTTAACTCCAGATTTTAATTGAATTCAAATTTCACCATATGCCATGGTAGGCTTTGAAACCTGGTCCCCAGAACATTACCCTGGGTCTCTGATTACCAGTCCAATGACAATACCACTACACCACCAGCTCACCGAATCAGCTCTAGTGAAACTCCTGCATTAATGTATTTGCCGGAAGGTGACGTCATAAATCCTAGTGTGGGAAACATCAAGAGAAGAAACAGCCATGTCAGAGGTCACACACTATAAATAAACCCTTGTTTATAATCTCCACGTTTCCCAAGTATTACATCTCCAAAATAATACAGTAAGGCTGTCAATGGTTAAAATCAAGGATAGACAAAGTATCTTAATTAAAGGAACTCTAGGGTCTTTGTGGGCTGTAGGCCTGGAAGATGCTGCAGATACAAAGGGGCCATGGAAGTCATATAAATCAGTCATATAAATGGGATGAATGTGACATGTACGAGTTAGGACAGGTTACATCAGAGTTTTCTGGTTGGGGGAAGGAGAAGCTCAGGGAAAAGGGTGGGGGGGTGTCAGTCAGGGAAAGCTTTGTGTGTTGGGGCCACATTGTCCCCTATTGAACTTGGGCCCCCAGTGCACAATGCAGGAGCTCCTGGCCCAGTTGGGTGGGCTTTGAGCATTGTGTGCCATTTCTGTGAAATCCAGCCCTTTTACTGCAGATGTTCTGCAGTTTTCGTGAGTCAATTTGATGCCGTATTTGTGGGCATTCTGGTTGGCCCTCACGGTGGCCAGGGAGAGAGATGGAATTGGTGGTCAGATAGAAAGGACAGCCAAAATAGGGAGATAAACAAGTGACAGCTATCACATGATTTTACCACAGTGTTCTCCACACGACTTTAACCACAGCAATAACTGAGCACAAACAATACTGAGCCTCCTCAAAGCCAAATTCAAGATTTCTCATCCTGATTTGACTTCAGGATGACACAACAGCATTTTCTGCCATCTGTGACTTTTTGGATTTTTGGCCTTCACCTTTTGACATTTTGAAAATTACTTTCAGACAAAATGATTTAAATCAAGGTTGTTTTCTGGCAACATAGAGAGTTAGAAAATAGGAGCCTCAGCCCCTCAGGTTTGCTCCGCTATTCAACAACTGATCTTCAACCTCAATCCCATTTTTCTGCGCTGTCCTCATATCCCTTGATTTCTTGGATCACTGCCTGTGCGGATTCTGCATGTTCTCCCCATGTCTGCATAGGTTTCCTCCGGGTGCTGTGGTTTCACAGTCTGAAAGACATGCTGGTTCGGTGAATTGGCCATGCTAAATATTTCCTCTGTGTTCCTGAACAGGCACCGGAGTGTGGCAGCTGGTGGATTTTCACAGCAATTCCATTGCAGTGTTAATGTAAACTTAATTGCAACAATAATAAAATAAACCTTAAACTTAATCAATTGAAATCTGTTTTCAATCTCCTCAATGACCGAGCTTCCACAGCTCTCTGGGATTAGTTTCATTGACCACTGAGTGAAGAGATTCCTTCTCATCTCGGATCTAAATAGCCCAACTCTTATTTTGAAAATGTGCACCCCCTGGTTCAAGGTTTCCCAGCCCAGAGGAAACATTCTTCCTTCATCTACACTGTCAAATTTAGTAAAATTTGGTATGTTTCAATGATATCACCTCTCATTGCTCTCAACCCTGAATTACGGATGTGAATAGGAGTCGTTACTTAAGCACGTGATTAACGAATAAAATTAAATGGAATGTTAAAAATGCAAAGTGGCAGACTATTCAGTTAATCATTTTTCTGTGTAAAATCAGGTTAAAGGCAACAGAAAATAGATATTGAGGAAGTGTCTGATAATATTGGGGTAAAACTGCCCATAACAGGATGATTTACAGGACAGTTATTAACGCACATCAGTGGTCATGGGCTTGTGTGTCAACTGTATTGGAATTAGTTGCTGAATCAGCTATGCTTGCAACAGATTTCCTTCTCTGTCAGGCCACACATTGAACCGCCTTCCTGCGACAGATCATTTCCTCTTGGCATTTCTCTTTTGTTTATGTTGGAGTTCAGATGAAGATGGGCAGGGGGGGGATTCTCATGGAGACTTATAAAATTCTAACAGAGCTACACAGGATAGATGCGGGAAGGATATTCCCGATGATGGGCGAGTTCAGAACCAGGGGTCACAGTCTGAGGATTTGGAGTAGACCATTTAGGACGGAGCTGAGGAGGCATTTTTTTTTCACCCCAAAGCATGGTGAACCTCTCAAATTCATTCCCATAGGAAGTAGTTGATGCCAGAACATTGAATCTATTCAAGAGGCGGCTGGGTAAGTCACTTAGGGCGAATGGGATCAAAGGTTATGGGGGAAAAGCCGGATTAGGCTATCGAATTGGATGATCAGCCATGATCATAATGAATAGTGAGCAGGTTGAAGGGCCAAATGGCCTCTCCTGTTCCTATCTTTAAAAATAAATTGGGCCGAGAATAATTGGCTCCCTAGACCACTGCGGTCTTTGTGTGCTGAGTGTTAAGCTAACTTGGGCATGGAAATTGAGAACCTCTTTGGCTCAAAAATCTTCCTGTCAGTTCACAGGAGACTGGGTGATCGGTCAGACCCCTTAACAATTCACATAGCCAACGAAGGAATGGATCTGAATTTGACATTGCCTCGGTGACAGATTTCCTAACCCAAGAAACCTGATTTGTTTCAGCCTTCGAGGATACCTGACCAAATACGATTGCTCCAGTGCAGATATAAATCCAATCGGTGGCATCAGTAAGACCGATTTGAGGAGCTTCATACAGTACTGCATCGAAAACTTCCAGCTCACAGCACTCCGAAGGTAGGTTTGTGCTTCAAGAGCATTGTTTCAGTCTACATTCAGATTCTGGGCTGAATGGTGGCCTCCTGGGTTGTAGGGATGCTGTGGTGAAAAAATACTTGGCTTCTTGCGCTGCTGTTTAATATTGTGTTGCTTTATTGCAGCATTATGTCGGCCCCCCCAACTGCTGAGTTAGAGCCGCTTTCGGAAGGACAAATCTCTCAAGCTGATGAGGTACTTGATGCTAGTTTTCATCGGATAACATCTAACTTGTTAGATAATTTATTTTGATAATTGCCGAAGAAAATAAGGGGAGTGTGACTGCCCAGACCAGAGGAAGTGTAAATGGTTCAGGAACTGTAGGATAATACATCGTGGCAAGTGGCCATTTGGCCCATTGCGTCATGCTGACTATCTCATGAGTTCCAATTCTACCTTTCTCCTTAACCCTACAGATTATTTCCCTTTCACAAAGTTCTAATTCTGTTTGGAAAGTTACAATTGAATCCACTTCCACCAGCCTTTCAGGCAGTGCATTCCAGATCATCGCAATCTGCTATAGAATCATCATTTTGCATCAGCTTGTTTGGACAGTTCCTTAAATCTATCTCTTTTGGTTGCTCACCCAGGAAGAGGCCATTCGACCCATCAAGCTTGCACTGACAATAATCCCATCCAGTCCCTATCCCCGTAACCCCATTTATTTACTCTCTAGTCCCCTTGTCACTAAAGGACAATTTAGCATGGTTAATCCACCTACTCTGCACATCTTTGGAGTGTGGGAGAAAATTGGAGCATCCAGAAGAAACCCATGCAGACACAGGGAGAATGTGCAGACTCCGCACAGTCACCCAAGGCTGGAATCGAACCCGGGTCCCTGGCATTGCGAGGCAGCAGTGCTAACCAGTATGCTGCCCATTCCTTTACTTCCATTACTTCTTTGTAGAGTTTCTCCGGGTGCTCTGGTTTCCTCACAGTATTTATTTATAATCTTGCAGGCTTTCTAACAGCTTTCTCACCTTTTCCTACCATATAGAAAGTACACACACAATGGATTGTGTAGATGCTAGGCTTTAACTTGGTAAGCAATGTTACTGTATATGTAAGAGCTAGAATAAAATGTCTATTGTAGACATTTTATTGTCTACAGCATGTGGTTTGATCCATTGTATTGCAATTGTCATGCAAGACTGATCCTGGATTTACAGGATCAGCTGGATTCTATTTCAGCATAATGTAAATGCTTCATTGCAACTTTTTTATTTCTGCACAGGCGGATATGGGGATGACCTACGCGGAACTGTCTGTCTATGGGAAACTGCGGAAAATTGCAAAGTGTGGCCCTTACAGCATGTTCTGCAAATTAGTCTGCATGTGGAAAAGTATCTGTACTCCTAGGCAGGTAATATAATAGTAAATCTACAAGCTTTCTGTTACAAGTAATAGACACCCAGAAAGTGTGTTTAAAAAATAAAGTCTCTTCTAAATCTATCAAGATTTTTTAAATGTGGCTTGGTATTGCTTATCACTAACAAATAATTTATAGAATCATAAAATCCCTACAGTGCAGAAGGAAGCCATTTAGCCCATCGAGTCTGCACCAACCACAATCCTACCTAGGCCCTATTTCTGGAAGGCCACTTATTTACCCTGCTAACCCCTTGAAGCTAAGGAACAATTTAGCATGCCCAATCAACCTAATCTGCACATCTTTGGAGTGTGGGAGGAAACCTGAGCACTCTGCGGAAACCCATGCAGACATGAGGAGAACATGCAGGCTCCATACAGACAGTGACCTGCGGCTGGAATTGAACCAGAGTCCCTGACACTTTGAAGCAGCAGTGCTAACCAGTATGCCACCCCTGTATATATCGAGATGTTTGCAACTATCTTTTAGATTGATTTTCAGAATTGTTGAAGAATTTTTAATTATACACTTCAATTTTGAGTTTGAAAAATGTATAGAGGAATCAATCTATAACCTGTCTGAAGATCTATATTATGCTTTATATACATAATTAGATTGGGATCTTTTATAACTACATTTTACTTAAACTGGCTTGCTTTGGATTATTACATAATTAAGCTGAAAGTATATTGTTTATTAACCAAATTAACACAGGATTTAATGGAACATGATTGAATGAAAAATGGTTTTACTATCGTGCAGGAATCTATCCTCATTATTGAATTGAGCTGAAACTTGAAAGAACATTTAACAGCATTTCATGCAATTGAAGTGAACTTGTATTTTTGATTTGTCTCTAGGTGGCTGAGAAAGTGAAACATTTCTTCCGGACGTATGCAATTAACCGGCACAAGATGACGACGTTGACTCCTGCGTACCATGCTGAAAACTATAGTCCTGATGACAATCGGTTTGATCTTCGACCTTTCCTGTATAATACTGCGTGGTCTTGGCAGTTCAAGTGTATAGATAACCAGGTGAGGCTTCAGTAGGCCCGAGACTTGTCTTGGATGTCTTGACTTGTCTTGACCATTAGGCATTGGAAGATTACACATTGGTGTTGGAGAATTCCTCTTGCAGCTAAGTTTGGGAAGGTTGAGTGGCACAATGGCACAGTGGTTAGTATTGCTGCCTCATGGCTCCAGGGACCCTGGGTTTGATTCCTGGCTTGGGTCACTGTCTGTGTGGAGTTTGCACGTTCTCCCCATGTCTGCGTGGGTTTCTTCAGGGTGCTTCAGTTTCTTCCTGCAGTCCAAAAGACATGCTGATTAGGTGCAGGCTAAATTCTCCCTCAGTATACCCGTGCAGGTGCCAGAGTGTGACGACTAGGGGAATTTCACAGTAATTTCATTGCAGTGTTAATGTAAGCCTATTTGTGACATTAATAAACTTAAGGTTTGCTCTTGACTATTACCACTAGATTTTTTGCAAAGTAAATCTTCAAAAATATGTTACAAACTAATGCATAACAGCATTGCAAATATATTGAGAGGAACCCTTTTGTTTATGATACTAATAAAAAATTCTGTCCTTAGATGTCAGTGAAAAAATATTGGAACGAATAAACATTTTGATTTGATTTGACTTATTATTGTCACATATTAGCATACAGTGAAAATATTGTTACTTGCATATTATACAGACCAAACATTATCATTTAGTGAGAAGGAAACGAGTGTAGAATGTAATGTTACAGTCATATCTAGGGTGTAGAAAAAGGCCAACTTAATGCAAAGTAGGTCCATTCAAAAGTCTGAAGGCAGCAGGGAAGAAGGTATCCTTGGATCGGTTGGTATGTGACCTCAGACTGCTGTCTTTTACTTGATGGAAGAAGGTGGAAGAGAGAATGTCTGGACTGTATGGGATCCTTAATTATGCTGACTGCTTTGCCGAGGCAGCAGGAAGTGTAGACAGAATTATTGGATGAGAGGCTGGTTTGCGTGGTGGATTGGGCTACATTCATGACCTTTTGTAGTTTCTTGCGGTCTTGGGCAGAGCAGGTGCCGTACCAAGTTGTGATACAGCCAGAAAGAATTCTTTCTATGGTGCATCTGTAAGAGCTGGTGAGAGTCGTAGTTGACATGCCAAATTTCTTTAGTCTTCTGAGAGAGTAGAAGCATTGCTGGGTTTTCTTAACTTGTTGGAGACAGCAAATGCATATGAATCAGACCTTATTCCTTCATGGAAATAGGGAAGTAAGATTTACCAGAATGGGGATTTCAGAGTGCAAACTTTACTGCTGCAGTTTTGCTATTACTGTGTTCTTGAGTCCTGGAGGTCGTGTGCATTGGATGAACCAACACAGGTTAATTCTTCAACTTTTATTTACCCCTTACTATCAATATTCAAGACTTTGAACCGGGGTGAGGGTATTCAACACACCAGGAAGCCTCGGACAAGTCAAAAAATTAGACCTTTCGGGGGGAAATTAGGAAATAATACGACATACACAAAGGTGATAGAAGCTTAGATCAATGATAAATGTTGTATTTGAGACAGGAGATTTTAATGAATCAGAAATATTGAGGGATATTTGGCAAGGGTGACATCTGATCATGTCCAAATCAGCTCAGATCTCATTGAATATCAGAACAGGCACAAGTGAATAAATCTCCTACGCCTCTTTCTATGTCCCTTCAACATGTTCTCAGTTTTACATTGTTATAAATGAAATGACATAAAAAATGACACTGTAGCAAAAGAAAAGTATTGACAGCATAAGTAACTCTTTATAAAAATAGAGTTATAAATAAGATAAAATAATTTTGCATAAAGCTCAATGATATGATGAGCTGAGATAAATCTCTTTCAGCTATCGTAGAAATCATAGAAACCCTACAGTACAGAAAGAGGCAATTCGGCCCATTGAGTCTGCACCGACCACAATCTCACCCAGGCCCTAACCCCATATCCATATACATTTTACTCACTAATCCTCTAACGTATGCATCTATGGCCAATAACCTAACCCACACGTCTCTGGACTGCACCCCCTCCCCCATGTACACACTGTAACTGCACTATTACCAACCCCGTGTACCCACTCGGTATAATGCCATTATAGAACCACAAGGTGCTAAGGCGCAGATTTTGTTCATTTTAGTTACTTATGAATGCCTACCTGGAGCATGGTATCCAATGGTAACCATACTTTACAAAGATGCCAAGGCCTTAGACAGGAGGCAGAGAAGACTTACCAGAATGACAACATGAAAAGATTTCAGTTATGTGGAGAGACAAGAGAAACTGGGATTGTTCTCCTTAGGATGGAGAGATGCCGGCGTTGGACTGAGGTAAACTCAGTAAGAGTCTGACAACACCAGTTTTAAATCCAACCGATTTATTTGATAGTAAACTTGCTAGCTTTTGGCCTTTGTAGCCTTCGTCAGGCGAATTGTTCTCCTTAGATCAGACGTTAAGAGATAGAGATGTACAAACATCATGAAGGTTTTTGATAGAGTTAATAAGGGAAAATGGTTTCCATGGCAGAAGTTTTAAAGTGTATTTTTCAGTGCCACAAATAGGCTGACGTTAATACTGCAATAAAGTTACTGTGAAAATTCCCTAGTTGCCACACTCCAACGCCTGTTTGGGTACACTGAGGGAGAATTTAGCTTGGCCAATGTACCTAACCAGCATGTCTTTCAGACTGTGGGAGGAGACCAGACCATGTGAAGGAAATCCACATAGACATGGGGAGAACATGCAAGCTCTGCACCCATAGTGACGCAAGCCAGGAACCTGGTTCCCTGGTGCTGTGAGGCAGCAGTGCTAACCACTGTGCTACCATGATTTCCTGAGGCTGTCTGTGTAGCGAGGGGAGATGGTATGTTGCAAGCTGGTCCACAGTAGTTGTAAGAAGTTAGTGTCCAGTCACCTGGACACACGCCTCACCTTCAAGCCAATGTTGAAGCATTCTCCTGCATCAGGGCTATCCTTTCTTTTCTTACACCTGTGAAGTACTGTTTAATCAGTACTCATTTTTATTTGTTTTGAATTAAATTAAACCTTCAATATTCTAATTTCCTAATGTATAGATTCAACAAGTCAGTGTAGACAAAGTTGGTGCACTAATCTTAAGGTCCTTAAGTGATTTCTTCTGATGGTTTTAAAATTTCAAAACATTATTCTGCATTTATTTCACTTATTATCCAAGTGTAATATGTTATTATTTTCCCCATGTACATTATCTATGGTAAAAATATGACTGTAAATATTTATTGCTGATCTTTGAATGACCTTTGCAATGAAACTAACTTTTCTCTTTTTCATTTTGCTTATGCCATAATGCTAATTAAATTTTTTACACCAGACATACTATCTACCTGGCCACAAACCATTTATTCAAGTCTCAACCACTTGCATCCCAAGTAGAATAGGAATGCTGACCACTTGTAAAATCAGTGGTTACATTTATCTCTGGTGTACTGCTTAACATTTCCCAAAGAAAGTACTGTGCCTTGCTTGCCCTAATGCTGCGATTCATCGTAAATGTACAATCTCACCAGCTAACAAGTTGATGATCATTTCAAGCCATAGTGGAGCCTGGAAACCTTACAACCTTTAAAAAGTGTTTGGATGAGCACTTGAAATATTGTAACATGTAAGGATATAACTCACGTGCAGGAAAATGGGATTAGTGCTCCTTTAGTGGTAGATAGTGTCAGTGGGCTGAAGAGCCTTTTTAGCACTGTGATGGCGGGATTTTCCGGCCTCGCTTTTCCCAAAATCCTGCCCCAGGTCAATTGACCTTTCAATGATTTGTTCTCGCCTGCTCCGATTCCCCCCGTTGCGGGTGAAAGGGTAAAATTCGTCCCAGTGTCTGTATGGGCAGGATTTTCCAGTCATGTTCACCCCAAAACTATAAAATCCCTCCTAAGTTCAATCAACCTTCCAGGAAAGTTCCCCCTTGTATCCTTATGAATAAATTTTAGTCTAGATTGATGTAAAATATGGATATTTTAACTGTATGTGTTTAAAGTGCCTTTATGTTCAGTTATGAAAGTTTTTCACATGTCATTTCGATTTTCTCCCCTCTTCGAGGTCTCAAAGCTTGAAAGCAGCCAAGAAGATCATGCTGACAGTGTTTGCAATGAGCTGGATTGAGCACCACTACCTCAGTGTTGGGAACAACTGCCTGCAGTGAACAGAGGTCACTGTTGTGCGCACAGACTTAAACTGTATAAACTTATCACTGAAACTGCAGCAACAAAACCTGATGGCTCTGTTGAAAATCAGTTTCCTTATTGTGCAATAGTCATAATTTTCAAAGACGTCCACCACAACAACTGTAACCTGTATTTAAACACGGTAAAACATGCCATGGTGCTTTACAGGAGTGTTATAAAGCTAAACTTGACACTGAACTGAAGGAGGAAATAATAAGACTGGTGAACAAATGTTTGGTTAAAGAGTTGGGTTTAAGCCATAATTAAAAAGAGAGATGGAAAGCTGGAGACTTACCTTTGCAGCTACTCAATAAATGAGAGAATGGTATAGATTTCAGTTGTCCAAGGCTAAATCTGAAAACATCAATGAATGTAACTCTGTGTGGCTGTAAAGTAGAAAAATGTTGCTTTTCAATTTATTAATCTCATTATTGTGAGACTTCACAATCTATAATGCTTTGTCCAGGAACCTGACCCTCACTTGCAATTAATTTGCAGCTCTTCTGCACAAATAGCATCAGAGGTGAGACTAAAATGGCACACGGTCAATTAGATGTGACACTTGTCATCAACACTATTGGCTTGGGACTGAATAAGGACCTTTGACTGAAAGGTAAAGAGTCGTGAATGAAGCGCAGTCCATCACGCAAACCAAGCTCCCACCAATTGACTCTGTCTATACTTCTCACTGTCTCGGAAGAGCAGCCAGCACAATGTCTTCCCTGCTGCAGTCAGGCTTCTGAATGGACCTACCTCGCACTAAGTTGATTTTTTTCTATACCCTAGCTATGACTGCCATGATTTGGAAATGCCAACATTGGACTGGGGTGGGCACTGTAAGAAGTCTCACAATACCAGATTAAAGTCCAACAGGTTTATTTGAAAACGTGAACTTTTGCAGTCTGCTCCTTTATCAGATGATGAAGGAGCAGTGCTCCAAAAGCTCATAATTCCAAATAAACATATTGGATTTTAAGCTGGTGTTGCAAGACATTTTACTAGCTATGACTGTAACACTACATTCTGCATTCTCTCCTCTATGCTTTGAATAGCATGTAAGAAAAAATACTTTTCACTGTATACAAATACATGTAACAATAAACCAAATCAACAAGCGGCTGATGCTTATCATCTCTATGGCTGCTCAAAATGAATCTGTGTTGAATGGCACGTGGAGGGCACTTGAGAATAATGAGGGGATAGAATATACCCTGGGTGCGGAACTTCAATTCCATCAGTGGCTGAATGTAGGAGGGCATGCCAGGAGTCAGCCAGGTACAACTCTGGACTAGTTGTATGCCAAATGGCATAAACAGCAAGTGACAGAACTAAGTGATTCCAGAACCAATGGATGAGATTTAAGCTTTTCAGTCTTGCCACATTGTGAGTGGACAGTTAAACAGCTTGCAGGAGGAAAAGGCTCCTCAAATATCCCCATTCTCAGTGATGAAGAAGCTCAGCAAATTGGTGGAAAAAATAAGGCTAAAGAAACAATCATCAGCCAGCGGAGCCTAACGGTAATCCATCCTGGTCTCCTCTGGAGAGAACCATCGTTGTAAATGCCAGCCTTCAATAAATTAGATTATTCTACATATTATCAAGAAATGGCTGAAAGCACTGGATGCTGCATGCTCACCCTGACAATATTCTGGAAATAGTACTGAAGTCTTTTGCCCCAGACTTGCCGTGCTGATAACCAAGCATGTTCCAATACAGCTACAATGCTGATACCTACCGAGCAATGTGGAAAATTGCCCAGGTTTGTCCTGTACACAAGAAACAAGACAAATCCAACTAATCCTGCTACATTTGACCATTAGTAAAGTGATGGAAAGTCTCATCAATAGTGCTATCATGTGGTACTTGCTTAGCAATAATCTGTTCACTAGCATTTAGTTTGGGTTCCACTAATGCCACTCAGCTCCTCCCCTCATTACATGGACAAACGAGCTGGGTTCCAGAGGTCAGAGTGATTGTCCTTGACATAAAACCAAATTTTGACTGATTGTGGCATCGTGAAGCCCGAGCAAAAGGAGTCAATGGCAATTAGGTGGAAAACTCGTTTGGAGTCATAGCTGACATAAAGGAAGATGGTTGTGATGGTTTTGCAATCACTATCTGTAACCCCCAAGACTTGCTGGGACTTACAAAATCTCACTAACTGTGCTGCCTGGAGACAACACACATCTCTTTAACCTGTACTTAACCCTCTCTCTACTTACATTGTCTGTACCTTTAAGACCTGATTATCTGTAAAGGCTTGCATTCCAACCATTATTTTGTAAATGCCCCATTTATGAACAGAACTCCCACGCACCTGATGAAGGAGCAGCGCTCCAAAAGCTAGTAGCTTTTGCTACCAATAAACCTGTTGAACTTTAAGAAGTCTCAGAAGACTGTGTTTACCTCAGTCCAACACTGGCATCTCTACATCTTGGAAATATATTACCATTCCTTCACTGTTGCTGGATCAAAACCCTGGAAGTCCTTCTCTATCAGCACAGTGGGTGCACCTACACCACATGGACTGATTGCAGCTCACCACCATCTTTGCAAGGGCAACTGGAGCCAGGCAATAAATGCTAGTCTTTACCATGACTCCTAGATACTATGAATGGATAAAAGAAAATAATCAAGAGAAGTTTAATTATATTGCCACTGACTGAGATGACCAAGTTACAAAGGTTGTGGTTGTCAAATTGGCCTTATGGAAGGAGTTTAGAAAATCAATGTGATGGATTGTCCTGCTTGTCTTTGTTCTCAGCTATTTAACAGATGCAGCTGTCTGTACTAGTAGGAGTGATCTTATGGAAGCAAGTCCTGTTCTTACACTGAGGATTTTGCCCAATGTGTCCCTATGGCATTAGCGGCGTGAAATAAAGAATAGATGAGTAACAGCTCAAAACTGGGCATCCGTGAGGTGCTGCAAGCATGGGCAGCAACAGAAATCAATTCAACCACAATCTCTAACCTCGATACATTCCTCACATCATCATCGAGCCAGATGACAAACCCTAGTTCAGTCATGAATGGTAAGACTATTAGATGTAAGAGCACAATTAGACCATTCAGCCTATTGAGTCTGCTATTCAATTATGGCTGATAAGTTTCTCAACTCCATTCTCCTGCTTTTCCTCTTAACCCTTAATTCCCTTACCAATCAAGAACTTATTTATGATGGCAGTCCAGTTCAGTTGATGGTCAATGGTCACTCCTAGGATGTTGATCTTGGGATTTCAGCGATGAATGTTAAGAGGTGATAGTTAGACTCTCTTGTTGGAGATGGTCAATTTCAGAGGAAGCATACAAAATCAAATTAGAATATCATTCCTGGGGTGATGTTACGCCCTCACAGAACCCACCGACTGGAAAGATTTCTTATTTGCACTGCTCAAAGGCAATTAAACCCATCAGCTGTTTAACAATATAATTGATAACATTAGCAATGAATTTGACGTGTGTCATGACCTAAGATTATTAATATTGTGTCTGATTTGGAATTGCCAATTTCATGGATGCAATCAGTTGCAGAAGATGTTGCATTCATTATGAGATCTTGGTTTGCTGGTAGATTTCTCATAATCTAAAATATCAGCCGTGATTGAATAATGGAGCTGATTCGATGGGCCGAGTGGCCTAATTCTGCTCCTATGTCTTTGGCTCTTATAATGTTAGCTTCTGAATTAGTTGATACACTTGTTCCAAAAGAGCAAGCACTTCTTAGTCACAGCACTTTGTGACCAATGAAGTAATTTTGACATTGTCATTCTTAAACATGGCAGCTTTTCTTTCTTTCTTTTCCTGGATTAATATTCCTCTGAGGGAATGTTGCTTTTTTTTTTGAAGGTGCCATTCTTTGAATCCGAAGTTAATTCAAAGCCTGGATCCCTGACCCATTGGTCATTTCAGATCCATGGCATTACCTAGGAACTTCAAATCATTCTGCCTTCAACCAACACCATCAAAGACAAATTTCTTACAACTCTTATTGCTGTTAGTAGGAACCTTTCTGTCTAACATTCCTATTGCATCAACCACTGGAACAAGCCTTTGCATTTGGAAATAATTCATTGACTCACGTGATGGAGAATATTTCTGAAAGGTGTGGTATGACCCAGTGAGAATAGTGAACTGGCTCCCCTCTATTCAACCTTCTCCTTGGTCACCACAAAAATTCAAGTTTCTTCTTCCTTTTCAAATCCAAATATTTAAATATGTCAGCTGTGAGATTTTCTTGAACCAAAGAAAGAATAAATTTTAATAATCACCAAATCCGGGGAAAACAATAAGACAGAAGTTCGGAAATAAAGGAGGTTAAGAGTTCAATTTAAAAAAGTTAAAAGAATATATAGTTAAGTACGATAGAGAGATTTAGAGATTTGCAGCGTGGAAACAAGCCCTTTGGCCCAACTTGTCTATGCCGCCTTTTTTTAAAATCGCTAAGCCTGCATTTGGCCCCATTATCCCTCTATACCCATCGTATCCATGTAACATTCTAAATGCTTTTTAAAAGATAGAATTATACCCGCCTCTGGCAGCTTGTTGCAAACACTCATCACCCTTTGTGTTTAAAAAAAAATCCCCTCTGGACACTTTTGTACCTCTCCCCACTCACCTTAAACCTCGGCCCTCTGGTTTTAGACTCCCCTACTTTTGGGAAAAGATATTGATTATCTACCTTGTCTGTGCCCCTCATTATTTTATAGACCTCTAAGAGGTCATCCCTCAGTCTGCTACGCTCCAGAAAAAAAAGTCCCAGTCTATTTGGCCTCTCCTTATAAGTCAATCCATCAAGTCCTTTGCTCCTGGAGTGTAGATTATTAATATTGTGTCTGATTTGGAATTGCCAATTTCATGGATGCAATCAGTTGCAGAAGATGTTGCATTCGTTATGAGATCTTGGTTTGCTGGTAGATTTCTCATAATATAAAATATCAGCCATGATTGAATAACGGAGCTGACTCGATGGGCCGAGTGGCCTAATTCTGCTCCTATGTCTTCGGCTCTTATGATGTTAGCTTCTGAATTAGTTAATACACTTGTTCCAAAAGAGAGAGCCCAGCTTTCAGTCTGTTTCCTCAGCTGAGAAATCTCCATGTAATCTCACGGCTGTGATTCAGCCTGGCCTGTGACACTTCACCCAGTGTGTATTTCCAAGGGTTTTTGAGTGGGTCTGTCTATGGCTGCCATTGTTCCAATGTCTAATATTCTGCATTTTAACGTCCTTCCTTAGACGATGATGGGTTTTGATGAGTCTCTGAATAATAGAACATGTCTTTCTTTTCACATTTCCTTGGGAAGGGTGACTTGTTTGTTTTTTTTAAACCTTTACCTTGGAAGATGGCCTTGCATTCTTAGATAGTTTGTTCTGTCTCATTTTAAATCACATCCCTTCCAGTCAGTTGCAAGTTAAAATGATATGTTTGAAAATAAATGTGCACAGTCTTGTGACATTTAAGTAGGCACTTAAATAAATGGAAGTCTTCCATCAGCAACAAAATTAGGCAAGAAGATATGGAACTGTTGGAAATACACAATTGGCCTGTGCACAATTTAAGAGAAAAAAATTTGTGCTACACTTTGGCTTTAGGTCATTTACCCAAGAGGATAACTTGGATTCACCTTTACAAATATGATAGCTGTTCTGTGCAGTTTCAGAATATCCCATTTTTAATTTAGCTTTGCAACATTTGGAGTTTCTTTTTCTTTCTAAATTTCTTCAAGATATTATCAAACGGCTGTCTTAACCATTCCTAAAATAAGAACAGGCTTTAAAAGTTACAAGGTCTTGAAATGTTAGATCTATTTCTTTCTCCATCAATGTTACCAAATCTTGAGTTTTTACAGCATTTTCTTTTAAAAGTCTTGAATTTTACTGTGATCAAGTCAAAGGTATGACATGAAAATGATTGTCCTTTGCCTTTTTAAATGCCAAACTCCAGCATGAATCACTGCAGTGATAATGGAAAGTGCTGTAACAAATCGGAAATAGCCATTCTGAACTCAAAGTTAACTCTGTCTTTCTTTGCAGGTGCTGACAGATCTGCTGGGCTTTTACAGCACTTTTTGCTGTCATTTCAGATCTCCAGCAGCTGCTGATTTTCTTTATTTTTTCAAAAGGAATTAAAATGATGGGTGTGGTAGCAGATTCTACTACATAGTTTGGCTGGGCGGGCTGCCTAATATGGGGCATTTAAATGAAAGGTCTGCTGACTGTGGAGTACTGCAACGAGGAATTAGTCACAAGGCAATAAAGGTCAAATGAAGATCAGATGCAATGACTTTTCTTGTCAGCTTGGATCATGTATATGTCTTTTGTCAGGACATGAACTGGATTCAATTTGAGTTGATGTTTGGAGATAGATTCAAAGCTTGCCCAGTCCACTCTGCGCATTAGAGCCATAGAAGCCCCACACTACAGAAAGAGGCCATTTAGCTGATCGAGTCTGCACCAACTTTCTGAAGAGTAGGCCCAACCTATCCCTGAAATCCTGCATGTTTGCCATAGCTAATCCATCTAATCTACACAACATTTTACTAAATGGCAATTTAGCAAGGCTAATCCCACTTAACTGGATCATTTTTTGGACACTAGGAGGAAACTGGAGCACTGGGATCAGAGGTGAGCTGGCAAAGTGGATATCAAACTGGCTTGGTCAAAGAACTCAGAGGGTAGCAGTGGATGGTGTGTTTCTGAATGGAGGGCTGTGACAAGTGGCATTTCTCAGGGATCAGTGCTGGGACCTTTGCTGTTTGTAATATGTATAAATGATTTGAAGGAAAATGTAACTGGTTTGATTAGTAAGTTTGCAGATGACACAACAGTTGGTGAATTTGTGGATAGCGATGAAGCCCATCAGAGAATACTGCAGGATGTGGATCGATTGGAGACTTGAGTGGAGAAATGGCAGATGGAGTTTAATCCTAACAAGTGTGAGGTAATGCATTTTGGAAGGTCTAATACAGATATGAAATATACAGTGTATGGCAGAACCCTTTAAGAGGCAAAGGGATCTGGGTTTAAAAGTGCACAGGTCACAAAGTGGCAACGCACGTGGAGAAGGTAGTCAAGAAGGCATATGGCATGTTTGCCTTCATTGACCAGGGCATTGAGTTTACAAATTGGCAAATCATGTTGCAGCTTTATGGAACCTTAGTTAGGCTGTGCTTGGAATAGTGTTCAATGATTTGGAGAGGGTACAAAAAAGATTCACCAGGATGTTGCCAGGCATGAAGAGCATTAGCTATGAGGAGAGGTTGGAGAAACTTGGTTTACTCTTACTGAAGAGACGGAGGTTGAGGGCCGATTTGAAAGATGTCTACAATGTTATGAGAGACATGTACAGAGAGGATAGTCAGAAGCTTTTTCTGAGGATGGAAGAGTCAATTACTAGGGGACATAGGTTTAAAGGAGATGCATGAGGCAGATTTTTTTACACAGGGCTGTGGGTGCCTGGAACTTGCCGCCGGGGGAGGAAATGGAAACGAAGATGTAGCGACATTTAAAAGGCACCTTGACAAATACATGAATAGGATGGAAAGACAGGGATATGGTTCCTGGAAGTTAAATCAGGCAGCATGGTCAGTGAAGGCTTAGAGGGCCAAAGGGCTTGATCATGTGCTGTGATTTTCTTTGTTCTTCGTTCACCTGGATGAAATCCATGCAGACATAGGGAGAAACTGCAAACTCCACACAAACAGTCACCCAACATCAGCATTGAACACAGGTCTCTGGCACTTTGAGGCAGCAATGCTAACTACTGTTCCACAGACTCGAGGACAACTTCTTCCCTGCTGCCATCAGACTTTGAATGGACCTGCGATATGTTAAGCTGATTTTTTTTTTCTCCATCCAGCTATAACTGTATTCTACTCCATAAATGATATATTTTGTCTGTATAGTGCACAAGGAACAACACTTTTCACCATATCCCAAGACATGCGGCAATAAATCACATCTAATCAATGCTGCCCTTTCTAAGCTCAAGAAATAAAATTTTAAAATCACTGTGGCTGGTTGATTTGCTAAAAAGTTTGTTTTATAATAATTTCTGGAGCTTGCTCTTTGTGATCCTTTTAAAAGAAATGGACACATTTTGATGAGCTGGGTTTGGAGGCTGATGTGATACTAATGATGATAATAATAATTACTAATAATAATTACTATGATGCCAATTACCATTTGACGAGTGAGCAATTCACCTGGGAGCAGGTAATGGGTTAGCTTTCCCCCACGCCGCCGCTGGAGGGCGCGGGTTGGCTGTTGTAGTCCAGGCGTGCGCCGCGTCCCGTTGTGGAATCGGGGAGGAACCTTAGCCGGGAACTACAACTCCCAGAAGGCCGTGGGCAGGCACGCGTGCGCAGTAGCGGCGGGGCAGGCTCCGTGGCTTGAAATGCTAGCAGCTGAGTGCGGAGCAGGAAAAGTTTGGCGTTAAACTTTTCCTAAGTTTTAACGCCGGAAATTGGCGCCGGGGACGAAATTCTGAAGGAAGAGGGTGCCGCCGGAGAAAGTGAGTGCTGGTTTCATTTTCAATTTTACGAGCTTCTGGACAAGTTGGAAAGTTTAGCAAGTTTGTGAAAACTTTGTAAAGTTTGGTTCCACTTGGAAAATTGGTCTGAGTGAAGGAAATAATTGGGGGTGGTTTGTAATTGTCTCCTGTGGCCGCGGTAAGAGCTTTCTCTCCCTCTCTCCACAGCAACAACTCCCCTCCTGATGGAGTCCGAGCCACTCCTGGGGCACCGCAGCTCCTCCTGGCACAACCTGGGTACCCAGGAGAGCCGCAGATCTGACTCCTCCGGACCCCGCAGCAGCAGCAGCCGCAACAATAGTAGTAGCAGCAGCAGCGGCAGCCAGCTAGGTACAGGGGATAAGAGGGCACACAGTACCCGGGGGCTGGTTCTGTAGTGTGAGGGTGGGATGGAGAAGGGGGTTCTGTGTGTGGCGCTGGGTGGGTGATGTTGGCTCTCTGTGTGGAGCTGGATGGGAAGGGGAAGGGGGCTTAGCTACTATTTGTTGAAGATTTATTTATTAGATGTAAGTAAAGTTACATTAATACAGCAATAAGGAAGATTTAGAATTTTTTTTCCACTGCCTGGTATTAATTGAGGTGAGGTAAGATGCTTATATTTATTGGATGCCATTCTTGTTAACCCAGAACGTTGCTATTCCATGGGAGGTTTTCACAGCCTGTTTCTCCAGCTATTTCAACAGCATCCTTAGCGAACCTGTTGCAGATGGGCCACAGCACTGGCATCTACTGGGCAACGTAGAAAATTGCCTAGGTATGTCCTGTACTCTCAGTATGAGAACTGCAACCTGGCCACACACTGTTCCACCAGTGATGGGAAGCAGTAATTAACAGTGTTATCAAGTGGCTCTTGCTTAGCAATAACCTGCTCACTGATACTCAGTTTGGGTTTTGCCAGAGCTGCAAAGTTCCTGACTTGGTTCAATTGTGGGCAAAAGAATTTAACTCCGGAGGTGAAAATGACGGCTCTTGATGTAAAGGCATAATTTCACCAAGTGTGGTATCAAGGGGCCTCAGCAAAACTGGAGTCAGTGGGAATTGGGGGTCATCTCTATGGATGGTTGAAGTCGTACTGGGCACAAAGCAAGCTGATTGTGGATGTTGGAGGTCAGTCATCTTTGTTCCAGGAGTTTTTCAGGGTAATATCTTGAACCGAACCATTTCAGCTGCTTCATTAATGACTCATCATAAGCTCGAAAGTGGGGATGTTTGCTGATGAATGTTCAACACCATTTGCGGTGATTCAGATTCTGAAGCAGTCCATTTCCAAATGCAGCAAGATCTGGACAATATCTAGGCTTGGTCTGACAGGTGGCCAGTAACATTTTTAGCACAAGTGCCAGGCAATGATTCTCTTTAACAAGAGAATGTACACATTGCCTTTTGTCATTCAGTTGCCCGAACACACTCTGTCTCTCTGTCTGTCTGTCTCTCTCCTCTTCTCTCCTCTCTCTCTCTCGCTCTCTCTCTGTCTGTCCTCTCTTCCTCCCCTCCCCCCCCCCCCCCCCAAACACCCTGGGGATTACTATTGACCAGAAACTGAATTGGACCAGCCATATAAATACTGTGATTACAAGAGCAGGTCAGAGACGAGGAATTTTGTGGCAGCTACTTACCCAAAGCTTATTCACATCTACATGGTATAATTCAGAATTGTATTCAATATTCTCCATGTGTTTGCATGATTGCAGCTCCAACAACACTCAAGCTCGATACCATCTAAGACAAAGCAGCCCCCTTGATTGGGAACCCCCAAATCCTCAAACGTTCACTTCCTTCACTATCGCCCTAGGTATACCATCTATTTAATGCATAGCAGGAACTCACTGAAGCTCTTCAGGCAGTGCCTCCCAAATCCACGGTTGCTACCATCTAGGAGGACAACTTCAGCAGCTACATGGGAACATCACCATTTGGAAGTTCCCTCCAAGTTACCCACTATCCTGACTTGGAAAAATGTCATTGGGTCAAAATCTAGGAACTCTTTCCCTAGGATTGTAGGTGTATTTACATCATATGGGCTGCAATGGTTCATGGAGGCAAGTTATACCACTGTTTCATACCAATTAGAGATGGGAAATGCTGATATAGCCAGTGACGTCCACATCCCTTGAATTAATTTTTTAAGAATGACCTTCCCTGATTGTAAGGTCAGAGATGTTTGGTAATAATTGTATTGCAGGTAACAAAACTGTCCATGCACTAAACCTGGAGACTTGGCAGCATGGGCTGCTAACACTTGGTGCTGCAGGGAAGTACCATCTCAACAAGCGAGTCTACCTTCCCTTCACGTTGAATGGTGATCCAAAGATGTGCTGGTAAGGTGCATTGACCATGAATTCTCCCTCAGTGTACCCAAACGGCACTGGAGTGTGGGAACTAGAGGATTTTCACAATGGTAGTGTAAGCTTACTTGTGATGCTAATAAATGAACATTATTATTGTTGTAACTTTATCACTGGCATCTGGAAACAACTTTGACCAGAAACGTAACATAAATATAGTGGGCACCAGAGCTGTTCTGATAAATATTCTGACTCCCCTGAGGTACAGTTCAGTAATGTGATGGAATAGTCTCCAGTTGCTTGAAGAAGAATAGTTTGAACATGTGAGCAGCTCCAGAACAAGCAGCCCACTTGTTTGGCATTGTCTTGCATTTTAGCCCTTGGGCCATGGCTGTGATGTGTATATTCACAAAATGCACTCTTGACAAACCCCCTTCTTCGACTGCACCTCAAACTGTGACCTTTCCTACTGAGAAGGATGAGAGCAGCAGAAGAACGTATAACTAAAGGTTGTTATACCCTTGGGAAGGGTGTGCAGCCTCATGCTGACTTGGAATCAATAATCTGTTTGTTGTCACTTAATCTAAATTCCTGGAATCCCCTCTCAAACAGTAGAGAAGTATCTGCACAATGTGACTTACAGTAGAAGGTGGCTCGCCACCATCTTCAGCTCATTTAGCTAAAAGAGCCATAAATACTCACCTTGTCTGTGAAACTCTCTGCCTGTGAATGAATGAATGTGTAAGGTTAGAGGATTGAGGAGAAGTCAGTTCCTTGTGTACGCTTAACATTGAATAAAGTTGGCGTTTTATTTAAATTGCTCAATTTGGTTTGAATAATGACCCTCTGTGTGTCAGGACAGTTGGTTGATGATTGGGGGAGGGGTGATAACTTTTTTTACACTCTAATATTCTGACTGTAATAAGATTTTGACTTTGAAGATACTGTGGGGATGCCTATGCAAAGGACAATCCAAATACCTTAAAGAATAGTAAGAAGTCTCACAACACCAGGTTAAAGTCCAACAGGTTTATTAGGCGTCATGAGTTTTGGAGCGCTGCTCCTCCAAGTGACTGTTCACTTGTGATCCAAATAAACCTGTTGGGCTTTAACCTGGTGTTGTGAGACATCTTACTGTGCCCACCCAGTTCAATGCTAGCATCACCATACCTTTGGGAATAGCTCACTACTTGGTATGTTTATTTGTGTTTAGAAATATCAGATATTTGAACTCCAGGAAGGACTAATGTTCACATACTGCCAACTTTTGTTTCTTCACCTATTTTTGCAATTCAAATGTAATAATATAAAACCTATTATGATTACGTGGGAGGAAATGTTAGTTCTCAATGAGCAATGAAATGTTAGTTCTCAGTGGTCGCTGATTAATGGGGGAAATTGTGGGTGGACTTGGGGGAACAAACCTCTGTCAGGACTCCTAACCAGCATTCCTCACGCAATGTTTTGGTACAGAATCACTATTTGGCTTACCATGCATGCACCAGCTCTTTGATATATGCAGTTTAGTCTCTACCCAGCCCTTTCCCTTTAACACTAAATGTAGTCCCTTTTAATGATAGCAATTGCTGTTTGTTTTTTTGCTGCTTATGCAATTTCACGAGTCAATGTATAATTTGGGGAAATGGTTATTCTGTACAAGATGTAATGATTCTAAATATAAACGTGGCTTATTGAACTTGGTTCCTGGTAACATTGCATATTGTGTTTTTGTTCTTGCAGCAGAATGTGTGCGTGCATCGGTTGATTTGTTTCTAAGCTTATTTTACCAGATTTTTGAGATCGAGATAAATTAATGTACTGATGTGAAACATAGATCGATTTGTAGCCTGACAAGTGAGTTCATATGCTGAAAGACAATTGTTTGAATTGACAGATGACTTGTACATTCAGCAAGCTGCTGTATTTATTGAAGATGCGATACAGGTATGGTTTCACTTGTTTAAAAAATTGCATGTTTTACTGTGTGAATCAGTGCTGCTCTGGAAAAAAAAAATCTATCCTCTCTGGTTTTATGAAAAATTCAAGATACAATGTTTATCTAATTACTTGTATTTGCACGTATTGAAGAAATTCTGTGGTAAACTTGATTGTATTGAAGAAATTCTTAGGTCATGTGTGCCATCACTCACCCAGGAATGCAAAATCATATCTTCACTTAATCAGTTGTGAAATCTTTAGAGGCAAATTAAACCTGAATGATGACTTAGTTTAACTAGACACTGACTGTATTTTGTCTACTAACCGTACTAATGCCAACATGAGAACTCTCTCTCTGTTTATATTGTCTTTCTTTAAAGTTAAGTCCCGTTGCTGCAAGATTTATAGCTTTGCCATTTGATTTTACATGGGCAGGGAAGATTCATAAACATTGTTTTGTCCAACTCAGCAAATGTTTGTATTTTAGTGGAAAAAAAATAGTTTTATTATGAACCCGAAACCTGCCCATAGTGGTTATTACAGCTTGGCGCGTAAGCAATGCACGTGAAGTGATGGTTGCTGACTACACTGATGTTCATTCAAGCAATTGGACATTTACTGTTTGTTTAAAAGATCTTTATCAAAAGGAAAACATGGGAGACAGTAATGTCTTCTCACTATAACTTATTTTGCAGGCATGAATGAATGCATGAAATTTCTCTAATGGCTTAATATGGATGGGAATGATAGGAAATAACATCAGCCATGTGCTGAAACATGAGAGAAAGTGAGCACTCTCGCTCCTTTTGGACAATGCCTTCCATTCTTTTGTCACCTCCAACCAATGGCTTAATGTTGAAAGTTGGGGGTAATTTCTTGGTAAATCCTCAATATGTTTGTACGCTACAAGCTTAAGTAACACGAGTGATTGTTTTGTAGTTGAAGGAAAATTGTTGGTCGGTGCATGGAGGAAACTGCTTCTTTTCAAATAGTGTCTTTGTTAACTGACAGGATGGCTTGTGTCTGTGCGAGTACCTGTTCTCCACATGTTGAGCCACCCTCTTATTTCAGCTTAAACCTGTCATTGTGTTTCTGACCTGAGTACTACCCCTTAAATTTTGCAGCACAGAAAGAGGCTCTTCAGCCCATCATGTCTGCACCAGCATCAAACACCTATGTATTTTAATCCCATTTCCCAGCAATTGGTCTGAAGCCTTTGGACATTTGACTTAACTGATGTAGTCTGCTCCATCCTGAGCTCAGTGACTTGTAAGTAAAACTTCATGCAGTAACTACATGAGGATTTTGGATTGCAGAGGATAATTCCTCAGTGTACCACATGCTATCTGAGGATGGAGATTTGGGATGCTGAAGGGAAAAAGGTTAAATTCTGTGAACCTTTATCTATTGCCTTGGAGATGTTCTTTATGCCATTTATTGTCCATAAATTGGTTTCCCCTTTTCATTTTGCACCCATTCTAACTCCTTGGTTGTGTTTTACCTCTGCTCTGTATACCTCCAATTCTAGTGTGAACTAGTGTACTTCTGGGTGCAGCTTATTAAAACCTGTTTTCAAGTAATGAATGGTGCACGTTGCTGATCATGCATCGTGATACTGCAAGAGGCATTCTTTCATTTGACAGATGCTTATTTTTAATTAAAAACCAAGTTGTTAACCTCTGCTTTTACCAGCCTAAACATTTAATTTTTTGGTGACATTCTTCCCGTATGATTGCTTTGTTCTTGGCCTCCTATCCCGTGAATTTTGAGAAATTAATGCCTCATTTTTTGTTTTGATAAACAATTCATGTCAAAAAAGGTTGAGAAAAAGTTAAGTACCTTTTTTTTAAGTTAACCTGAAATCTTCATGCACTCACTGAATTTTTCTGTCTGACTGTGTGTCATTTTTCATCTTGCTTACAGTATCGCACCATAAATCATAAAGTGGATTCCCGGTCCCTGCGACTTTATCGATGGTATTACTCAGTAGCTTGTCGATGGTAAGACCAGTACTGTCGAGTCTCAAAGACTTTTTTTCTTCTTGCTGTTAAAGCTGGGTGCTTTCTGTGCATGTTTAGCAAACTTACTTGGTGTGGTTTTATCTTTGTGAAGACCTGATAGCTTTAAGCCCTAGTTTCTTAAGGAGATTGCCTTGGATACACAAGAATGCAGTTTGTACGGGATTCACGGAAGGTCTTTGAGGTGTTTGCCTCTTGTGAATATAAGCAAATAGAGCAATGTGGATCAATAAGTTTATTTATTTGAAGTTTTATTTAGTGTCATAGGTAGGCTTACATTAATACCGCAATGAACTTACTGTGTATTACAAAGATTGGAAGTGATGCCCTTCAGGAAATAATGCTGGATCCTGTACTGTGTTCATAGGAGATTTTGCACAGTCTGGGCTGGTATATAGCTATAGAAGTAATTAGAAAAGCTAAGAGAATGTTATCACTTATTGTGTGGGGATTGATTACAAAAGGTAAGGCGAATGTGCTTTAATTGTATTAGGCATTGGTGAGACTACCTTCCAGAGTATTATGTATAGTATCAATCCTGCTATCTAAAGAAAGATATAAATGTATTAGAAACAGTTCAGACTAATTCAAGGAATGAATGATTGCGTTAAGAGCAAAGGTTGCAGAAGTTAGGTTTGTATCCACCAGTTTATAAGTGTGAAAGGTGACTTAATTGAAACCTTTAAGATTTTGAGGGGTGTAGTAAGAAGTCTTAGGTTATGAACAGGTCAGCGTGGTGGTTAGCACTCCTGCCTCTTAGTGCTAGGGAGCAGGGAGCTTGGGCCACTGTCTGTATGGAGTTGCATGAAGTCTACGTGTATCTGCATGTGTTTCCTCCCACAGTCTGCCAGACGTGCTGGTTAGGTGCATTGGCCATGCTAAATTCTCCCTCCGTGTACCCAAACAGCCATCGTAGTGTAGTGACTAGGCAACTTTTCACAGTAACTTCATTGTGGTGTGAATGTAAGCCTACTTATGACGTTATGTAGAATGGATATTTTGCTCTTGTTGGAGAATCAAATGAGACGTTGCTCAGTGGAGGATTTTGTTCTATGGGTTGTGAGTCTCTTAAACATTCCCTTCCTCAAAAGGCAGTGGAAACAGAAACTGAATATTTTTATGGCAGTGTTAGATAAAATCTTGATTAACAAAGGGGTGAAGGGTTATTGGTGGTAAATGGGAATGAGAGGTTGAAGTTACAACCAGATCAGCCATGATCTTATTGAATGGTGGGGCAGGCTCCAGGGACCAGGTGGCCTACTCCTGCTCCTCTCTCCAACTGCTGAAAATAAAACCCTGCAGACTTTGAAGATGCAGAGATTATTGAAATGGGCCCCGTATTTTAAGTTTGTCAAAGATATTTGGGGTTTTTCACCACCACTGCCCCCACCCTCCCCCTCCCCCTTGCAATTTTGAGCGCATTGGCAAGAGCTTGAATTGCTACTTAGCATCTTTGTAACTTTTGTTTTATGGTATTCTCATGTTGATCTTTTTTTCCCCCCGCAGGGTTTTGAGCATCACTATTTTTGTGATCTTGGCCTTGGCTTTTTTTGAGAAACCCTCTTCTTTGAGTGTTACGTCTGACCCCCGATTCCGCCAAGTACTTTGGGAGCCTCCTTGTGGGCTGACTGAAAGCATTGAAGCAATTTGTCTTGTCTTATTCATTGTAGATGCGGTGATAAAGGTAAATTTTTCCCATTACCGTACCCAAGCTGCTTACTAAATTCTGAAATTGGGACTGTGAAGTTTATGTTCTGGTTTTTGCAACACAGAGCTTTATTGGTTACAAGCACATCCTTCAGTTCATGAGCAATGTCTAAAAATGTTACTCCAAAACATTGAAAGGTAACAGAGGATTAATGATTTAAGATTTGACTCAATTGAGGCAATTAGCATTTCTTTTGTACTCTTAATCTAAAACATGTTTGAGTGGCAACTGCGGTGTTTGCTGTAAGGACTGCAGTTACATCCAAAGTTCTGGGGAGGCTGTTTGTACACTCTCCTGGAACTTCCAGTTTTCCTGAAATGGTGCCAGGGATATCTTCACTTACGGTTCCTGTGATATGAGAGCATGTGAACTTCAACCACTTTCATGATATCCATACAAATTTTTACCCTGATTCATTTGGAGACTTTCCTAAGCTTCTGGAACGCTGCATTTTTGAGTCAGTGTCAAAGCACTATTGAGTCTGCTTCCCAGCTGTTGCCATCTTGTCTGCTGTCTTAACATGCCCTCACCGGACTGGGAATTGTGGGTGTTGAGTTTTGAGTTTAAGGAAAAGGGTTGAATGTATGGTGGGAAGGTTGCAATGTTGGGGATGTGGTGAGCAGCACTGGAGGGTTCGTATGAACCTTCAAACTAGGAGGCAACATAAGCCACTCAGTTCTTTGAACCTGACTTTCTCTAAGATTCTGGCCTATCAGATTGTGACTTCAACTCTACATTCTTAAGCACCCCACTACCCTTTCATCCCTTTGCTTACCTATCTAGCCCTGCCTTAAAAATATTCCAACTTGACCGTTGGGTAGCACAGTGCCAGGGACCTGGGTTCAGTTCCAGCCTTGAAAGACTGTCCATCTGTATGGGGGTTTGCTTATTCTCCCTTCATCTGTGTACGTTTCCTCCAGATGCTCTGATTTCCTTCCTTAGATGTGTGGATCTATGGCCCAGGGTTATGGGGATGGGGCTGAGATGCAGATCTGGGTGGCATGCTTTTCGGTGAGTTGGAGTAGACTCGATGGGCTGAATAGCCTCTTTCTGCACTCTTGGGATTTTGATTTCCTCTGTCTTTTGAGGAAGCAAGTTCCAAAGACTTAACACTGAGAGAGAGAAAGAGATGTTCTCCTCATTTGTCTTAAATAACCCCTTATTTTTAAACAATGTCCCCTAGTTCTAGATTCTCTCCTGAAGAAACTTTTCCACATCGACCCTGTCAAAACTCCTTGCATATCAATCAAAATGCTTTTTTTTTTTACTCTTAAAACCTAACATATCCGATCTTTCCTCATAAGACCCATTCCTACTATTAGTCTAGTAAACTTCTTTGTATTACATCCAATGCATTTACATCCATCCTTAAATAAGGAGATCAATACCGTACACAGTACAGGGCTATGGGAGACCTAAAGTTTACTAAGTAGGTGGCAGATATATTTAAAAACAGCCTTGAACTGAAGGCTGACCTCCAATGGGGGCATTTCTTCAATCCATATGATGAAAGGGGCTATGGCATTGTACAATTCCTCGCTAGACCTCACTTCTCACATTGTCAATGGATCCTCACTCAAGCCACAGAGGTTCCAAAGGTCCCATCGCAGAAAGATGAGGCTGCATTGTGAGACATGGTCGTTGCTGTGAGCTGTATGCTCCAGCTTTGCCACTGACCCGAAGATTCGGGCTGCAATACAGTTGCAAAGTCTGCATGTCCTGGCGATACTCCATTTTGCAGAAAGTCAGTATAATTTAGTGACAACGTGCATTGTTATCTAGCAAATGGATCCGATGTCATCCTACATGTATTTAGCACTAAATAGGTTTGTTGACAGTAACTTAGTTGTGGGTGCTTCCCTGAAATACTGTGCTGACAAACCCAATAGCATAAATTCAATATTGCTGAAAAGAAACATGCGCCTACCAATCTTGACAACTTGACCACCAATCAGCACCTTTTTTTCTTCTCTGATATAAACTGATGGTTTGAAATTTGGCATTCCTGTATCTGTCCTGATGACAAAAAGCTTTGGGAATATATCTCTGTTCAACAATAATCAGATTTTGTTTCATAACGTAATACCTTTTTTTTTTGAAACCCCCATCGTGTCTTTTTTGTTGACCATTTCTCTCGTGTGGCATACTGTTCTTAACCTTGAAGTGAGCTGATTGTTTAAGAATAAAAATCAACTCTATCTTTTACAGAGCTATTTATTAGGATGGAAAGAATTCCAAAAGTCAAAATGGCTGATTGCCTACGTTCTTGTCCTTGCTGCTTCCGTTGTGGATTGGATTATATCCCTCTCCTTGTGTTGTGAGGAGGTAAGATGTGCCTTGAAAGTAATAGATACACTCGTACTCGATAATGCAGATACTATTTCAGGTATCTGATATAAATTCTCATTGCATATCAGTATGTTTGAACAAATATAATCAAATCTTAGCAACTTCCCATTTATTCCAAGTTTTCCCTGTTGTTCTTGATTTGGGAGTGGAAGTTGTTGCACTTGATGTAACTGCTGTCAAACAAGAAAGTGATCATGTCATGGTGTTAACATTGTGTCATCTCACTTGTATAAGATGAAAAGATAAAGATTTCCACACAGTGGGTTACTTAACCAACTAGTGGGGATTTATTAGACAGATATTGCTTGCTTACAATCCAGGATGGAAGAGAGGGAAAATCTCCCAAATGTCTCCATTGTTACCATGTGATACTACACATGCATTGATTTACAATACAATAAAGATGTGTGTAGCTCAGTCTTGTGAAGTGGTTTTGTCTTGTATAATTTATCAGTAAGTGTTTATTAACCAAACTGCATACGCCTATACAGTATGTATGACCTAAGTTAAGAACTGTCTCTTCTTGACTCTGCACGTGTCTCTGCCATCTAGACTCTGGTACCCACTCCCATGTTAATCCTTTCTATGCCAGATCCTTGTTCTACAGATAGCACTCCTTTTAACCTGTGACCAAATCTGCTTTCTTTATAATGGGCTTCCTGCGATGATTGTTACTCACTCACTCCCGTCCCTACTTCCCCAACGCCAACTCTTGTACTGTCCTGCTGTCTAAGATGTAAGTGGAAGTCTTTTTCATGCAGCATATTGAAGGGGTTGCATGGTAGACATCAGTAGAGTTTTGTGAACAGTATATTGGGTATGATTTCAGTTGGGTTTGTCTTGAACCACTTCAGTTAAGATATAATTTTGTAGCTCTTTATGACACGTTTTAACTTACTTGGCAGCATCCGCTCGTGTCTATTATCAAGGTATAAAGAGGACTTGTGTTCGGATTGTGCTGATAATGTTTTGTCCATTTTAGAAGGTACGAGTGAGAAGAATTTTGCGGCCGTTCTTCCTCCTTCAAAACTCATCATTAATGAAAAAGGCATTAAACTGCCTCCGACGAACTGTACCACACATCATGAGGTAGAGACTTGAGCAGCTTTTGAGCATGCAATTTCCTCGTGATTTAATATAACAAGATCTAAGCTGGTAATCAGGTTATATACTGAACCTTTTGTTCTTCAGTAACTGTAGTCATGCTCATCAGGCTGTGTCTGTGCAAACTTGCTTACTTGAGGTAAGTGTTGGCTTGCGGTCTTCACATTCATTTATAGAAAACCAACAGTGCAGAAGGAGGCTATTTGGCCCATTGAGTCTACACTGACAACAATCACACCCCAGGCCCTATACCCGCAACCCCACATGTTTGCCCCGCTAATCCCTCTAATCTACACATCCTGGGACGCTATGGGCAATTTAGCATGGCCAATCAGCCAAACCTGGATATCTTTGGATTGTGGGAGGAAACTGGGGCACCTGGGGGAAACACAAGCACAGGGAGGACATGCAAACTCCACACAGTGACCCAAGCTGGGAATCGAACACAGATCTCTGGAGTTGTGAGACAACAGTGCTGACCACCGTGCTGCTCATGTTAAATTATTACACCTTCTTGAGTTGTCTGTTATCAATTCCTGAACTTGGACCTAATGTGTGAAACTAAGCGCAGAATATTTAGTTTTCTATTAACAAGCCATGCAGGATTTTTGAATTAACAATCGCAGGGGATTTTCACAGTAACTTCATTGCAGTGTGACACCTAACAAACTTTAAAACTTTAGTCACTGTTTCAAAGTTTAATGCTGAATGCTTGTCATTTGGCAGTTGAAGAGATTTATATTGTCAATGAATGTGTTGAACATTTACTAAAGGAAATGCATGTCTGTAGAAGCTGCTAGAGTTGGTGAAAACAACGACACATTGAGGATTATAACTGCTATAATTTTATGCTGTTATATTAGGGGGAAAAGATGTAAACCACACGCTTTGTGCTTTGTTTTAAACAGTGTTTTGCTGCTTTTAGCCTTGCACCTGTTGCTGTTCACTATGATTGCCATGCTGCTCTTCACGCGTGTTCAGGTAAAGCTACTTTGGTTTAATGTGTGCCAAGGATTATTGCTCAAGATATTTTAGTCTTTTTCATCGACATGAGTAACGTCTTTGTTTTCTTCACAGGATTCAGCTTTTTCAGCCATTTTAGCATAAAGATGCATGTGCTTGATATTTACAGCTCTAATATTACTGAATAGTTAATACAAAAATACCTGAAAATTGTATGGGGCACATGGTGTACTCCATCTTTTTAGCTTTCCTCCTCCAGCTGCATTGACTTGTTTCGCTGCATTGACTTGTTTCACTGCCTTGTGCTCCATGTTTGGGTCCTGGCCTACTGCTTTGATCTTACCATCATACTGGAATCATTTTTATTTCCTGCTTCACATTCCCACATAGCACATATCTGTCTTCCATAATTTATTAGTGGAGTACAGCGTGTTTAAAAAATGAATCTGCAGACTCTGGGTGTCGCTGGCTGGGCCGTTGCCCTTAAACTGACTGGCTTACTAGGCCATTTTGAAGATCATTTAAGAGTCAACCACATTATTGCGGTTCTAAGTTCACATGTATATCAGACCAGGTGAGGACGGCAGATATTCTTCCCCAAACCCTTCACTTTAGTGAATCAAATTGGTGTTTAAATTCGACCAAAAGAGAGAGTTCTGGAGAATCTCAGCAGGTCTGGCAGCATCTGTAAGGAGAGAAAAGAGCTGACGTTTCGAGTCCAGGTGACCCTTTGTCAAAACTAAGGTCCACGGTAATTTGCTTTTATCCAGTGTTTAAAATTGACAACAGTTTCATGGTCACAATCCAGATTTTTGATTCTAATCCCACCATGGCAGGTGATGAAATACGTATCTGGATCCTTGGAGCATTACCCTGGGTCTCTGGATTGCGAGTCCAGTGCCAATGCAGGAAAATGTTGAAGCTATGAAAGGTTTTGTGCCATTATTGAGGGAACAAAGTTCAAAACTTCATCTTTGGGTAGGGTTGTGGTATTTGTTCACTGGTGCACAAGTCTTCATTCAATTTGTGATACTCAAGACAAATAATCATTTCTGTGAATATTATGGGCTTGAACCTTAAGTCCCTGGAGGTGAGAATTCAGCAGAAAAGTAAATGGCTGAGGCAGAAAATGGGAATACAAAGATCTTAAACAGCAGATGACAATAAGAAGAAAGGTCCGTGGGAAAGTGTCAGGTAAAATATTGCAGATAGAACATAAAAGGGTCAGAGATCAGCAGAGAATTATTTTAATGAGAGGAAATGTCTGAGGATGTGCGACTGTCTAATTTATTAAGCCCATCAGTTTGCATTTCATTTGGTCTCTTGGATTTTCCTGTGGCTTTAAGCCATTGGGAATCCTGAGTCATGTTCAATAGGAAGGAACAAAGCTTAGTTTCTAAAATTGATGATTTGCACTGTTTTTTTTCTCTGTAGGTTTCTGAAGATGACAAAGAATGGAAGACATATTTTCGGAATTTGCCCGAGTCTTTGACCTCATTACTGGTGCTGCTAACGACAGCCAATAACCCTGATGGTAAATCTTGGAATCCTCCCCCTCTTTAGGCACCAAGGTGGCACAGTGGTTAGTACTGTTGCTTCACAGCTCCAGGGTCCTGGGTTCGATTCCCTGCTTGGGTCACTGTCTGGAGTTTGCATGTTCTCCTCGTGTCTGCGTGGGTTTCCTCCCGCAGTCCAAAGATGTGCGGATTAGGTTGATTGGCCATCTTAAATTATCCTTTAATGTCCAGGGATGTGTAGGCTAGAGGGATTAGTGGATATAATATGGGTATGGGGTAGGGCCTGGGTGGGATTGTATTCAGTGCAGACTCGATGGGCTGAAGAGCCTCTTTCTACACTGTAAGATTCTGTTTGTTAATATGCTTCTGTGCCGTCAGCCTTTGTTTGCATGATTGAATTCAGAGGAAATATATATGTCAATATCCTGTCAATTGGTCAGATTAATCAGAACCAGGAAATCTCTTGCAGAAGAGTTTTACGAGTTAAGCCTTTTTTTGCATTATAGCAGCAAAACAATGAAACAGGATTTTTATTATAAGCAATTCATGTCAGAATAACATTGTATCATTTAGCCCCTTAAGCCTGCTGTGCCCTTCAATTGAACCATTTGGTCGATTTGGTGATCAAAGCACCTAATTTTTTTTGCTGGATAAAAGTCCTGTCTGTGTCGATCTGATTTCAATTAACAGTTGATCTGGTATCATTTGCTGTTTGTGAAAAGTTTAACCCTTTTGCCACATTTGTTTATGTACTTTGTTATTCCCTCCTTTTCTTGTCAACTTTTCCAATCCTGTCCCACACAACTCTTAAAACAGCAATGGTATTGGACCTGGGATTTTAAAAAAAAACAAAGTCTAAATGATCATTCTTTGAACCTGGACACTTCAGCATCAGCGCAGTCTGTGACTTGGGATAGTATTTTACTCAATCTGTTAGAAGGCAGAGTCACCTAGATGTGATGAAAAGGAGAACTGAGTGTGACTCCTTCCAGTCCAAGGACATGAAACAGCTTCAGTTCACCCCATCGCATGGATTATACTTCAAGCCAATGGTCATTAGGGTTCAGGACTGTTTTATTACCTGTTCAGTAGGTAAAACAGCAAGGATTGTATGTAGTTACCATTTGAAAGGAAGCATCTTCCTGGAAGATGCAGTGCTATTGCTGTGTGCGAATCTTTAATGCTTGTATGTACTAGTAGCATGAGAATTTCTTATCCAGTACATTTGACTAAAAATATCATTCTGTCTTTAATACTTCTGTGTACTGGATAATGTTTTAACAATCCTTGGATGTTAAAATGTTTTTTTTCTACATGCTGCTTATCTTGCATTCTTTTTTCTGCAGTGATGATCCCAGCCTATTCAAGAAATCGAGCCTATTCTCTGTTCTTCATTACATTTAGTCTTATTGGTAAGCAGTCTGCTATGTTTTTTAAAAAAACTCATTGTATTTTAATACAGAAGGAGCTTATGTTCAGGTCAAAAGAACAAAACAGCACGGGAAACAGGCCCTTCGTTTCAACGAGCCCGCGCCGCACCTCGATGTTCCCACTTCTACACGCAATCCCTGTCCAGGTTTATAGATCTATGGATTAAAAACCAAATTTGAGACAATTTAGGGAGAATTTGTTTTGCCAATTAGCTTAAGAGCACATCTTTGGGATGTGGGAGGAAACCGGAGCTCCTGGAGAAAACCCACGCAAGCACGGGGAGAATGCGCAAACTCCCACAGACACAGGCCCAAATCCATGTATCTGCACAGCACAGCGATAGTCACTGAGCTGTCGTGTTGCCCATCAAATGGTCCAGGTCAAGCTACACTAACGATGTGAAGCACTAGGATACTCTAGAAAAAGATCCAAGAGCAGCCCTCTCACGACCCATCGCGTGTATGTCCCTCGTTAGACAACAAGGTGGACCAAAGCAACTGTAGGATAAAAACAAGTACATCAATATCATCATCTATTTACACACTTCCCAGGGACTCCCAAGGCTCATGATCCCTATTTTAAATCAGTTTTCTATACCCCTTCATTCCCATTCTGTTCATGTGCCCATCTAAGTATTTCTTAAATAACTCCAGACTACCTGCCTCCACCACTTTACTTGGCAGCGCATTCCATACCCCCACCACCCTCTGTGTGAAAAAACTCCCTCTAGCATCCAAATTATACCTTACCCCCCTCACCCTAAGCCCGTGACCCCTCGTGCTATTTGAGTCTATCCTAGGAAAAAGCTTAACCCTGTTTACTCTATCTATACCCCTCATAATCTTGTACACCTCTATCAGATCTCCTCTAAGTCTACGTCTTTCTAAGGAAAACAGCCCCAATTTGCCTAACCTCTCCTCGTAACTCAGACCTTCCATACCAGGCAGCATCCTGTAAACCTCCTCTGCACTCTCTCCAGAGTCTCCACGTCCTTCCGGTAGTAAGGCAACCAGAACTGGACACAGTATTCCAAATGAGATCTAACCAGCGTTTTATACAACTGCAACATTAAAGGCCAGCTCTTGTACTCTATACCCCTTCCTATAAAGGCTAGCATACTATATGCTTTCTTCACAACCTTCTCCACTTGCTCTGCCACCTTCAGAGACTTGTTCACCTGCACCCCCAGGTCCCTCTGTATTTCTATACTCTTACTAGGTCTACCCTTTATCATATATTTCCCCCGTACATTTTTTCTCCCGAAATGTATCACCTCACATTTATCAGCTTTGAATTCCATCTGCCATCTGTCTGCCCAAGTCAGAACAGAAACCGCATTGAGCAGATACGGAGAGAGACTCTTGAGTTGTAGATCGACAACTAGCATCTGAATGAAGTGGATAGCCTTTTTATCATATTAGCCTGATTCAACCTTGTTTCCCTTTCTCACTGCCTTTGTTCCTCTGCTTGTTGACCAGTGAAAATGTTGGAACTCCTCCACCACCACAAATCATTTAAAAAAAAAAAATCATTTTGTTCTCTTTATCCAGCACTCATTTCAAACACTTATCTCTTTAGCAAAGTGTTTTTGAGGTGCACTTAAGGTTAGAAATGGAGGAGACGATGGCCTAGTGGCATTATCGCTGGGCTATTAATCCAGAAACTCAGCTAAAGTTCTGCAGATCTGTATTTGAATCCTCCCATATCAGATAGTGAAATTGATTTCAATATTTTAAAAAAAACTATTAAGAATCTATTGATGACCATGAAACAATTATCAATTGTTGGCAACATCTATTTGGTTCACTGTCCTTTTTAGGGAAGGAAATCTGCTGTCGTTATCTGGTCTGGCCTGCATGTGACTCCAAAGCCACAGCAATATGGTTTCATTTGCCCTTGGGCAACTAGGGATGGACAATAAATGCTGGCTAGCCAGTGATGTCCACGAATGAATAAAAAAAACTTTGCAATTATAAATTGTTGGATTTGATTCTGACTGTAGCACAATTTAACTTGCTGTATTTCACCGGCTTAAGATAGTCGAACTTTAAAACAGTTAGATTCTATGACTATCACTATAGTTGAATGTTTTCCAAGGGCCTGAGATCTTGGCAAGAAACATTCTTCATTGTGGTAATAATATGATTGGGCAATTCCGTGTGTATTGTGACACCGCCCTGTTATATTAAAAACTGTTTCAAAACCAGAAGCGAAGATGGGAGATTGTTCACCTAAATCGGAAGTTGGCTTCTATCTTGTAACTAAATCGTTTAATTTTTGTTTCCTACAGGGACATACTTGTTAATGAATTTACTGACTGCTATTATATACAACCAATTTCGTGGATATTTACTTGTAAGTAATCCCTTTGTGTAATGCTAACTCTGTAGTAATTGATGTGGTTAGTTTGAGTTTTCACGGGCATCTCCCACTGTCTTGTGATGATTATAATACATTCCTGCAATGAGGTATGCACCACCACAATTATCCATTTTTGCCAATCATTTTTCAACATCCCAAATCCAAGAATGGGAACAAAAAAATGCAGTGTTTATAAGTGATCCTTCCCCTCTTGGGATTGGTAGGTGGAAGAAGAGTTGGCTCGATGTTTTCATACACAACCTCCAACTTTCTGATTGACAGACCTGGACTATTTTGCTCTATATTAACATCAAGGCAGGATTTCCTTTGGGAAACACATTGGGTAAATTCCAAGTCTTCCACACTTTCTCATGAGTTGTTTACAGGGGAGAAAAAAACTGAATGATTTCCTGGCCATCTTGCTTGATGTTCCTGCTGTTTTTGCCCATGAGATTTCTGCAGCTGCCATTGGCAAGAACTTCCTGTTCACATCTCAAAGTTAAATTACTGGGACTTCTGGATTTTGAATAATTGTGCCTCAAATTCATAAAGGGACTCTTGTGTATATATTTGGGAATTCTTGGCTCCCACTTTTAAACCCAACATTGTTGGGGAGGGAAAAAGACTAGTGTGAAATTCTGCATTGAGGTGAATGTTGAATTCCCAAAGTTAAGTAATTTGAAAAGACATTGACTAAATTGCAACAAGACGTGTATAATTTTTCCACCATCACATCTGTTCTTACTGATCTTCACTGGCTGCTGATGTCTTAATCCTTGCTTTTAAGTCTCTCCATGGTCTATCTGTGTAATCTTGGCTCTATAATTCTGGCCTCTTCTGCAGCTGAATTTTAATGGCTCCCCCAGCAGTGGTTTTACATTAGCTCTGGAATTCCTTCCCTCCATCTTTCTCCTATCTCATTTCTTCCTTTTAAGCTCTACCTCTTTGGCCAAGCCACAGGTTATCTTATTGCTCAGTGTCGTACTGTTTCATGGGATCATCATAAAACATCCCATGATGTTTTAAAATGTTAACTATAAACTGTACAATTTTCTCCATTTACCTAATGTTGAGCTCAAACCTTTTTTTCTTTGAGACACCATTTTTCCAATGGATTGGTAATTATGGACCACTTCTGAATTATGAGATAAAACACAATGTAAAGTTTGAGCGAGTTGCATGGAATTTTGCCAAGGTTATTAGATTTTGCTGAGGAGGAATTCACCTAACTCGACAGGTTCAGCAACATGCCTGTTGAATACTTTGCACTAATGCTTTCCTGCTCTTCCAAGAGTTGAGTAGGCTGGGGTGGCTCAGCTCAAGAGAACTGATACCCATGACAGATATATTCCTCCATCTGTCTACTTGCTGCGCAGCTCAAGTGCTTCACAATTTTTTTTCCCTTTATCGTCACTTTGAACTATACTAGCATGTTACTTGTCATTGGGAGACTTTACTCTGGCTTCTATCGTAGACTCCCCTTGTTGAATGAACATTTGCTTGTTCGTTCTCCAGCTCCCTAGACCAGGTTGACTTGGTAGCTTCTTCCTACTTGTCCTTCTCCATTCCTAGTGTCTCTGGGGCTTGTGTCCATCAGTCTAAACTCTTACTCTGTTTTTAAATGCCCGTTTTTCCAGAGTTCCAATGCATGCTTGCCAAAGTTCTTGAGCAGTTTCTCACTGTGAGCGCATCAAGTTATTGAGTGAATGAAGGAACGCTAATATACAATTGCGTATATTGAATCATAGTGAAAGATCCTGTCTGTTTTGCAGAATCTTAGTCACAGTGGTCAGTGAACCACTGATCTGATGTCTAATGCAAATTAATAACATTCCAGTTACTTTGTGATGCAGTCTATGGATAAGTTATTAGCATGATAAATTAGCAATGTGGTGTTGAAAAATGGTGGTGAATTAAGAATAGACTGGACTCTGAAATCAACATTTGTTATTGTAAGCTCTCCACATTTCTGTGTCAATGTGGATTGTCAGGATTTGGACATGGTCCAGATGTTGCATGCTGTGAATGCTATCTGTAAAATATCAGGTGCTCAGTTTGAAATATGATTTGCCTTTTGGAATAAGCTCTTTTTTTTTGTCCATCTTTGAACCAAGAGTGTAACGAGTTCTGAATTGAGTAATTTTGGCAGAATCTTAATTGAGTTAAGTGACACTACACCCAGCTGTTAACAGCCTGAAGGGTATTTCTGAATTAACATTACTATCCTAAAGATTAAAATATATTAAAGTGCGGAAAGTACTTTGTTTTACAACAGTCTTTTTTTTAAAAAAACTGCTGTTTTTTTTTATTTTGGTAAATATAATCTCAACAGAATAGTGAGCAGGTGTCTGAATCTGAAACAAAACCAAATCTCAAATCTGTCAGCAAATAAGTACTTCCCTTTTAATTCGCCTTCCTAATCAATCATGAATGATATCTTCTGACTCATCTTGGCTCAGTATCCCTAACTTAAAACTGAGTGCAGTGAAGATTTAGTGAAGGAACCTCCCTGTGATTGTGGTGTACTTGGAATTGCAAAAGACCTCTTTGCTTAATTGCAACATCAAAAGTTGCCATACAAAACAAAAGGTCATGGTGCAGGGGATAACACATGAGCATGGATAGAGAATTAGTTAGCAAATAGGAAGAGTAGGAATGAATAGGTCCTCAGGTTGGAAGACCTTAACGAGTGGAGTGCCACAGGAATCAATGCTGGGGCCTTGACTATCTACAATGTCAATGAGAAGAGTTCGGATGTATGATAGAAAATGCAAAGATAGGTAGGAAAACATGAGATGCAGAGAATCAGCAAAGGGATATAGATTATGAATAGGTAAAAGGTTGGAAGATGGGAATGTAATGTGAACTCGTTCACTTTCCTATGAGGAATAGGAAAACAGTATATATTAAAATAAGAACAATTGCAGAACTTGAGCGGTACAGAGAGGTTTGCGTATCCCAGTGCATAAATCCCAAAAGGTTAGTGTGCAGGTACAGCAAGTGATTGATTAGGAAGGCAAATTGAAGGGGAATCTAGTACAAAAGTAGGAAAAACTTTCTACAGTTGTACAGGATCTTGGTGAAACCATATTTGGAGCATTGTACTATTTTGGTCTCAATTTGAAAAAGGAGAGTTGTATTTCAGAGAAAGTTCACTTGGCTCATTCTTGATGAGGGGCTTATTTTACAAAGATTGGAATTGCAAATTGAAGTGTAGATTGTCATGGGGTAATCTTATGGGGTTAGTAAGGATGTGGTTTAAGAATGAGGTGTTCCATTTAATATGGAGAGGAGAACTATTTTTCTTATGATCCATAATCTGTGGAAACCGGAAAGCAGTGGAGGCTGGATCAGGTTATATTTAAGGCTGAGTTAGATTCTTGATAGATCAGGGAGTTGAGCTCCAACTGTTTTTTCCCCCTCCACTGATGCTTTGGCATTTTGTTTATTTAAGATTTTAAGAACTTATAGTATTCTTTAATTATAAAAGGAAAATGAGGGTTGCTTATCTTTTTGCAAAATTAGCCAAGGTAGAGGAACCCAAAAGGAATGAAAATAGATTTTCTCACAGTGTACTTGACTAAGACTTTTTTGGTTACGACATATTGAAAGAAATTACTGCTCTCTCTTTCCCAGAGTTCAGTTCAAACATCAATCATCCGAAGATGCTTGGGAATTCGAGGGGCATTTGAGGTACTTTGCTGTGAGCGTTCAACCAAAGCCGGAAGAAGTGGATCACTGTAAGATTCCACAAATGCTGTAATTTGGTTGTTAAGGGATTGTTTTGAGTTTGTATTTGAAGAATTGTAATCATAAGAGTGAGGAGTAGAAGTTAGCAATTAAACCTCCACTCCTCCCTATTTAAAATCTGTACTGTGCCCCTTTTGAAGGGGTAACCAAGAAGGTAGATGAGAGTCTTGCAGTTCATGTTGTCTACCTGGACTTTAGCAAGGCCTTTGACAAGGTAACGCATGATAGGTTGTTGCATAAGATTAACTCTCATGGGATCCAGGATGAGGTACCTAAATGGATACAAAATTGCCTTTTTAACAGAAGCCAGAGAGTGGTTGTAGAGTTGTCTTTCAAACTGGAGTTCTGTGACCAGCGATGTGCCTCAGGAATCAGTGCTGGGTTCACTGTTATTTGTCATTTATATTAATGATCAGGATGAGAATATAGGAGGCATGGTTAGTAAGTTTGCAGACAAAGCTAAGATTGGTAGCATGGTGAATAGTGAAGATATCTCCAATTGCAAAGGGGATCTTGATCAATTGGGACAGTGGGCTGATGAATGGCAGATGGAGTTTAATTTAGACAAATGCAAGATGATGCATTTTGATAGATTGAACTAGGGCAGGACTTACTCAGTTAATGGTAGGGCACTAGGGAGAATTACAGAACAAAGAGAACTAGGGATGTATGTTAATAGCTCCTTGACAGTGGAGTCACAGGTGGACAGAGTGGTAAAGAAGGCATTTGGCATGCTTGGCTTCATTGGTCAGAACATTTCTTGAAGTTGTATAAGACCTTGGTAAGACCACACTTGGAATACTGTGTGCAACTCTGGTCACCCTATTACAGAAAGGATATTATTAAACTAGAAAGAGTGCAGAAAAGATTTACTAGGATGCTACCAGGATTTGATGGATTGAGTCATAAGGAGAGACTGGATAGACTGGGACTTTTTCTTTGGAGCGTACAAGGCTGAGGGGTGATCTTTAGAAATCTGTAACTTAATGAGGGGCACAGATTAGCTGGATAGTATGTCTTTTCCCAAAGGTAGGGGAGCCTAAAATAAAGGGCATAGGTTTAATGTGAGAGGGGAGACATACAAAAGAGTTCAGAGAGGCAATTTTCCTTGCAAAGGGTGGTGAATGTCTGGAACAAGCTGCCAGAAGTAGAGGTGGGTAAAAAGGATTTAGATAGTGGTGGTGGTCTCTTTACTCAAAGAGTGATTAGGGAGTGGAATGCCCTGTCTGCAGCTGTTGTAGATGCGCCAAGTTTGGTGGCGTTTAAGAGGTTAATTGATAAGTATATGGAAGAGAAGGGAATGGTTTAGTTTGGAGGGGCATTGCTTTTTATTTTGGTCGGCACAACATCGAAGGCCGAAGGGCCTGTTCTGTGCTGTAATGTTCTATGTTCTATAGCTAGGTGGATATGATGGGTATGGATGGATAATGGGCCAAGAGTGGGCAATTGGGATTTGGTTTTGGGTTTTATAAAAGGGTGCATGGACAAATTGGGCCGAAGGCCTGTTTCCATGCTATGACTCTGTGATTCCACTTGTTTAAACTTACTCAGTATGCCGGCTTCCAGCACACTAAGGTAGTGAATTTCACAGACTTATGACTCTGTGAAAGAGTCATGTTTGAAACATAACTGGTAATATTAATATTTTCTATTTGCAAAAATATTTAAGTTGGTTTCCTAGAGATTATTCACCATATGTTTAAGACATGAATATTTACTGAATTTTGCCACTAGAATATTACATTATTTTGATGCACTGAATTGAGAAATTAGGGCTGTTATTATAACTGGCACCATCTGATCTTAGTTTCTGGAAAGGTGGTGAATGTTAGTTATGAAGAGAGTTGAACCCAATAAAGGGTTTAAATAAAGATGGAAGATCTTGGGGATTGATTGGATGAATCACAGAATCCCTACAGTGTGGAAAGAGGCCATTTGGGCCATCGAATTTGCACTGACAATGCCACCCAAGTCCTGTTCCTGTAGCCCCATGCTAATTCTTTCTGACACACTGACAATTTAGCATGACCAATTCACCTAACCTATGTATCTTTGGAGTGTGAGGGGACACTGGAGCACCTGCAGTAAACTCACGCAGACGTAGGGAGAACCCCACACAATTATTGGAGGCTGGTGATGAGAGGCAGCAGTGCTAATCATCGTGCTGTCTATAGGTGTCAGTGAAAACCAAGAAAGGCAGTACTGTGGGGCGAGTGGGCTTTGTGTTTATGGACTACAGTGAATTGGACTAGGATATTGAAAGATGTTGAGATGGGCCTCTGTCATGTGTCACAATGGGTGAGTCATAAGTTTCTGGCAGCAGTCGGTGAGCTGAGATTGGTACCAAAAATTGGAAGTAGTTGATCTTTAGAATATGGGTTGGAGACTCAGCATTGAAATTCTACTGCAGGGAAGGAGGTTGGTGGCGACAGTGAAGTGGTTTTAAAAATTGTCCTTTTTTTTAAACAATTCAGTAGAATGACCGTAAGTACGAACACAGTGCTGCAAGTCCTGCAGAGAGTAAAAATGTCCCCAGCGCACAAGCAAGAAATTATTAAGGTGAGTCAAAAATTGTACTCAAGTTGGGCCAAAAATTGAGATTTCTTTTGACTATTGGGATGACCTGACACCCATCAGATTGCTTTTATGACGTTGTGAGTGGAAATGTACGTCCAACTACGTATTGACAAAGTTCTTGTTTTTGGTCCTTGCTACGAACTCTGTTCCTTTGCCACCACTTCCATCCCTCACTCTGCCAGCCTGATGCTGAGGCAGATTGCTGCATTTAAATGGTTAAATTGCAGCATGCTGCTGTGCAAAGGGATCTGGGTATCCTTGTGCAAGAATCACAAGAAGTTTGTGGGTGCAGCAGATAATTAAGAAGGAATTTTGTCCTTCATTGCTAGAAGGATGGAGTTTAAAAAGCAAGAAGGTTATCTTGCAGGTATGGAGGATGCTGGTGAGGCTACACCTGGAATACCGTGTATGGTTTTGATTCTCACTTGAGAAAGGATATGCTGACATTGGAGGGGATGCAGAAGAGATTCAGTGGATTGATCCCCGAGTTGAAAGGGTTGGTTTATGAGGAGTGACTGAGTAGACTGGGGCAATACTTATTGGAATTCAAAATGAGGTGAGACATAGATAGGATGCAAGACTGGGAGGAGAAGTGGCAGATGGACTTCAACGCAGATAAAAGTGTGGTGGTCCATTTTGGCAGGACCAATGGGGTGAAGGAGTATAATATCAAGGGTAGGAGTCTTGGCAGTGTTGAGGAGCAGAAGGATCTTGGGGTCTGGCCCCAAGTGGAGGATGTGGTCAAGAAGGCACATGGTGTACTGGCCTTCATTAATAGAGGAATTGAGTTTAGGAGTCGGGAGGTAATGCTGCAACTTTATAAGATCTTTGTCAGACCCCACTTGGAGTATTGTGTGCAATTCTGGTCGCCTCACTATAGGAAGGATGTGGAAGCTATTGAGAGGGTGCAGAGGAGATTTACAAGGATATTGCCTGGATTGGGGGGGCAAGCCTTATGAAGATAGGTTGAGAGAGCTAGGTCTCCTGTCCCTGGAGAGACGAAGGTTGAGAGGTGACCTGATAGAGGTTTATAAGATGTTCAGAGGAATAGATAGGGTGGATTCTCGGAGGCTATTACCCAGGGCTGAAATGGTCACTATGAGGGGACACAGGTTTAAAGTGCTGGGGGGTAAGTACAGAAGAGATGTTAGAGGTAAGTTTTTCACTCAAAGGGTAGTGAGTGAATGGAATCAGTTGCTGTCAGTGGTGGTAGAGACGAACTCACTGGGGTCTTAAGAGATTTCTGGATGAGTTCGTGGGATTGGGAGTTACAGATAGGTCTATGGCCTGGTAAGTATTGATATGATCGGCACAACTTGTGGGCTGAAGGGCCTGTTTGTGCTGTAGTGTTCTATGTTCTATCTTAAAAACATTATGAAGGGAATGGATAAGATAGAAGCAGGGAAATTGTTTTCACTAGTGAGTGAAACTAGAATTAGGAGACATGGCCTCAAAATAAGGGGAAACAGATTTAAGATTGAGTTGAGGAGGAACTTATTCACACACAGGGTTGTGAATCTGTGGAATTCCCTGCCCAGTGAAGCAGTTGAGGCTACCTTGTTGAATGTTTTAAAGGCAAGTTTTGAACAGTAAAGGAATTGAGGGATATGGTGAGTCAAGCTGAGTCCATGAAAAGATCAGCCATGATCTTATTGAATGATGGAGCAGGCTCGAGGGGCCGGATGGCCTGCTCCTGCTCCTAGTTCTTACACTAACACTCGTGTTGTCGTTGACCCTTCACTGAGTTACTGATTGCCCCTTTGTCCCATTGCAAAGACTATCCACTTTGACCTCTTAGCTGTTCCATTGTCTTGGCTCATTAAAACCCTGAACTATGCCATTGCGACTTTTAGACTTGACATGAGCCAAGGATGCATTGGATTTGTCTTGTAGCTCCCCTCAATGTATCTGACCATCACCCAAAACTTTACCTGAGTTCCAAGTTTGACCACTGATCAACCCTCTGTTTGCTGACTTATGTTGGCTCAGTCAAGCAATGTCTAGATTTGATTTTTTTTTTAAATTTCTCATTTTTTGACCTCTGGTCTCTCCTCTCCCAACTCTTTTTTAACATCCTCCATCCTTATGAGCTTTCGTTATCGGCACCCCAATTCTAGTCTCTTGTGCATCCCTGATACTTAACTGTACTACCAGTGAGGGCAATGGCAAGCTGTTACATCAACAACTTTTTCCTTTTTAAATATGGTCTTTAAAACCAATCTTTGGCTTCTGTTGTAACACCTTATATGGCTCTGTCAAATTTCAGTTTAGATGTGAAGATTTATCTAAACATTTGCCTGGAGAAATGTAACTGAAATTTGTAATTCAATTTCTATTAGAGGTTTACAGCATAGAAACAGATCCTTCGGCCCAGCTAGCCAGTTTTTACCACTTGGCTAGTCCCAATTGCCTGCATTTGGCATGGAGTCATAGTTCCCACTCATCCCATTATTAGGAATGAAGAAAAATCAGGAGTAAACTCAATTGCCAATCATGGTATTTTAATTATGATAAAACATAGGCTGGGGAAGGTCTCTGGCTCAATGACTCTCCTATAGCAGGAAAGCTTTAAGGTGCTAAAATTGGAGAGAATTAACACTTTTGATCAGCTAACCCCTGAAAGTGGCTCAAGGTGTTGCCAGAGCTTGCAAACTGTGCGCAGCATAACTTTTTAATTCTACCTTTTACTTTTGTTCTATGCTTCTAAAACTTCATTCTTAATCTAACAATGCCCTAATCCCCTACTGCCATCAGATTTTCGAATGGACCTACCTCGCATTAATTTGATCTTTCTTTACACCGTATGACTGTAACACTACATTCTGTGCCCTCTCCTTTACTTTCTGTATGATATACTTTGTCTGTATAGTGTGCAAAAACAATAATTGTCACTGTATATTAATACATTTGACAAATCAAAATAAATATAAATGAGAGTGTTGGATGAGGACAAGATTCTTTCTGGAACAGAGAAGGATGCCTTCAACCACAATCCTAGCAGTTTCTAATGTTTGACTGTGAGTTGATGCAGTTTTTTGTTGAAGAAATGATTGGCATGTATGACCATGAGAGTATCATAATTACAAGTATTCAAAAGTTTCCAAATTATTTTTTAAGACCTCGTGTAACACCTTTCAGTTGCCTATTCCAAGATTACAAACTGCTGTTGTGTTTTGTTGTTTTAAAATAATTCACTCCTTTTGCGTTTTGCAGCAAGCAAGGGCATTTACTCATGACTGTGTTACTGCAGAGCAATTTCGAGCCCTCTTTGATGAATTGCACAAGGAGGCCGTGAAAGAGGTATGAAGGGGGAAAGGTGGAATTTAGCTCATTTTGAATTCCATATTTAGATTAAGACCAATTTCCATATTTTGGTGCATAATCCCAATCTACTCCATCGTCAGTGTGTTCCTGTGTTTAAACAAGTTTATTTTCTCATCATTTTTTTTTTTTAAAGCAATACAGCACGGGAAACAGGCCCTTCGGCCCAACGAGCCCGCGCCACCGTAATACCAAATCATTATCCTATTTTAATAGTCCTATATAATAGTATATATATTAATCCTAATTTGGAAAATTTTCACCATAGGGACAATTTGTTACCCAATCAGCCTAAGAGCGAATTTTTGGGTTGTGGGAGGAAACCGGAGTGCCCGGAGAAAACCCACGCAACCACGGGGAGAACGCGCAAACTCCCGCAGACACCGGCCCAATTCCAAGTGTCTGCACAGCCACATCGATAGTCTCTGAGCTGTCATGGTGCCCTTCAGGTGGTCCACATAAAGCACTCATATACGACATGAGGTACCAGGCAACCCATGAATCAACATCCAAGAGCTGTACCCGCACCACCTGCCGAATGCGTGCTCAAATTATGGACCGAATTACCTGTGGAAAAAAGCCGTAGTTAAAACAGTCCTAATATATCCCTCTATCTGCATACCGCTCATGTGGCTGTCCAAGAGACCCTTAAACAGCCCCAGCGTGCCTGCTCCCACCACCTTACTCGGCAGTGCATTCCACACCCCCACTACCCTTTGTGTGAAAAACTGCCCTCTAATATTCGTCCTATACATAGCCCCCCTCACCCTATGGCCATGACCTCTCGTCCTATCCATTTCTAAAGGTGGAAAAAGTTTACCTCCATTTACTCTATCTATACCCCTTATAATCTTATACACCTCTATGAGATCCCCTCTAAGCCGACGTCTTTCAAGGGAAAACAACCCCAGTCTATCTAATCGTTCCTCATAGGACAGTCCTTCCATACCAGGCAGCATCCTGGTAAACCTCCTCTGCACTCTCTCCAAGGACTCCACATCCTTCCGATAGTACGGAGACCAGAACTGGGCGCAGTATTCCAAGTGAGGCCTAACCAAAGTTGTATACAACTGCAACATCAAACTCCTACTCTTATATTCTATACCCTTTTCTATGAAAGCTAACATACTATACGCCTTCTTTGTCACCTTCTCCACCTGTGAGGACACCTTCAGAGACTTGTGAACCTGCACCCCCAAGTCTCTCTGCGTCTCTATTGTCCTTATAGTTTTACCTTTTATCCTATAATTCTCTTCTACATTTTTCCGGCCAAAATGCATCACCTCGCATTTTTCCGGATTAAATTCCATTTGCCATCTATCTGCCCAATCTACCAACCTGTCTATGTCCTGTTGTATTGCCTGACACTGCTCTTCTGTACCCGCCAATCCAAGCATCTTGGTGTCATCAGCAAATTTGCTGATCTCACCACCTACCCCTACTTCCAAGTCGTTTATGTAGACCACAAATAGAAGAGGACCTAGTACTGAGCCTTGTGGCACTCCACTAGTGACAGGCTTCCAGCTGGAAAAAGAGCCTTCCACTACTACCCTCTGTCTCCTCCTTCCGAGCCAGTTTTCGACCCATCTACATACCCGACCCTGTATCCCATGCGCCTTCACCTTCTCTATCAGTCTACCATGAGGCACCTTGTCAAACGCCTTACTGAAATCCATGTAGACGACATCAACAGCCTGTCCTTCATCAACTGTTTTTGTCACTTCTTCAAAAAATTCCACCAGATTCGTAAGACAAGACTTCCCCTTGACGAAGCCATGCTGCGTATCCCTGATCAGATCGCAGCGCTCCAGATGCTCATACATCCTGTCCCTAAGGATCCTCTCCATTAGCTTACCTATAACTGAAGTCAAGCTCACCGGCCTATAGTTCCCTGGGTGATCCCTCTGACCTTTTTAAACAACGGTACTACGTTTGCTATCCTCCAGTCCTCTGGGACCTCACCTGTGTCCAAGGAAGAGACAAAGATTTGCGTCAGAGGCCCAGCCAAGTCTTCCCTCAACTCCCTTAGCAGCCTGGGGTAAATGCCATCAGGCCCCGGAGCTTTATATGTCTTTAAGCTGCCTAACAGCCCCAACACCTCTTTCCTCGTAATCCTTATTTCCCTCAACCAATCTTCAACTTTGTCAACATCAGGCACAGACATCTGTCCAGTCTCCTGCGTGAATACCGACGCAAAGTATTCATTCAGGATCTCCCCCATTCCCTCAGGCTCTAAGCATAGATCCCCTCCACTGTCCCTAAGAGGTCCAATCTTGCCTCTAACCATCCTTTTGCTCCTTACATAGGTGTAAAATGCCTTTGGATTTTCTTTAATCCTACCTGCCAGAGCCACCTCATGGCCCCTTTTTGCCTTTCTAATACCCCTTTTTAGATCCCGTCTACACTCTCTATAAGCTTCCAGCGCTATCTCAGTCCCTAGTTGCCTAAATCTAATGTAAGCCTCTCTCTTTTTCTTGATCAAGTCCTCAATCTCCCTGGTAAGCCAAGGTTCTCTAATCCTACCTTTCCCATCCTTCCTCCTTGCCGGCACATATCTTTCCTGCAGAGAGTTTAGTTTTCCCTTGAAAGACTCCCACATGTACCTCGTCGACCTGCCCTCAAAAAGCTTATCCCAATCCGTATCTTTAAGTTCTTGCCTAATCTGGCCGTATCTAGCCCTCCCCCAGTTAAATACCCTCCCTTTTGGGCCAGTCTCATCCTTTTCCATTAATATCCTAAAGCAGACAGAGTTGTGATCACTATTTGACACCTGCTCTCCTACCTCGACGTCAACCACCTGGCCTGGCTCATTCCCCAGAACCAAATCCAGTATAGCCCCCTCTCTAGTCGGGCCATCCACATACTGCTCCAAGGACCCTTCCAAAACACACTGTACAAATTCCTCCCCATCCACTCCTACAGCCCTGGGCACACTCCAATCTACTCCAGGAAAATTGAAATCTCCCACCATTCTTTCCTAATGGTGCCCAAGATAAGTTGCTACAAAAGATTGATAGCACTGAGTGTTGCACTAATTTCCTACAATGCTTATGTTAACCAATCTTCTTTACTGTTTTCTGTGCTGTTATGTAGAAGAGATCTGATAGTCTCCATCTGCACGTATTGGCAGATTTGAGATGTGTTCCAAAGTGGGCGTGGGTTTCTGCAATGTAGTGTGTGTGTTTGTTTAATGCAAGAAACTGTTTCATTGTTAAATTCCCCTCATTGACAGAAGGCTATTTTTGGCTGTAGCTTCTCTAAATTGCTTAGGAAATCTCCTTTTGTCTTCACTTGAGTACGTTTTGAATTTCTCAACCTCTTCTCATTGCTAATGCTTGCTTGACAATTTTCAGTCAGCAACCAAGGGATAGCACTTGCGAAAAGAAAAAAACTACCTACAAATATTTAGCCAGCTCCATAAAATAGACTTTAATTTTATCCCAGTCATGGATTCCATGGCATTCTGGAAATGAGACCGGCAAGCCAGTCGACTTGAACAATCCTTGAGCAACAACATGGGGGTATAAATCACGTGTTGTTCAGAGAGCAGAATCAAATTATGATATTAACAAGAGGTTAAAGGTGAAATGTGGATATCAGAATTTGATTGTTCTTGAAGGTTGAGACTCCAAGCATTCCTAAAATTAGTTTTCAGCAATATCTTCTGCCTTTTAAAAGGGAATTAAGCTTTGTTCAATCAGGCCTAACTTGGTGTAATAATCAATAATGTGTAAATAATTGAAAACATGGAAAATTGGTAACATCTAAAGATCTGTAAAGACTACAACAGTGTAGCTTCTGAAAGAGAAGGACTACACTCCAGCGATACATATAACTAAGTTAGGTTTTTGCATCGTAGTGTATGCACTGACAGCCTCACTGTTTTGACTACTTAATTATTCCAGTTTCTACAGTTCTGTTTACAAAGATCATCGGTCCATGCCTAGTCTCTCAGCAATGTGATTTTGACTGTTAAGATTACACCAGTTTAAGGTGACATAACAGTTTCTCAAGCCATGCTGTCCTTTGCCAGCAAAACACTCACCCTGTGTAACTTTGGATACGTGTACGGGATTGCATCAAAATGCATCCCATATTACATTTGGTGCACTAGCTCATATCCGTAAGTGTAACTTTACTCTTAATTGACATCCTCATTAACCAGCACTTATTTTCATAAGTTACTGAAAATTTGAGTGTAACAAAATTAAAGTTCTGATGCCTAATTCTTTTTTTGAGCTTAAGATTTTTCTGTTCAGGAATAAGAATTAAGCAAGTGTCTTTAAAAAAAAAACTCCATGTTGTAGTCAAAGAACCAGGAAACATGTAAATGTGTCTCCTTTCAGTACCCACCAAAACCAGCATACCGTTCGTTATTCTTGCAAAAGCTCCAGATTGTGTTCAGCCATCGCTTTGTAGATTATATCGGGAACCTAATGGTTGCACTGCACGTGATTTGCATTTTTGTAAGTAGCCAACTTTTTATTGATGTGAGAAACTCTTGATATAGAGTCTTAATATCAGGTATCTGTAACAGAGTGGGCATTCTAAGCTATTATCATTAATCAAAATTGACCACGCTGGCATCCTCAACTGTTAGCTATAACTCACCTTGCTGTTTTAAAAATAAATTGTGAAAAACAGAAATAGTAATTCTGTGTCTCAAATTAAAATATTTTAACCAATTTGAGTGAAGGAAGCTGGTGTAAAATGTTGTACTTATATTGTGTTCCCTAAGCTAAGAGGGAAAATTGTCGCTCAATGTGATTACATAGTTTTGCACATTTTTTTCAATTTCCAAATGTTTAAGTTATTGAGCTTAAAGAAAAGTCACCCCTAACAGCCAATCTTTTGTGGTGTTGCATGTGGACAATGGAAACCAACTAGGGTGGCACAGTGGTTGGCACTGCTGCCTCACAGCACGAAGGGTTGGTATTCAATTCTCAGCTTGGGTCATGGTCTGTGTAGAGTTTGTGTATTCTCCCCATGTCTGCGTGGCTTTCCTTTTGGGTGCTCTGGTTTCGTCCCACAGTCCCAGGATGTGCAGGTTAGGTAGATTAACTACAGTAATGGGCATAGGTGGACCTGGGTAAGGTGGACCTGGGTAAGGTGGACCTGGGTAAGGTGGACCTGGGTAAGGTGGACCTGGGGGGTGGGGAGATTGGCCTGGCTAAGGTGCTCTTCTGGAGAATTAATGCAGACTGTATCGGCCAAGTTGCTGCATTGTAAGGGTTCTGTGTTTAAGTGGGTGAGAGTACATAGTGTGAATGTAATTCAGTCCCTTTGATATTTGTGCATTCAGTCTTTACATTAAACATAAGCATGTGTTTTTTTAATCTTTGTGAATTTGTCACACTGTAATTTTGCCTTCTGCTATTGGTGCTGAATTGTTCCTAATAGGTGATGGATGCAATAATATGACAAGTCTGGTATCATGGCCTCTCAACCAGGGGATCTGTCATAAGTGGTTTATTGAAAAATCTGATTTAAAAAAATACTAATGCCCCAACTCTGACCTGTTTGGATGCTGTATGTGATGGGGGAAGAGGAGCAGACAAATTTTAGGCAAGTGGCTGGACTGATTCTAACCGCTAACCAAGTAGAAATAAATGTTAAGAACACTTGTCTAAAATGTGGCTTCAGAATTTGCAATGATTTGATTTTATTGTCTCACATATATAATATATATATATATACACAGTGAAAAGTATTGTTTCTTGCACCCTGTACAAACAAAGCATACCATTCATAGAGAGGATAGAAAATGTAGTCATTACTAGGATGTAGAAAAATCAACTTGATGTAAAGTAGATCCATTCAAAAGTCTGGCAGCAAGGAAAAAGCTATTCTTAAGTCAGTTGATACATGACCTCAGACTTTTATACCTTTTTCTTGACGGAAGAAGGCAGAAGAGAGAATGTCTGGGGTCCATGAAGTCCTTAATTATGCTAGCTGCTTTTCTGAGTCAACAGGAAGTGTAGACAGAATCAATGGATGGGAGGTTTTTTGACTGATGGACTGGGCTTCATTTATGACCTTTTGTAGTTTCTTGCGGTCCTGGGCAGAACAGGTGCCATACCAAGCTGCGATACAACCATAAAGAATGCTTTCTATGGTGCACCAATATGAACAATGCAAAGTTTAGATGTTAACATAATTAACTTTTTTTAAACAGATTGCTTTGGTACGTGATGCAGAGACGCCCATTTCTGAACGCAGTGGATTCTTTTCTGGGGTAAGTCGAGTTTTTTGCTTTTGAGAGGCACCTTCTATCTTTTGGGAAACAAGTAATTCTTGTGTTCCTTTTATTTGTTATTGATGGGCAATCTTTTTAATTTGATCTTTGGGTTTTGCAGATTGTGAATGTTTCCTTTGTCCTGTACTATATATTGGAAATGGCATTGAAACTCTTTGCTTTTGGAATCAAAGGTTATTGTTCATACAAAAGCAACCTATTTGATGGGCTTCTAACTCTAATACTAGTAGTAAGTATAGTGATTTTTTTTTTTCCAGTGTCTCCTAATAATTTTTGAAATGTATTCATTTGTCCTGTTCCTAGTCTGGCTATTGATGCTAAGACACGAGACTTGTATACTCATTCGTTTAGTGACCAAGTGGATAGGAAATGTGTTCTTTCACAAAGATTGAGTATATTTTTGGCTGAGCAACATGGTTGAGATGTTTGGTTAGATTTTCTCCCAAGTAGATGAGTAAATTAAGTTGTCATAACTCCTTGCTGAACATAAAGAAAGTCCAGTTCGCACTATTGCATCAGTTAATGATATAGTAATGGATCACTTGCAATGTTGGACATTGCTCATTTAGTTAAATGCTACTTTGCAATATTTAATGCTGGATTAATTTTGCTGAAGTTGATCACTGAAGCTGGTCAGAATCTTCAAGGCAGCATAGACCGTAAATTTTGCACTTTGAATTTGGCATGGATAAGCATGAGATGTTTCACTCTCGGTATAATTTAAGTGACCCATTAGGGTGCTTTATTCAATCAAAGTTTATTTGAGAGCACGGTTGCACTATAATGAAAATCAGCAATGACTTCTGCCAATTACAAACGGGGAAAAAAACCCCCCATGATATTTTAAGCCTCAATAGCTAAATCTATTGCTTTAAACCAAACACCCCTACAAACATATACTCTGTTTTAGACTTAGCACAAAAAGCAAGTACGCTCATATGATGCTGAATCTTGCAGCTTTGCAACACCAGCTGTGATCAGTCCTTTGGAATTTGAAACAGAGGTTTTCCAGCCCTGGAACTTTCAGCACACCTCAAGAATCAGACACTACTTGCCTGTTGCCTCTAGCTTCTAGCCAGCCAGCCACTCACTTAACAGCAGAATTCCCGACCTTAGGGAGAGAGAGAGACAGGAAAAAAAATGGCTTTCAGCCTGCAGTCCAAACAGCTTCTGGCAAAATAAAAGTAAAACCCTTTGGATTTTTCCTGCCTTTTTAGAAAAATCTGTCCAAAGGTCTAGGATCTACCAAACCGTTGTAAATCAACAATTCCCAAAAGGGTCATAAAACACCTGGTGTGACAAGCCAAACTGGAAATATAATTTCTTAATGAATACCATTGATTTTTTTTTTTTGTGAAACAAAAACTGATGCTTGTTATTTCAGATTCTGCAGCTATCATCTCTCATAGAATATGGCTTGCCTCGTCCAGGATGGTATGTTGTTAATGCTTATACTTTCACCTAGTTACTAATTTTATGATATCCTTCGCAAATAAGCGAGATAAAATGACAGTGTTTTACAAAACATATGTAACTGAGGACATCACTGTTCAGAATTTATGGGCATGAAGTGGCTGTGTAACAGTCTGAATGGAATTTCAGCAAACTATTGATGATTTTGTCAAATTTGAAAATCTTCAGGAGAAAGACTGAAACTAATTTTTGACTGTCGTATGGAAAATCATTCCTTCCATTTTAATGTCCATGCCTTCTGGAATTGTCTTTACTGGTAATTTTGAAGTAGCTTTATATAATTTGAAGTTGAATTGTTTACCGTTCCCTTCTTCAAATGTTTTTTTTTAAAAAAATCAATTATCTTTACCACTTAAATTCTTTTTATCCATGCCTACATAGAAATAGGGATATAGAGCTTAGCAGTCTTCCAGAATACTGAATGAAAGTAATTTGCTAGAAGAACTAAATTGATAACTTGGGTTCTATAGACCACTTGGTAGCCAGTAAAATAGGTTTACTGCCTAGAATATTGATGTGAAGTCAGGGCTCTTTTCCATTGTCTTCCTTTTATTGGTTCATTCAAGTGATCACTGAGGAACAAGTAGTCAAATTTATCTTGGACTGATGAGTTTTTTTTGTTAGTGTCACATTAACACTGCAATGAAGTTACTGTGAAAACTCCTAGTCATTATATTCCAGCACCTGTTTGGGTACACTGAAGGAGACTTTAGCATGACTGATGCACCTAACCAGTACGTCTCTCGAACTGAGAGGAAGCTGGAACACCTGGAAGAAACCCATGTAGACACGAAGAATATCCAAATTCCGCATAGACAGTGACCCAAGTTAGGGATTGAACCCAGGTCCCTGGCTCTAAGAGGCAGCATTGCTAACCAGTGTGCCACCAGGCCACCCCCTGGTAGGAATCATGTCTTGGTATTTTTCTGCAACTCTTTCTTTGTATTGACATTTTATTGCAAGATGAAAGGAGAACATTGATATCATTTTTGATCACAATTTTAACTGATTTATCACCAATGCTTGCTATGTTCTTGAGGCAGCAGAAAAACAAAATCTTCTGTTTGAGAATACCTGAGAAACAAGATGGCTGTAATTGTTGGGTTTCCCCACTCAAAGCGTTTTGGTCTTGTCTTGGATGAAACCCCAGCTACAGAACTAGTGTGTTGGATGAGATGGCATTTCAGAGTTATCCATTTCCAATGATATTTTAGATATTCCATCACAAAATTCTTAAGGGAACCATTGGGTAAATGTGCCAAATGCATGCATCTCTCTCAAATTGCAAACCAAGTCCAGCAACAAAGATTGTCAGAAGTAACTTCAATCCATTTTGAAATTTAGTCTTGTCTGACCTTCCCTACAGGAATCCAGAATTACATGGATTGCTCTCCCTTTGGGAAATTGTTCGGCTGGCAAACATGTTTATTGTTTTCCGATTTCTTCGAATAATTCCTAATATTAAGGTAATTTGGATCAAAAAATTTTTGTGATTCTTGTCAGTTCAAAACAAGGGGCTTGGGTTTCCAGCTTCCAGTTCGTATAGTAAAATAATCAGTTTCGCAAACTCATCTCATGTAATGTCCAGCGTTGCTCACTGCCGTTTGATGCTAAAGTTCCCTAGGTTGCTTGACATATGATGGCATCTGGATACATTCAGACTGGAAATTCTTTTCCAAAGCGTTTGCATTGATTACACGCACTACATGGGGTGTAGGTGGGGGCAGGGCAGAGTAGTAGCCCGTATTCAACGAGGAAACTTTGTCACTAGTGTGCTGCCATTTTCATGTGTTGTAAAATGGTGGTTCTGCAACTTTAGAATTTGCATATAATGTTGCATAAGATAGTTCCTTCAGTATTCTGGACTTTGGTTGCAATGCTGACTATTGATGCACAACGTGTACCATATTTAACACCTTTTCTGTCTGCATTTTTTTCAGCTGATGGCCTTAGTTGCCACTAGTGTCCTTGATCTGATCAAGAACTTGCGAGCTTTTGCTGGAATTCTTGTAGTAAGTGGAAAAGATGGCTTTTTAATAGAAAAAAATAATATTGCCATTCATTGTGTCTGATAGAAAATTGCACTAGAAAAGGGACCAATCAGAAGTCAAATTATGAAGTATATCTTTCACCTCTAATCTCCTCCTGAGCTTGAATCCTGATCAAGTCCAGCTACATGTTTGTGGCCTGAATGAATTTCAGGCTCTAGAGATGCAGGACAATTGCTGGTAGCAGATATGACTTTGAATTATTCTGGAACAAGAATAAAAGAGTTGTCTCTGCAACTCTTGATTTTCCATAATCGCTTTTGTTTTGTCTCCATTCCCTTTTTTATGAATGATACAGGTGAACAATATTCTTAATGTCTTTCTTATACTATTGTACATTTTTTTTTTGTGCAGCGTGATAATACAGTGGTTAACACTGCTGCGTCAGGGCATCAGGGACTTCGGTTCAATTCCTGGCTTGGTTCATTCCCTGTACAGAGTTTGCACATTCTTGCAGTTTCATTGTGGGTTTCCCCCCCACAGTCCAAAAGATGTGCTGGTTAGGTGCATTGCCCATGCTAAATTCTCCCTCCATATACCCAAACAAGCGTCAGTGTGTGGTGACTAGGGGATTTTCACAGTAACTGCATTGCAGTGTTAATGTAATCCTACTTGTGGTACTAATAAACTCGTTGACTGAGTCCTTCATTTGCAATTCATCTCTGGGTTTCTGCTTTTTTTTATAAATGACTGCATTAATTCACTAATCCAGACTAAGTATTGTTTGCCAAACAGAACTAAAATGAGGACTTTTCTTAAAATTTGACTTGAGTCTTTGGAGTTCAGTCAGAGTGTATGGTATAAAGCAGAGGTTGGTGTTTAGAAATTTGTCATAAAGGGATATGGAGGTAGTTTGTATTTTGGGGGTGGGGGGCTGGCATTGAAGCTACGAATATATGGTTTCATAGTTTGAATGGCCTATTCCTCCTTTGTTCCTAAATGCTGTTTGACTTGTTGAGTATCTCCAACACTTTTTCCACTTTTTGATTTCCAGCAACTGAAGTTTGTTTTTTTTTTTTAACCAGTTAGCCTGGTTTAGTAGGCAGATATCTTGCCTGTTTGAAGCAGCAGATTGTGGGTTCAAGCCAAACTCCCGAACCACAGCAATGTACGGTTACTCTTAAATACCCTCGGAGATGGGTAATAAATGGTGGCCCACCAGTGATGCCCACATCCCATGAAGTAATAGCAAATAAGTAATGAGCTTTTTATCTGAAGGATTTGAATCCCATTTCCACTACACTCAATTTCCTTTAAAGATGATTGTATTGTCCAGTGAGTGGTAACTTTTTTTTCTGTTTCCATGACTCCTACTTAAAATTGTTCTATCTTCCATTTTGGAATCTGTTACATGTTGGCTGGATGTTTATACTCTGTTGCTGAGATAAATTTTCATTTAATGGGAATAATATAGCTTTTGATATTGGAAAAATTCAGTATGGGAGATGGTAATATAGTAACCCTTGACATGTACCATTTTCTTTCCTGTTATAGGTGGCATACTATATATTTGCAATTGTTGGTGTAGTATTGTTTAAAGACACAATCCCAGCTCCCCAGAACTCAACAAATGCAAGGCAAGTTTTATATGGTGCAAATATGGCCATTTCTTGAGCTTTATTATTAAGCTGCTGTTTATGGTACAAATTAAAATGTATCACCTTTCCACCCTCCCCAGTCTGTTTTTCATCACCACTGTACAATTTGTCCTCTTAAAATCCCACAGCCTTGTGGAAAGTAGACTGGACTTCATCCATTGGTCATCCAAATGTAATTATGGCTGAGATCACCAAAATAGTGATCAGGGATGGGAGCTGCTTCCCATTTTCATTTCATGATCCAGAATGCTGATGCTATTGCCTTAGTCAACGTAACACAGGCCAAGAAAACATGTCTGTGATCTTCTGGTTTGTATAGCCCTGTTATCTTTCGCTGAGTGAAAGTTGGCACCCAGGTTGATAAGGTTGTTAAGAAGGTATATGGTGTGTTAGCTTTTATTGGTAGAGGGATTGAGTTTTGGAGCTGTGAGATCATATTGCAGCCGCACAAAACTCTGGTGTGGCTGCACTTGGAGTATTGTGTACATTTCTGGTCGCCACATTATTTGGAAGCATTGGAAAGTGGGCAGAAGAGGTTTACGAAGATGTTGCCTGGTATGGTGAGAAGGTCTTATGAAGAAAGGCTGAGGGACTTGAGGTTGTTTTTGTTAGAGAGAAGAAGGTTAAGAGGTGACCTAACTGAGGCATAAAAGATCAGACGATTCAGTAGAGTGGACAGAGAGCCTTTTTCCTGGGATGGTGATGGCTAACACGAGGGGACATAGCTTTAAATTGAGGGGTGATGAATAAAGGATGGATGTCAGAGGGGTAGTAAGGGTGTGGAATGCCCTGCCTGCAGCAGTAATGGACTTGCCAACTTTAAGAGCATTCAAGTGGTCAGTGGATAGGCAAATGGATAATGTTGGAGTAGGTTAGAGGGCCATTAGATTGTTGTGCCGACCAGCGGAACCATCGAGTGCCGACGGGCCTGTATTGTGCTGTTATGTTCTATGTTCTGAGTGTGGACTAAATTGACTCTCAAAACTGTTTGTTTAAAAAAAATTGTTTTATCAGACTCTCTTTGATTTTTCAACTGAATATTTACAGATCCTTGTGACCTATAAACAATTAATTGTAAAGTTTGCAAGATTAATTTTAAAATCTGTTTTAGTTTCTTTATCCTCCTGCAGGGTGCAAACGTATTTTAAAAAAAAAATTGAAGGAGACAGCATGTGTATTGTTGCTTTTACAGTCTGGACGAGAGCATTTCACCAGAGAATCTAACATTCCAGTGTGGTACCTATGAACAGCTGGGTTATTGGCCCAACAACTTCAATGACTTTGTTGTAAGTTGGCAAATTCTACACTCGAAATTGATCCAGAAAAAAATGCCTCTACAATGTAATTTGAAAGGAAGCCTTGAAACAATAAGATTTTGGATTTGATGGTTGGCAGGACATAAGTAGCTCAGAGGCAGCTGACAATTTCTAATAAACTCTTCAAATTATAGAAGCAACAGTTTAGATTCAATGCATTAATTAATTAGAAAAGTATATGCCTATGGGGCTTGCTGATTCCAGAGGAATGGACAGTTGGCATAGTGTTTGGGGGGGAGGGGGTGGGGGGGAGGGGGGTGTGGTGGTGGGATCTCAGTCGCTTGTAAAAGCAGCATTCTGCTGAGTGTTGGGGGACTCTGCCCTTGGTCTTTCTCTTCCTGGTCCATCTCCCATCTGAAGAAAGTGGCTGCTTGACTGACACTGCCACCTGATCTGGACTGTCCCTCTCCCTGAGATTACTAATATATCCTTTTACTTCCTTGGAGGCTGGTAGCTTACCCAGTGTCAATCAGCTATTCAAATCCCTTTGACCGATGGAGACAGGATGTGGAGATTCTGGCGTTTGGCTGGAGTAAACACATTAAGAAGTCTCATGACACCAGGTTAAAGTCCAACATGTTTATTTGGTAGCAGAAGCCACTAGCTTTCAGAACATTTGCTACTCCTTCATCAGATGAGTGGGAGTTCTGTTCACAAACAGGACATATAAAGACACAAACTCAATTTACAAAATAATGATTGGAATGCAAGTATTGACAGGTAATCAAGTCTTAAAGGTACAGACAATGAGTGGTGAGAGGGTTAAGCACAGGTTAAAGAGATGTATATTGTCTCCAGACAGGACAGTTAGTGAGATTTTGTAAGCCCAAGCAAGTCGGAGGGGTAACAGATAGTGTGACATGATGTCAAGTTAGTTGTAAAGACTCGCATTCCAATCATTATTCTGTAAATTGAGTTTGTGTCTTTATATGCCGTGTGTGTGAACAGAACTCCCACTCACCTGATGAAGGAGCAACACTCTGAAAGCTAATGGCTTTTGCTACCAAATAAACCTATTGGACTTTACTCTGGTGTTGTGAGACTTCTTACAATGGAGACAGGACAGGTAATCAAGATGTCAGGATAATTATTTTCCTCTCCTCCTTTTAAGTCATTGCAAAGGGGTTACACAAAATGCTCTCCTACCAACTTGGGGGTGTCAAAATGGAATAGTGACCCTGAAATTTTGAGGTCCTATTTAGAAAATGCCTTTCCAGAGAGAAAGAGAAGCAGTGTTGTGTTAGCTAATCTCAAAGTTCTGTTCAATTCAGGAAATATTAGTTTATTTAAAGGCTTTAATTTCTTACAACATTGAAATAGGAGAAGTGAAGCCATGTCTTTTGATTCATCCACACCCCTTTATAACATAGTTATTACAGCTTGAAATTTTCCTGTTTTTTGTGGTAGGCTGCTTTGGTCACCCTCTGGGATCTAATGGTGGTAAACAACTGGCAGGTCTTTCTGGATGTCTTTTCAAGATATGCAAGTCCGTGAGTAGATATTTTAAATGTTAAATTGGCCATAGTTCTTGGTGTCTTAACTATTTCTGGAGTGCTACCTCTTTGGTGCTGAATTGCAGTTAGGCTCAAATAAACGTATTCCCTTTTGGTAAATCCACTAGTTTACCCACCGTGAGTTTATCTGTAATTTTATTTTATCTTCCCCAGAGTGCTGCAAGAGATTGGCACAGTGGTGCTACATGAAGGCAGGTATAGGAGCACATTGGGAATCTCTGCAACTTGGTTTGTTTCATATCCCTTCTTCATACAAGCCCTACAGTGCTGAAGGAGGCTATTCGGCCCATTGAGCCTCACTTAAGTGAATTAGCTGTAATGTCTCCTTTTTTGGTTCTGTTTTCCCCATAGTGGGATATATTACCCCAAACTGTTCATCAGACCTTTTTTATAAATGCCTCAATCCTAAACTGGACCAGCTGTTTGACTGGAATTTTACAGTTCCGCCCACCACAGGAATCTGGGAGAGGGGTGTATCATGAGAAGGTCCATTGACCTTGGGCGCGATTTTACTGTTTTGGGACAATCGAGGCTGTAATATTCCGCACTTAATCGCTTCTACTTCAGGAAATACAATCTAAAGTTTATATAGTCTGCTGTTCTAAGTTAAGGCTTTTAAAAATGTGTATTTGTAGCAATTATAGTTCATTAGCCTTGACAATCATTCATTCAGTGGCTGCAGTTGATACAGTTTGATTGTGATGCCACCAGGAGTGAAGATTTCTGTAATATTTGAGATTGTGGGCATTGGTGTCTCCTCTTTGGATCCTTTACCTCCTGTTCCACCTGAGGAACAAGTGACACATTTTCCCTGCTCCCATCTTCTATGTCACTGAAGTGAACATGGACGTTCCTCTCTGGCGTTGAGTTGTTCAGGTGGAAGACTGGAATGAAAACCTTGCAAGTTTTTGGTCAATGCCTCTTTTTGAAGTAGATGTCCAAAGAGCACAGATCTTTAGTGAATATATTCTCAATGTCTTGAAGGCAGAGCCATGTCATCAGTGTACGTTTGGAGCTTTGGCAGTGTGAGGGAGGTTGTTGGTGTATAGTTTGTGAGCTGGTGCAAGGGCTTTTCGTTGGCTGTGTCTGAATGGCCTGCTTAATCTCCAAGGCACACACTGAACTTTTGGTTGGTGGTTATGGAGTTGATTAGTTGTAAGATTTTCACATAAATGATTTAGGAGAGTTTTGGCAGCATGCCATGTACCACACCTGTGTCATCGGCCCAGGCTAAATCAACAAATGTGGCTTCTGCATTCAGGCCTTTCTGGAGACCAGCTCCATAAAAATGGTGTCATATCTTTCTCGGAACCGTTGTAGCCCTTTTTGATAACGTGCCTACTGGGGGAGCATCCCCACTTCTAGGATGGTAAGTAGGTCTGTTTAGTAGGAGATGTTCCAGGACCTCCTTTATTTGGTCATAGTTACCACCCCATCACTCTGCTCTGTGGGTTGTTGGGTGCCTTTCCTGGCTTGACATGATCCATCATCTTGGATTAGTGCCAGCTGTTTGGAGTGAGTATGGATTTAACCCTTTTAAGTCCTGGAGTCACACAGTGCCTTGGAGGGAGGCGGTGATTTCATTTGAGAAAATGGTTGCTTTTGGCTCCTGCAACATTTTGTGTAAATTCTTTTGGAATGAACCAAACTTTGCCCAAAGATTATGGGTTTGCAGTGCAACATTTGAACTCGAGGGAAATGGTGTATCATTACTATGAGTTGAATGTATATTTTTCAGAAATCACCATCATTATAACATGACAAACTGGTGATGTGTGGCTTTATAAAGCTATCCTTCCAACAGAATCCTCTTTTTGGCTTAAATGTTTTGCCATCTGAACTGGTTGTATGGTAATTGGTAAGCATTGATTGTATTTTGCTTCCTCCTGTCAGGTAGAAATGTTGGACAACTCAGCATTATGCTATCATCTCCAGACCTTGCTTTCCTCTTTTTTCCCCTTCTGGACTATGCAGAATGTTGCATTATCAGAAAGCACCACCTTGTGACAAAACTGAGAATTGAAAGCAAACTGAACCATGTTTTGCGTTGTTACTCATAGAATCCCTCCAATGCAGAAAGAAGCCATTAGGCCCATTGAGCCTGCACTGACAGTAATCCTCCATTTTTATACATTCGTCAGAAATGCGTGTTGCTGGCTGGCCAGCATTTATTGCCCATCCCTTGTGGCCCTTCAAACTGGCTTTGCTAGAACATTTCAGAGGGCAGTTGAGAGTCAACCACACTGTTGCAACTCTGGATTTGCATGTTAGGAAAAGGGTGCCAGATCTCCTTCCCTAAAGAATATTGAACAAGATGGGTTTTTCTAAAATTGACAATGGTATTATGGTCATTGGATTATTATTTCCATATTTTCTTTAGTGAATTCAAATTTCACCATCTCTTGTGGTGGGATTCAAACCTGGGTCCTCGGAACGTTAGCTGAGTTACTGGATTAATAGTCTAGCGATAATACTAGGCCGTTGCCTCCCCTGCTTAATGCTGAATCTCCTACACAATCTTTACTAATGCCAATTGTTTTTCTTGCACATTTTATGAATCTGGAGGTTGCAGTAGCAAAACTGATCTGAGTGAATACAGAGATGAACTTCAGGTTAGCATAACATAGGTAGGATTTTAATGAGGAAGGTTTTCTGTTTTTGTACTCGGGAGGGCTCATTGGGTTGTGTAATCCCTTTGGCACGAGCAGCTTTAGTAGCCAAGTCAATCCTGATATTTAAGAGGGAGCTGCATTGAAAAGCCTGAAGATTTTAAAGGGCCTGGGAAAAATGTAGGGAAATTCAACTCTCCAGTGGAGAGCTAGCATCGGCATGAATCGAATGGCCTTTATTATCAACTTATGTGGGATTCCACATGTTTCACCCCCCCCTCACCTTCCCAAGCTCATTGCCAAGAGCAAGTTCCTGTGAAGTGAAGAAATCTAATTTACCCGTTTCTGTTTCCGATTTTAATGTGAATGATTTCTTTGTTTCTATACGAATTGTTGGCTTTTAAGAATTTTTTTAAAACTTGCAAGCCATGGTTAATAATGGATGGCGTCTTGCTTTAATTTCTAAAGTGAGTCCTTTGATCTTGCAGGTGGTCCAAACTCTATTTTGTAGCTTGGTGGCTGGTGTCCTCTGTCATTTGGGTTAACCTCTTTGTGGCTTTGATTCTGGAGGTAAGTATGGGGGAGGCTTTAGCAATTCCTAAATAAACACACAAAAACTGTTTAATGCATAAACTTGTTCACAAAGCGCCTCCTTGTAGCAGATCAATTTTAGCAACAGATTTACAATTAAAGGTAATTCTGACTTTGAGTACATGTCTTGGAATAAAAGAATTATCTTCAATTGTTCTGTTGTAGCCTGAAATTTTTTAGTGCACTTGAAATCTTTTTTTCTCTTTTTTTGTGCTCCACCGTCTGTGATCCTTGCTCATCACTTTCTATTTTCTTCTCTGCCCCCCCCCACCCACCAAACCCCTATCATAACCTCTGCATCCTGCATCTACCAATGCCAGAAAACTCTGATGACATTTGGTTATACAGTTTTGAGCTGGTTGCCAGGAGGATGTAGTGCAGTCAGTGATGGCTCTTCCCCCTTGGTGTACTTCTGGTATGGAGGACATTTTTGATTTAGTTTATTATTGGTACATGTATTAATATAGTGTAAAGTATTTTCTTGCATGCTGTACAGATAGAGCATACCATTCATAGAGAAGGAAACAAGTGCAGAATGTAGTGTTACAATTATAGTTAGGATGTAGAGAAAAAGCAACATAATGCGATGTAAGTACATTCAAAAGTCTGATAGCAGCAGGGAAGAAGCTGTTCTTGAATCAGTTGGTACATGACTTCAGACTTTTTGTATTCTTTTCCCGAAGGAAGAAGATGGAAGAAGAATGTCCAGGTTGCTTGGGGTCCCTGATTATGCTGGCTGCCTTGCTGAGGCAGCAGAAAGTATAGCCAGAGTCAGTGGATGGGAGGCTGGTTTATGTGATGGATTGGGCTACATTCAATCTTTTGTAGTTTGTGGTCTTGGGCAGAGCAGGAGCCACACCAAGCTGTGATACAACCAGAAAGAATGCTTTCTATGGTGCACCAATAAAAGTTGGTGAGAGTTATAACTGACATGCCAAATTTTCTTAATCTTCTTAAAAAGCAGAGGCATTGGTGGGTTTTCTTAACTATAGTGTCGGCGTGGCACCAAACCCATGTGCTACTGATTTAATGTAGGGTACTGATCTGGGAATGTAGAAATTGCAATGTGTTCTTGATTTTTTTAAATTTTAAATAATTACAGAACTTTATTCACAAATGGGATAGGAGCTACCATCTATCCTTCTCCGACCAGGAATCGGAATATCAGATGAGTGTGCAGGATATGTTCAGGTAAGTGGGTTTTGTATAATACCCTGTTGTGACGATACGTATCCGTGCAAGTCTGTGATACACTGTTTGCTTTCATATTAGTTGTAATATTAAAAGTAAAAGTGGAAGTCTTCCACTTCAGTGTCACCTTGCCCATTTAAAGAATTCTTCTTTGCTAACTGTGGTGGATAAGTGATTTTAATATGAAAATATTGAACGATTTTGGGCTTCTCGATCTATTTAACATCCAATGACATAATACAGCTGTTATTAAACTGGAAAGAGTGCAGAAGAGATTTAAATGGATGTTGCTAGGACTCAAGAGACTGAGTTATAGGGAAAGATTGGACAGGTGATTTTTTTCTTTGGAACGTGGGAGACTGAGGGATAATCTTAGAGGTATAAGATCGTGAGGCATGGATAGGGTGAATGCACTGTTTTCTCCCCAGGTTTGGGGAATTGATAGCAACAGATCATAGGTTTCAGTTAATGGGGAAGAATTAAAGGGAACCTGAGGAGCAGCTTTGTTTTTTGAGGGGTGGTACGTTTGTGGAATGAGCTGCCAGAGAAAGTGGCTGAGGCAGGGACATTGACAACATTTAAAAAAGAATTTGTACAGAAACTTGGGCAGGAAAAGTTTAAAGGAATATGGGGTTAGCTTAGATAGGCATTTTGGTCAGCTTGGGCCAAAGGGCCTGTCTTGTGCCATAGATGCTATGATTCTATAGATCTTCATTGGCTTTGCCAGGGCAACGCAGCCCCTGATCTCATTATGGCGCAGTGGTTAGTACTGTGCCTCTCAGTGCCAGGGATCCGGGTTCGATTCCTGGCTTGGGTTACTGTTTGTGTGGTATTTTCACTTTTCTTCCCATGTCTGCATGTGTTTCCTCCCACTGTATGAAAGAACATGCATTGGCCATGCTTAATTCTCCCTCCGTGTACCCGAACAGGTGCCGGAGTGTGGCAACTACAGGATTTTCATAGTAACTTTGTTGCAGTGTTAATATAAGCCTACTTATGACACTAATAAATAAACTTAGTGTTGGTTCAAACATGGACAACAGAGCTTAATTCGAAAAGTGAGAGCTGACAGCCCTTGACACCAAGGCAGCATTTGACCAGGTATGACATCAAGGAGCTCTAGCCAAACTGGGGCCAGTGGGAATTGGAGAGAAAACTCTGCTGGTTGGACTCATATTTAGCACAAAGGAAAAGGTAATACAAAGGAGGATGGTCGTTGGTCAAGCATCTCAGTTCCAGGTCACCTTCAGTTGCCTCATCAATGACCTACCCTTCATTGCAAATTCAGAAGTGTGGATGTTTACCAATCTATTCAACTCCATTTGCAATAACGCTTACGGATGCAGTCTACATCCAAATCGTGCAAGATCTGGACAAAACATTTGACCATCTTCAGCAAGAGAGAAGCTAACCATTGCCCCTTGATATTTAGTGGCATTACCGTTGTTGAATCTCCCACTATCAATGTCTGGTGGGTTGCCATTGCCCATAAAAATATCTGGAAGTTCACTTCAAAGTTTCTTCCATCCTGACTTGGAAATGTATTGCCATTCCTTCACTGTCGCTGCATGGAAATCCAGGAACTCCCTTCCTAAAAGCACTATGGGTGTACCTACACCATGCGGACTGCAGCAGTTCAAGGAGGCAGCTCACTACTACCACCTTGAGGGGAATTAAGGATGGACAACAAATACTTGCCAAGTCAGTGAAACCCATGTCCCAAAAGTGGATTCTTTTTAAAAAAAAGTGAATGTGTTATTGTCCGTAATATTGGATGATCTACCAATACTGTTAGTGCTATTAAACTGCTTCACTTTGCAAAGATCACAAATAAGGCCTGGGGCAGAGGTAGGATGGTGAGGGACAGAGTTCTACTGACACATCCATTTGAAAGGACGCCCACTAAAAGTCATGTCCAAAAGTAAAACTGAAGCAAAATGTTTATTTAGACAGCTGAAGTAACTAGTAGGTATCCAGTGTTTGAGGAGACTTGGCTACCTCATTCAACATTAAACGGGCAATGGAGGAAGAGGCATGGCTGTGGTGAGCTTTCTATCTTAAAATGTGACTACACTTTCAACTGCTTAATTGACATTACGTTTCCAGACATCCAGTAGTTGTGAAAATCCGTGTGTAAAAATACAGATAGGTTAACTGGTATTGTGGTTCTTTGCCCTCTTGCTGCTTGCTTAATTACCAAATCTAGGTTATGAGAAATTTCTCCAGAATTCTTGACAATTTTGAAAAGTTTTTAACTTTGCTTCTCCCCAAGCAGTTGTAGGGTTGGGACATTTTAAATGGTGTCATTCACTCCATGAATAGATGTAACCATAACTTGATACTATTTTGGCTTTTTTGTTGATTTAACTTGTCTGCTCAATATTAACAAAATATTGAGACTTGTATAATTTGATTTTGTTGATGGATCTAATTTGTTATTTTGACCTGGAAAATTATCTAATTTTTATTTTTTGACTTCTCCATTTTTGCAATGAGAGACGTGACCGCATTTTGTTTGTAAACTGCAGGCTGAAAGATGCCATTTTTTTTTTTAGCAGAATAAGTCTTGGCTAATTCTAGTTTTAAAATTTAACAGAGATGATCTGGAGGAACCAACCGAAGAAGAATTGTTGGAGAGATTGCGACAGCATCCACACCTTCATCTACCCAGAGGGCCCATTTAGTCACATCTGTACAGAACACTGGGGTTTTGTGACTCCTCATCCAGGCCCTGCCATGTGACATTGCTTCATGGTGGGTTCAAACACCCCTGAAATAGAAGAATCACTGACCTTTGACACTTATTCTCTTTGTGCAGGGTCATGAAATAAATCAAAATGCCAATGAACACTTGGTAATGGACCAGAAATCTATTTGCCATGTACCTCCTGCTTTCTGTCTGTAAATATATAAATAACTCAGATTTATTTTAAATTTGATTGTCTTCCATTCCAACTTTTAACACTGACATTGCCTTTTCAGATGTTTTGGGAAAGTACTAAATCTTGGTGTCAAAGATAGGAAAGTTTAGCACATGCTTGTGGACCCAAACATTTACCTTGAACACTGAATCAAAACTGTTCACATTTTATTATGTGCCCTGCACTTTTACAGATCCTGTGTATTTGGACTATCTCACTCACTAGTTAAGATGCAAGTTACAAATGAAAGCACTCGAGTTGGTGAGATTACTCCTGTAATCATTTAATTAATATATTCTGCACTATCCCAGAAATCTATTTGTTATCTTTGGATAATCTTGTATGGAAATATAATATTTGAAGTTTTTTGTTAAGTTTGGTTAGTGGAAGAATAAATTATTTTGTATGGTTTTGAATTAAAGGTGACATTTTTCTAAATACACTTGTCATGTTTGATTATGAAGTGGTTCTGGAATAGTGATGGTTATTTATGTGGAAAATTATATACATCGGAAAGGTGATATCTATAGTATTTTCACTAGATTGTTAACCCAGAAACTCAGTTAATGTTCTGGGAACTCGGGTTTGAATCCCGCTACGCTGTGTGGTGGAATTTGAATTCAATAACAAAATCAGAAATTAAGAATCTGCTGATGACTGTGAAACCATTGTCGGGAAAACCCCATCTAGTTCACTAATGCCCTTTTTTGAGGAAGGAAATCTGGTGTTCTTGCTAGTCTAGCCTACATGTGACTCCAGAGCTAGCAATATGATTGACTCTCAACTGGCCTTCAAGAGATCGACAATAAATACTGGCCCAGCCAGGCATGCCCGTGTCCCATGAATGCATTTTTAAAAAATGGATTCATGCATTTTCCTTGAGCTAAAGGTGTTAATGCTCTCTGCTTAAGAGTAGAGTCTCCATGTAAGAGTCCTTCAGCTATGACATTTTTTATAGCTTCTCCAAGTTCCTTTTTTCTTTGCATTAAAACAATTTTGACCCTGAGAAATATATGCAAATTTCTTTCACTTGCAGCTTCAAGTAAGTGGCAATTTTAAACTGTTTAACCCCTTCACAAGCCTATTCAAGTTATCAACAAACAGTGAAAAGGACAAAAACTGGTGGCGAATGGAGACTTGCTTTAGAATGCTTTGAATCATAGAATTCCTACAATGCAGAAGGAGGCCATTTGACCTATCAAGTCTGCACTGGCAATAATCCCACACAAGCCCTAACCTAATGTAGTTTCCCTGCTGGTCCCTCCCTGACATTGAGACAATTTATCATAGCCAAATTAACCTAACCCACGATATGCAAACTCCACACAGATAAAGTGGGAATTGAACCCAGATCCTGTTTAAATAGTTTGGGATTATAGGATAGAGGGGTTACAGTATATAGTGACTGTTAAACTAATAATCCAAAGAAACAAAATGCACAATGGCAATTGTGAAATTTATATTCACTTAATTGGATGAAAACAACTACCATCGATAATTGTGATTTTTTTTTTTGGGCCTCGTTCAACTTATTTTGAATAATGTTTGTTGGGAAATCCTTACTGGCTCTCAACTTTGTATGACTCTGGACTCTCAGACATGTGATTGTGATCTTTAGGGTGGCTCAGTGGTTAGCACTGCTGCCTCACAGCACCTGGGACCTGGGTTCAATTCATGGCTTGGGTCACTGTCGTTGGAGTTTGCACATTCTCTCTGTGTCTGCATGGGTTTCCTCTGGGTGCTCCAATTTCCTCCCACAATTTAAAATGTGTGCTGGTTCTGGTTACAAGGATGATCCTTGAAATTGAGAGCTGCTTGTATGAGGAACGGTTGAGGACTCTGGGTCTGTAGTAGTTGGAGTTTAGAAAGATGAGGGGGGGATCTTACTGAAACTATCCAGGCTCACGGTGTCCTGTAAGAGTGGACGTGGAGAAGTCGTTTCCACTAATAGGAAAGATTAGAACGAGAAGGCACAACTTCAGGCTAAAGGGATGATCCTCTTAAAATAGATAAAGAATTTCTTCAGCCACAGTGGTGAATCTGTGGAACTCCTTGCTGCAGAAGGCTGTGGAGGCCAAGTCATTGTGTATTTAAGACAGAAGTAGATAGGTTCTTGAGAAAGGAAAATATCAGTCATGGTTGAATGGCAGAGTGCACTCGATGGGCCGAGTGGCTAACTCTGCTCCTAGTCTTATGAGCTTATAGGTGCGTTGGCCATGCTAAATTCTCCTGTAGTGAACCCGAATAGGTACTGGAGTATGGCAACTAGGATTTTCACAGTAACTTCATTGTAGTGTTAATGTGAGCCTACTTGGAACACTAAGAAATTAACTTTAGCCCTCTGCAATTGTCTAACAAGTTGCACCAAGCTGTTGTGGGAAAAATCTGAAGCCACAAATTGAGTGGCTTGGGGAAAAGAATGGGGGACTGATTGGAAAATCCTTGAGAGCTGGAGTGAAAGGTAGAACGGTTGGCTTTCTTGTTTGTGACTTCAAAATAATCCATGCAATGACTAAGCTCAGGAAGACATTGCAGTGATTTTTATAGAACATAGAACATTACAGCACAGATCAGGCCCTTCGGCCTTCGATGTTGCGCTGACCAATATAAAAAGCAATGCCCCTCCAAACTAAACCATTCCCTTCTCTTCCATATACTTATCAACTAACCTCTTAAACGCCACCAAACTTGGCGCATTTACAACTGCCGCAGGCAGGGCATTCCACTCCCGAACCACCCTTTGGGTAAAGAACCTACCTCTGATATCCGTCCTATAACTATCACCCCTTAATTTAAAGCTGTGTCCCCTCGTGCTAGCTTTCTCCATCCTAGGAAAAAGGCTATCACTGTCCACCCTATCTAAACCTCTAATCATCTTACATGTTTCGATAAGGTCTCCTCTTAGCCGCCTCCTTTCTAACGAAAACAACCTCAAATCCCTCAGCCTCTCTTCATAAGACCTGCCCTCCATACCAGGCAACATCCTGGTAAACCTCCTCTGTACCCTCTTCAATGCCTCCACATCTTTCTTACAATGCGGGGACCAGAACTGCACACAATACTCCAAGTGCGGCTGCACTAGAGTTTTGTACAGTTTTATTTTTTATGATAAAGGCTAACTTTCCAAAGATAAGCCAATCCAGTTTTAGGTGAAGGAATGTCACCTCTCCCATCAGGAAATTTATTATTCAGCAATCCCAGTTGATAGGTTTCACTCAAGGTCCCCAGCAATATTTGAATACAGTATTTTGGGAATGGGAGCATGGAAGATACAGGTCAGAATCCTATGGCAGTTTACATTGGTGGGAGTTTTTTCCATTGCACTGCGGTGAATGGAGCTTTGGCTGGATAACAGACCCTCTGATATTGTTGCAGCAGAAGCATGTCATAAACAGTCGGTAAGATTGTGCTGCACTATTGGATAAATAAAACCATTTTATTATAGAAACTAAAGCAGGTGTGGGCCATTCAGCCCTTTTTGAGCCTGCTTTGGTATTCATTTTGATCATAAAGTAAAATTCAATATCCTGATTTTTTTTTTTTTCCCTTCCACCACCACCCCCCTCTCCAGATTCTTTGACCCCTTTAGCCCCAAGAGCTATATTGTAATCTCTTCTTGAAATTGGACAACGTTGTGGTAATGGATTTCACACATGCCCACCCTCTGGCTGAAGGCATTTCTCTGCATCTCAGTTCTAAAATGTTTACCCCTTTTCCCCAAACTGTGACCCCCTAGTTCTGGATTCCTCTATCGTTGGGAACATGCTTTCTGAATCTACCCTTTAAGTTTCTGTGTGATCTGCTCTTGTTCTCTTCTTTTAATTTCTGATAAATATTCCCATCTATAGTTTCTTTCCTCCAGTTCATGTATTTGTTTCTAATGTTTTCCTGTAATCCAGAAAAGATTTGGCCTGAAATATTCTGGACTGAGAAACTCAGTCTATTCTATATGTAATACATTATCATAGAATAGAATCCCCACTTGGCAGACCACATCCATGTCGACAACAATCCCACCCAAACCCTATGCCCATAACCCGATGCAATTACCCTTGCTAGTCTCCCAGACTCTAAGAGACAACTTAGCGTAGATAATCCACCTGACTTGCACGTCTTTGGACTCTGGGAGGCACCTGGAGGAAACCCATGCAGACTCCACATAGTCATCGAAGTTGGGAATTGAATCCTGGTCCTTTGGAGCTGTGATTCAACAATATTGCCCATTAAATATCAAATATGGCACTGCCTTTACTAATCTGTTTTCCCTCTCTAAATATTTCCCTTTGTTATGAAGCTTGGGATAGACACTACATAAACTTTCATGTCTGATTTATTACCATCTCCATGTGAACTGACCTGGATTGTTTTGCCAAAAGCAGATTCCCTTCAATTACCAGAAGTATCCTTTGCTTCAGTTGCAATCCCTCTCTGTAATTCCTAACTCTTTTCTAATTGGAACCTTATCTCTGTTTCTGACAACTTTTGAACTCCAGTGGAGTCGTTTGAAAGTTATGCGTCTAAGTAGCTTTTTGGGTGAAGGCAACCTTTTGCTGCGGTTTACAATGGAATATCACACTTGCTGTGCAACTTGTTATTAATGTGTTTTTATAAAGGCCATTTTGGAGCAATGCTTGCCAATATTGTTGAAATAAACTCGAGTTTCGTAAAATAACTATTGTGTAATTTGGCCGCTGGCTGCTACCAGATGTTGTCACTGTTGCTGGGTCAGTGAATGCACGCTGATCTTTGCTGCTTTTTTACATTCCTGAATCTCCTTTTGTCACAATTGGCAATCAAACCTTCAGCTGCTGAGATCTTAAGCTCTGGAATTCCCCCTCTTAAACCGGTGTGTGTTTGTGTGTCCTCATTTTGAACCCATCTCTTTCACTAAGCTTTTGGTCATCTGCCCTAATAAACTCCTCCTCGTGGCTCAGTGTCAAGCTTCTGTCTTGTGACGTATTGTAGAGTGCTTTCCCATGTTAGGCATTATATAATTGCACGTTGCTGTTAATTCTGCAGCGGTCAGCTTTGGATTCATTTTTCCCAAGATGCCTCTATGGACATCCTGTTTAATGTTACTTCATTATGGATGTCTGGGTGCAATGCTGAAGAGGGGATCCTCCCACAAATTAGCTGAGGCCCCATACCCAGAAATGAGTCTCTTTGCAGCCCAGTATGTCTACAGATGTGGTCTGTGTCAAAAATCCTAAATGAAAACACAGCACAGCAATAAATGAGTGGGAAAAGCATTTATTAATTTTGTCTGCATCTTACGATGAGCCGACCTTATTTAAAAACCCAAGTTTTGCATTGAAAACAGTTGGGAGTTGGCTCTGAAATATCTCTGCTTGCTTGCCTAGGAGATCATTCAGGGTCACCTGGCTCTCCAGCAGAAGGATGTGCTGCAACTATAATTGCATCATCATCGATTTAATTTATTTTTGTCACATGTATTGGCATACAGTGAAAAGTATTGTTTCTTGTGCGCTATACAGACCAAGCATGCTGGTCTCTGCTGGAGTTTCCATGGTGACTACGTGGAGGCAAGTGAAACGTACCTGAGCATTAGATTGGTTGGCCTCATCCTGCTCTTCATTCTTGACGTTTTTGTGCAGTCATTACCTGTTTGAACCCAAAATCTGATTGATTCCATTTTCTCTCAGATTTAGTGCAACTCACTTTTGTAACGATACCGTGCCTTTAGGAAATGTATAATCAGTCATATTTCTTGTGCAGGATCTGTTCCGTGTAATCGGAGCAACTTTATATTAGATCCAGCGGCACTGTTACTACAGCAGTATAATTGATCTTAATTGATACAATGTTTGTGCAGAGTTCTGTTGTTTTGTGTTTTCCCCTGGGATATTGCAGAGTAGCGCTTGATTAGTTTGATTGACAGGTAAGGTCATATGACAGGACACATCTGCACTTTTACAGAACTCAATGCAGCATGCTTTTGGGGTCTTTAAAGAGAGATTTCTTTCTCGCTTTCTAAAGTGGAGACTAGAATCTGGCAAAAAAAAAGCCTTTTTAAGATTCTACTGTTTGGGGGTGGAGCTTTCTCTGGAAGTTGTGCATAAGAATTAAAAGACAAATTCAGTCTGGATCACTCTCCAGAGATGTTAAAAGGCCAGAAATGTAGTAGCCACATAAATATATTTGGTTTTCTATGCTAACTGGCTCTAAAGAGGGATTTGTATCTATGGGAGATACTGCTGAATTGGAACTAGCTAGCTTTTAAGAATTATATTTTATCCTGCTTAAATATTTTAATTGGTAAAAGTTGTGCTAATCCTTTTTGTTATATTCTGTGTTCTTTTTGGTTTGATAACAGCTCTCTCATGGGTCACTTGAATCATACATGGAGTGAAACACCTTATGCCCACCCTAGTGTTGAAATCGAATGTAAAAGTTAATGTGCAGGCTAATTTCACAAAATACTTTCGGAGTTTCTGATCTGGTCCTTAATGTTTTGCATGTTTTTTTTTTCATTATGTCAAATGCTGGCTTGCCCCAGCGGTGCAAGATTTCATGTTCTTTCTAGTTGGTGCAGTCATGTAATGCACTTAGACAAGTTCAGCTAATCCAGTTACTCATGTGGGATTTCAACTCATCATGCGCATTGTTTTATGGGATTTGCTTTTCTGCCAGCGGAAATGGTTAGCGACTCTGACATAACACAGGTTCTGGTCATCAGAGTTTGCCTCTAATTTTACGCTTTTATACAAAGATTGTTTAAGTTTTAAGGTTTTTGTTTTTAACCCTTTCAGCGATCTAACTTCTGAAGTATTGACTTGATAGGATAACATTGCCATATTGGTGCACTTAGAACATGTGTGTGACAGGCTATCCCTGTCTGTGACTGTCCACACACACACACACACAAGTCAGGAGGTTGGTCTCACTCAATGCACGTGTGTGTGTTCCATTTCTCTGGCAGCAATTGGGATTGATTTCATTTATTATTGTCACATACAGTGAAAAGCATTGTTTCTTGCACGCTATACAGCATACTGCTCCTAGAGAAGGAAACAAGAGTGCAGAATGTAGTGTGACAGTCATAGCTAGGGTATAGAGCAAGTTCAACTTAATGCAAGGTACGTCCATTCAAAAGTCTGACGGCGGCAGAAAAGAAACTGTTCTTGAGTCGGTTGATATGTGACCTCAGATTTTTGTATCTTTTTCCCAATGGAAGAAGATGGAAGAGAGAATATCTGGGGTGCTCATGGGGCCTTGATTTATGTTGGCTGCTTTGTTGAGGCAGTGGGAAATATAGGCAGAGTCAGTGGATGGGAGGCTGGTTTGTGTGATGGATCGGGCTACGTTCACAACTTTTGTAATTCCTTGCTGTCTTGGGCAGAGCTGGAGCCATACCAAGCTTTTATGGTGCATCTGTATAAGTTGGTGAGAGTCATAGCTGACGTGCCAAATTTTGTTAGTCTTCAGAGAAAATAGAGGCATTGGTGGGCTTTCGTAACAGTAATGTTGGCATGGATGATCTGGACACCTAAAAACTTGAAGCTCTCAACGTTTACTATTTTATCCCTGTTGATGCAGACAGGGGCACGTTCTACTCTATGCTTCTTGAAGTAGATGACAATTTCCTTCGTTTTGTTGATATCAAGGGACAGATTATAGTCACCACACTAGTTCTCCAGATTCTTGATCTTATTCCTGTATTTTGTCTTGTAATTGTTTGAGATCTGTCCCACTATGGTGGTGGTGTCAGCAAACTTGAAAATTGAATTGGAGGGGAATTTGGCCACACAGTCATAGGTGTATAATGAGTATAGCAGAGGGTTGAAAACAGCCTGATGGGGCACCAGTGTTGAGAATAATTGTGGAGGAGATGTTATTGCCTGTCCTTACTGATTATGGTCTGTGAATTAGGATGTTAAGGATCCATCGCAGAAGGAGAAGCTAAGGCCCAGGCCATGGAGTTTGGAGATGAGCTTCGTGGGAATACTAGTATTGAAGGCTGAAGTGTAGCCGATAATTGAGTTTGATGTAAGTGCCTTAGTTATCTAGGTTATCCAGGATTGAGTGCAGGGTCAGGGAGATGGCGATAGGCCTGTTGCTGCGGTAGGCAAACCGTAGTGGATCCAGGTAGTCCAGGAGCCTGGAATTGATTTGAGGCATGACTAGCCTTTTAAAGCACTTCATAACGATGGATGTCAGAGTCAACGGATGATAGTCATTAAGGCGCGCTGCTTGGTTTTTCTTAGATACTGGGATGATAGTCATTGTTTTAAAACAGCAATCTCAGATTGTTGTAAAGAAATATTGAAGAACGTCCTCCTGATCAGCGCTGGATCTGAGTGTTTATCCATCTGGGCCGGTTGCTTTCTGTGGGTTAACCTTCAAGAAAGCTGCTCAGACATCTGCATTGGTGACCCCAGATACAGAGGTGGCATGGTAGCACAGTGGTTAGCACTGTTGCTTCAAAGCTCCAGGAACCTGGGTTTGAAACCTGGTTTGGGTCACTGTCTGTGTGGAGTTTGCACATTCTCCTTGCGTCTGCATGGGTTTCTTCCGGGTGCTCTGGTTTCCTCCCACAATCCAAAGATGTGCAGGTTAAGTTGATTGCCCCTTAGTGTTCTGAGATGTGTAGATTAGAAGGATTAGTGGGTAATTATGTAGGGAATATGAGGGTAGGGTCTTGGTGGAATTGTAGTTAGTGCAAACTTGATGGGCCAAGTGGCCTCCTTCTGCACTGTTCAGTTCTATGATTCGTCTAGAGTTTCCAGGGTGGTCAGCATGCTTTCGCTGATCTCCTGCTCAAAACTGGCATAGAATATATCGAGCTCATCAGGAAGGGGTGCATTGGAACTGGCGATTTTACATGTCTTCATTTTGTAGACTGTTATGTCTTGCAGATCTTCCCACAGTCAGCAGGAGTTTGTGTGGTTAGCTGGGTCTCTAAGTCTCTAAACCGGTACTGTCTTTTGACACCTTTGGATTCCTTAGATCATATCTAGCTTTCTTGTATAAGTTTAGGTTGACTGCCTTGAACGCTTCAGACCTGAACTTGAGCAAGCAATGGATATTCCTGTACATCCATGATTTCTGGGTGGAGGATGTACAGATTTGACTCGTTGGCACATAGTCTTCTACGCATTTACAAATAAAGTCGGTTACTTTAGTGCCATATTGGTGAAAATCAGCTGCCCCAGGGAGCCAAGATCAATGATAGGCCGTTCCTAACCCAGCAAAAATCATCAGCTCTGACAAACGGTCACCCAGACTCAATGTTGGCTTTAATTTGATTTGATGTTTTATTGTCACAAGTATTAGTATACAGAGAAGAGTATTATTTCTTGTATACTATACAGACAAAGTATACCATAGATAGAGAAGGAGAGGAGAGAGTGGAGAATGTGGTATTTCTGTCATAGCTAGGGTGTAGAGAAAGACCAATTTAGTGCGAGGTAGGTCCATTCAAAAGCGTGATGGCAGCAAGGAAGATGATGTTCTTGACTCGGTTGATACGTGGATCTCAGACTTCTGTATCTTTTTCCCAAAGGAAAAAGATGAAAGCCAGTATGTCCAGGATGCGTGGGATCCTTAATTATGTTGGCTGCTTTGCCGAGGCAGCGGGAAATGTGGACAGAGTCAATAGATGGGAGGCTGGTTTGTGTGATGGATTGAACTCCATTTGCAACATTTGTAGATTCTTGTGCCCTTAGAGCAGGAGCCATACTAAGCTGTGATGCAACCAGAAAGAAGGATTTATTTTCACTCTACAGATGCTGTCAGACCTCCTCAGATTTTTCAGCATTTTCTGTTGTAGTTTCAGATTCCAGCATGTGTGCAATATTTTGCCTTTATTTCAGCCCAAATCCATTCCTGATTATTAACACAGAAAAGTTGTTGTTCTGGATGAAGTGAATCATATTGCTGGTCCTGGTAAATTGGATATTGGATAAAAATAGTCAAGAACTGACTTTTGTTGCTGCCTTCTGTTTTCATTCCCATATTTCCTCAAATTTAGCTTTTCATTTACTGCATAAACTGCACACTTGTATATTCCATAATGAAATTGAGCATTTTTTTATTTGCTTAATTCCTGCAGTTGCACTGGAGTGACACTAGATGGGAATGTTTCTGCACATTGTTGAACATGGAGCAAAGACTTGACACAGGGTAATAAAGTGTATTTATTTCAAGAAGTCATTTTTGGAGATCTGCTGGAGAAAATCCCATTTAACAATATTTACTCTTGATTCCTGCTGGTACTTCTAAGGGTGTCATTTTGGTAAACATCAAGCACAATGGTTTGTTGAATGATTACAGTGATCGTAAAGTATGCACTGTGGTAGCCAGCTAGATTAGAATTATAAGTGGTTTTGTAGCTTTAGGTTTGAATTCATATTTGTGTTTGAGGATGGTTTTGATTTCTGAACATCTGCATTGTTCCTGGGAGTTTTATCTGCAATATAGTTTGCTTTTCTATTGGGACGGTTATTCCTTTCCACCTTCTTCCTTTTTCCTTTTGTAAAGGTGATCAATAACATTGCTGCACATATGGAACACAGAGTAGGTATTGTCAAGCAGGAGGAGAAGGGGTTTTTAAGAACAAAGAATTTGATTCCTCTGGATAAGTTAGACTATCTGGAGCCTGTCACTAATCTTGAACAGTCAGGAAACTCACAGTGTATAGAGCCGTAACAAGCGTGAAGGAATATGGTTGTTGGAAGTCACCAATCTGGGTCCCCAGGAGCTCTCTCCAGAAGCTTCTCATGGTAGTGTCCCAGATCCAACTATATTCAGCTGTTTGATCAATAATCTTCTCTGCATTGTAAATCAGAAGTGGAAATGCTGGTTGATGCTGAGCACTCAACTCAATTTGCAATCCCTTTGATAATAAAGTAGTCCCTGGCCATGTGACCAGCACAACATTTTCAGCTCCAGATAGACAATTCAATGGTGTGAATCGAGTGTTTTAGTGGCGGAGGGAGGGGTGAATTTTGGCAATGTCGCAGGGACTGAAGTGGGCAGTGTTTGTGATGGACAGGATATGGGATTGAGAGTTTATCCCAAGAAAGTTTAGGAATTTAAGGCAATGGCTTCACTCTTCCCAATGTTTAGCTGAAGGTGTGTGAGAGAAGGTGGCTGAACAATCTGAGAGTGGTTAAGACAGTGGGGAAACTGAGAGATAGAGTTTGGTGTTGTCAACACACTTGTGGAAGTTAACTAAGCATGCAGATGATTACCTAAAAGCTTCATGGACAGATAGGAAAATCCCATCACTAATCTTGCAGAGAAGCCATCCTGAAGATGTTTGGGCTGCTTGGGTTTTTTTGCTGCCTTCAGGGTTTGAATGGCTCTGAAAAGTGAATGTGGTTCCTGAATGTGGTTTGACCAATGCACCCTAATTTTGGTAATGACTACCTGACTATCATGATTATGGTGGCACAATGGTTAGCACTGCTGCCTCACAGTACCAGGGACCTAGGTTCAATTCTTGGCTTGGGTCACCATCTGTGTGGAGTCTGCACATTCTCCCCACGAGTTTTCTCTGGGTCCATCCAATTTCCTCCCACAGTTTGAAAGACATGCTATCTTGATGCCTTGGTCATGCTCCGTTCTCCCTCCGTTCTCCCTCCGTTCTCCCTCCGTTCTCCCTCCGTTCTCCCTCCGTTCTCCCTCCGTTCTCCCTCCGTTCTCCCTCCGTTCTCCCTCAGTATACCTAAACAGACACCGGAATGTGGTGACTAGGGGGTTTTCACTGTAACTTCATTGCAGTGTTAATGTAAGTCTACTTATTGCACTAATAAATAAACTGTAAACTGATTCAGCATTGTATTTTCTCTGTGTGCAGTCTGGAGGAATTGAACATGTTGCATATTGTATCCTAAACCTACTTTTTGATTTTTCCCTTAAGTATTTAAGTGTCATTCATGGAATATTTGTGGTGTCTCTTTTTCTTCCCATACACAGTACTTTAAATTTTTTGGTATTAAATTTGAGCTGGCTGACTTTTGTCCCAGCTAATTTCAATAGTTCCTGGCCTGTTGCCTCTGATTTAACTAGTTGCTGTCATCTAATGAATTCACCCAGCTTGCATTGAGCTTCTGAACCCATTAGTTAAAACAAGTAAAGCTTCCATCACCAATCGACACGTTTCTCCCAACTTCCTGATCGGACTTGTCTAACAACTATCTATTGCTTCCTACTCTTCAGCTAATTGCTTATTTCATCCCTATGTTTTGTCTGAAATTCCTGCTTCAGGGTAATTCAGGGTGCCAAATGTTTTTAAGTTGAGTTGCATCATGTAGTTCAATTTTCTACATTCTGCTTGGGGCATTCTCTCTTGAAACTCGGGACAATTTGTGATGCCAAGTTCTCCGTTGCTGGCTGCCATTAACTAGGAGCATTTTGTTTTGTTTGTTTAATGGCATGAGGGCATTGCTGGTATGGCCAGTGTTTGTTGCCCACCCCCCAGTTGATCTTTGAACTCAGTAGCTTGTTAGGTCAGTGGTTCCCAACCTATTCATGAAGAAAACCCATGTCAATGGTTCTCAATCTTTTCAGCCTCCGTCTTTGAAGCTAATTATTCCTTGGTACATCCACTCCCAGGCGCCGGATGGACGATTTTCACAGTAGTTTCATAGCAGCGTTAATTAAGCCTACTTGCAACAATAATAAACTAAAATGGAACTAAACTTCTTAAGCGGAATTGATTGCTCGTAAACATTGCATTTACTTATGTTTATAATGGTTATGGTCTTACTGGCAAGATTTGCAACATTATGCATACAGCAAATTAAGTAAGAATCGAATGCATTAATGTTTCCAATCCAATGTCTTCAAGAGCCAGCAAAGTCACATTTTCAAAATCTGCTGAACTATTTCTAACCATTCATAATCCTAATCTGTTCCACACGCAGCACTCGGTTCAGACATTTGAATTTTGCCTGCGTTTCATATTTGTAAGAATGTTTTTAAAGTATAATTCTTTAATAAATTATCAAATTCATCTTTGGAATTCAATTGATCAGAGCAAAACGTAAGAAGTTTTGTCTTTAAGTGGTGTTCTAATCCATGACGCTCAGATAGGGACAAATGGCATCACTGTGGGACGGCACGTTAGTAAGCACTGCTGCTCCAAGGTCCAGGTTCTATTCCGGCTTTGGGTCACTGTCTGTATGCAGTGTGCACTTTCTCCCTGTGTCTGCGTGGGTTTCCTCTGGATGCTCTGGTTTCCTCCCACAATCCAAAGATGTGTAGATTAGGTGGATTGGCCCTGCTAAATTGCCCGTTAGTGTCAGGGAGACTAGTTAGGGTAAATATATGGTGTTATAATGATTGGGCCTGGTTGGGATTGTGGTTGGTACAGATTTGATGGATCGAATGGCCTCCTTTTGCACTGTCGGGATTCTATGATTCTATCTCCTGTCTTTGAAAACAACAAACGCCAGATAGCTCTCATTGTATTGTCTCTGAATATTTCTTGCTTTCTTTTTCTTGGGGTTCAGATGTTTCATTAACAACGAATAAGCAGAGGAATCAAACATCCATTTCTTCTTCGATAAGGAGATATAAAATAGCTCCAGCAAGTAAATGTGCACATGGTCAATTTTGTTATGTCTGCTAGCTTGTTTGGTCTTATTTTACCATCAATGAAAAAGTGCGTGAATGCCGCTCTTTAGTTTTTACTGGTCAACACAGAAACCATCACATCATCTTCATTGCACCCTTTGATCAGCTGCAATTTGAATGTTCACATTTCAGTATCAAAAGTCCGATACTTCACTTTTAAAGTATTTGATTAATTTTAATGAATTGTAATTTTGGTTGGATTGAATATTTTTTTAAGATGAAACAACATGTTTGTCTTACATTGATTTTCATTCCCTTTGTATAAACTTTCATGGCACCTTTGGACAGTTCTCACGACATACCAGTTGAAAACCACTGTGCTAGGCTACTGCAGATGGACAGTTAAAAGTCAACCACATTGCTGTATGCCTGGAGTCTCATGTGGGCACAGTGGTACAGTGGGTAGCACTTGCTGCCTGGCTTGGGTCACTGTCTGTGAGGAGTTTGCACATTCTTCTCATGTCTGCATGGAGTTTCCTATGAGTACTCTGGTTTCCTCCCACAGACCAAAGATATGCAGGTTAGGTGAATTGGCCATGCTAATTTTCCCCTTACTGTCAGGGAGACTAGCTATTGTAAAGGGACAAGGTTATGGGGATACAGCCTGAGTGGGATTGCGGTTGATGCAGACTTGATGAGCTGAATGTCTTCCTTCTGCACTGTAGGATTCCATGAGGCTAGGTAAGGACATCAGATTTTCTTCCCCTAAAGGGGCATTAGTGAACCAGATTGGTTTTTACAACAATTGATGGTCATAGTTGCCATTACCATATTGGATTTAAATTCCACCAGCATTGAACCCAGGTCTCCAGAGCATCAACCTGGGTCTCTGGGTTACTAGTCAGTGACACTACCACTGCAACACATTGCCCCTTTATTTTCACTTTATTAGTGAAACTAATGGATGTATAATCCTTTAGGTCTAGTTTTACCCTCTGGAAACACCCTGTATCTAATCTGTTATTTCTGCGATGAAGATCAGTTCTGTTATAATGCAAATCAGAAAGTCTTTGCATAACATTGTCTGTTTTGGGGTGTTATTTTGCTATGTTGAATTTCCATTAATGCAAAGACTGGTGAGAATATCTTAACTCTGAAGGAATATTTTGTGTTTTAGTAATCATCCCAATTCCAATATATTCTATCTTTTACTTAGGTATTAAATGACATGAGATACACTCTTAATCATAATCCATTCAAATAAAATATCTTGTGTGTAAATAAGGAGGGATCTGTACTATTAATTTGAGAAATGTGCTTTAACTATGAACACCAAGATTTTTTTGTATGCTCTGTTTTTGACTTCAAATATTAACGTCCTTTGGGATATTGGAATTATGGGAGGTACCATATAAATGCAAACTTTTTTTCCAAGGCACCTGATAATATGTTCTCAGATATGAGAGGTCTAACCCAGACAATGTGCTTCTGGCTCAGTTCCTTTTGCACTTTATTTAGCAGCCTGCTCTGTTTAGCAGTCTGGATGTGTGCTGTATTTTGTCTTTAAGGGACAATTGCATGCCATCACTGGAAGGAAAGTGTGTCATGCAGTCCAGTCTTAGTTATATTTTGGTCTGAAAGCAGGAATCAGCACACACCGCTCTGCTTCTTATCAAGCTTTCTACCTTCATATATCTGTTCTCATGTACCTAATATTTTTCTAAGTTTATTTAATAGCAGAGTCAGAGTCCTTTTAATCCTTGCAGATGGACCATCAGCCTGGCCAGATCTCTACATTAGAGAGGTAAAGGGTATTGGTACAATTCTTTGAAATTTTATTTTCTGCAGTCACGGACCATGAATGCATCTTTAAGGATACCATTGGTTTCTTAAGGTTAGAAATTCCTCTGGTATGAATCATGGTTAGCCAGACATGACAGGTAAAGCATTTATCCATTTTACACTTCTTGGCCTTTTGGCTAAGATCAAGTGTAGTATCAATATGCTGTACTTGGTTGAAGTCATTAGGTTACATTTTAGCTTCATTTGATTTTGATTAGCTTCATTCAATTTTTTAAAGTGGCATCTCGGCCTTTTGACTAACATGCAAATGAGATCAAACCTTGGAGGAGGAGCTATACCTACTCCAATCAGCTTGGATCATGTAGATCAAGCCCAAGACAGGAGGTGAGGTCTTGTCAGCTTGGATCGGGAATGTCTCAACTCGTCGGGACTCTGAATTGGACTTGATTGGATTGAATTGGAATAAAATTTAAAAAAATTATCCGTTTTAAGATCAAAGTAAATTTTGCAAGTAGTCAAATTGATGTCGATGTACTTTTTTCTGTCTGTTGGATGGAACAAATAGCCAATCAGCATTAATACATTTGACGTTAGCAAAGGTGATATATTTCGTGTTGCCAGTGGCAAGAGTGAAGAGAAAGATATTTTTGAGATCAGGTTACAAGTTTCCTACAAATCAATGAATGTTAGTGTCAGTTTTGTGCAGTCTGGAGAGGGAAGAGACTGTTTGGCTTTGTGACGTCAGATGTGGAAAGGAGACAATCTCTAGATGAAGAGATGCATCCCACAGTCATCTCGCAGATTCTGGAAGATTCATCGTGGTCAGAGGGCAAGGATCATTACGGTAGGATTTTCTTCTGGTACTGGATTTAAGACAGCTCAAAAAAATTAAGGAAGTGCCTGGAGATGATCACAATATTACCACTCAACAAAACAAGTAAACACCAACCCATTGGAAACCGGAGGCAATTGTAGCCTCTTTGGGAGCAATTGTAAACCGAAAGGACTATAATTCTATAGAGACTGCAATATGTGATGAATATAAAGGAGGAACATTCCTTTTGTAGTTTATAAGATAAGTTGCCTATAAAAAGAAAATCTGGTTTAGTCAATCATGTTTTTTAGCTATTTGTTACAATAAAAGTTTTAAAATATGAAATCCTGTCATTTTAACCATTAGCTGGAAGTTCAGTTTTCCTTAAAGTCATCAGCTTTGATGGAGATTATACTAACCACCACAACTCCTACTAATCCATCACTCCTGTGCTCATTGACCTCCATTGGCCTCTGACCCAGCACTATCATAATTAAAACATCCTCATCTTCATTTTCCAATCTCATCATAGTCTTGTCCCTTCCCACCTCTGTAACCTCCTACAGCCCTAATACTTCCAGACCTTAAGCTGCTCCAATTTCGAACTCCTTCTTCCTCATCAATCTTCATTACTTCAACATGGATGTTGTATCCTCAGCTGTCCGGGCCCTAAGCTCTGGAATTTATTCCACTTTGCCTCGATCTCTCTCTTTTCTCCTTTAAGTCAGTCCTTGAAACCTACTTCCACAGCCAAATATTTGGTCACCTGTCGTAATATTTCATTATGTGACATTGTGGTTGCTGCTTAACTTCCAGTAGGCCTTCACCTTGAGATGTTTTACTACATTAAAGGTGTTATACAAATGCATGTTATTGTGAAAAGTGCTTTAGAAATACATGTTGTTTTCTGGTGCTGTGAAGAACACACCCAATATTGAACTTGGTGAACTGCATGCTTACAGTTGTACTTCACCTGCTGCCTTGCTTTATTTGATAGTTCATTCATTAATCAACGTGGGATAACCTTTCTGAAGGACACAAGTGGGAAATTTCATGATCCAAATTCTCACCAGTTGGTGCTGACATTTAATTAACATAAATAAATTGCTCTCGTGAGTGAAGAAATCCACATCAATCCGGATGTTTTAAACACAGGATGGGTAGAATTTTACATGCAGACTCTGCACGGACAGTGACCCAAACCAGAATTGAGTCCAAGTCCCTGGTGCTGTGAGGCAGCAGAGATAACTTCAGACTTAACACTTTGCTGACCCATAAAATTATTTTTTTTTGCAATATTAACTACTTGTGGCACAAGATAAAAAGATCAAACCTTTCATTCTGGAGTCAGTTTAGATTTCACTTGGGCCATTTTCAAGATGGCCTCCCATCTGGGGTTATCCAGCTAATCCTCCCAGGGAATTAAACGCGACTTGTTATTTGAACACACTGTTAATCTATAAACTGGTGAGTAGTTAAGGCAAAACTAATGTGTTTTGAAACAAACTGTGTTTTTCTAAAAGTACAATAGGTTTATTTGAAAGTGGTATATTCAATGGTTGGAGTTAATAGAGCATTCAAAAATTTACAACTTTTCATGCAATATGCTAATATGCTATCTGGTGTAGTATCAGCGCAAACAAAGACAGTTAGTGCACCCGGTTCCCAATATAGTGGAGCGGACTTTACTGCTAGTACTGTTGGCCTATCTTGTCACCTGCGGACCTGTTTAAAATTGCAGCTGTGCATACTCCAACATCGACTGAAAACCTTGGGTCAGATGATAAAAAAAAAACACTGCTGTTCAATGTTATCAAACGGCAGCAGACAGATTGTATTCCGCTTTCCCTGAAAAAAAAATTATTTTTGTTTATTTTATACAAAGAACATTTTTCAAAACGCATATCCGTTTGTGATTGCGTGACACTTGAGGCTGAGGGTTTGAGTAATGAAATCAAACATGCCGGCTGAGTGATGGTGAGCGGTAATTTTGCAGAAATTGAACTTCTGAGGTGCTTAACTAGCAATTTCAGGACCATCTGTACATCCACCCAGAGCAGCGATACAAAAGGCCAGCTATGAATTTGATAAACAAATGAATTCAATTAGCCAGAATTTGGGAGAAATGAAGTGAGCATTTGGACGCAATTTTGTTTTTTTTTAAGTCTGGTTAATTGCCACCTTTGGATTGTGGATTTCGTATCAAAAATCATTCGAAACCACCTTCCTTTCTGCTTCGCAAAGGGAAGTTTTAAGCTTGTTTAAGCGAAGGTGCTGATCGCAAATAATGGAAGTGAGATCAAAGTGACGAACAGACGGTTTTTTTATATATATATATTTTCTTAAAAAAAAAGATTGAATTGTGCAGGAAACGATCTTGCCCCACTCTCATCATGTTTCACTTAATGAGACCTCCCTTTGTCATTTGAAGTTCATTCAGCGCCCCCGGTTTGTTCAGTGAGAGAGCACCTGGCCCACTGTTGGTTTGTGTAGCCTGTCTGATAACAGCAGTTAATCCATAACTTGGGTCACGTGGCTTCAGTGCACCTGCTATCCAGGTGTGTTTATAACTCCACCCGGGTGAGGGTCTGTTCTTTTAGCTGAATTAAGCAGAGCCATTCTCTGGCATAAACTGTTGTTCTTTTTTCCCTCCTCCTTTTGCTCATTCAGGGACTGTGGGCATCACTGGTTAGGCCAGCATTTATTGCCCATCCCTAATTAGCCATTAGCAGATGATGGTGAGCCACCTTCTTGAACCATTGCAGTGCATGTGGTGCAGCCGTACCTACTGTGCTGTTTGGAAGATAGTTCTGGGGTTTTCTTTATTATTGATTTGTGGGACATGGGCATCGATAGTGGGCAGCATTTATTGACCACCCCTAGTTGCCTGAGTCAACCACATTGTTGTGGCAGTGGGATCACATGTAGGCCAGACCAGGTAAGGATAGCAGATTTCCTTCCCCAAAGGGCATTAGTGAACGAGGTGAGTTTTTCTAATAATCGAAAATGGTTTCATGGTCATCGATAAATTCTTAATTCCAGATATTTTCAATTGATTTTAAATTTCTCCTTTGCAAGATTTGAACGCAGGTCTTCAGAACATTTGCTGAGTTTCTGGATTAATAGTCAAACGATAATACCACTAGGCCACTGCCTCCCTAGTGTTAGTGTTTCTAAGTTAGGATGGTGTGTGATTTGAAGAGGAATTTTCAAGTGGTGGCATTCCCATGTACCTGCCATCATTGTTCTTCTTGGGGGTAGAGGTTGTAGTTTGGAAGGCACTATGGAAGAAAACTTAGTGAGTTACTGTAGTGTGCTTTGTTTGGGTGATACACTCTTGTCATTGTGGTCCTGTAATAGAGAGTGAGCTGCTTTGTCTTGGATAGTGTCAAGCTAGAGTTGCAAGCACCCAGGCAAGTGACAATTATTCCATCATATCCTAGTTTGTGCCTTGTCCCTAATGGGCAGGCTTTGAGAGGTGTCAGGGGATGAGCTACCTTTTGCAAAATGCCCAGTCTCTGATTTGCTTTTGTAGCCACAGTATTTGTATGGCTGCTCCAATTAGGTTTCTGGGTCATTGGTAACACGTAGGATGTTGATGATGAGGGATTCAGTGATGGGAGTGAAGGAGCGATGTGTTAGGCCCTCTTGTTTTAAGGTATCTGTTGCCCACTTATGTGGACGTTCTCCAGGTCTTAGTGCATGTAGGTATTGAGTGCTTAATTACCAGAGGAGTTGGGCGGCACAGTAGCATAGTGGTTAGCACTGTTGCTTCACAGTTCCAGGGTCTTGTGTTCGATTCCCGGCTCGGGTCACTGTCTGTGTGGAGTTTGCATATTCTCCTTGTGTCTGCGTGGGTTTCCTCCGGGTGTTCTGGTTTCCTCCCAAGTCCAAAGATGTGCGGGTTAGGCTGATTGGCCATACTAAGAAATTGCCCCTTAGTGTCTAGGGATGCGTAGATTAGAAGGATTAGTGGTATAATATGTAGGGATATGGGGGTAGGGCCTGGATGCGATTGTGTTCGGTACAGACGCGTTAGCCGAAGGGCCTCTTTCTGCACTGTAGGATTCTATGATCTTGAGATGGAACTGAACGCTGCAGTGAATGAAGCCACTTCTGATCTAATGACAAAGTGAGGGTCTTTGATGCTGAAAAGATAGATGGGTCTATGATAATGCCCTGAGGAACTTTAGAAAGTAGGGGTAGGCCATCCGGTCCTTTCAGCCTGTTCCACCATTCATTTTGATCATGGGTGATCATCCAGCTCCATAACCTGATTTCCCCTTTCCCCACTGTATCCTTTGATCCCTCAAGCCCAAGAGCTATATCTGACTCCTTCCTGAAAGCATAGTGTTTTGGCTTTAAGTGCTTTGTGTGGTAGAGACTTGACTCTCTTTTAAATGGTCCACCCTGTATCTTCAGACTATAATCCTTGGTTCTGGACACCCCTGCCATTAGAAACATCCTTTTTGCATTAATCCTGTGCAGCCCTGTTAGAAAGAAAGGTTTCAGTGAGATCTCCCCCCTCCACCCATTCATTCTTCTAAACACCAGTGAATTTATTCCATTCCTTCTTAATCAATCCCTTTTGTCCTCCTTCGCTGAATTCTAATCTGCTCCCAATCCTCAGGTCTGTTGTTTTTTCTCTGCCCAATTTGTATGCCTTTTCCTTGGATCTAATATTATCTCTAATTTCCCTTGTAAGCCAAGGTTTAGCTGCCTTTCCTGTTTGGCACAAAAATAAAACGGGAATGAACAATTGTTACAGTCCGCCAATGCACTCTTGCCATTGCCTATCCATCATCATACCATTAAATAACCTCTTCCAATGCATCATTCGTAACCCACACCTCATGTCATCGTAGTTTCCTTTAATGGTGTCCTTGTGCTGTGCCGATTTAATCTCCCACAATCCTAACCATTTTCCTCCTGTGCTAGGTATGACTCCAAGAAGTGAAAAGTTTTCCTCCGGATATGATACACTCAGTCAAATGCCATGTTGATGGTAAGGGGCAGTCACTTTTGCCACACCTCTGAAATTCAGCCCCATTTTTGGACCAAGCTGTAATGAGGTCTGAAGGTGATCAATCCTGGAAGAACACAAACTGCGCACCAGTGAGTGGGTTATTGGTTGAGCAAGAGCCACTTGAAAGAACCGCTGGCAAAAAACTTCCATCACTTCAATCATTGAAAGTAGGTTGATGGCGATAATTTATTAGATTGGATTTATCCTGCTTTTTTATGGACTGAAATTTCCTGAGCATTTTTCCACAATGTCATGAGAATGCCAGTGTTGTGGCTATACTGGAACTGTTGGCAAGGGGGTACAGCTAGTTCTGGAGTACAGATCTTTGGACACTTTGCAAGATCCTCCAAGTCTAGTAAAGTGTCTCAACAGCAGCATCCACTTCCAACTCCATTTTCCCAGCACTGAGATACTAATCACTCAAAATCAGCTCCACTCAATGTGTACAAACATATCCCTTGATACCAAACTCCTGAAGCAACTGCACTTCATGAAACTTAGTCATGGCTGGAGACTTCTTCAGGGATGTCCTCAAAACATCCCTGAAGAGGTCAAACTTAACCATGACTCATGGGAGACCCTGGCTTGCGACTGACCAAAATGGAGAAGACTTATTTAGGATGGCACCAACCACATTGAGAGACATGTAGAAACAAACTTAGGCAATGAAGAGAACACTCAAACCTTCCAATGACCCATTACCCGATCTTTCAGGTGCCATTGGCCCTGAATAGGGCAAAGGCCAAGGCAAGATCAGCCCTTCAAGGGGATGAATTGCCTATTCCTGCCGCAAGTTCATATGTTCTAGAGTCTGAATGTCACCCATTGGACTTATCAGCCATCTCCAAACTCAATGAATCAAAGTGGAAGAAAGCATCCGTGACCCTGAGGGATCTCTAAGAAGCAAAAAAACAAGCCTTTGGCTGGGATGTGATTGCTAACACTTCAGTCTTATCTTTTGTATTGATATGCAGAGCTCTGACATAATGAAGATGGAGACATGGAGCTGTTACCTCTGGTAATTTGTTCCATTTTGCACTACCATTTGCTATTGGATGTGGCAGGACTGTGAAGCTTTGATTACTCAATTGTTTGCGGGGGTCACTTAACTCTGTCTTTAGCATGATATTTCTGTTCAACCTGTGAGTCATCCTATGTTGTAACTTCAACAGATTGGCACCTCATTTGTAGGTAGGCAGGTATTGCTCCTCTTGCACTCTTCGTTGAAACTGGGTTAATCCTCTGGCTTGACGGTGATAGTTGTGCTGGGTTATGAGGTTATAGACTGTGGTTGAGAGCAATTCTGCAGTAAATGTTGGTTCACACCCTCCTCTGAGTGCCAGTTTGGAGCAGTTTGAATCTATTCCCTTTAGCACGGTGGCAGTGCCACATAATATGATGGAGCATGTCCTCAGTGTGAAGACGGGATGTTGTTCATGAGGGTTCTAGCTATACTATAAAGTACAGCTAAATATTTCTATAAACAATGATATTTCCCGCTTTAGTACAGATTACTTTGTAATTCTCTTGTGTCAGTGTCACATTCTTCAATTTAATACAATCACAGCTGAATTGTTGGAAAAGGAAATAAAAAATTTGCTTTTAAAAAGCACTTTTCACAACCTCAGTATGCTCCAAAGCAATTGGCAGTTACAGAATACTACAAAGGGTTGTGAACATAGTCCAGTCCATCACGCAAACCAGCTTCCCACCCAATGACTCTGTCTACACTTCCCACTCAGTAAGAATCTAGCAACACCAATTTTAAATCCAACCAATTTATTTGATAGTAAATTTGTGAGCTTTCGATCTTTTCGTCTTCGTCAGGCAAATGCAGTGTTCTGGTCTGCAATAGCACACATCAGCACAGACAGTCACAGATTGCTGATTAGAATGCGAATCCTTACATCTAACCTGCTATTCAAGTGTTAAAGTGGCTAACAATGTGTGTGAAGGGAATCCTGAGCATTGGTTAGAGAATTGTGTATTTTCTCCAGACAGCACAGTAAGTGAGGTTTTTTGCTAACCCAGGCAAGTTACGGGGGTTACAGATAGTGTGTCATGAAGCCAAGATCCCTGTTAAGACCGTCCTCATGTGTGCGGAACTTGGCTATCAGTCTCTGCTCAGCGACTCTGCGCTGTCGTGTGTCACGAAGGCCCCCTTGAAGAACATTTACCCGCAGGTCGGAGGCCGAATGCCCATGACTGCTGAAGTGTTCGCCCACAGGAAGGGAACTGTTTTGCCTGGTGATTGTTGAGCGATGCTCATTCATCCGCTGTCGTAGTGTCTGCATGGTCTCCCCAATGTACCATGCTTCGGGACATCCTTTCTTGCAACGTATTAGGTAGACAACGTTGGCCGAGTTGTAAGAGTATGTACCGTGTACCTGGTGAATGGTATCCTCATGTTTGATGATGTCGTCCATGTCTATGATCCGGCATGTCTTGCAGAGGTTGCTGTGGCAGGGTTGTGTGGTATTGTGATCACTGTTCTCCTGAAGGTTGGGTAGTTTGCTGCGAACAATGATCTGTTTGAGGTTGTGCGGTTGTCTGAAAGCAAGAAGTGGGGGGGTGGGGATGGCCCTTGGCTTCATGTCACACTATCTGTAACCCCCGTGACTTGCCTGGGTTAGCAAAAAACCTCACTTACTGTGCTGTCTGGAGAAAATACACAATTCTCTAACCAATGCTCAGTGTTCCCTTCACACACATTGTTAGCCACTTTAACACTTGAATAGCAGGTTCGATGTAAGGATTCGCATTCTAATCAGCAATCTCTGACTGTCTGTGCTGATGTGTGCTATTGCAGACCAGAACACTGCATTTGCCTGATGAAGACAAAAAGATCGAAAGCTCACAAATTTACTATCAAATAAAGTGGTTGGATTTAAAATTGGTGTTGCTAGATTCTTACTGAGTTCTTACTACCCCAGTCCAACGCCAGCATATCTACATCATAACTTCCCACCACCTCAGGAAAGCAGCCACCATAATCAAGGAATCCACACACCTCGGATATATTCTCTTCCACTTTCTTCTGTCAGGAAAAAGATACAAAAGTCTGAGATCATGTTCCAACTGACTGAAAGGGCCCTATTTTACCACTGCGTCGTGCTCATTTTCGGATGCAGAAATGTGGTAAAGTCGGGTGTGAGGCCATTGACATGATCTGCCCCCGTGACCACTTTACTGAAATCCGGAAATGACAGCAATCCGCTTTGCGCCGAAATGTATTTGCACGTATTTCAACTGAATTAATGTTATTAGCATTTCCCCTTTTACCAATCTGGAATCACGCTGTTTCGGGCGTTCCAGCTGCTGGAGAGCAAGTTCAGAGCTTCTGATGGCTCTCTGACTCAGATCAATGGTGGAGGGGAGGAGGAAGGTGGGTGAGATCATTCTCTGATTGGGGGTTTGGAGGTGGGGGGGAGGGAGGAGAGTGAGGCCAAATCATTGTCTGAGAAGGGGAGAGGGTGAGTGAGGTCAAACTATTCTCTGGGAGGAAGGGGGGGGAGGGGGATGAGCGAGGCCAGATTGTTCTCTTGAGGAAGAGGAGGGATGAGGCCAGATCGTTCTCTTGAGGTGGTGTTGGGGAAGAGGGAGACGGGTAAGATCTACCTTTTGTGGGAGGGGCAGGTTGATCTCTAGTGGGGAAAGAGGGGGGCAGAGGAGTTCGCTGCCTGTCTACGGGTGATTGGTGGGGAGAGGAAAGGGGGCAGGGAATCACGATCGGTCTGGGTAGCGCTGGGAGGGGAGGGTGGATAAGGGAGACAGTGATGTCTGGGGGGATTATCGCTCCCACTTTTGGGTCCCAGGCTACTTACTCTGTTTTCTGCAGCTCGGGAGCACTCTGACAGGGGCGTGCTGTTTCAAATAGTTTTCTAGCTCCGATCGTTCCGTGTGCACTAAGTACCACCCACACTGCAAATGGGGCCTGTAATTTTTTTTTTCACACTGAGTGCATAGGGGGATGCCTGAAAGCAGATTTCCAAGTCAGATCTGAATTGCGCCCAGATTCAGCATTTAGAATAAAAATGGTAAAATCAGGCCCAAAGACAACTTCTTTCCTGCTGCCATCAGACTTTTGAATGGACCTACCTTATATTGAGGTGATCTTCCTCTGTATCCTAGCTATGAGTGTAACATTATATTCTGCAGTCTTTCCTTTCCTTCTCCTCTATTTACTCTTTGAATGGTATGCTTTGTCTGTATAGAAATAATACTTTTTACTGGATCCCAGTATGTGTGATAATAATAAATCAAATCAAATACATAAAAGATAATTAAGTGCTTTTGAAGTGTAGTCACTGAAATAATGTAGGGCACATAATAACCAACTTGGGCACAGCCTCTGCCCACAAATAGCAATATGGCAATGATGTTGGTTGAGGAATTGGCCAAGATACCACAGGAAGAACTCAGAAAAAATTGCAGCAGCTCCGACAGCATCTGCAGAGAGAACATTTCAAATCTGGATCATCCAGATTTGTAATGTTAGCTCTGTTCTCTCTCCACAGATGCTGTCAGACCTGCTGAGATTTTCCAGCATTTTCTCTTTTGGTTTCAGATTCCAGCATCTGCAGTAGTTTTCTATTACCGGGAAGAACTCCTCTAACTCTGTGCTTGTGAATGTCGGCAGGTCGGACTCGGTGAGAGTTTAATGAAGAAACAGTTGATGAAACACACACACACACACTCTATGCACCAGTCAGCATCCGGGATAGGGAAACAGATAATGTTTTCCATCTAACACCATATTCCACAATGCTCGTTAAATTTAGTATTCTACAAAAATGAGGAGGATCTTTTTAATTCACAAAATGATATTTGTGGGTGAAGTGCTGGTTGAAAGGATTGCTGAATTTTGTGATGCCATTATCTAGTGTTGAATTTGCCTAGTGGAAAACTGCCCACAGTTGGTGTGAAAACAACCAGGCAAAAACTTCCCTTGACAACCAAGAAACAGGAGGGCTATAGTAATTAACTCGCAATAAAAAGAGGTTCAAAACACAAGGGAGGGCAAGTCGGTACTCAGTGTGTGTGCTCATGTAGCCAGGGAAGTATCCCAAAATATAGGAGTCGGAAAAGTGTTGGTTTCAGACATAATCCCCCTGCCAGCAAACTGCTAATACTCCATCCACATAACTCATGGTAACCAAAGGGTCATTCATGCCAGAAGCTGCAATGTAATTGTGTTTAAACTGAATGCTCATATTAGCTGAAAAAAAAAGCAAGAAAAGACTTACCCCTGAGTGCTAACTTTCAGCTTTTCATAAAGAAAGCTTGTGCATTCAACTTGTTAACAGCAGATTCCCAGTGAGAAAAGTCCTTATTTCAAAAAGAGACTTGTCAAACTTTTTTTAATTATTCATTAGTGTCACAACCAAGCTTATATCAATACTGCAATGAAGTTACTGTAAAAACATCTATATTTTAAATGATTATGTTTGGTATCTGATATTATCAGTCTGTATCTTTGTACATTCGATACAACCTTTTTTTTGCATCTTAAATAACACTTTGAAATACTGCGTTCTGGGTGAATTATTGGAATAGTCAATATTCATGTGAAGTTTTTGTCCTTAAAAAAAACCTGTTTCCAGCTTGAGTACTCACTGTCTTTCTCATATCTTGTAGAAATGTTCTATTGAAAATATTGCATAAAATATTGCACACAGAAAAATTGCAAACCTCAATTAAAGTGTTCAGTGTATTGTCTGACTTTCTCAGTCCCCTTACCTCCTCATTTCAAAGAGGTGGTAACAGTGTGAGAACAAGGAGAGGCTATATAATATCACTGACCGTGATTTCCACCGCTCAGATGGACATGTGCCACAGGTATATGGGAACCCCACCACCTCCAAGTTACCTCTAAACCACATGCAGTGAATCAGAGAATTAAAGAATACCACAGTGCAGAAGAGGTCTGCCGACCCATCAAGTCTGCAGCAACACATGAAAGGCCGTGCTCACCTAATCCCTCTTGGCCCATAGCCTTGAATGTTATACCATGCCAAGTGCTCATCCAGGTATTTTTTAAAGGATGTGAGACAACTTGCCTTTACCACCCTCCCAGGCAATGCATTGCTGACCATTATCACTCCCCGAGTAAAAACATTTTTCCTCAAATCCCCCCTAAACTTCCCATCCCTCACTTCTAACTTGTGTCCCCTCGTAACTGACCCTTCAGCTAAGGAGAACAGCTGCTCCCTAACCACCCCTGTCCATGGCCTTCGTAATCTTAAACACCTCAATCAGGTCGTCACTCAGTCTTCTTTGCTCCAGAAAGAACAACACAAGCCTATTCAACCTCTCTTTATAACATAAATGTTCCATCCCAGGCAGCATCCTGGTGAATCTCTTCTGCACCCCCTCCAGTGTGTTCATGGCTTTCCTATTATGTGGCAACTCCAGCTGTGGCCTCATCAAAATTCTATACAACTCCATCATGACCTTTCTGCTTTTGTAATCTACCCTCGATTCCCACTTTGGAAATATCTCGCCTTCCCTTCATCGGTGTCAAAATCCAAGAACACCCCACCTAGCAGAACCGTATGAGTACCGCACATTTTTTTTTATTATTAATTCATGGGATGTGGGTGCTGCTGGCTGGCCGGCATTTATTGCCCATCTCTAGTTGCCCTTGAGAAGGTGGTGGTGAGCTGCCTTCTTGAATCGCTGCAGTCCACATGCTGTGGGTTGATCCACAATGCCGTTAGGGAGGGAATTCCAGGATTTTGACCCGGAAACTGTGAAGGAACGGCAATAAAGTCAGGACAGTGAGTGGCTTAGAGGGGAACTTGCAGGTAGTGGTGTTTCCATGTATCTGCTGCCCTTGTTCTTTTAGATGGAAGTGAATTCCAGCAGAAAATAGTCCAGCCTCACATTCTCAGAAGTAACTAGGGAAATATAATGAACATTGATCCTTCTAGAGACAACCACATGTCAATAATATTTAGAATCTACCCAACTCAATGCAATGTGCCACCCAAGAGAGTAAATACTTTAAAACAGGAATTAAATAAGAAAATGCAAAATCATCACAATAACTGAACTCATTCTCCAACCCCTGAATCTCTGTACAAGTACTTAGACCCAAAGAAGATAATTCTACATCGATTTGTTGGGGTTATGAGATCCACTCACAGGCCTTGGCCCAGGAAGGATACACGACATAAAAGCCCAAGCCACAGTCATACAAATTTCAGGATGTTTCACAATAGCTTTTGGATTGTTGAGGGTTAAGATTATAATGAGATGTTTTGGCATTATTAATTGACATTTTGAAGATATTTTTGATTTTTTTTCTGTATTGCTTCATAGGATTTGAACAGTGCTGGCAAAGCCAGCATGCGTAGTCCATCCCTAATTACCCTTGAACTAAAGGGTTTGCTGAGCCCTTTCAGAGGGCCATTAGCAGCCAACCACTTTACTGTGGGTCTGGAGTCACACACAGGCCGGGCCAGGTAAGGATGGCGAATTTCCCTCCCCCAAGGATGTTGGTGAACCAGATGAGTTTTTACAACATTTGCTGATAGTTTCGTGGTTGCGAGTCTGAGACTTTCAATTCCAGATTTATTAATTAAATTCCAATTTCACCAACTGCTGTGGTGGATCTAGATCATTTACGGGAGGGGGGGGGTCCTGGATTACTAGCTCAGTAACATTACCACTACATCACTGTCTCCCCATGTAGAAATATTATAATTACATGTAATTAAAGTAAGGATTCAGACACCAAGGAAGGGTAATCACCCCAGAGAGCAGAAAGAGTGCTGCATGCTGCTTCACCTCTTCGTATAAATGTCACCCAGCAAATTGTGCCTAGATTTTTGCACCTCAGTTGAGGTTTTGTCCATCAGAGAAGAGTGGCAAGAATTCACCACCAGAGGGAGTGACTGAGGCAAATAGCGTGGATGAAACCAAGGGGAAGGTCAGGAGAAGGGAATCAAAGGATGTGAATTATAGGATGGGGTGAAGTGGGTGCTGAAAACATAGGTCTGTTGGGCTGACACGGTGGAACAGAGGCGAGCTCTGCTGCCTCACAGCGCCAGTGACACAGGTTCAGCCTTGGGTGACCGCATGGAGTTTGCACTTTGTCCCTATACCTGCATGGAGTTTGCATGTTCTCCTCATGTCTGTGCGGGTTTCGTCCAAGTGCTCCAATTTCCTCCCACACTCCAAAGAATGTGCCGTGCTAAATTGCCCCTTAGTACCCCAAAGATGTGTAGGTTAGGGGGATTAGTGGGGAGAAAACGTGCTGGATGGTCTGGATGGGATGCTCTGTCAGAGAGTCAGTGCAGGCTCGATGGGCTGAATAGCCTCCTTCTGTACGGTGGGGATTCTGTTCTATTCTGTTGGGCCGAATGGCTCCCTAAATTGTAAAATTCTGGGTACTTGTCTTCTTTCTGTGGTTATTTCAAATTCTCTGTTCTCATGATCTCACCCAATTCAAATGGGCGCGGATAAGTGTGTGGTGGGTTTGTGACCACACTGCATCTTTCACACACGCATACTGTAACTTCAGCCTGTGAGTTTCATCCTCTGATGGAAACCATAGTACATTTTCGAGATACCTCTTAATCCCACTCCTGCAAATATCATGTCTGCCCTTCCTTATGTGCTTTGTCAAAGGTATTGTTCTGAAGCACCACATTGGGTTACCCAGTCTGAGTTAGCAATGGGTTCCCTCGTCACTGTTGGAGTTAACAATCCGACTCCTACCCTCCGCCACTCGATGAAACTCAGGCTGTTTAAAATGACACAAATGATTATGAATACTGGTCCTGAATGTTCATATAGGTATGTTTTTTTTTTGACTGGACTCATTATTGTCACATGTATTGGGATACAGTGACATGTATTGTTTCTTATGCGCTATACAGACGAAGCATACCGTTCATAGAGTACTCAGGGGCCTGAGAGTAAAAGAATTAGAGGGTATGCTGGGGACAGCTCGCAAGAAATCTTTTCGCTCCCCCCCCCCCCCCACCCCACCCACCCCTCAAACTCCCTGCTACAAAGTAAATCTGCAATCCTTATCCCCAAACGGAAGAAAGAAAAGATTCCTTTTGCCGCAAAGCTTGGCTTGGAGTAAAAATTAACCCAGAACAAGTACAATAAGTGTTTTGTTACCGGAATAAATGATAAGGTGCTGCAATCTTTTAACCCAGTTTGGCAGGCAGATAAAAGCAATCGCGGCTGTATTTGCATTGAGGTGAACCCAGCGCGGTATGCGGCAGAGTTCAGGTCATCGCGGGTATGCCAGGCAGCATCAACTGCGCACGATATCTCCTAATTTACCTGATGAATGAGAGAAAGTCCTTGACCAAAAAGCGAAGCAAAAAAAAAAGTGAGTGGGTGGGTGGGGGGAAAGCGGCAGTGCCCGAAGCTGTCACTGGGTGGCAGCAGAAACATGCCGCAGAGCACTGGCTCACAGACAGTGTTCCCTGGAGTCAGATGACCAGAGGGGCGAGCAAAGTGTGAGGGTAACATTATTATTCATTACATAATGCCACAATTCAGCAATCTTGCGAATAAAAGTAAGTGCCAATCTCGGCCAAGTGTGAATGGTAATGAGCCGCCGTATTCCTTATCCTTGGCTTCTTGTAAACCTCAATTAAAATGTATGACAAGTATATTGGTCCTTTTTGAAGTTTTATTGCAGTAATCTATGCGTTGGAGCTCATGTTTCTCAATGAACACGAGTACACTGGGGCCATTTTTGAGGAGCGGTGCACGTAACAGCAGTCATTTGAGTTGGTTAGTTATCACGTTCACCTTTTATTTTACCCCCCCCCCCCCCTCCCCCGGCACCCCAATCCTTCTGCATTCTTAACCTGATTCACAGCATCATTTAGTGCATCAACAGACTGGCACTCTTGCTGTCTCTCTCTCTCTCTCTCTCTCTGTGCCAATACTGCCCTGTAAACCTGAGTTCTGGTTAAGTGCTCGACCCAAAACACCAATGCCACTTTTGTCCTGACAAATGCAGATTATCCGGTGTAATTCCAGTGTTTTCAGCTCCTGTTTTCCAGTTTTCATTATTTGCACATTTTCCACCCTGTTGTTTCTTTGAATCATTGAATCGCTGCGGTGCAGAAGGAGGCCATTTGGCCCATCGAGTCTGCACCAACCATAAACTCACCCAGGCCCCATCTCCATAACCGGACATATTAACCCTGCTAATCCCCCTAAAACCTCCGCATCCCTGGAGACTTAGAAGTAATTTAGCATGGCCAATCCACCCAAGCTGCACATCTTTGGACTGTGAGAGGAAACCAGAGCACCCGGAGGAAACCCATGCAGACATGGGGAGAACGTACAAACTTCACACAGACAGTGGCCCGATAGGGCCTGGGTCACTGGTATTCTGAGGCAGCAATGCTAAGCATTGTGCCACCGTGCCACTCTCACTTCCTCACTTATTTTTTTATCCAGGAAAGTCGGCATATTTCTTTGTTGTTGTTAACCACGTGGAATTGTGAATTTATTCATTTTGGGAGTCTTGGTTGCAAAGAGCATTTTCCTTTGTCTGAACTCAGTACATTGGTCTGTTAATGTGCTAGGAGCAGGGGGTGGGGGGGGCAGGAGGTGGATAGGAGAGGCTGAGACAGCATTTTTGATCATAGAGGCTTACGTCTTGGAAACAGGCCCTTCGGCCCAACCTGCCCACGCCACCTTTTTTTTAAAACCCCAAAGCTAGTCCGTATTTTGTGCTGTGCATATGTAAGTTCTATGTTTATTATTAACTTGTTTTATCGTGGAATCATTCAGCAGAGAAGGAGGCCATTTGCTCCATCACGCCTGTGCCAACTCTTTGAAAGTTCCATTAGCTTAATCCCATTCCCCCACCCTTTCCCTGATGCCCAGCAAAATGTGTTCCACCTGCCTCAAATATCTACCCAATTCCCTTTGGAAAGTTAATAAGAAATAGGAGCAAGAATAGACCATTTGCTCCATCAAACGTACTCCGCTATTAAATATAATAATTTAATAATATAATATATAATATAATATAATAAAATATAATAATTTAAAAGGACCTGATACTGACCTTATCCCCACTTTCTGCCTTCCACACCATGAGCTCTGACTTCCTTGTAGATCACAAGCCTGTCCAGCTGAACCTTGTTGATACTCAAAGACCCAAACTCTATTCATCTCTGTGGACTAATTTTGACAGATGCACTATAGAAAGCATCCTTTCTGGTTGTATCATATCTACTGCTCTGACCAAGACAAGAAGAAACTACAACGGGTCATGATTGAAGGCCAGTCTCTCACTCAAACCAGCCCCCCATCCATTGACTCTGTCTACACTTCTTGCTGCCTTGGAAAAGTAATCAGCATATTTGAGCACCCCACACACTCTGGACATACTCTCTTCCAAGTTCTTCCATTAGGAAAAAGATACAAAAGTTTGAAGTCACATACCAACTGACTCAAGAACAGCTTCTTCCCTGCTGCCATTAAACTTTTGAATGGATCTTCTTGCATTTAGTTGATCTTTCTCTACATCCTAGCTGCACACCCTAGGTATTTACTAAGATACCATTAACACATCTCCTGCTCCACCAGCGGCCCAAACACCCTTGACCATTGCTACACGAATATAAAAGATACCTACTACTCTTGTCTCCTGCCCATATTTTGACAATGATGACGTGGAGATGCCGGTGTTGAACTAGGGTAAACACAGTAAGAAGTTTCGCAACACCAGGTTAGAGTCCAACCAGTTTATTTGATAGTAATCTTACAAGCTTTCAGAAATGGTGTTCCTTCATCAGATGTGTGGAAGGTTCTGATCAGAGAAGGGTGTAGAAAATCACACACAGTTTACAGAATACTGATTAGAATGCAAGTCTTTACAGCTAACCTGCTATTCAAGTCTTGAAGATGCATACAATGTGAGTAGAGGTAGCATTAGCATTTTGCAAATCAGACCACAAGGATGTTTCTGCTCCCTGCTTAATAGTAAAGATTGAAGCGGAAGAATTCGTCAAAGAAAGTTGTACAATGTTCATCTGGGGAATCAGGTGATCTCCTACAGGACTGCTTAGGGTTTGTAAACTCGTCAGTATTTAAAAACTCTGTGACCAGCCTGAATGAGTAGGCCACAACATTCATTTACTACACTAGTGTGTAGAAGACTCTGATTCCCAACCAGAAACCATGGATGGACAGGGATATCCATTCCTTGTTGAAGTCTAGGTCTGATGCGTTGAAGTCAGGAGACCCTGACCTATACAAGAAAGCCAGATAATCTATGGGGATCCATCAAAGATGCCAAAAGACAATACTGTACCAAGCCAGTGTCCCATGCTAGCCCCCGGACCCCTGCCAATTATTGCAAGACATAACAGGCTACAAGGTGAAGGTTTGTAAAACTGCCGGCTCCAATGCATCCCTCCCCGATATGCTCAATGCATTCTATGCCTGTCAGTGAGAGCATGCCCGCTATCCCGGAGGCCCGGGATAAACCTGTATCCGAAAACACCATTGCCGATGTCAGAGTGGCTTTCTCTGAGGTCACCCCATGGAAAGCGACTGGCTCGGATGAAGTACCCGGATGAGCACTCAGATCCTACGCGGATCAATTGCTAGGGGTATTCATAGACATCTTGAACCTCTCTTTACACCAATCTGGGGCTCCTACCTCCTTCAAGAAGAGGACCATCATTTTGGTACCATAGAAAAGGCATGCAGTGTGCAATAATGACTGACATCCGGTTCTGACAGCCATCATTATGAAGTGCTTTGAAAGGTGGCACAAATCAACTCCTGTTTCCTACATTGTTTGGATCCACTACAGTTTGCCAATCGCCGCAACAGGTCCACAGCAGACACCATCTCCTGGCACGACACTCAACCCTGGAACACCAAGATAATAAGGACACTATGTCAGACTCCTATTCATGGACTATAGCTCAGCCTTTAACACCATTATTCCTATGAAACTCATCTCCAAACTCTGTGGCTGGGGCTCGGCTCCTCCCTCCGAACTTCCTAACCCACAGACTACAATCAGTAAGAATAGGCAACAACACCTCCTCCACAATCATCCTCAATACTCAGTCCCCTACTATACTCCTTGTACATCTCTCTGACTGTACGTCCAAATTCTCCTCCAACTCGATTTTCGAATTTGCTGATGACATCATCATAGTGGATCAGATCTTAAACACAGAGTACAGGAATGAAATACAGAAGCTGGGGAACTGGTGCGATGCCAATAAGCTCTCCCTCAAAGTCAGCAAAGCGAAGGAGATAGTCACCAACTTCAGGACATGTAGTGGAGGGCATGATCTTGTCTACATCAACGGGGATGAAGTAGAAATGGTCGAGAGCTTCAGGTTTTATAGGTGTCCAGATCACCTGTTCTGCTTCCTCTAAGCAGATGCTATAGTTAAGAAAGTCCACCAATGCCTCTACTTTCTCAGGAAACTAAGGAAATTTGGCTTGTCCGCTACTGTCACCAATTTTTTCAGGTGCACGTTAGAAAGCATTCTTTCCGGTTGCATCACAGCTTGGTATGGCTCCTGCTCTGTCCAAGACGGTAATAAACTATAAAAAAGCTCAGTCCATCTCTTGAACAAGCCTCCTGTCCATTGATACTGTATACGCTTCCTGCAAAAGCAGGAAAGGCATTCAGCATAACCAAGGACTCCACACACCCCAGACATTCGCTCTTCCACCTTCTTCCGTGGGAAGAAGATACAAAAATCTGAGGACACATACTAACTGATTCAAGAACAACTTCTTCTCTGATGCCATCAGACTTTTGAATGGACCTACCTCACATTAAGTTATGACCGTAACACTGCATTTTGCACTCTCCTTCCCTATGAATGGTATGTTTTGGCTGTATAACATCCAAGAAACAATACTTTTTACTGTATACCAATTTATGTGATAAATCAAATCAAATCAAATCAAATGACTGCAAAATTATATTCTGCGCCCTCTCCTTTCCTTCTCCCCTATGTGCTCTATGAACGGTATGCATTGTCTGTATCGTATGCCAGAAACAATACTTCTCACTGTATACTAATAAATGTGACAATAATATATCAAATCAAATCAAAGGAAGAGAATTCTAAAAAATAGTGACCCTTTGAGGGAAGATGTTCCTCCTTATCTCCGTTTATGTGGGAGACCCTTTATATTTTTTTAAGCTGGTGCCTCCAAGCTTTAGATTCCCCAAGAGTGGCCGTTCAAACCATCCACCCTTTTGAGCTCTGCATTCCAGATTGGAACAACTGCGTTAAATAGATTTCCTTCATTTCTCCTCCGCGGCCCCTCAATTATCTGGAATCTTTGTTCTCTGGTTACCAACCCTTCTGCCAGTGAAAATAGTTTCTCCTACCTACAGAAAAAAAAAACCCAGAATAAGACTATTTTGTTAAACCAAATTAATTCATTGCTGGTGACAATTGAATTGTGGGCCAATACAGTGGAGGTTTTGTTTTAATGTGCTATGAGTCATTGTAAACAGTGGCAATGATTAGAAATCTAGGATGTGAGCGTTTCTGAGCGGTACTTTACTGAGCGATAAGACATTCTCATTGTTTTCAAGAGGTTAACAACAGTCTGCATGCATTCTAATTAGTGGCCAAGTCCTGTTTTGGGACAGTGTGAATTATTTCATGCTATATGGTGTTGTGTCTGACCATTTTGGCCCAATTCCATCTCTGCATAGTACAGACAGCTTATTGTTTAAGAGGAGTGGGACACTTTGCTAATTACACGATTATCATTTAGAAACGTACAATTGATTGCTGTCTCCACTGCTCTGACCTCAGTACTTTTTTACTGCTTTGGTTTCACTTTCTATATTATAGCCCTATCCAAGCGGTGAGAGATGTTTGATTATTTGCTGTTCGGAGCTGCACCTTCTGAATCATTTCTTCCTTTGGGATGGTGGCACGGTGCTTAGCACTGCTGCCGCACAGCATCAGGGACCCAGGTTCAATTCCAGGCTCGGGTCACTGTCTGCACGTTCTCTCCGTGGGTTTCCTGCCGGTGCTCTGACTTCCTCCCAGTCCGAAGGTTAGGGTGATTGGCTGTGCTAAATTTTCTCTCAGTGTAGCTGAACAGGTACCGGAGTGTGGCGACTAGGGAATTTTCACATTAACTTCATTGTAGTGTAAATGTAAGCCTAATTGTGACACTAATAAATAAAGTTAAACTCTTTCCCTCCATCTCAAAGCTAAATGTGCCTAAAATGCAGGATAGTTATAGAGGCTTACAGCATGGAAACAGGCCCTTCAGCCAAACTTGTCCGTGCTGCCTCTTTTTAATCACTAATCCCGTCCTGATTGCCTGCATTTGGCGATGTCCCTCTGTACCCATCTTACCCGTGTAAATGCTTTATAAAACAGAAAATTGTACCTGCCTCTACTACTCCTCTGGAAGCTCATTCCAAACGCTCACCTTCTTCTGAATGAAACAATTGCCCCTCTGAATCCTTTTGTACCTCTCTGTTCTCACCTTAAACCTCCAATTTTAGACTCCCCTAATTTTGGGGAAAGATATTGACTATCCACCTTATTAATGCCCCTTGTTATTTTATAAACCTCTATAAGATCATCCCAAAGCCTCCTACACTCCAGGTAAAAAAGTCCCAGTCTATTCAGCCTCTCCATAAAACTCAAATCATCACATCCTGGTGGCATCCTGGCAAATCTTTTCTGCATTTTTTCCAGTTTAATAAAATTCTTACTATAATAGAATGACCAGAACTGTAAATGTGTTCTAAATGTGTTCACAGTATTCTAAATGTGGCCTTACCAATGTCTTATACAACTTCAACAAGAAGTCCCAACTCTTGTATTCAGTGTTCGATGAAACCAACCATGCCGAATGCCTTCTTCACTACCCTGAGATAATTGAGAAGACACCTTCTTGAAATGTAGCCAAATCCCCAAGTCCTGAAGTGTTTTCTGTAAATCGAAGTTAGCAATTTGAAGTAAACTTTTTGTGTAGCTTTGTTAGCTATCGTAAAACTTATCCCCAGGAGTGGACATATCTTGGAATCCGACTTTGAGACTTGGCAACGCAGATTCTTTTTGGGTGTGTAAGCAAATTCAGTAAATTCTTCTTGTACAGAAAAAAAAAGTTAGCAATCAGAATAATGATTTATGACATCTTGTGTGCTATATCCTGGCATTGTGAGGTTCCTTGCAACAAGTTATACTCCCACTCTCCAGGTCCAATGATGTTATCCGGTCTGTTCCTGCTTTTTGGTCAATTCTTTACACGGCAGAAGAATTACCCTCAAAGTTAATATGTTATTTATTAGTCACAAGTAAGGCTTACATTAACACTGCAAGGAAGTTACTGTGAAATTCCCTGAGTTGCAACACTCCACCGCCGCTTGTTAGGAGAAATTTCTTCACCCAGACAGTGATGAATGTGGAGAGTTCATTCCCACAGAAAGTAATTGAGGTCAAAACAATGAGGAAATTGGATTTAATTCTTGGGGCTAAAGGGATCAAGGGATATGGGGGGGATGGTGGATTAGGATATTGAATTCAATGTTCAGCCATGATCAAAATGAATGGTAAAGCAGGCTCAAAGGGCCGAATGGACTACTACTTTTATCTCCTGTGTTTCTACAGAGAAATGCCCCCAGTTCTGTTTATTGGACACAAGAACAACAACAACTAAAGATGGAAAAACGACTTGTGTGTAATAATTAAAGAGGCTTTTTTGTACATCTTTCGACAACTTCTTTCAGAATCTTTTTAAACCACATTATAAGAGTTTACAACAGGTCATACAAATCTAAAGGTGCCACCTGCCGCGAGAAGTGTGACACTAAATGTAATAGGAACATGTGGTCCTGGAAATTTGTGCCCCATACTTGCTGTGTCATCAGCCCAGCTGATCCAGTGCAGCTGGAATGGGGAGGCAATGGCCTAGTGGTATTATCGCTAGACTATTAATCCACAAGCTCAACTAATGTTCTGGGGACCTGGGTTCGAATCCCACCACGGCAGATGGTGGAATTTGAATTCAATAAAAACAAGTCTGCAATTAAGAATCTACTGATGACTATGAAACCATTGTCGATTGTTAGAAAAACCCATCTGGTTCATTAATGTCCGCTCGGGAAGGAAATCTACCATCTTTGCCCGGTCTGGTCTGCATGTGACTTCAGAGCCACAGCAATATGGTTGACTGTTGGCTGCCCTTGGGCAACTAGAGATGGGCAATAAATGCTGGCTAGGTCAACATTTATTGCCCATGTCCCACGAATGAATAAAAATAGCTACAATACTGGCAGCAACCTGACAATGTGGAAAAATCGCTCAACAATGACCTGTCCACAAAGAAATGCAGGACGAATCTAATCCAGCGAATTTGGGCAGCATTGTGATACTGTGAGTAACACTGCTTCCTCACAGTGCTGTGAATCCAGGTTCGATTCCCGGCTTGGGTCACTGTCTTGTGTGATGTTTGCACATTTTTCCTGTGTCTGTGTGTGTTTCCTCTGAGTGCTCCTGTTTCCTGTCCAAAGATGTGCGGGTTAGGTGAATTGGTCATGATAAATTCTCCCTTAGTGTATCCAAACAAGTGCCCGAGTGTTGTGACTAGGGGATTTTCATAATAACTTCATTGCAGTGTTAATGTAAGTTTTACTTGTGATTAATAAATAAATAAAGAAATAAAATAGAGTCCCTCAGTATACTCTTGATCATCAGCAAAGGGGGATGGGAGCGGTTGCTGACTAAGTGCCATCAAGCGGCACTTAGCAACAACCTTCTCACTGGCACTCAGTTTGTGTTCCACTCGGGCTACTCAGCTCCTGACTTCATTACAGCCTTGGCATTCAAAGATAGACAAAGAGTTGAATTCCCATGATGAAACAAATGAGATTGCCCTTGACATTAAGATAGCATTTGATCAAGTGTGGCATAAAGCTGATCTATAAAATTGAAGTCAATGAGAATGGAGGGGAGGGATTCTCTGCCGGTTGGGGTCTTACCCAGTTCAAAGGAAGGAGGTTTCTGTTGTTGGACATCAATATCTCAGTCTTGGATGATTGCTACTTGAGTTCCCTCAGGGCAATGTCCCAGGCCCAACCATCTGGAGCTGCTTAAACAATGACCTTCCTTCCACTATGAGGTCAGAAATAGGGATGTTTGTTGATGACTGCAGAAGGTTTAGTACCAAGAACAACTTCTCAGATACTGGAGCAGTCTGTGTCCACATAAAGCAAGACTTGGACAAAGTTTAGGCTTGTGATGATAATTGGCAAGTAATGTCAGTGTGGCGCAGGTAGCAAGCAATGACCAGAATAATAATGGTATTTTATTCAAGAAACATGTTCACAGCACGAAGGCTGAATAACAAGATGACCTACATTAAAAAACTCACAAGCTAAATAATCAGGTTAAAAATGTGCAAATGTGTAACAATCAGGTTGTGACAAAAATAAACAAATTCAAAGTTATTTATTAGTTTCACAAGCAGGCTGACATTAGCAATGCAATTAAATCGCTGTGAAAATCCCCTTGTTGTCACACTCCAGCACCTGGTATACTGAGTAGAATTTAGCATGTCCAATACACTTAATTTGCACATCTCTGGACTGTGAGAGGGAAGCGGAGCACTCAGACGAAACCCATGCAGACACAGGGAGAACGTGCAGACTCCACACAGACAGTGACCCAAGCTGGGAATTGAACTCGAGTCTGTGGTGCTGTGAAGCAGCCGTGCTAACCACTGTGTCACCGTGCCACCCCTATTGCATCGGTAGATGGGGTATTAAAGGAAGAATATTGCTGTATTAAAATTATGTTAAATTACTCACCAATCCATCATTCCTACATGTGCTGAAATTCCATCTCCAACCACAGAGATTCTAACCATCTCTCTTTGACATTCAACAGCATTGTTATTGTTGATTTTTTAAAACTTTATTCTTGGGATGTGGGCATTGCTGGCTTGGCCAGCATTTATTGCCCAACCCTAATTGCCCTTGAAGTAAGGCTTTGGAGAGTCACTCGTGTTGCTGTGAATCTGGAGTCACATGTAGGCCAGACCAAGTAAGGACAGCAGATTTCCCTGCATAAAGGACATTAATGAACTAACATAAATTTTTACAACAGTGGTTACAATGGTTTCATGGCCATCATTAGACTGTTAAATAAAGATGTTTCTTAATTAACTTTAAAGTTAATCATCTGCCATGGTGGGATTCAAATATTGGTCCCCAGAGCATTACCCTGGGTCTCTGGATTGCTAGCCCAGTGATAATATCATTATACCACTGCCTCCCCCGATGTCCTACCATCAACATCCTGGGGTTGCCATTGACCAGAAAAATAACTTCCATCTATTACTGTGGCTACATGATCATGTCAGAAGGTGGGAATTGCGAGTAACTGGCTTCCTGTCTCCCCAGTGCCCCTCCACTCAAGTCAGGAGTGGAGGGGAACAGTCTCCACATGCCTGGATGAGAGCAATTCCAGCAACACTCAAAGTTCAATGCTATCCATGATAAAATATCTTGATCCGCCTACCAGTGTAAGAAGTCACTCCCTGTGCCACCAGCACATGGTGGCGGTGTACTTTTTATAAAACTGCACTGCTGCAACTCATCAATGCTCCTTCAACAGCACTTTCAGAATCCATGATCTCTATGTCCCACCAACAATGACCCTCCACCCCTGACCTCCCTTCCCCCCCATCTCACCATGGCAAGACAAGTGACCCACACAAAACATCACAGCTGTCGATGGGATCGGAAGATCTTGTCGTCTCTGCCACCAAAACACGCAGTAAGGTGTCTCACAACACCCAGTTAAAGTCCAACAGGTTTATTTGGTAGCAAAAGCTTTCAGAGTGTCACTCCTCCTTCAGATGAGTGAGGAGTTGTGTTTACAAACGGGGCATATATAGACACAAACACAGTTTACCAGATAATAGTTGAAATGCAAGTCTTTACAGGTAATCAAGTCTTAAAGATACAGACAATATGAGTGGAGAGAAAGTTAAGCAGAGGTTAAAGAGATATTGTCTCCGGCCAGGACAGTTCAGCATTCACAGACTTTCAGCCTCTGATCTTTGGATAAACATTCTCCAAGATGGCCTTCGTGATGCGCCACAGCGCAGAGTCGCTGAGCAGAGACTGATAGCCAAGTTCCACACACATGAGGACGGCCTCAACTGGGATCTTGGGTTCATGTCACACTATCTGTAACCCTCACGACTTACCTGGGCTTGTAAAATGTCATTAACTTCCTGGCTGGAGACAATACTCATCTCTTTAACCTGTGCTTGACTCTCTCTCCACTCACATGATGTGTGCTGTTAAGACTTGATTAGCTGTAAAGACCCGTGTTCCAATTATTATCTTGTAAATTGAGTTTGTGTCTATATGTGCCCTGTTTGTGAACACAATTCCTCACTCACCTGAAGAAGGAATGAAACTTTGAAAGCTTGTGCATCAAATAAACCTGTTGGAATTTAACCTGATGTTGTGAGAGTACTTACTGTGCCTACCCCAATCCAACGCCAGCATCTCCATACCATACCACTGGGGTCGATCAGAAAATCCTGCCCAACATAAATGTGAGTTGTTTCTTTTCTTTTACTTTAAGTTTGATCTGCTGCCTGGTATGGAGGGCAATAGCTCCGAGGAGACTTGGAGAAACTTGATTTGTTCTCACTGGAACGATGGACTTTGAGGGGCAACCTGATAGAATTCTACAAGATTATGAGAGGCATGGACAGAGTGGATAGTCTTAGGATGGAAGAAACAATTGGTTTAAAGTGTGAAGGTTTAAAGGAGATACATGAGGCATGTTTTTTACACAGAGGGTGGTGGGTGCCTGGAACTTGCTGCTGGAGAGGTAATGGAAGCAGATATGGTAGTGACTCCTAATGGGCGTCTTGACAAATACATGAGTAGGATGGGAATAGAAGGATATGGTCCCCAGAGGATAGGCGGTTTTAGTCAATTGAGCAGCATGGTTGATGCAGGGTTGGAGATCTGAAGGGCCTGTTCTTGTTCTTTAATTTTCTTTGTTCTTTGTTCAAAGGGAACCTGAATCCCAGAAAAGGAGGACAAAGAATCAGGAAAAAGTGAAATTGAGAAATTGGTTTGAAGGAGAAGGCAAAGTAAATTTGTGAGGGGGTTGGTGTTACGCTGAAAAAGCTGGAGGCTGTGCAACTGAATTATTATTATTAGTGTCGCAAATAGGCATCTATTCACACTGCAATGAAGTTACTCTGAAAAATCGCCTCGTCATCACAGTCCGTTGCCTGTTTGGGCACACTGAGGGAAACTTTAGCATAGCCGTTGCACCGAGCCAGCATGTCTTTCAGACTGTGGGAGAAAACTGGAGCACCCGGAAAAAATCTGCGCAAATATGGGGAGAATGTGTAGACGCCGCACAGATACTGACCCAAGCTGGGAATTGAACCCGGATCCCTGTTGCTGTGAGGCAGTAGTACCAACCACTGTGCCACCACGCTATCCTTCGGTAATATGGGGAAAAGAGACCTTGGGGAGGGGGGAGGGTGCAAAGAAAGAAGGCCAGAGGCGAGGACATATGCAGACCTTAACAACCTATTATATCAACATCAATTTTCCAATTCTCACTGTAGTCATCGTCTGAGTAAAAACCTCTCAGTGCTGAATCTAGGACAACTTTTGAATGGTGAATTTAAGTCTTCTTATGCAAATTTCATCAACTGGATTTGGTTGAAGTGCAATCCATAACCAAGGATTGTGAGGAGAATGGGAGATTTTTTTGTTTTGGAGCTTCTGGTCCAGAACTATTCTGTCCAGAGACACATGTTCAGAAATTCTGCAATGCCACTCTATATTTTTCATTCATTACATAGAACATAGAGCACAGAACATTATAGCACAGAACAGGCCATTCAGCCTTCGATGTTGCGCCGACCAATATAAAAAGCAATGCCCCTCCAAACTAAACCATTCCCTTCTCTTCCATATACTTATCAACTAACCTCTTAAACGCCACCAAACTTGGCGCATCTACAACTGCTGCAGGCAGGGCATTCCACTCCCGAACCATCCTTTGGGTAAAGAACCTACCTCTGATATCCGTCCTATAACTATCACCCCTTAATTTAAAGCTGTGTCCCCTCGTGCTAGCTTTTTCCATCCTAGGAAAAAGGCTATCACTGTCCACCCTATCTAAACCTCTAATCATCTTATATGTTTCGATCAGGTCCCCTCTTAGCCTCCTCCTTTCTAACGAAAACAACCTCAAATCCCTCAGCCTCTCCTCATAAGACCTGCCCTCCATACCAGGCAACATCCTGGTAAAATCATTCAAATCTCATTACTGTATGGTTATCAGATTATTCTTAATTATCCACCCCCTTCTATTTCTTGCCAAAACTAACTTATTTTCCATTTCTCATTTGCTTGTGGATTTGCTGTAATATTTTTAATTACACCTCTTTATTTCCAGAACAAATCCTTCTTTATGCTTCGGAATGATCTATCATACTGTCTAGTTCACCATGCCAAATTACGAGACAATTGAGGAGAGGGATATCATCCCATTGCATTCCTGAACACCTACATGTTTAATCTTCACCTTTCGAAACACGGCTTTTGAAAGAACTGATGTTTGTCTGCCTTTTCTGCAATAATTACTTGAACAAGAAAGAGCATGTTTGAAAAAGATCACGGTGTGTTGAAATGATAGTGTTGCTGGTAATTTCAACATCCTTCCTAACCAAAAGTGAAAGTCCTTATATCCAGTCCTATTGTGGCCCAGTGGGTAGTGTCTCTGCCTCTACGTTAAAAGGCTAGGAGTTCCAGACCCACAGTCGAGATTTCGCTGGAAGATCCCCATGATCCAGTTTCAAAGAAAAATGGACGGCACAATGGTGCAGTGGTTAGCACTGTTGTGTCACAGCGCCAGAGATCCAGGTTCGATCCCAGGCTTGGGTTACTTCTGTGTGGAGTTTGCACATTCTCCCCATGTCTGCATGGGTTTCCTCCAGGTGCTCCTCTTTCCTGCTATAATCCTCCATAAGATGTGTGAGTTAAGACAATTGGCCATGTTAAATTGACCCTTCTTGTCAGGGAGACTAATAGGCTAAATAAGTGGGAATAGGGTCTGGGTGGAATTGTGATTAGTGCAGACTCAATGGGCCAAATAGCTACCTTCTGCAGTGTAGAGTTTCTACGGTTCTAAAAATAGGGGCATTTCCTCAGTGCCTTGCCAATATTCAAATCTCAACCAGCTTTGGTTGCTATCACATTGTATTTGTGTGATCTTGCTATATGCAGAACGGCTGCTGATTTTTCCTACATTGCAACAATGGTTACATTTCAAAGTACTTCATTGATTGTAAAGAGCTCTAAATGGCTTGAGACTGTAGGGAAGACTCTATTAATGTAAGGTTTTAATTCTGTACATATAAACCAGCAGTATGTATCGGTACTGCAATATACAACCCTCAAATTAATGTCAACTCAAGCTGTGCAAAAATTGGCATCAATATTGCAACTTACTGTAATTGGTTGATACTTTACAAAAGATAGTGTGAATGCTGGATTGTGTTAAAAGAGTTTCTGTGAATGGCTATAAGAATGGTCAATATGGTAGATTTTGAGGAGTCATGAAGAGAATTAGCAAGCCAATGATTTAGGAAGCTAGAATTTCTAACAGTGAGTGGCAAGAATGAGGGAGAGATACAGAAGAGGCTGGAATCCAAAGCATAAAGAATATGAACTGGGATGTCGTGGGGGAATTTTGGGGAAGGGGGATGTGGAGGAAGGTTGTAAGTTTTACATAGAGGAATGGATGTTTTGGATTTCATGTACATGAGGACAGGGTGTTTGGGAAAGCACTGGGAAAAATGGACAATTGGAATTTAATAATGGCACAGGATATCTGAATGGAGTTCTGGGAAAGTTGTGCAGAGTAGAATTTGCGAAGTTAGAGTGGTATAGTAATTAGAAGGATTGGCGACCGTCAGTTAGTATCTAATGAACCAAAACTGCTCATGTATAAACAAGTATTTTCTCGACATTAACACTTCCACTTTCCACTCTGTCTGCAAGACCAATGCTCGCGACCAAAATCCCATACTTGTTCCTTATTGGGTGTTTGGGTCATATGACCCGCCCTGTATACATGCCTTAAAGGGGCCAGCTACTACAAGTGGAGAGATCAAGTATTGAGGGAGTGAAGTCGACTTCAAGTCTTCTCTGTCAGTCAGTAAGATCATGGCTGATCTGACTGTGGCCTTAACACCACTTTCCTGCTAGTCCCCCATAACCTTTGACTCCCTTGTTAATCACAAACCTGTCCACCTCAACTTCAGATATCCTTATTGACCCATCCTCCATTGCTCTGTGTGGAAGACAATCTAGTAAGAAGTCTGACAACACCAAGTTTAAGTCCAACTGATTTATTTGATAGTAAACTCGCAAGCTTTTGGGGTTTGCCCCTTTGTCAGGCAAATGGAGAGTTCTGGTCTCAGACAGAGCATATAACAGCAGAGACAGTTTACAGATTGCTGATTAGAATGTGAGTCTTAACACCTAACCTGCTATTCAAGTCTTAAAGTGGCCAACAATGTGAGTGGAAGGAGCATTAAACCCCAGGGTAAAGACATGTGTATTGTCTCCAGACAGTACAGTAAGTGAGGTTTAGCAAACTGAGGCAAGTCATGGAGGGTTACAGGTAGTGTGACATGAACCTAAGATCCCTGTTCCCTTCCTGTTGACGAACACTTCAGTGATCACAGGCGTTTGGTCTCTGATCTTCGGGTAAGCATTCTCCAAGGCGGTCTTCACGACACATGACAGCGCAGAGTCGCTGAGCAGAGACTGATAGCCAAGTTGTGCACACATGAGGATGGTCTCAACAGGGATCTTGGTTCATGTTGCATTATCTGTAACCCACATGACTTGCCTGGGTTTGCTAAACCTCATTTACTGCACTGTCTAGAGACAATACACATCTCTTTAACCTGTGCTCATTGCTCCTTCCACTCACGTTGTCGGCCACTTTAAGACTTGAATCGAAGGTCAGGTGTAAAGACTTGCATTCTAATCAGTAACCTGTAAACTGTCTGTGCTGTTATATGCTCTGTCTGAGACCAAAACTTTCCATTCTCCTGACGAAGAGAAAACCCTGAAAGCTTGTGAGTTTATTATCAAAAAAATCAGTTGGACTTAAACTTGGTGTTGTCAGACTTCCTACTATGGAAGAGAATCCCCAGGCTAACAATGCATGAGAGAAAAAATTCCTCTTCATCTCCATGAGGAAAAGGAGACACCTTGTTTGTAAACTGTGCCTCCTAGTTCTAGATTCCCCCACAACCTCTCAGCATCTATCCTGTCAAGTCCCTTCAGAATCTTACCTGGTTCTATCAGTGAATGTCTTGTTCTTCTAAACACCAAAGAGTACAGGCCAAATCTGTTCAAACTTTCCTTCATTCTGGGAATCAGTCAAGTCATCTTTCTCTGAACTGCTTCCGAATGTGATAAGACAGGCAATGTGGCTTAAAGTTCGGATAAGGGTAAAAAACAGGATGCCAATGTTGCTCACTGTCTTGTTTAGACTGGGTGAACATCTGGGGTGAGAGATGGAATCGATAACAAGCATTCAGAGACAACCAAAGAAGACGAAAAGCACTACAACCTATCCGAAGATGGTTTTGGAGTCAAGAGCGTGTTGAATTAACTGTGATCCTGATTCAAGGTGAGTGAGGCCTCATTTCTGAATTGCTCACTGGGATTCCAAATTCTAGAAATGTTTGGGCAGCACGGTGGCACAGTGGTTAGTACTCACAGCACCAGGGATCCGCACTCAATTTCAGGTGACTGTCCCTGCAAAGTTTGCACGTTCTCCCTTTGTTTGCATGGGTTTCCTCCGGATGCTCCAATTTCCACCCACAATCCAAAAATGTGCAGGTTAGGTAGATTGGCCATGCTGAATCATCCCTTGGTGCCCTAAGGTGTGGTTAGATGGATTAGCCATGGGAAAGGTGTGGGGTTACAGGGATAGGACAGGGCATAGAGCTTGGGTAAAATACTCTGTCAGAGAGTTGTGTAGACTCGATGGGCCAAATGGCCTCCTTCTGCACTGTAGGGATTTTTTGATTCTTTTACGATTCGATGAAAAATCAGTACAGGTGGAATGCCTCAAAACTGGCTACCTGAAAACACGATATTTTATTCCTTGTACTCTAAGTCACTTGGCAACACTTAACCTGACACAGCTTGGCGATGTCTGGGGGCTGCTGCATTGGGCAATATAATTTCAAGTCCTGGTCAGCTTTGCGCAACCGACATTCAGATTTCAGTTCCAACAACAGAGCATTTCAACATCATTTCAGTTTTTATCTTTTCTCATTTTAACCAGGTTCAGTTAAAGTTGGGAAGTGGGGATGAATGAAAGAGTTATTAAACCCCGTGAATGAAACTAAACTAATATCAATGATGATATGGCAATTAACCTAAAGTGATTTTTAGTCATACCAGTTGGTTTTCCTGTGTCCCATATTCACTGAAAAATGAGATCCCAAACCAGGAAATTTCAAAATCTGGCATGGACCTGGTCCTGGGTTGGGTTCTGGTTTGAAGTAATCAATCTCTATTTGAACAGCTAAGTGACTATTTTAGTAGACTGTTGACAAAACACAGTTCATTGAATCCGTACAGTGAAAAAGAACGCCATTCAGCCCATCGGATCATTGTACCGACCACAATCCAGCCCAGACCTTACCCCTAACCCCATGCATTTACCCTGACACAAGGGACAAATTTGCATGGCCAATCAACCTAAGCCACACATCTTTGGACTATGGGAAGAAACCGGAGCACCTGGAAGAAACTCACGCAGACATGGGGAGAGTATGCAAACTTCACACAGGCAGTGATCCGAGACTGGAATTGAGCCTGGGTCCCTGGCACTATGAGGCAGCAATGCTAACACTGTGTAACACCATTCTTGGTGTTCCATTTTGGTCATGTAGCAATACCACTCTCCACAATTGGGGGTTGACAGGAGCAAGAAGGAGCTGACCAGTGTTTCTCTCAAGGAGTTAAGTTTTAGAGAGGCCTTTGGAGGTGAATAGGTTTGGTTAAGAAGATGTGGGGGGGAGGGGAGAGCGGATAGTGGTGTTTAAAGATGGGGAATGTGGCAGTGGGAGAAAGATGGCTGAAGACTGTCACTTAGTGACAAACCTCTGCGATAAACTTCCACTGCATGTGGAAGATGTCAACTCACTGCATTGATTTGATTTAATTTATTGTCACATGTATTAATACACAGTGAAAAGTATTGCTCCTTGCTCGTTATACAAAGTATACCGATCACAGAGAAGGAAAGGAACGGGTTCAGAATGTAGTGTTACAGTCATAGCTAGGGCGCAGAGAAAGATCAACTTAATATAAGGTAGGTCCATTCAAAAGTCTGATGGCAACAGGTAAGAAACTGTTCTTGAGTCGGTTGGTACTTGACCTCAGACTTTTTCATCTTTTTCCCAATAGAGGAAGGTGGAAGAGAGAATGTCCGGGATGCGTGGGGTCCTTGATTATGTTGTCTGCTTTTCCGAGGCAGCAGAAAGTGCAGACAGAGTCGATGGATGGGAGACTGGTTTGCATGATGGACTGGGCTGCATTCACGTGTAGTTTCTTGTGGTCTTGGGCGAAGCGGGAGCCATACTGAGTTGTGATACAATCAGAAAGAATGCTTTCAATGGTGCATCTGTAAAAATTGGTGAGTCATAGAGGACATGCCAAATTTCCTTAGCCTTTTAAGAAAGTAGAGGCATTGACGTACTAGAGCATCAGTGTTGTCTTCAAGAAGGATCTTGATGGGGCAGAATCATATAGAAGTGTCCATAGAAATAACACATGACCCATGAAATCCTATGGACTGCTTTTGATTGCGCAAGGGAGTTGGAGAGGAATTTTTAGGAGTACGTTTCCTTTCTTGGCTCTCTTATGTTGTTTTTGGCTCTCTTGGGAGGTCACATAACAGTGTGTATATGTATGTATGTGTGTATGTGAGATGGGTGGAAGTGGGGTGTGAATGGGAGGGTGAAGCTATCGGTTATGCTTCGATCAGCATGGTGGGCAGCTGCCGTATTCCTGTCCATGTTTGTAAAAATACTTTTATCAACACTTACAACTTCCAGAACCTCTGATCAATTTCTGTCAGTTGTTACTCCTGCAAGCTATCGTTTTGAAAAGTGATTCAATGCCTGCTTATGACAATTAATATTTATTTATTAGTGTCACAATATACTTACATTAACACTACGATGAAGTTACTGTGAAAGTCCCCTAGCCAGCACACTGTGGCAGCTGTTCGGGTTCACTGAGGGGGAATTTAGCATGGTCAATACATCTAACGAACACGTCTTTCGGACGTGTGTGAGGAAACCAGAGCATCTGAAGGAAACCTACGTCGATACAACCTTAGATTAAAGGGATGATCCTTTAAAATCGAGTTGAGGAGGAGTTTCTTCAGCCAGAGAGTGGTGCATCTCTTTGCTGCAGAAAGCTGTGGAGGCCAGGTCATTGAGTATCTTTAAGACAGAGCTAGATAGGTTCTTGATTAATAAAGGGATCAGGGATTATGAGGAAAAGGCAGAAGAATGGGAATGAGAAAAATCTCAGCCATGACTGAATGGCGGAGTGGACTCGATGGGCCGAGTGGCCCAGTTGTGCTCCTATGTCTTATGCTCTTATGGACAGACTTACGGACAATGACCCAAACCAAGAATCGAACCTGGGTGTGGTGCAGTGTGGCAGCGACGCTAACCACAGCGCCACCGCAAACAGTAAAATAATCTCCTTGGCGGTTGAGGGAAGGAATGGAATGATTTGGGGTAACAATGAAAGCACTGGCGCCGATTTTATAGAACATAGAACATAGATAGAACATAGAACATTACAGCACAGAACAGGCCATTCAGCCTTCGATGTTGCGCCGACCAATATAAAAAGCAATGACCCTCCAAACTAAACCATTCCCTTCTCTTCCATATACTTATCAACTAACCTCTTAAACGCCACCAAACTTGGCGCATCTACAACTGCTGCAGGCAGGGCATTCCACTCCCGAACCACCCTTTGGGTAAAGAACCTACCTCTGATATCCGTCCTATAACTATCACCCCTTAATTTAAAGCTGTGTCCCCTCGTGCTAGCTTTCTCCATCCTAGGAAAAAGGCTATCACTGTCCACCCTATCTAAACCTCTAATCATCTTATATGTTTCGATTAGGTCCCCTCTTAGCCGCCTCCTTTCTAACGAAAACAACCTCAAATCCCTCAGCCTCTCTTCATAAGACCTGCCCTCCATACCAGGCAACATCCTGGTAACCTCCTCTGTACCCTCTCCAATGCCTCCACATCTTTCTTATAATGTGGGGACCAGAACTGCACACAATACTCCAAGTGCGGCTGCACTAGAGTTTTGTACAGTTGCAACATGACGTTGCGGCTCCGAAATTTCCGATTTTTGGAAATAAATGCGGAACCTTCCATTTGAATGTTGTCAGAAATACTTTGAACAATTTGCAAAGTAACACAGATCTACAGGGCAGGTGGGTGGGGGTGGCGGGAGAGGGAAGGGAGTGGCAGAGAGGAGGAGACCACACATTTTCCTGTAAACCAGTCACTCTAGGGTTGATTTGATATGGATAATAGTGCTTAGAACCCTTCCAGCTGTCAAGGGAAAGACTTTGAACATTGACATGTACCTATGGGTAAAGACATCACATTTCCAGTCAATTACCTATAATGTTTCCTTTCTTTAATATCTGCAGCTTAGAAATTAATCCTTAGTAAAAGTGAACCATCTGAGCGCAGTCCTTTCATGGAGTGTTATAGTGATCCCCTGTTCTGACAGGTGTGCTGTTATTTTTCTGCTTTATTTTGTGGGCTTGCAGTTTCATTCACAGCCACCAACTTCGAGGCGAGAAGAAACACCAGCATTTTTTTAAAAAAAGAGTTGTGTCTTCTTGTCTTAAACTCTGACTTTCAATAGATGAGCCTAAGGTGTACGCATGCCTGACCATTGGTGTGATTGACTGAAGGATGGAGGCTCAGATAGTTTGTGTTTCTGCTTCACCAAAAGCAATGGACTGTGAGATATTGCACTTTATTCATAATCTTGTGTCAAATATTTTCCCACAGTTTATGCTATCGGCAGACAATACAGCCACTATCTGCAAGACTTCTGCTGCATCCGTGTTTGACATGAGAATATCTTTGCTCCTTTCATCTGTCTGATACAACTTCTGGCTGGGGTCCAGCACACCTTGGTTGTTAGTTGTTATGCATAGTTATCCATAACAATCAATCACACTGACGCTTCCTGGATTTAATCAGGCATTGAGCAATTTCAGTGTCTTCATCTGTCTGAAGTTAATTTTATTTCCTCCCAAAATTTGATGGGTTCACTGAATTTGTCTTTATTTTTTGAAAAATGAACTAACAATCCTAGGCTGGATGTCGACCTGTAAACAAAAATGAATGGGTCATCTCCAAAAAGTGCCCGGGTAAAGCCAACTTCCACATTCATCCCTCTTTCAGTTTGCCATCCGTCATAAAGCACCCGGGTGGCATTGCATTCTGCAAGGGTATGGTCCAAAGAGCGCGGATGACTGACAGTTTATACACAGGATTCAGGTTAGACTATAAGGCCAGTTGCCTGAAATGTGGGGACTGCCAAATGTCCTGGGGGTGTAACTTGAGGCAGAGTCACTCACACTGCCACGCTAATCATCTAAAAGAGCTCTCCCACAGTGCTCTTCAAGTTTAGTTGTGTCGCGGTAATGCAAAACCCCTTTTAATTGTCCTCCCTCCATGAGGTACAAGTTACTGAGTAGCTGTCTCAGAAACGAAAATGGTGCCAAGATTGGAGGCTTTTCTATTCCTTTTGGAGGTGTCAGCTGTGCTTCAGTCATTAGCAACCTTGCCTCAAAGTCAGAAGACTGTGGGTTCAAGTCCCAGTACAATAAGCACAAAATTTAGGTTGGCGCAATAGGGATATTTATTGAAGGGGTGCTGCTGATTGGGTGACGTGATGGCACAGTGGTTAGTGCTGCTGCCTCATAGCGCCTGGGATCCACGTTCGATTCCTGGCTTGGGCCATTGTCTGCGTGAAGTCTGCATGTTCTCCCCGTATCTGTGTGGGTTTCCTCCAGGTACTCCAGTTTCCTCCCACAGTCCAAAAGATGTGCTGGTTAGATGCATCGGCCATGCTAAATTCTCCCTTCGTGATCCCGAACGGGCGGCAGAACATAGCGAAAAGGGGATTTTCATAGAAACCACATTGCAGTGTTAATGTAAGTCTACTTATGACGCTAAAAAATAAACTTTAAACTTAAACTGTGCCCCATCTGCTCTCTTATGTGAATGTAAAAGAGGTGCTGTTTTAAGGAGTAGGAAGTGATCCTCCCCAGTGCCCTGCCCAATACTTATTCCTCAGCCAACAAGACATAAACCAGGTTATTGGTTTCATTATCACATTACCACCTGTGGAACATGACTACAAGCAATTTGGTCAATGTGTTTCCTTACATTACAAATAGAACTACACTTAAAAATGATGTACCTTATTGGTTGCCAAGGCCCTTGGGGCATTCTGAAGTTGTGAAAGGCACTATACAAATGCTGATCTCTTTTTTGGTGACTTTACCTAGGCAATCCTTATGTTAGAGCCTGCAATGATTTCTATTTGTGAAATTGTCTTCTTTCCACTTCCTGAGGTACTGACCCTGCTGGATTAGAATATGGAGTATGGTTCCATACCTTCTGATACATTACCAAACAACTGTGATCACGCGTAAGCTTAAACAGACCAGCTTAATGAGCATTTAGTGCTTTGAAAGCGAGCACAAACCCTGCTTTTATAAGCATTCAGATATGTAGGGTTAGACAGGGTGGATTTGGAAAGAATGTTTCCAATAGTGGAGGATTCCAGAACTAGGGGATTAGAGTTTGAGGATAAGGAGTAAGCCTTTTAGAACTGAAGTGAGGAACCACAATGTGGTGAATGTGTGGAATTCATTACAACAGAATGTAATCTGGGGCCAAAACATTGTTTGATTTCAAGAAGAAATTAGATATAAACCTTGGGGTTAAAATGATCAAGGGATATGGGGGGGAAGGGTGAATCAGGATGTTGAATTCGATCATCAGCCATGATCAAAATGAATGGTGGAGCAGGCTTGAAGGGCCAAATGACCTACTCTTCTTTCTATTTTCCATGTTTCTATGCAATGGAATTACTAGACTGCAATTTGGGAATCCAAGGTGGTTTTGTTTTATTCTTTAACCCATGGACAAGATCAATTGTAGAGCACCAGCTAACATTTATTAATTTGGCACAGACTAGGCTTAAACCTGGTACCTGTTGGTTTGTATGACTCAGTGCTACCTACATCCTTTAAGCACTAAGGCATCAGGGCAGCTAGAATCCCAAAGTGATTCAGAGAATCAGTCTAATATTTCAGAGAAGTCATTTTTTCACCAGGTTTCCCCTTATTTTCAATTATTTCCAGTAGAACTGTGTTTAACTTGTCTTTGCCATGGTTGAGAACTTTGTTTGTTGGTCAATGCCACAACCAACCAATTGTCAATAAGATCATCCATTTTGAAGGAGGTGTGGAGGGGCAGACAGCATTAATGCCACTCAGCTCAATGACCTTGTTCACAACAGTCTAGTTTACAGTATGCAATGGGCAGCACAGTGGCACAGTGGTTAAGTGTTGAATGTTTTATCTCCAGTTTGCTGTGTTGCTAGTTCATGATGAATCTGCCCATCTACAGGAAAGTGACAATCTGTTTCCTATAATGAGCGCCCTAATATTTCATGGTGATGAATTATGTAGTACAGGAACTAATCTCTGTAGGTCCTACTTGGCTAATACACATGTTTAAAACTTAAAGGATATTCCTGATTCCCTTTGCATTTTAAAGAAAACCCATTTAGAAATTATTCTAAATCTCCATTTCTCAATTGTTAATTGCCAAAGTTAATACATTCATGTCTATACAATGTGGAAATCCATTTTAATAAAAATTTATTTGAAGATCAGAATTGGTAAACATGTTGGGTTTCATATTAAGTGCAGCAATATACTTTGAAACATTCTGATGGTTGGTAACTATTAGTTTATTTATTAGTGTCACAAGTACAGTAGCACAATGGTTAGCACTGCTGCTTCACAGCTCCAGGGACTTGGGTTTGATTCCTGGTTCGGGTCACTGTCTGTGTGGAGTTTGCATATTCTCCTTGTGTCTGTGTGGGTTTCCTCCATGTGCTGCAATTTCCTCCCACAGTCCAAAGATGTGCAGGTTAGATTGATTGGCCATGCTTAAATTTCTACTTAATGTTCTAAGATGCGTAGGTTAGATGAATTAGCAGATAAAATATGTAGGGATATGGGGTAGGGCCTGGGTGGGATTGTGGTCGATGCAGACTTGATGGGCCGAATGGTCTCTTTCAGCATTGTGGGGTTTCTATGATTTCTAAGTAGGCTTATGCTAACACTGCAATGAAGTTACTGTGAAAATCCCCCAGTTGCCACACTCCAATGCCTGTTCAGGTACACTGAGGAAGAATTTAGCATGGCCAATGCACCTAGAACATAGAACATAGAACATTACAGCACAGAACAGGCCCTTCGGCCTTCGATGTTGTGCCGACCAAAATAAAAAGCAATGCCCCTCCAAACTAAACCATTCCCTTCTCTTCCATATACTTATCCATTAACCTCTTAAACGCCACCAAACTTGGCGCATCTACAACAGCTGCAGGCAGGGCATTCCACTCCCTAATCACTCTTTGAGTAAAGAACCTACCTCTGATATCCGTCCTATAACTCATACCCCTTAATTTAAAGCTGTGTCCCCTCGTGCTAGCTTTCTCCATCCTAGGAAAAAGGCTATCACTGTCCACCCTATCTAAACCTCTAATCATCTTATATGCTTCAATAAGATCCCCTCTTAGCCGCCTCCTTTCTAACGAAAACAACCTCAAATCCTTCAACCTCTCTTCATAGGACCTGCCCTCCATACCAGGCAACATCCTGGTAAAACTCCTCTGTACCCTCTCCAATGCCTCCACATCTTTCTTATAATGTGGCGACCAGAACTGCACACAATACTCCAAGTGCGGCCGCACTAGAGTTTTGTACAGCTGCAACATGATGCTGCGGCTCCTAAATTCAATCCCCCTACCAATAAAAGCTAAGACTCCATATGCCTTCTTAACAACTTTATCCACTTGACTGCCTACTTTCAGGGATCTATTGACACATACACCAAGATCCTTCTGTTCCTCAACACTATTAAGAGCCCTACCATTAGCCCTATACTCTACACATTTATTGTTCCTGCCAAAGTGCATTACCTCACACTTTTCCACATTAAACTCCATTTGCCACCTCTCGGCCCAGCTCTGCAACTTGTCCAAGTCACTCTGTAAACTATAACACCCCTCTTCACTATCTACCACTCCACCGACTTTAGTGTCATCTGCAAATTTACTAATCCATCCCTCAATACCCTCATCCAGATCATTTATAAAAATTACAAACAGCAGGGGCCCAAAACAGACCCCTGAGGCACACCACTCGTCACCGAACTCCACGATGAATATCTCCCATCAACCACCACCCTCTGTCTTCTATCTGCCAGCCAATTCCTAATCCAATTAGCTAAATCACCCTCTATTCCACACATCTGCATTTTCTGTAGATAACCAACATATCTTTCAGACTGTGGAAGCAAATTGCAGCACCCAGAAGAAACATAGGCAGACACAGGGAGAACGTGTAAACTCACAGTGATCCAAGCCGGGAACCAAACCCGGCTCCTCGATGCTGTGAGGCAGCAGTGCTAACCATTGTGCCACCTGTATCAAGAGTAGGTGGATTCTTCCTGCAGGTACACGTGACAAAACCCAACCACTTTTTGTTTAGAATGTATTGTAGGATTTGGTTTTCTTTCTTATCATAACTTAAGGAGACTTCAAAACCAGATTCACGCGCACAGGAAATGTTCCTATTATGTTTTGATATGCAAGAGAAGCAGAACATAAAGGCTTTGTCTGCTCAGGTATTTGATGGAGGCTAAACCATTCAAATCAATTACAGGCATCTTGTGAGTTCTTTGTACGTGTGCTTGATTGATTTTTTTTGAGTTTGTGGTACATATTTGAATTGTTTTTTCTTTATCCTATCATCATGCATTTTTTAAGAAAGTATTTCTCAATGGAAGTTCAATGGAATGTTTATTCTGTTTTTGTCTGATTTTTTTCAGATTATGGGGGCATGTGATAAAACCAGTCAGCCAAAAATCAGTGCGAAAGGTTTTCTTGCCGGCCAGGTTTCCCTGCAGGACTGGTCTGAGAAGCTGAATCTGAGCAAACTATCTCGAGTAAAAAAATATTAGCAGATATATCCATAGAAAAAGCATCCTTTCCGGGTGTATCAGAGCTTGGTATGGCTCCTGCTCTGACCAAGATGCAAGCAGCTACAAAGGGTTGTGAATGTAGCCCAATCCATCACGCAAATTAACTTCCTATCCAATTCCCTGCACTTCAACCTTAGCAAACAAGCTTTAAGAGGGTCTTAACAAAAATTGCTTCTTGAAGTCCATATAAATAACATCCATAAATAGTTCCCTTTTCACTACTTTAGCCACCTCTTCATAAAATGCAATCATGTCCATAAGACATGCCAGAGTCTTCACAAATCCAAAGCCTTCAGCTTTGCACTTCTACACTGATTTCACAAATTCTAGTTTTTTAATACGGCTGTTTCTATAAACAGCGATGTTTCCCACTTTAAAACAGATTTCTTTGCAAATCTCTTGTGTCGGCATCACATCCTTCAATTTAATTCAATCAAAGCTGAATTGTTGGAAGGGGAAATAAAGAATTTGCTTTTACAAAGCACTTTTCACAACCTCAGCACATCCCAAAGCAATTTGCAGATACCTAAAACTACAAAAGGTGGTGAACGTAACCCATCCACCACGCAAGCCAACTTCCCATCCAATGACACCATCTACACTTCCCATGCCTTGGAAAAGCGGCCAGTATAAATAAGGACACTGTGCACCCCAGACATATCCTCTTCCATCATCTTCCGTCAGGAAAAAGATGTAGAAGTCTGAGGTCATGTACCAACCAATTCAAGAACAGCTTCTTCCCTGCTGCCATCAGACTTTTGAATGGCCCTGCCTCGCATAAAATTGATCTTTTTCTGCACTCTAGCTTTGACTATAACACTACATTCTGCACCCTCTCCCTTCCTTCTTTATGTATAGTATGCTTTGTCTATATAGTGCACAAGGAACAATACTTTTCACTGTATACTAGTACATTGACAATAATAAACCAAATCAAATCATTTTTGACAGTCTGGTAAATCTGTGACATCTATCACCTTGAAGGACGTTGAAGGTGCATGGGAACAAGATTACGCCCAAATACTATCCAACTTTCACACTTGAGTTGACATGGATGCATAATATTGCTATTCCTTCATCTTCATGGGGTTAAAATGCTGGAACTGCCTATTTAACAGCATTGTAAGAAATCTTTCATCATCAATGATCAAGAAAAGTGCCCAGTGTCAATAGGACATCAGGACATTAAGGCAACAAATTTTGTGCCAGTGCTGCCTATAGTCTGAGGCTATATTAAATCCGGCAGCATGTGCAAAAGCTTACAATCCCATAAATGTGTGCAGGGCTTTGATCACCAATAACCATGCAGCTGATTCTGTTCCTGCTGTATCTTAGGCCAGGGCCACACCATTCTTTAAGGCAATGAGTTGCAGGGCTTACTTAGTGTCCAGGAGACGGAATTCCTACACTACAGAAGGCATTGTCGCTCTGACAGGCAGCTAATCACTATTAGATGCTGACTACCATCGTAATCTGCCTATTCTGTATACATCCAATGTACACACTTGGCTTTCATAAGGCCCTATATTGATTTTAAGTGCTGGGCGGACTTGAAACCAGGAGTGTTTCAGATCTGACTTTTAGACCCGTTCTTAGGTACTGCCATATGCATTCTGCCCGCATAAATATCAGTGGTTTCGAATTGCGTTGCACAAACCTGTGGGCGGGGCTTAATGCGCCCGAAAATCTGCAGCTCCAATCGGTGCCTCCAACTGCGCATGCGCAGAAGAAAAAGATAGAATGCTGCTCCCCCGTCACATCCCTCCTGGGCCGAATAATGCTTCCCCTGACCCCCACAGACATTAACCCACACGCAACTTTACTGACCCCCTTATCCCCCCACAGCCCAGCCTCCCATTGGGCGGCACAGTAGCACAGCAGTTAACACTGCTGCATCACAGCTCCAGGGACCTGGCTTCGATTCCTGGCTCGGGTCACTGCCTGTGTGGAATTTGCACGTTCTCTTTGTGTCTGCGTGGGTTTCCCCTGGGTGCTCCGGTTTCCTCCCACAATCCAAAGACGTGTGGGTTAGGTTGATTGGCCATGCTAAAAAAATTGCCCCTTACTGTCCTAAGATGCCGATGTTAGAGGGATTAGTGGGTAATAATACATAGGGGTATGGGAATAGGGCCTGTGTGAGATTGTAGTCAGTGAAGACACCATGGGTCGAAGGGCCTCTTTCTGCACTTTAGGATTCTATGAACTATGACCCCAGATCAATCACGGGCTCCCCCTTCCCCCACAAATCTCAGGCAGAATGGCAATGGACCCACCTTTTCCCCACACTCCCCACCAATTTCACTATCCCTCACGGATGGAGTGTCCAAATCAGATTTATGTGGACCATGTCTATTTTGTGCCGATTCAGGATGGGTGGATGCGGTGGTAAAGATGGTGTGCAGCCCATTAAATCAATTTAAATGCATGATCGGTACGGTCCCGAACGTGGCCATTTTCGGCCCTTGGTGAAGGGGGAACCGGCGGGAAGGCGGGCGTGGATCGGCCTACCTGCCTTATGCCCAACTCTACCAGGTTTTCGTGCCTGAAAATGGGCATGATTTGATGGTAAAATCATAGTCATCATGGTTTACGGCATGGAAACAGCCCTTCGGCCCAACTAGTCCATGCTGCCCAGTTTTTACCATTAAGTTGATCCCAGTTGCTGCGTTTGGCCCACTGCTGCTGAAGCATGTACCATTGCTTCCCTTGCCCTGCCTGGGTGACACTCGCAGTTGATTCCACCTCCAAGTTTTCTTCGCTTATTCTGAGCGGGGATGCTGTGAATGTGAAACCAAGTAAGGGTGTTTCTTCATTGCGTTCTTGTTTCTCTTCCACTGCCTGGTCAAATTGCACTTCTTGAGTATTTGAAAGGAGAGAGGCTCAGGACAAGGTTGTGCTGTAGGGGAGTCTATGAAAGTAAGAGTGTGTGTATACATCATCTGCAGCTTGCAAATCAGAAGGAGTTATGGGGGTGGTGCGGTGGCACAGTGACTAACACTGCTGCCTCACAGTGTCAGAGAGCCGGGTTCAATTCCAGCCTTGGGTGACAGTATGGAATTGGTACATTCTCCCTGTGTCTGCGTGGGTTTCCTTAAAGCTCTGACTTTCCCCCACAGTCCGAAAAACTAGATGCATTGACCATGCTAAATTCTCGTCAGTGTATTCAAACAGGTGCTGGAGTGCAGTGACTAGGGGATGTTCACAGTAACTTAATTGCAGTGTTAATGCAAGTTTACTTGTGACACTAATAAATATAGTTAAACTTAAAAAGTGAAAGGTATATTTTGACTGCATAGTGCACATGAAATAATACATTTCACTGTTTCTCAAGATGTGCAGGATACGTAGATTGACCATAATAAATTGCCTCTGAGTGTCCCAAGATGTGTAGGTTAGGAGAATTAGTAGGGTAAATACATGGGGTTACAGGAAAGGATTTGGGTGGGATCTTCTTTCAGAGAGTCAGTATAGACTCAATGGGCAGAATGGCCTATTTCTGCACTGTAGGGATTTGTTGATTCTATGATGGGGAGGTAGACTGTAAGAATAATGATTTAGGGATGAGGAGACCATCATCTTTGATGGTTTTAACTTCTCTGTTATGTCATACTGTCAGCAGTGAACATTTCAGTAAAGGCCAACACTTCCTTCTCATTGAGATTAGGCATTCAGGTAACTGTCTTGTCCTGCTTCATGCCTGTTGCATCTGGCTGCGTGTCCTACAAAAGAAAGGGAAGTGTGTCAGTGAATGATGTCCAACTGGTTTGGGTAGTGTGTTTGTCATGGTTGAATAGTGTGGGCAGTGTGAGAGATGCGTGTCTGTGAGGCTTGAAGCAGTGTTGTTTGTGTGAGGGGTGCGGTAGAGCATTTGAATGTCAGGTATGAACTCTAGCTGATAAAAGATTGTTCACAGATACATGATGGGTGTGTACTGAATGGTGCAGTTGGTAGGAAATGAAGATGCATTGAACATACGTGTGAAGTCATTGAACTTCTTGCAACCAGGGCCTTGGGATTTGACTTTTGTCGTTAGCCCACAATACTGTCTACTCCATGTGTGAGCACCCTATGGATATAAGTTTTTTGGGCTCTCCAGCAGCAGTAGTGATGTTAGGGGAGAGCACAAGCTGGGGAACTGGCTAGTAAGTCACTCTCAGCAGAGACTGGTGTTGGTGCCAAGCTGAGGGGCAGAGTCGGATGCCATGAAATAAAGGATGAAGCAGCAAGAAGAAGTCCAGGACTTGTGAGTGACAGTGTGACAGGAGCCTAGGGCAGCTTTCAGCCCATCGGGATGGCTAAGGGACAAGGAAGTGAATTGGAAACCTAGTCAGACTGACTGGCAGAATCTCCTAGTCTGAAAGAATGAGTAGGAGCTGGGCAGAACCCTGAACAGACCTGGTGAATAATTGCACTGAGGAACTGAAGACCCAACTAGGACAAATAGAACATAGAACATAGAACATTACAGCACAGAACAGGCCCTTCGGCCTTCGATGTTGTGCCGACCAAAATAAAAAGCAATGCCCCTCCAAACTAAACCATTCCCTTCTCTTCCATATACTTATCAATTAACCTCTTAAACGCCACCAAACTTGGCGCATCTACAACAGCTGCAGGCAGGGCATTCCACTCCCGAACCACCCTTTGAGTAAAGAACATACCTCTGATATCCGTCCTATAACTCATACCCCTTAATTTAAAGCTGTGTCCCCTCGTGCTAGCAATATCTGGTGCATTGACAATAAATATTCTCTATAAATAGCTTGAGTTGGGGTTATGCTTTCCCCTTGAGGGTTTATTACCAGTGGTACAATAAACCTTGTTTTATAACCTTTGTGCAGTCCATGTGCTGAATTCACTTGTTACACAGGGAAACATTGGTCTAATGGTATTTTCGCTAGATTATTGATCCAGAGACTCAGCTAATGTTTTGGGGACAGGGTTGAATCTCACTGTGGCAGATGGTAGAATTTAAATTCAATTAAAATGTCTTGAATTAAGAGTCTACTAATGACCATGAAACCATTGTTTATTGTCAGAAAAACTTATCGGGTTCACTAATGTCCCTTAGGAAGGGAAATCTCCATCATTATCTGGTCTGGCCTAGATGTAACTCCAGGTCAGCAGCAATATGTTTGACTCTAACTGCTTCTGAAATGGCCTAGCAATCCACTCAGTTGTATTAATCCAAGGGCAACTAGCGAGGTGCAACAAATGCTGGCCAGCCGATAACGGCCATGTCCCATGAATGTATAAAAAGATCTCTCCTCCTTTGAAAGTTCCAGCCAGTCTATCTCCATGCAGATGCTATATTTAAGAAAGTCTATCAGTGCCTCTACTTTCTCAGGAGCCTAAGGAAATTTGGCATGCCCACTACAACTCCCATCAACACTACAGATGCACCATAGAAAGCATTCTTTCTGGTTGTATCACAGCTTGGAATGGCTCTTGCTCTGTCCAAGCTGCAAGAAACTACAAGGGGTCATGAATGAAGCCCAGACCATCATGCAAACCAGCTTTCCATCCATTGACTCTGTCCACACTTCCCACTGATATGGAAAAACAGTCAGCATAATAAAGGACCTCTCGCATCCTGGACATATTCTCTTCTGCCTTCTTCCTTCAGGAAAAAGATACAAAAATCTGAGAACTTGTGGGCAGCAGTTGCCAGCAATGGGCATTTCAGTAGAGGCCAACACTTCCTTCTCACTGAGATTAGGATATTCCGGTAACTGTCTTGCTCTGGTTAACTTCTGTTGCCTCTGGCTATGTGTCCTACAAGAGAAAGGGAAATGTATCAGTGAATGATGTTCAACCGGTTTGGGTACTGTGTCTGTCATGGTTGAACAGTGTGTGCAGTGTGAGAGATGCGTGTCTGTGTGGCTTGCAGCAGTGTTGTTTGTATCAGGGTGCATATTGAATATTAGGTATGAACTGATAAAGATCATTGGCAGATGCAAGATGGGCGTGTACTGAATGGTCGGCAGGAAATGGCGATGCGTTGACCACTCGTGTGAGATCATTGAACTTCTTGCAACCAGGACCTTGGGACTTTTGTCATTAATCTGCAATGCCTTTTGCTCCGGATATGAGGGGCACTCTGTGGATATAGGTGTAGTGGGGCCTCCAGCAGCAGGTGGTGATGTTAGGAGAGAGCACAAGCTGGGGAACTGGCTGGCCCTTGTAGGCCTCTCCCTGTAGGGATTGGTGTTGTTACTAAGCTGAAGAGCAGAGTCGGATGCTATGAAATGAGGGAGGAAGCAGTGAGGAGAGGTCTAGGACTTGTCAGTGACACGGTGGCCGAGCCTAGGGCAGCTTTCAACATGTACCAACCAACTCAAAAACAGCATCTTCCCAGCTGCCATCAGACTTTTGAATGGATTTACCTCACATTAAGTTGATCTTTCTCTATATCCTAGCTTTGACTGTAACACTACATTCTGCACCCTCTCCTTTCCTTTTCTATGAATGGTATGTATTGTTTATATAACGCACAAGAAACAATAGTTTTCACTGTGTACTAATACATGTGACAATAATAAATTAAATAAATAACATGCTTTGTAAAAGATACTAGTTCGGTCTAAGGGGTGTAGGCTGACTTTGATGGCAGCGCACACAGTATTGATCTCGTATGGTGTGGAGCTAACCATTGACAGAGTTAGCAATCACTGTAGTGAGCCGGCAGCAAGAAGTTGGTGCATTACCTGTGTTGTGGGTGAATCCGTGCTGTGATTCCTGTGTCCTCAATTGGGGGCAATCAAGTTTAGCCCTCTGGGTGTTACAGAACGGGATGAGACAAAATTTGGTGGGATTAAAAAGTTGGATCAAAAAAGTGCATTTATTTAATTCAACTCTTGAATGATCAGAACATATAGATCAAGGGCAAATGGAAAATGCTCGCTCACTTTATGCTGCTTGAGTCAGCTGTAGACACACTTGAAATTGAGCGAACAAGTTGCATGTGATTTATTTTTATTCATTCATCAGATAAGGATATCGCTGGCTGGTCAGCATTTATTGCCCATCAGAGGGCAGTTGAGAGTCAACCATGATGCTGTGGCTCAGGAATCACATATAGGCCAGACTAGGTAAAGATGGTAAATTTCCTTCACTAAAGGACATTAGTGAATCAGATGGATCCTTCTGACAATTGACAATGCGTTCATGGTCATCCGTAGATTATTAAATCCAGTTATTTTTATTCAAATTCAACTATCTTCCATGATGGGATTTGAATCCAGGTCCCCAGAATGTTATCTAAGTTTCTGGATTAATAGTCTAGTGACAATCTATGTGATTTTGGAAGTTCACATTCTTTAATATCCTTTAAGCAAAATTAACAATGAGCGATTTAGCCAGCTGGTTAATATTTTAATCTACTGTTAGTTGATGGTAGTGTAGTTGTAATGCTACTAGTATTAAGTCAGTAATTGTTGGGGACTTCAACTGGCCTAATATCAACTGGACACTGTAAAGGGGGTAAGAAGTCCCACAAAACCAGGTTAAAGTCCAACAGGTTTATTTGGTGGCAAAAGCCACTTGCTTTCGGAGCGCTCGCTGTTTCTTCATCAGGTAAGTGGGAATTCTGTTCACAAACAGGGCAAACCAACAAGAGTAGGTGCAATTCTAGATTAAATCTCAGGAAATGAAGCTGGGCAATGGATAAAGAGCAACGGGGAAGCATTTTTGGGGATAGTGACCACAATATTGTTAGATGTAGCATCATTATGGAAAAGGACAAAATTAAAACAGGAGTAAAAATACTAAACTGGGGGAAGACAAACTTTACAAAGCTGCGAGATGAGCTGGCAAGGTGGGCTGGGTCCTGTTATTAGAAGGAAAAAGTATGACAAAGCAATGGGAGGCAATCAAAAGTGAAATTCAATGGATGCAGTCTAAGCATGTCCCCCACAAAGAAACAAAAGGGCTGGTACTGCAAAATCTAGAGCCCTCTGGTTATCCAGAAGCTTGAAGGCCAGGATAAAATGGAAGGAGAAAGCTTATGATGGTCACAAAAGGTTTAGAGCGGGATTTTACAACCTCGTAAAAATCCCGTCCGAAGCCAATGGAGAAGTCTGTTCTGCAAGCCTCATCTGCCCCAGAATTGGGGCGGGAGAGGCAATAGAATTTCAGCCTTAGTACTGTAGAAAGTCTGGGGGAGTTATAGAAAATACAGCAGAGAAATAAAAATGGAAACTAGGAAATCAGAGAGAGGATACGAAAAAATATTGGCAGGTAAAATCAAAGAAAATTCTAAGGTGTTTTACCACTGCATAAAGAGCAAGAAGGTAACTCAAAGAAAAGGTAAAGCCTATCGGAGATTTATTGATAACTTGTGGGTTGATTCGAGAAGATGTGGGCAGTATTCTCAGTGAGTACTCTGTCTCTGTCTCCACTAAGAAGAATGTTGAACCCAAAAATTGGCTCAGCGACAGGAAACAATGGGTAAAGATCAATGGATGTTTTTATGAATAAGAAACAGTTTCCAGTGGTGTTCCACAGACCTCAGTGTTGGGCCTCTTTTGTTGCTGTTTGTTGCATATATTAATAATTTAGACTTAAGGGTGGGTGGTTTGATTGGGAAATTTGCAAATGACATAAAAATTGGCCGAGTACGTGATAATGATGAGGATAGCTGTTGTCCCAAGAATGATATCATTGGTTTAGTTAACTGAGCAGAAAAATGACAAACAGAGTACGATCTGGAAAAGTGTGAAGTAATGCATTTGGAGAGAGCAAACAAAGCAATACTTAATAAAGGGGAAGCTATTGCGATAGCTTAAAGAAATGAGAGACATTGGCGTGCATGTCCTTGGATCCTTGGAGGTGGCAGGACAGGTGGATAAGGTGGTCAAGAAAGCATATGGAATGCTTTTCTTTATTGTATGAGCATTTGAATATAAAAGCATGGATGGTCACCACATTACAGGAAGGACAGAATTGCTCTGGAAAGAGGGAAGAGACCATTTACAATAATATTGTCAGGGCTTGAAAATTGCAGCTACGTGGAGAGATTGGGGAGGCAAGGCTTGTTTCCATTGAACAGAAGAGGCTGAGGGGTGATCTAATTGATGTCCACAAAATTATGAGGGGTCTGGATAGGGTAGACAGGAAAGATTTATTTCCCTAGCTGTGGGGTAAATTAGCAAGGACGTAGATTTATGGTGATCGGTAGAAGGATTAGATGGGACATGAGGAAAAGTTTTTGCACCCAGAGAGTGGTGGATTGTCTGGAATTCACTGCCTAAATTGGTGGTTGAGGCTGAAATGCTTAACTCATTTGAAATGTACCTGAATCTGCTCCTGGAGTGCTGTAACCTGTAAAACTACACACCAGGAGCTGGAAAATGGGATTAAAGCGAGTTTCTTCTCCTTTTTGAGAATAGATTGATTGATTACTAATTGGCCAGGTTGGATTTGCCCTGCTCTTGGGGAAAGGATGCTCAAATAGGTTGCTGTTCTGTTTCTTATTACTAATCCAGACAAGATCCTCCTTTGGGATGTTTATGAATTTGTATTATGTTTAAAGAAAAAGCCACTAATATCCTTCAAGGAAGTAAATTCTTCTTACCTTGTCTCATTTATATACAATCCCACTTCCACACCAACATGGTTGATCTGAATAAAATGCTGGAAATCTGAAATAAAGACAGAAAATGCTGGATAAACTCAGCAGGTCTGGCAGTACTTGTGAAGAGAGAAATATAGTTAATGTCTTCAGTCCTCGAAGGTCATTCCATCGATGAAGCTTACCTATTAGTTGCAAATAAAGCTTCTATTAACAGATACTGTGAAGTTCCCCAGGCACCTGTTTGGGTCAATGTACCTAACCAGCATGTCTTTCAGAATGTGGGGAAGGAACCACAGCACTCTGGAGGAAACCCACTCAGTTACATGGAGAATGTGCAAACTCCACACAGACAGTGACCCAAGCCAGGAATCAAACTGTAGTTCCTGGTGCTGTGAAGCAGCAGTGCTAACCACTGTGCTACCATGTCGCTCCAGCATGGACGCTGCTAGACCTGCTGAGTTTATCCAGTATTTTCTGTTTTTGTTTTGGTTGATTCTAGATTGGTTGAGGAACTCACTAGCCTGAATCCTGGGACTCTTAGGGATGTACAACAAATGTGATTCTTGTCTGTGACATCCACAAACCAAGACCAAGTAATTAAAACAAAGTGAAGTCTTCTGATGAAAACTGGCAACAAACCATCTATGCAACAGATGTGAGACCCAGGAAGCTATTACTCTCTTGCAGTTAAGGATTGAAAAGCTATATTGCCACAATTCCAAAACCTTCTCAGTGAGACAGTTCACCATTCTTTGTGGCACCAGGCATAATGTGCAGACTAACCACACAACTCACTTTCTTGGGTACTCTGTTAGACTCTGTGCACTCGCAGAAGCATCTGCACACAAGGTTTCACCAGAGTTAATATAAAGTACAGATCATATGGGCTCAAATAAACTACTTGAGGTCTGCCCGCCAGGCAATATTAACCAGGCTTGCTTTATAGTGGGTATTTCAACCTAGCCTTTTATGAAATTTCAAGAAGACTATCGGTGTCAAAAGCAATGAGGTAGGAAAAAGTTGCATCCTTCTACTTTTTGAACCTCAATGGAGACTTTAGCACATGCAAACCAAGTTTCCAGCCATAAGTTTAAGTTTATTTAGTATCACATGTAGGTTTACATTAACACTGCAATGAAGTTACTATGAAAATCCCTTAGTTGCCACACTCCTGTTCAGGTACACTGAGAAAGAATTTAGCATGGCCAGTGCACCTAACGAGCATATCTTTCAGGACCTGAGGGAAAACCAAGCAGACACAGGGAGAATGTGCAGACTCCATACAGTGATCCAAGCCTAGATTGAACCCAGGTCCCTGGCATTGTGAGGTAGCAGTGCTAACCACTATGCCACCATGCCTCCATAAACTTTGACATATCCAGAACTCTGACATTATTCTTAGTGGCCACTGGTGTGTTGGCTTCAGGATTAGACACGGTAGATGCAGGAGGGATATCCCAAATGGTGGGGGGAGTTCAGAACCAGGGATCACAGTCTGAGGATTCAGGGGACGGAGGCGAGGAGACATTTCTTGACCCAAAGAATGGTGAGCTTGTGTGGAATTCATTCCCACAGGAAGTAGTTGATGCCAAAACATTGAATGTATTCAAGAGGCAGCTAGATATAGCACTTGGGCAAATGGGATCAAACATTAATGAGGAAAAAGCAGGATTAGACTATTGAGTTGAGTGATCAGTCATGATCATAATGAATGGCAGAGCAGGCTTGAAGGGCCAAATGGCCTTGCCCTGCTCCTATCTTCTATGTTTCCATGTTTCTATGTTCCATTGGCATTGCCAATTATTCATTTCTGACTTTCTGCTTCCACATTTTTCATGGGAATCCGATTGTACATTTGAGCATTGCTGCTGAGAGACAAAAGGGTTTTATTCCGGACCGACAACAATGCAGCAGTTGCTATCCTGAACAAACAATCTGGCTCTTCCCTCCATACCATAAATCCTTGACAGGAAACTTGTATGAACTCGTCTGCAGGATTACATTGTTTCTTGGATTGGAAATATTCCAACTGTCACTAACTCCGTGGCTGATTCCTACTCTCATTTTCACTCGAACAAGGTGGGCTTAAGGAACAAAGAGAGTATTTGCGGGCAGGGTGAAGGGAGACCTTGAGCACCTCAGGCGGAAACTGTAGAACACAATCTTTGTTTTCCTGAACACTTCCTCACATGGGGAGGTGGAAAGAATGTTCCAGGAATCACCACCTAATAGATTCCGAGAAGTTCAACAACTGGGAAATCTGGGCCCAGACCTCCTTGTTTTCATTAATTATAGAGGGAAAACCTAGATGAGAGACAAAAGAGATATTCAAGTGTTAAGGCAGCTACTTAATGAACTTTCTGGCCAGTGTTAACTGCAGAGAATTCTAAAAAATATTCACGTTATATACTTCATTCCCATGGCTACTTTTTCAACAAAATAAGCGAGGAGAGGAAATTCTGCCGTGTATTAAAACCACATCATAAAATTTGAGGTCTTCAGTGTAGTAGACTCTCTCTGACTGTGCAACGTTAATTCTTGCTTTAACATCAAAATGTGAACGCACCATATTTTCCTACCAACTCAATGCCTCTTTACTTCCCCGTGTTTCCTCTTGTTATTCTTGCTGTTGTTCCAGAAGCAGGTCTGTCATTAGCTCTCAGGGAGGACTGTGAGGAGATGGAGGGGGGAGGGGGGGTTGGTTAGTGGGGGGGGGGGGGGTGCCATTAAATTGGATGCCAGGGAAGTTGAGAATGGGAGAGAGGAGAGAAAAAGTTTTTGCATGTGTGCGGTGGTGGGGAGGGGAGGGGAGTGGGGGGAAGGGGGAGGATTGCTTGCTTGGGCTTCCCTTTGTGGGTGACCATCATTCTTACCTACACTCTGGTCCCGCTTTTGGCATGATCCTCACCAGCACAGCGGGAGGTTAGCATCTGAATTTTGCAGAGAATGATAGACAAGCTCTTTTGGCACTGGATTGGGTTTGAACCATTGTCTGCTGCACACAGCCCCTGAAGGCAGGCAATCACACTGATGGCTTGCAGCTGGACTGCCCTGCTGAGTATCAGTGCCTCCCGCATATCTGAACCTCTTGCTTATCCCTGTCCTCTGCTTATCCTACCCTGAGCACTGCTTTCCCCCCAAAGCTTTCTCTAGTCTATCACCTCTTTTAAGGCAAGTAAGTAATGATATAATTGAACCCAACAGGTCAAGTAGTTGTGTGTCATTTTTTTTTCTCCCTCTTTCTGAGTAAACCCTTTTGTGTTCCTTTTTTTTCAATACTGCGCCAGCGATGATATGCCCTGACCAGCCATTAGTTTGTAATATTTTACATGCATCGCTGTCATATTGCATTATAGATGTACTCCTGACAGCTAGCCTTTATATTGAGAGAATGACATTGATTGCAAAAAAAAGGAACAGTTTCTCAGGGTGAAATGAGACCTTTGACCATCTCAAGCAGCTATTATCTACCATAACCTTGTCTCTGACTGAATGGAGCTAGTGTTTATTTATTATTTGGAAATTTCTCAGAAGAATACTTCTGCCTCGCAAATAAAATTGAGCCTACCTTTATGACTAACATTAAAACCCAACATATAATCTCCTGTAGTGTCTCTGAATCTGCTTATTACTGCTAAATCTTTTTTTTTAATTTCTGCAGTGAAAACTTTTAACTTGAAAAAAATATTGCATTACTTCCAACTTGATACAAGATAGGGCAAACAATCCCTTAATAACTATGCCCCTTTTAACATCCTCCGGACTGCCTGAGAAACAAACTTGTGTGTCTTGTGTATTATAAACTGGAATGATGCACATTTCTAATCCTGCAGTATTTTTGAGAGACGAGTGAAATAAACAGTCTTATTGCAGCAATCCCTCCACCCATTATTAATTATTGGCATTTCTGTATTGCACATTTCCTCTTAAAATACTTTTAACGCACTCCGCAGAGTGTGAGTTAGGTTAGTTCTGGAACAATCACTTCAAAGAAGGATTGAAGGATATTGTGGCTTGGGGGAAAAAAAATAGTGGCGTCTCTCCGCACTGATATTCCTTTTTGTATAGATATCCTATTTTCAGTTGTTCCTGTGTGAAAAAGTTCATTCATAACCCATCTCATGCTAAACGGCCCCATTCCCCCCCCCCCCCCCCCCACATTCAAAACCTCACACAGTTGCCATTGCTAACAACAACCTGTCAACCATTTTTTCTGCACTGTGTTATGTGGCCTTTGTTTTCCCACCCAGCAAGCCTTGCAGCTGTCGTCAGGCTGAAGAATAACCACTGCACTAACAGCCTGTGATCACTCAGCTGGAAAATTCACACCAAGAACTTTGTATTCACAGCTATAATCACGCCAGCAGAGTGTTTCCTCCTCTCTTGCAGTAAATCTTTATCAGTTGTGTTCTGCTCATCAACCAGTGGCGCCAACTCTTTGGGTCACATTGAGCCCTTGTTTCATTTCCCATACTCATAGACATTCTACATTATAAAAGCTGGTTTTGTTAAGGGTTTAGTGTAGAAAGGGATTCATTAACTCTTTTTTTTATATATTGAGGGGTGGGTGGGGAGTGGGGTCGGGGTATGCGATGGTGCTAATTTAGAAAATTGCGGCCCCGAATGCAATTAATCATTTTGCCACCACACTTAAGTACAACCTACAGCTGGCCTTTAATATTATGTCAGATAAGACACATGCCTGGTCGCAGAGCTGCTAACCGACACATGCCTGGCACAAATCGTGTCATGTCGTATCTGCCAATATTTCCAATGCAAAGGAGAGAAAAGTAATGGGGTGGGAGGGGGGGGAGGCTTCAGTCACAATGTGGGGTGGCTGGGGTGGGGGGGGTGGATTGAGGGGGACAGATCTCACTGACAAGCTGCCTCGTGTCGCCAGCTCGCTCCCCTGCATTCACCCATCTTTCGCTCCATTCAAAAAATTCCCCTCCGCACAAGTGCAAACTTTACTCACCACAATCCACTACTTCTGATGCAAAATAATATCTTTTCTGCATTGTCATTTCTACCTGGTGAATCATTTTATTTGAAGATGTGCTTTTTTAAGATTGAATCTTAAAATAAAATTGTTACTCCCTTTTCAGGATACTTACTGTGCAGACAGTTCTTTGCTAATGTAAGATCTCCCCTATCCCATTTACACATCAGAGATAGCCCATTATAAGATTGGAGGTAAGTATAAATAATTATTGACCAAATCTTTAATAAAATTGGATTTAAAAATTTGTATTTTATGGTTTAATATGCAAGGTAACTGCTGACATTACACACTTTCATTTTGGAAAACTTTATATTATTAAACTTGCCGTTTACACTGACAGCAAATTGTTTTTAATAATCCAGGAGTATCATGAAGCGTATTAGTTTAAATAATATTCGTACACTTTAAATCTATAAAAACAAAGTGTAAAGTATGAAGGAAGGCTCGGGAAGCACATTATTTCCTTTCAAAGACTGAATATTGTTCTACACTAAATTGTCGATATTTGATAATTGCCCTATTTACACCATTAGGTGGTGCATTACCCTCAGTTGTACAGTGTCTGGGTCTCTCCTTCTCCAGCTTCAACACTGTCCACGTTTGTCAATCAAGCCCATTGCTCCGATCGGCTCCTGATTTAATGCTGAGCTTGCCTTGTTTTCTTTCCTGTAAACATTTCTGGTCTGTTTCGGGCAGCCCCTCAGGTTTAATTTTCATCTTTGGCTGCCTCAGGCTATCGGCCTATCCCACTTTGTTGCATTCACTTGGACACGCTTGTTCAATTTGCCTTCTTGCTCTGTGAGTTGTTTATGTTTTTATTTTGCCCTCCCTCTTCACTGTCACAAATGTCCTGACTTATTTTTTTTTAAGTTAAACCTGTCCACTATAATCATTCCTGCTTCTCTTGTTTTGGAGAGTAACCAGTCCCACTGCCTGGAACAGTTATAACTGCTCCCTTGTATCATCTCAGCTTGATTTCGAATTCCACATCTGTCCTTGCCTATCGCTTACAATGTGTGGAATACCGCTGCTAGCCTTTCCTAATCTTTTCCTCATTTTCTTCATTCCATCTAGTTGGGAGGAGAAAAACACAAGACTCTGTTTCAAAATTAAAACAGAATTCCCGAATCACTGCGGCAGCGGTTCCCTGCCACATCTTGGGTACTTTGCCAGTAGTCTGTAATAATCTCTGGGACTGTTTTCTGATAGATTGAACAATTCGACTGTAATTGGAAACTTTCTTTAGTGGAACTGAGAATAAATCCTGACCCAATACATGCTTTCAGTTAACACATGAATGTCTCTGGGACTTTCTTTGCAGGGAGCCCATTCACAGATTTTCATGACATGACATTAAGTGATGTATTCTGCAACATAATTGTTACCAGGAATTGTTTGCCAAGATATTAGCACCATGAAACTTAACACTACTCATCTGGGAATGATGATATTAGGACTGAGGTTTCATTCCCCCAATCATATTTAGTTCTTCATTCATAAATATTTACTCTTTTCAGAGAATGGGAGGCTGGAATTAGCGACATTGCTAATCTTTTCTGATTAGTCATCGATGCCTACAACCCAAGGAGAAACATAATTTGCATTTATATAGCACATTTCACAACTTCACCATGAGCTTTACAGCCAATGAAGAGCTATGCAAAGGTAGTCGCTGTTGAAACATTGGAAACAAGACTGCAGGAAACTACAAAGTGTCGTGAACACAGCCCAGTCCATCACGCAAACTAGCGTCTGTTTACTCTGTCTACACTTCCCGCTGCCTCAGAAAGCAGCCAGCATAAACAAGGGCCCCACGTACCCCGGACGTACACTCTTCCTTCTTCTTCCATTGGGAAAAAGATACAAAAGTCTGAGATCATGTACCAACCAACTCCAGAACAGCTTCTTCCCTGCTGCCATCAGACTTTTGAATGGACCTACCTTATATTCAGCTGATCTTTCTCTACATCCTAGCTATGGCTGCAAGATAACATTCTGCAACCTCTCCTTTCTTTTTTCCCTATGCATTCATAAAATCCGTACAGTGCAGAACGAAGCCATTTGGCCCATCAAGTCTGCACTGACCACAATTTCACTTTGGCCCTATTCCTGTAATCTCACATATTTAGCCTGTTAATCCCCCTGACACAAGAGTCAATTTAGCATGGCCAATCAATCTAACCTGTACATCTTTGGACTATTGGAGCCCCTGGAGGAAACCCACACAGACATGGGGAGAATGTGCAGACTCCACACACACAGTGACCCGAGGCCAGAATTGAACCCATGTTCCTGGTGCTGTGAGGCAGAAATGCTAACCATTGTGCCACCATGCTGCCTGCCACTCTTTGAGCAGTATGCTTTGTCAGTAGAGCATACAAGAAGCAATACTCTTCACTGTATACCAATATATGTGACAATAATAAATCAAATCAAAACAATCACTCGACAATCTCCCACAAACAGTAATGATGTAATAACCAAATAATCTGTTTTCAGGGGTGTTATTGAGGTATACATTTTGGCCAGCAGGACTCCTCTGTTCTACTTCAAATGGTGCCTTTCAACCCATTATGCTTACCTGACAGATGGTGGCGAGGGAAGAGTGGGATTGGAGGTGCTGGGTGTTCATGGCGCGATCTCAAGTCTCTGGATCCGGATACTGCCTTCTCAGTCAGACTTCCTATTCAGTCTTGAGTCTCTGCTCTTTGTCTTTAATTCCTCTTCTGATAGAAAATCATCTGGTGCTCTATCATGTGGTTCAGTTGACAACTCTTTAAGATGACCAAATGAAACTAATATGTTGAGGTGAGGTAGGGTAGGACTTAAAGTCAAATATTCTAACTTGAAATGGTGCTCTCTTTAACAAGACATGTCATACTTTAGGGACTGTACAGGTAAGTTCTCACCATATATTAGATGAGTCGCAGTTGCAATCTTCTGTTTACCATTTGATTAGCACACAAAATGTTAAGATTACTGAAGTTCTCCCTTATTCATTGCTAGATTTCTTCACATCAGAACAATATTCTAGTTCTCAAATACACGTCAGCAATAGGTAAACTGCAATATGTTTATTTCACTCGGGCCAGTTGAGCTAACCCCCCTCTAATCCAGTGCTCTTGGTTGGTAACAATAGAGGGTTTCAATCAATTTATTTTCTCTGTGGATGTCTTTTCCAATCCACATGTATTTACTCATTAATAAGGAGTCAATTAAAACAGGTTTTCTTGAGTAAAAGAAAAAATTTATTGGTTACGAAACATGAGAAAAAATAATAAAATATACAATCTCACATACACATACACACACATATGCATGCACACACACACACACACACACACACATGCAAGCACACATACACACGCACACACACACATGCACACAAACACACACACACACGCGCACACACATACACACACACATCTCGGAAATGAGAATCCAAATACTAACTAAAAGAATGCATCATTAAGTCCTTTGCTCACCCTTGATGCACAGATTGCAGATTTTCGAGGTAAATCCATTTCCTTTAAAAACCCTGGAGTTCAATTGAAGCTCAAGTACCTGTAACTTTGTTGGATTCAACCTTAGCTTCAGAGAGAAAGGGAGAGAGAGAGAGAGAGAAAGAGAGAGTGAGGGAGACGGAGAGGGAGACTCCTTACTGCTTCCTTCAGTAGTGTTTTATTTTTCTCTTTCTGTTTCTGGCTTGGCAAAATACAGTTCTTAAATCTCCTGCCTGTACATTCCATGAAGGAATTTGTTGAACATATAGAATCACAGAAAACAATATATAGAAGGAGAAGGCCATTTGGCCCATTTAGTCTAACAAAGCATCTTATCCAGGCCCAATTCCTGTAACTCACATATTTACTCCACTGATCTATCTACACACACTGGGACAATAAGGGACAATTTAACATGGCCAATCAACCTAACCAGTGCATCTTTGGAATGTGGGGGGAAACTGGAGCATCAGGAGGAATACCATGCAGACACAGGGAGAATATACAAACTCCATATAGACAGTCACCCAAGGCTGCTATTGAACCTGGTGTTTGAGATAACAGTGTTAACGACTATACCACTGTGCTGCTCCATAAATCTTGCAGTCATTGTTATAGAACAAGTAATCACTTAACCTTATAGCTCAGAAACCTTTCAAGGTAACAGAAATTAATACGAAATGTGGTTAGTTTGTCCTCCACATGAGGTTTTGAAGATCTGTTGGGTTTCTAGCTGGTTAACAATTCCTACTTTTGTGTCAGAATTACAGCTAATTAAAATCTAGCACTGAGCATTTTTAATACTTTTCAAAAGCCCCTTTTTAACGTGAACCTTCACAGCCCCCCAGCCTGAAATTCTATGCAATATTTCAGGGCAGATCGGCAGTACAATCCACACAGTAACCTTACAGACAAGATCAACTTTTGTACATCAGATGTCTTATGGCAGCCATTTTTGTCAGTGTCTTTTCTTGTACTTTTTTTTTAGAAACAAACCAGATTCTCTTTAAACAGTTCAATCTGTTTTTGATTAATTGGTGAAGTTATAGGTAGATCTCATTTAGCCACAATTTCCTATTGTTATGACATGTAAATTCAATTCATGAATGACATTTTCATTGATTTATTATGTCCCTTATGTTTCTTGCATGCATGTTATGCTATTGATATAATTAACAATTTCTCATCATTCCACATTATGAATTTTCTTCATGTTGAACAGATGCTGTTGTGTTAGTTATAGAGTCATAGAATCATACAGTGCAGAAGAGGCCATTTGGCCCATCAAGTCTGCATGGACAGATTAGAAATACCTGAGCTCCTACTTAATCCCATCTGCCAGCATTTGGCCCATAGCCCTGAATGTTCTGACATGCCAAGTGCTCATCCAGATACTTTTAAAGGAATGGGAGGCAACTTGCCTCCACCACACTCCCAGGCAACGCATTCAAGACCAAGACCTGGGTAAAAAGGTTTTTTCTCAAATCTCCACCCTCCCCAAACCTCCTTAAGTTTATAAAAAGAAACAGGATGGCCAAAATGTACCTGCTGATGGGATCTTCTGGTCTTGTCAATGGACAGCCCAATGTTGCATGTTCCCCAGTGATGGCGGGGGCAAATAATTGGAAAATCTGCTGATAGCAACTGGAATGCCGCCCGCACCAAACACGTCACAGAGGATCCGGAAAATCTCGCCCTTTGTCTTGTCGATGTATTCTGTATTCTCTGATTACGTTAATGGATCATTGATACCAACTGTCTCAGCATGTTAACTGATCTTAACCTGAATATATAACCATTTTAAAAATTGTTAACGGTATAATCTAGCAATAATATTATAAATCTTTGTGATGCATCTCTTTTTCATCTATGTGAAATCATTCTGGGTGTTGCTTGAGACCACAGTAATATTTTTTAAACTTGATTTATTATTGTATTGGTATACAGTGAAAAGTATTGCATCTTGCACACTACACAGACAAAACATACCATTCACAGAATATATAGGGGAGACGGAAAGGAAAGCTTACAGAACGTAGTGTCGCTATACAGACAAAGCATACTATTCATAGATACATAGAGGAGACAGAAAGAAAAGAGTGCAGAATATGGTGTTGCTATACAGACAAAGCCTACCATTCACAGAATACATAGGGGGAGAAGGAAAGGAGAGGGTGCAGAACGACAGTCATAGCCAAGGTGTAGAGAAAGATCAACTTAATACAAGGTAAGTCCATTTTAAGGTCTAATCGTAGCACGGAAGAAGCTGTTCTTGAGTCGATTGGCACGTGACCTCAGGCTTTTGTATTTTTTCGTAACGGAAGAAGATGGAAGAGACTATGTCTGAGGTGCGTGGGGGCTCCTTGATTGTGCTGGCTGTTTTTCCAAGGCAGTCGGAAGTATAGGCGGAGTCAGTGGATGAGAGGCTGACTTGCGTAATGGGCTAGTTTATGTTCACAACACTTTGTAGTTTCTTGTGCTCTTGGACAGAACAGGAGCCATAAATAAGCTGTGATACAACAGGAAATATTTAATGGTGAACTGGCACACCTTCAGATTTGATTGGGGGCCTACTCACTTACATCCATCTAACTTGACTTAGGCCTGAGACCACAATCAGGCAGTGCTTTTAATCCAGTGGGGGACTGAGTTACTCTATAAACAATCAACAGAGCGCTTGTTTATTTATTCTCCTTTCTTCCCTCAGTATAAGATGTATCAAGCTGTGCTCAGTGCCAAAGCTCATGTAAAGATCAGAGTATTAACTTAGCTTAAACTTTCAATGTACTCGATTATGACAGCAGATTTTTTTTAAGCTTTGATAGAAAACCACATGTAATGCAAGAATATTCTCCCAGGAATATGTCCAAAGATGTGTATGTTAGATGGATTGGCCATGTTTAATTTGCCCTTTAGTGTCGCAAGTTAGGAGGATTAGCGGGGTGAAAATATGAAGTAAATGCGTGGAGTAGGGAGAATCCGGGGGGGACGGAGGGACGGGGGTCTGATGGGCTGATTAAAATGTTCTGTCAGAGAGTCAGTGCAAACCCAATGGGCCAAGTGGCTTCCTTCTGCAAAGTAGGGATTCTATGATACCTCCACCACCACTGCATCACGTAGAAAAGCATAACGAGCTTTTGCATACTTACTGTGCATCCCTTAGAAGGCGTTTTAATTCTCTCCCATTGTAGGGGGTGCAATTTAAGTGGAGATGTTCTGTTTCCTGCTGCTCTGTCGTTTTATTGGTGCTGGCTCTGTCACTGTTTTTCTTACGATGCTGGTGGGCTACCTCTGGTGTCCAAATTCCTCCCCCAACAAAACCCACTTAACCAATCTCTATTTATTATTTATTAGCTGCAAATAGGGTTACATTAACACTACAACGAAGTTATTGTGAAAATCCCCTAGTCGCTACCTTCTGGCATCTGTTCAGGTACACTGAGGCAGAATTCAGCATGGTCAATGCACTTGACTAGCATGTATTTCGAACTGTGGGAAGAAACTGGAGCACCTGGAGGAAACCCATGCTGACGCGGGGAGAATGTCCAGATTCCACACGGACAGTGCCCCAAGCCAGGAACCAAACACAGGTTCCTGATGCTGTGAGGCAGCAGTGCTAACCACTGTTGCCAACTAGAAGTGACCAAAGTTGCTGATTTAAATGAGCCCAATCTATTAAAATGCAGCAAGCATCCACTAAGATGGCAAAATTCCCCTGAGGTCCTGGCTCATGTTCATTTCTCAGCGAAAATCAGTAAAATTGACCAAAATTGTTCCTGCCAGCGAGGTCTTTCAGCTCCGCTGATTGTTACCTGGGGGCAGAGGGTGTGAACAGTGGGTAAATCCGTTGACGGCAGCAAGATTGGAAGATCCTGCCACTGATTAGAGGCAGGTAGAGGCAGGTGGCCTCTATCACAGCCAATGGGGGGTTTCCTCTGCCACTCATTATGGGAGGGGCAGAAAATCCCATCTATTATCTGGCCTTATATCTCATTCTTGTTGGGCCATCTTAAAGATGCGGATTAGCTGTTGAACTTCCTACATTACAACAGTCAATACGGCCTCGCCTGCGACTGGGATTCTCAGATCTCACTCCTGTGAACGAAGGTTTGGCTGAGCACCAAATTTCCCACTCTCGCTGGTAATGGGGTAAACAAGATTGGAGAATCCTGGCCTACACTTCAAAAGTATTTCATTTGTTCTGGCAGTAGGAGCTCCTGCAGTTCTCAATGCAGTCTCCTGTTAAACCTACTGCTCTCTGGTGGGAAACCTGGGACAGGTGTGTGTCCGTCAATTCTCATCGGAGTGAATGGGAACAAGATTTTGGTGACCGTTTTGAGTTGGGTCTCACCGATGTTTATGAAACAAAAGTGACAGCATTCCGAAGAGACAAGGTTGAAATGTGACTCCTTTAGGATGTTCTGATATGTTTCCTATTTAACAATGTCACAAGTAGGCTTACATTAACACTGCAATGAAAATTCCCCAGTGATAAGGAAACTGTTCCCTTCGTGTGATTTTATACTGATGAAAATACGATCTCAAGTAAGCAACTATGAGATATACTGTGTCTTGGAATGGTCATAGTAAACTAATGCTGGCTTTGCTTTAACAAACTTGTCAAAGTGTCGCAACTCGGCCAAGTTTGCAGACCACAGATCCCCGGATGGCACCTTTCCGGATAGCGCCATCTGAGATTGGGAAGTGATACCTGGAGAATGTGGGGCCAGTTTGAACCTGAGCCATTCATTGAAAACTAATGGATTTGGGTCAAACTCCTGATTTATACCTCCCAGAATTTACTTTCTACTAACTGTCTAATATTGTGTGGGAAGTGAAGTCAGTATTTGACTCAATCCATTAATTTATCACTAGTTGGTTTGAGTTAAGATTAGCCCATGTGTGTACACATCTGACTGTGTGCACGTGTGTGTGTGTTGCAGCAATGGGTGATTTCAGTCATATGTTCTTAAGCAACATTTAATTGATATAGGCCACTGTTCTATTATCTGAGGACGATGGGGGATTACAGAAAAACTTGTTCCTCTAGTACACGGAAAGGGAGATTAGTTAGAATCAGCTGATAACTGACCTTATGGTATCGTTATTGTACGAGGGAAGTTTAATGTGGTTATATCGTAAATTCCTCAACACTCAAAAGCTTTATAACAGACTGGCACTAGTTAGTTCTGTGTCAGGGAATACACATACTTTAAGGTCACCTTCACAGCGGAACTCTAGGGGAATTGGAGGGACAAATATCATCCCCATGTAAGCAAATTTTGTTGGCACAAATAAAATTGATAAAACATCTTATAACCTGCAACATATTTTCTACTTGACATAAAACATTGTAGCTAACATTTTGCAATTTTCATATACCCATTTTGACTTCTTATTTATGTGCAGTACCCATGGCATGATGACATAATGGTTAGTACTGCTGCCCCACAGCAGCAGGGACCTGGGTTCAATTACTGGCTTGGGTCACAGTCTGTGCGAAGTCTGCATGTTCTCCTTGTGTCTATTTGGGTTTGCTCTGGTTTCCTTCCATAGTCCAAAAGATTTGCTGGTTAGATGCATTGGCCAGGCTAAATTCTCCCTTGTGTACTTGATCTGGCACCGAAGTGTGGTGACCAAGGGATATTCACAATAACTTCATTGCAGTGTTAATGTAACTTGTGACACCAATAATTAAGCTTTCAAACTTTAATGATGCTTACCCCCAGGTTAACCGTCCTTGTTTTCTCACAAACTCCATCAGTTGGGATGGTAGCTGAGTGCAGGTGGACTTCCTGTAGCCTCATGCAGAACCTGCACTGCTCCACATTCAGCCAGCAACATGAAACTCAGTCCATAACAGTGCCTTCCCTGATACCACAGTTTAAAAGACAGAGGAAGCTGTAATGGAGGGGAGAGCTCATGTTTAGTAGAATAACTGCAGGTCCATGGCTCAAGAGAAGAATCTGCATTTATGTTGTGCCTTTCATGGCCTCAGGATCTTGGAGAGGTGGTGGCATTATGGTATTGTCATTGGACTAGTAAACCAGTAACCCAGGGTCATTCTCTGAGGGTGTGAGTTCCAATCCCACCACAGTATCTGGTGCAATCTGAATTCAATAAATACTGAAATTAAATGTCCAACCATCACCACAGAACCATTGTTGATTATCTTCACAGACATGAATAATGTGCCAGACATTCTGAGAAATTTAAGTTTTAGTGAAGGAAACCAGTAGAGAAATGATTTTGGGAAAATTAATGAGATTGAAGACAGATAAATCTCTAGGTCCTGTTAACCTTCATCCCAGAATACCAATAAAGCGGCCCTAGAAATAATAGATCCATTGATGGTCATTTTCTAAAATGAGTTTAGATGAGTGAGAGAGAATCTTATAGAAACTTATAAAATTCAAACTGGATTTGACAGGGTAGATTAAAAAAAATGTTCCTGATGGTGGGAAAGCCCAGAACTTGGGGTCATAGTTTGAGTTAAGGGATAAACGTTTCAGAATTGAGGTAAGGAGAAATTTCTTCTTGTAGAATTTGTAGAATTCACTATTACAAAAAGTAGTTGAGACAAAAACATTTGTGATTTTAAGAAGAAATTAGATATCCCTCTTGGAGCTAATGAGATTCAGGGATATGGTCAGAAGGGGGGAGAAGGGTTCAGGATATTGAATTTGATGATCAGCCATGATCAAAATGAATGAGAGCAGGCTGGAGAGGCTGAATGAAGCACTCCTGCTTCTAGTTTCTGTGTTGCTATGTTTCTATGAAGAATGGACGCATGTACACAGTGAGCAGAGCTGCCGGTGGCTGCATAAGCTGCCCCTCAGCAAGGTTCCTAGGAACATAAGGAAAGAATAGACCAGTCAGTCCCTCCAACCTGGTCTGTCATTCATTTCATCACAGTGAGAAGTCTCACAAGACCAGCTTAAAATCCAGCAGGTTTATTTGGAATCATGAGCTTTTGGAGTACTGTTCCTTCATCAGGTAAGTGGAGAGTTGGGTTCACAAACACAGCAAACATAGACAAAGACTCAATTGCAAGATAATGGTTGGAATCCGAATCTTTTCAGGTAATCAAGTGTTTACAGATATAGGCAGTGTGAATGGAGAGAGGGATGACTGCAGGTTAAAGAGGCTGAATTGCCTCAAGCCAGAAAAGTTAGTAGCATTTTGCCAGCCAGGGGTTACATATACAACATAGAACATAGAAAAATTACAGCACAAACAGACCCTTTGGCACACAAGTTGCACCAGGTTTACCTATAACCCTCAATCCCATTAAGTCCATGTACTCATCCAGAAGTCTCTTAAAAGACCCTATCGAATTTGCCTCCACTCCGACCGATGGCAGCTGATTCCGCTACCCTCTGAATGAAAAACTTACCCCTGATATCTAGTCTGTACAAACTCCCCAGCACCTTAAACCTGTGTCTTCTTGTAGCAATCATTTCAGCCCTGGGAAAAAGCCTCTGAGAATCCACTCGATCTATACCTCTCAATATCTTCTACACTTCTATCAGTCACCTCTCATCCTTCGTCCCTCTAAGGAGAAAAGACCCAGCTCCCTCAAGCTATCCTCATAAGGCATGCCACCCAATCCAGGCAACATCCTTGTAAATCTCCTCGGCACCCTTTCAATAGCTTCCATATGTAGTGTGACACGAATCCAAGACCCAAGAACCCAAGGCATCGCCATATCATTTCAACATAGTATCTTAGTTCCAGTTATTTGCCTTAATGTTGAAGATAGCAGTCTGCAATGAGTTCATTGCTTTCTGCATTGCTGCTATTTTGTTCTGCAGGAAATTGAGGAATAAGCTCATTATTTTGTCTAAAATGTTGTAAAATATCTGGGTGACAACTCATTTAAACACTTATCATCTAATAGGCCTATCCTGTCCATTGCCAGCAGATCCAGAGTCCTCTGGGGAGAAATTCTATTCATACCTAAAGTGGCCAAGTTGGTGAAACAATCATGAATGCAAGAATAGGAGTTGGCCTCTCCAATTGTTGCATCATTTTCAATTAAATCATGGCTCAGAACTCCATGTATCTCATCTTGGTTTCATGTCCTTTAATAATTCCCTGGCCTGACAAAAATCTATCAACCTTATTGAAATCCGCACCTCCCACTCCCCCCTTATTCCCTGCCTCTCCCTGGGTCCAAAAGTTTCCTGAAGCAAAAAATTTCCACCAAAAGTGCATCCTGGCATTATTCCAGAATGATCCAGCTCTAATTTTGAGATCACCGTGGGTAGCATGGTGACACAGTGGTTAGCACTGCTGCTTCACAGTGCCAGAGACCTGGGTTTGATTCCTGGTTGGGGTCAATGTCTGTGTGATTTTGCACGTTCTCCCTGTGTCTACGTGGTTTTCCTCCAGGTGCTCTGGTATCCTCCCACACTCTGAAAGACACGCATTTGCCATGCTGAGTTTTCCTCAGTGTAGCTGAACAGACGCTGGAGCATGGCAACCAAGGGATTTTCATAGTAACTTCATTGCAGTGTTAATGTAAGCCTACTACTAATTAAACTTTAAACCTTGTTCTGGACTCTCCCAGCAGAAGAAAACATTTCTTTCTTATCTACCTTCTCAAATCCGTTTAATTGTTTAAATACTTCAATTAGATAAGGGATTAACCTTCTTTACCCAAAATCTGTCTCCCTCTGCAAGGGAAGATGAGTAGGAGAGAAAAACTGTTGATCCATGTTTAATCTTTAATTTTTGCCAGTCTCATTTTGATAATTGTGAAACTTGCTGAGAATAGGAGACTCATAATCAGTGTGTGGAATATAACCGTTTCCCACTCCACACTATCAAAATAAAAGTTATATAGAAACAGTAGCCCACTTGCCTTGCTGTTAGAAATTTGATTAAGGCAAAGTCAGTTGGTATAGTTATACGGACCAGTGGCAGAGTGGTTAGCACTGCTATCTCTCAACGCCAGGGGCCAGGGTTCAATTCTGGTCTCAGGTCACTGTCTGTGTGGAGCCTGCCTGTTTTCCTCGTGTCTGTGTGGGTTTCCTCTGCGTGCTCCATTTTGCTCCCATACTCCAAATATGTGCAGGTTGATTGGCCATGCTAAATTGCCCCTTAATGTTATGAGCACCCGGTAAATGCATGAGATTGCAGGGCTTGGGTGGGATTGTTGTCAGTGTAGGCTCGATGGGCCAAATGGCCTCCTTCTGCACAGTTGGGATTCTACAAACTTGTGCATTAAAGAAATACTTGCAGCACAGGGTTTAAAGTTTAATTATTAGTAGACTTACATTAACACTACAATGAAGTTAGTGGGAAAATCCATTGGTCGCCACACTCCGTCACCAGTTTGGGGCCACTGAGAGTGAATTTAGCATGGCCAATGCACTTAACCAGCTTGGCTTTTGCGGGGGAAACTGGAGCACCTGGAGGAAACCTATGCAGACACAGGGAGAACATGCAGACACTGCACAGATATTGACCCCAACCAAGAATCAAACCCAGGTCTCTGACTGCAGAATGTCCCAGGCAGTTTATGGTCAATGAAACATGTTTGATGAGTTTAGTCACCCTTGTGAGGGCAGAATGGGCCTTGGTGTAACTCTTCTGAAAGAGAGTTCCCCTGATATTAGTTCATTAATTAAAAATGAAATTAGGTTGGAGCTGATAACATGATAGCTCTCAAAGTTGGGCAATCATAACATTAATCTTGAAGGCAACCAGGGAAAACTCATTTGCCAACTTTTTATCCAGAAACATGTTCCCAAAGAAAAAGAATTCCGAAAAGAAATGCCCAATCACAACATGAAATGTGACTTGAGAAGTTGATGTGACGACCTCTTTGTCTTGTGTCAGTGTTACTCCCCATTGTAGGAAGTAAATTGTTTGACCTTTTACTGTGTTTGCTTTAATTGCTGAACGCTTTCCCCCCCCAGAGTCGTTTCCTCTGATCTGGCTGACTGACTTTATCAGGTCATTGGCTCTTTCAGAAGAGTTCTTGTTCTGTTTATTTGCCCTCAATCCCTTGCATTTTGGCTTCTGTGAATTATAGCCCATCCCTTCCTCAGAGCCCACTTGGAGAATGCCGCACATTTTCTGTGCTCAGGTTACCCAGACAAAACAATGAAGCAGCGAGCACACAAGCTGGCTCCCATGACCATCAGAGCCTTGCCAAGATGAATTCTGCCTATATATAGCGGTACTCCTACAGCCCATTTTAAATAGTAGTATTACATTTCAGCAAAGAATTCTGTGTCAAGTTGTAGTACAGCATGCTGCATTGAAGGCTAAGTCTACATCTTTTAAGAGGAGTCAGTTACACAGAGAGCTGAGAACTTAAGAAAATAAGGATCTGGAGTAGGCAGTTCACCTCCTGGTTTTCTCTTGTGATGTATATCCCCCTTCCCTCCCCTCCCCCTCCCCTCAAGTTCTCATGCGTTTTTACTCTGGTCTGTAATTCTAACTCCTTTGGCTGCTTATTCTGTATTCTGGGCTCATAAACATTTAATCCTTTGTGTAACCAAGTACTTGTCAAACTTGTTTCCAATAAATGGACCAATTGCTAATTTCTTCTGTTTTGTTTTCAACATGCGGGTGATGCTGGAAAGGCTGTGTTGATCGCTGGAAAGATGTATCTAGCATTTATATAGCATCTTTCACAACCTTGGGATGTCCCAAAGTGCTTCCCCCCAAAAAACTACAAAGGGTCGTGAATGAAGCCGAGTCCATCACTCAAACCAGCCTCCCGCCATTGACTCTGTCTACACTTTACGCTGCCTCGGAAAAGCACCCAGCATAATCAAGGACCCCAGGCACCCTGCACATTCTCTCTTCCACCTTCTTCTGTCGGGAAATAGATACAAAAGCCTGAGGTTGCATACATATCCACTGATTCAAAGAAAGTTTCTTCCCTGCTGCCATCAGACTTGTGAATGGACATACCTCCTAGGTATGACCGTAACATTACATTCTCCACTCTCTCCTTTTCTTCTCTATGTACACGCTGTACAGCGTGCAAGAAACAATACTTTTTGCTCTATATTAATACATGTGACAATAATAAATCAAATCAAGTGATTTTTGAATTGGAGTCACAGTGGAAACTACAACAGATGATATGTTGTACAGGTACATCACAGACACAGCAACGCGGTAACAGACAGACAACCTGTTTTAGTGAGATTAGTTGAAGGATAAATCTCAAGGATTGCTTTCCTCATATTTGAGTAGTACCGGGGGGTCTTTTTGCTCCTCCTGGGGTGACAGATGAGGTCTCAGTTTAACATATCCATCGAAAGGCAACTGTTAAAGTGTCTACTGTAACTACGAGTGGGAAAGTTGATCTTATGGGAGATGGCAATTACAAAGAATTAGATATCACAAGTACATATAAAAATGCACACTTGTGCTAGTGCTATGTTAGGGAAGAAAGCCACGTCCAGTAATTCAGAGACTCAGGGTAATGATCTGGGCATCCCAATTCAAGTACCACTGTGGAAGATGGTGGAATTAAAGGTTGAATTATGACCATGAAACCATTATTGATTATCGGAAAACCTCTCTGGTTCGCTGGTTACCTGATCTGGCCTACATGTGAGTCCAGAGCAATGTAGTTGACTCTTAACTGCCCTCTAAAATGGCCTAGCAAATCAGTCAGGGAAATCAGCAATGGGGAACAATTGTTGGCACAGCCACCGATGTCTACATCCCATGAATGAATTAAAAGACGGATATAAAAAAAGCACAAGAGCAGAAGTTAACACAACAGTTTAATAATGCTCAATACCACAACAGTCAGAAGACTATTTAGGTAAATTTATAAAAAGAGCAGGAAAAGTGGGACTGGTTGGTCTTTGAAATAGCTGACATAGACATGAGGGACCGACGGCCTCTTCTCATGCTGTAACGCTGCATGATTCTAAAAAGGCACTCAGAGAATGAGGTAAAAGGACCAGGTGACCAAGCGGCATGGTAACACAGAGGTTAGCACTGCTGCTTCACAGCTCCAGTGACTTGGGTTCGATTCGCGGCTCGGGTCATTGTCTGTGTGGAGTTTACACATTCTCCTCATGTCTACGTGGGTTTCCTCTGAGTGCTCCGGTTTCCTCCCACAGTCCAAAGATATGGGGGTTAGGTTGATTGGCTATGCTAACATTGCCCTTTCGTGTCCTGGGATGTGTAGTTAGAGGGATTAGCCCGTAAAATATGTAGGAATATGGGGGGTAGGGCCTGAGTGGGCATGGATTCAGATGAGCCACAATACGTAAAGCGTTTCCCTGGCCAGCTCATATCTCCAAGATTCTAGAAGGAACAAGGAAAGACAAGCCTCGTCTTGTGTAGCTGACATGGAGGTAGCTTCCTGAGGTAACGAGAGTTGAATTAAATCTGTGAAGGACAGCATGGAGGCACAGTGGTTAGCAGTACTGCCTCGTAGCGCCAGGGACCCGGGTTTAATACCAGGCTTCGGTCACTGTCTGTGAGAAGTCTGCACATTCTTCCCGTGTCTCCACGGGTTTCATCTGCTGCTTTGGTTTCCTCCCACAGTAGAAAAGACATGCTACTTAGGTGGATTGTCCATACTAAATTCTCCCTCAGCGTAACCGAACGGGCACCAGCATGTGGCGGCCGGGAGACTTTCACTCACTTCATCTAAGCCTGTTAGTGACACTAGTAAGTAAACCAGATTTGGTGGATGCTGTAAACTTGGTTCAGCATTTGTAAGACATCAACAAAGCACTTCTGATGTGACTCACAAACATTAAACATGCTGAGGTAGCATTTGGCCTTTGTAAGGTTTCTTACAGTTTCGAGAATAAGATCAGTTGGCTGCCTCCTCTGCTTCTTGAAAGCACCGTGCACGAAATAATGCAACAACGTACCAGGACTGGAAAATAAAAATAAAGCAACGTTCGACAAGTTTAAACAGAACAAAAAAAAGGCAGGGAGTTGGATTCCTCTGTGCTGCCTGATTTTAATGAGGAGTGGATTGGGTGGTCAAACATCTTACTTGACACTGCATGTAGGTGCTGGGAGTTGCTGTGGGTTAGCCTGCTGCCCTTTCACCCCTGGAGTTGGGGGGGGGTCACGTTGATGGGATAATAGTTTCCTGTCTTTTTCTTAGCCGAACGGAGCAAGAGGAAATGAATTTGGACAGCAGCAGCCTATTTCAGGGACTGAGATTTTCCAGAACAAACTGCCCAAAATCTGGCTAAAAAAAATTCCATCTCAAACTGACCACTAGGATGGCTGGTGTAACAATCAGAGAAAGGGGTATTTAAAGGTTGCTTAACATAGACTAGGAATACACCTACGTCACGTTCGAATCTCTCATTTGTTAAGTGCACAAATTCACTATTGTTGGAATATCCAGTCCATATTTTTTTAAAATAAAAAGCTGCATGGGAATGATTGAATTTTTTTAACAAGTTAACTCCTAGTGTGATACAAGAAACGCTTTCTTAGGATTTGGAATAGTTTCAGGTCTCTCCAGGGTATTCTGTAGCCGTCAGCCGGCAGAGATTTCATCACCTTCTGCGTTGCTGCTATTTTATTCTACAGGAAACCTCGTGATGAGCTCACATCGTTTTGTGCCAAATGCTGTAAAAAATAGCTAGGTGGCAGCCCTCATTTAAACACTAATCACCCCATAGACCTGTGCCCTGCATTGCCGGCAGAATCCTTCAGGGAGAAATTCCTCTTACACCTAAAATGGTCAAGGTGGGGAAGCAATTACGAATGTAGGAATTGAAGTAGGCCACTTAGCCCCTCAAGTGATGCAAGTGGAGACAATCAGTTGTTTCCAGAGGAAACTGGATAGTCACGGAGAGAGCAAAATGAGGGATATAGCAGCAGAGTGGGAACGATGGGATTGCTCTACCAAGCTGTCCTGGTCATGAGGAAGTTAATACCATAATTACCCTATGAATCTCTACAAGTGGATCCCATCATTTAATTAGATTGTGACTGATCTGGACCTCAGCTCCTTGGTTACCTTGAACACAGAATCCCTACAGTACTGAAGGAGGCCATTTGGCCCATTGAGTCTACTCCCAGGCCCGACTCCCATCACCCTATCCATGTAACAAGCCTTGAATAGCCAACTGTGAACCAGAAAAATATTACAGCACAGAAAGAGGCCATTCAGCCCATCACATCTGTACTTGCTGAAAAAGAAAAATATAAATGACTTGTCCTTATAATTTAACCCAACTAGTGTTATTCTGGTGCTAACACCAGTCCCTGCACAATCAGTGTAGGACTGTACATTGCATAATAAAACAGCTCCATGTCAGATTTAAGGGGAGGCAGTGGTGTCGTGATGTTGTCACCGGACTAGTTATCCAGAGATCCAGGGTGATGCTCTAGGCATTGTATTCAAATCCCACCACAGCAGATGGTGAAATTTGAATTCAATAAAAATCTGGAATGTAAAACTTGTCGACGACCATGAAACCATTGATGATTGTTGTAAAAAAACCCATCTGGTTCACTAAATGTCCTTCAGGGAAGGCAATCTACCCTCCTTACCTGGTTTGGTCTACATATGTCTCCAATTCCACAGCAATGCGATTGACTCTTAAAATGCCCTCAGGGATGAGTAATAAATGTGAAGTGCATATCTAGTTCCATCTAAATGTGATATCAACAAGATCTTTGGCATTGTGGGGCGGCTGCAGACAACCCCTCCTTCCCCAAACCTCTCAGCCTCTGATTTTGAACCCCTGGTTGCCCACTTTTCAGGCATAAAATTGTCAAGTGAGTTTAATTTCTTCTCTCCTTGCATCCACACATTAGAGTTCACTTTGAATTGGAGGGTAACCTGTTGCATTTCACCTACACAGATCAATATACAATGTAATACAAAATGGTAAATTGAAAAACCAACACACAAAGCTTATTTTCAAATGAAACATTTCAAGTGTTTTATATACTTGTCCTCTCCTTGCCTTTTCATCCTATTTTAAATCTTAATTTGCTTTGTTCTAAAGAGCTTTTGTCTTTTTTCCCATACGTTTTCTAATATAATTATTTCTTTTTCTCAGCTCCAAATTGCAGAGTTGAATGTTGTTGAAAGGACAGATGTTGTTGAAGCTTTTCGTCATGTACTCACCAGGACAAACACAAGAATATCCAATTTCAAATGATACAGTAATTTATAGGGGAAAAGGGTGTTGATTGGTTGGCAAATCGGCTCTGATTGGTCAAGGTGTTGCAATTGTTATGACCAAGTGAGAAGCAGTGAATTAGCTTCCCTCTTTGGTTAGTAGGACAGGCAGTGACTTGCTTGCATTGTCATTGGATTACATAATCCAGAGAGACAGGGTATTGATCTGGGTACCTTGGTTTGAATCCCATGTGGCAGATGGTAGAATCTGAATTGAATAAGAATCTGGGATTAAAAGTCTAAAACTGACAATATAACATTGCTGATTCTTATAAAAACTAAATTGTGTCACCCATGTCCTTTAGGGAAGGAAATCTGCCATCCTTAATTATAGCATCAGCATGGAGGATCCAGGAGTCAAATTGCATCTTTATAACTCAAATCAATGACCAATTTCCGCTGGTTACTTTTGCTGTTTCTAGTTAAGAATATAGTATGCATCCAGCAAACTGTTACCAACATTCAGATTTATAATCAAACTTCACATAACACAAGGCATTTAATGTATTGGCTGAACTGTCTCTTTCAAATGGCCCAAGTCTTCTGGCCCTGTCCATCTCAGAAATTGATGTAGAGATGCCGGCGTTGGACTGGGGTAAACACAGTAGGAAGTCTGACAACACCAGGTTTAAGTCAAACCGATTTATTTGATAGTAAACTCACAAGTTTTCGAGGTGTTTCGACCTCTTTGTCAGGTGAATGAGGTGTTCTGGTCTCAAACAGCACATATAACAGCACAGACTGTCATAGAAGACCTCCGACCTTCGGATAAGCGTTCTCCAAGGTGGCCTTCACAACACACAACAGTGTAGAGTATCTGATAGCCAAGTTCTGCCCACATGAGGATGGTCTCAATAGGGATCTTGGGTTCATGTCACACTATCTGTAACCCCCATGACTTGCCTGGGTTAGCAAAAAGCCTTACTTACTGTGCTATCTGGAGACAATACATATCTCTTTAACCTGTGCTCAGTGCTCCATCCACTCACATTGTTAGCCACTTTAAGACTTGAATAGCAGGTTAGGTGTAAAGAGTCGCATTCTAACCAGTAATCTGTAAAGAGTCCATGCTGTTATATGTGCTGTTTGAGACCAGAACACCTCATTCACCTGACGAAGAGGTCGAAACATCTCAGAAATTGGTATGAGCAGGATGATAATACGGCAGACAAGCTGTAGGTCCATGGACTTCAGACTGGAATTACCAGCCCTGGGATGGACAGGATTTTCCAGCTGTGCTCACCCCAGTGGGATCTTCTGTGGGTCCCACAGTGGCAGAGGGTGCAAATAATGGGAAACTGCATTGACTGCGATGGGACTGGAAAATCCTGGCACTGGCCGATGGTGGGTCATCTCTTCTGCCGCAAAACATGCCATGGGTTTGCAGGAAAACTTGCCCATTGAGTGTGAGTTGGGGGATGGATTCTTACAGTCCTTTTTTAATCCATTTTGGCTATATGAGTTGGAATCACTTTGTTTGGAATGAGCTATAGTTGAAAGCCTTATTGGATGGCTTCCTGCTCCCATTTTTATTGCATACTGACCAGCCAGTTGTTAAAATTAACATAAGATAAATTTCACTTTTTATGGCTTTTTCTCTTTGACTTTGAAGTGGATCATGAGCTCTGGCAAATTTTAATGTGTAATTTTCAGCTTCTTAATGAATTTATCTCCTTTTACCATGTTCAGGAATGAAACTCCTTCCTTGTTAGTGCACGATAATTTGTGTCTGTACTGTTTGGTTATTTTTTTCAAATTCGTTCATAGGATACAGGTATCGCTGTCTGGGCCAGCATTTATCACCCATCCCAGGGCTATTTGAGAGTCAACAACATTGTAGAACATAGAACATAGAACAATACAGCACAGAACAGGCCCTTCGGCCTTCGATGTTGTGCCGACCAAAATAAAAAGCAATGCCCCTCCAAACTAAACCATTCCCTTCTCTTCCATATACTTATCAATTAACCTCTTAAACGCACCAAACTTGGCGCATCTACAACAGCTGCAGGCAGGGCATTCCACTCCCTAATCACTCTTTGAGGAAAGAACCTACCTCTGATATCCGTCCTATAACTCATACCCCTTAATTTAAAGCTGTGTCCCCTCGTGCTAGCTTTCTCCATACTAGAAAAAAGGCTATCACTGTCCACCCTATCTAAACCTCTAATCATCTTATATGCTTCAATAAGATCCCCTCTTAGCCGCCTCCTTTCTAACGAAAACAACCTCAAATCCTTAAACCTCTCTTCATAGGACCTGCCCTCCATACCAGGCAACATCCTGGTAAACCTCCTCTGTACCCTCTCCAATGCCTCCACATCTTTCTTATAATGTGGGGACCAGAACTGCACACAATACTCCAAGTGCGGCCGCACTAGAGTTTTGTACAGTTGCAACATGACGTTGCGGCTCCGAAAGTCAATCCCCCTACCAATAAAAGCTAAGACTCCATATGCCTTCTTAACAACTTTATCCACTTGAATGCCTACTTTCAGGGATCTATTGACACATACACCAAGATCCTTCTGTTCCTCAACACTATTAAGAGCCCTACCATTAGCCCTATACTATACACATTTATTGTTCCTGCCAAAGTGCATTACCTCACACTTTTCCACATTAAACTCCATTTGCCACCTCTCGGCCCAGCTCTGCAACTTGTCCAAGTCACTCTGTAAACTAAAACACCCCTCTTCACTATCTACCACACCACCAACTTTAGTATCATCTGCAACATTGTTGTGACTCTGGAGTCACAAGTAGGCCAGACCAGGTGACAACAACAGATTTCTCTCCCTAAAGGATGTTGGTGAACCATTTCCCCTAATGGTTTCATGGTCAGCCATTAGACTTCTAATTCTAGATTTTTATAGAATTCAAATTTCACCATCTGCCATGGTGGGATTTGAACCCAGATCCCCAGAGCATTGCCCTCGTTCTTTGGATTAAGAGTCCAATGACAATACCACTAAGCTACCACCTTCCCTGCTGCTGTTGGTGGTGTTAATAATTCCAGTGTTCTCCAATATTCTCCAATGTTCTTTCCATCGTGTGACTGACAGTAACATTTTTCCACCTGCCATAGACATGTATCGGAAGGATTTGCAGGTTAATACCCAAATTATTAGTGCAACTTCTTTGTCCATCAAGTCCTGTGGTGGGACTTGGACCTGTAGTTTTGGGCAGAAGCAGACACACTACTCACTTTGCCATAAGACTTCTCAATATTTACTAATTGCTACTAAGTCATTGCTGTGTTACTCTGAGAGATGAGTAATTGTCCTCCTTGTCTTCGTCATAGTCACTGTATCTTGTAGACATGATTAATTCACTGCCCACACAACCATGTGTAGAATTAAAAATACGTAGAATATATAGGGGCAGTGGAATGTATTGGTACAGTGGTTAAAAGTGCCAGAGACTTGGTTTCAATTTGAGCTTTGGGTCACTGTCTGTGAGGAGTTTGCACATTCTCCCTGTGTCTGTGTGGGTTTCCTCCAGCTGCTTCAGTTTCCTCCTGGCTAGATTGATTGACCACGTAAATTGACCCTTAGTGTCAGGGGGATTAGTGGCATTAATATGTATGATTATGGAGATAGGGCATATGTGAAATTATTGTTGGTGCAGGCTCGATGGGTTGAATGGCCTCCTTATGCACTGTAGGATTCCATGATTCAGTGAGGATAAGAAGGGCTTCTTTCAAATGCTGCAAAATTAACCTTGTGTCATTAGTTTTTCCAAATCAAATAAAACCATTCTAACCGTTGAAGATAAGAACTCACGCTGCTTTTTACTGCAGTCCATTAATACTTTGTTTTGTCCCGTCGTAGTCCAATGTCACACCAAAGGCAATGAGATAAATGGCTAGCACCTTCTCTGCCTTGGAGATCTGAGATAAGATACCGTTGGCCGTATCACAATGCCTTGACTGGTGCTCACAGAAGGTATGCCACCACTTTCACAGTTGAACTCAGTTGGAGCTGGTTCAGCCACAAAGAGGTGTAAGTACCTAAGATCGTACTTCAGATGTTTCCAAATGTTCTTTTTCAATGATTCATCAGCAGCAAAGTGAAACCATTGTGCAGCGTGTAAAACTAACAAGACGTTATACAGGTTTCAGGATGGAATTTTAAATGAGGCTGAAAGCAAAGAGAAAAACCAGAAGAATTGCGAACATGCATTTTCCTTCCAGCGGAGATGCAATACTAGAATTTCCACAGGCTAATGAGAATGGAATGAATTTTTTCTAAACCTACCATTGAATGGTCACCCAAAGTTATAATTAACCCCTACTCTCACCGCCTCCTCCATTTTCATAATTTTGGGATGATAGTCAGCTTCTAAAGGAATCTTCCAAACAGTGCTGCAAGTTCTTTCCATTGCCGAAGATTTGTATACAACAAGGGGAACAATCTCAGTGCTGATGACTCTGCTACCTGTCCAATCAATGGCTTCCAGAGAACGGGATACTGAAGACGTGCCACATCCAACCGCCTGAACCACTTCCAATTTCATTCCAGTGTGAAGTTCTGCAGCTTGATGCAACGTTCAACAAAAGTAAGGCTTCTGAGGAATGTCTAAATTCGCTTTTTTGGCTCCTCACTGCATTTTGCACATTTTTGAATGTGATATGTGGTTGCGAGTGCAGTGAGGTGATCATGGTCACAAGATTCTCCAGCCTCGCGCAGACCACGCTAATTTGGGAAAATCGCGTGTGAGCCTAAGAACTGGTTTTGCATCTGGTGCCAAACAATTTGCGATTGTCCCAGTCCCTTGCTACTGGCACAAACTAGTTCTCATTCAAAAAGTGTGTGAGGCAGTTTAACATATTAAGAGTACCTTTTAAATATGCTTAGCCTTTTTGATGCCATGTCCTCCTGGCTTCCGGGATCTTCTGACTCTTTGGCACTGTGAGAATCACTATTGGTCTCCACTAGCCTTGCCGAGTGGGTTCAATGGCCAGCCATGTCCCAGGGTGATTGGGGACATGGCTGTGAAGAACCCATCTGGCACACTGGGAATGCCAGGTTGGCACTGCTAAGTGGGCACTGGCAGTATGCCGCGGCAATGCCAAAGGGGTGGGGTCTGAGTGGGGATGGGACCTCTGTGGGTTTGGGTTCTCACTGGGGGCAATGCAGAAGTGTATGATGGGGGGGAGGTATGATGGGGGGTGTATGAAGAGAGGGTTGTGAAGGGGTGGGACGTGAAGTGAGGCATGTCTGGGTCATGAAGGGGGACCCATTTGGAGGGTCTTGCTGCTGGCGATCTGTGTGGTGGGGAAACAAGCTGCTGATGAGAAGGGAGGATCCTGATGTTTGTGGGGGGAGAGGGGTTTTCCAATGCGCTGTGAAATCAGTGCGTCCTTTCATAAAAGTGCCCAATGGTTTTGCAGCCGGGCTCATTGGCCTGTTTAGGCTCCATTCCTCGCGGAAATGGCACGCAACTCATCACTCTCCCAAAAAAATGACCAAGTATGGGGCGGTTGCAGTCCTCGCATGCCAGATAGACTGCTCCAGATTGCTCCTGATTTCTCACCATTGTGACGTAATGTTTTGGGAAAATTCCTTCCACTTTTTTTTTCCCCTCCTGAAGACAAAGGAGGGAATGTTCTCATTTACTCAGCTTACAACGTTAGGAGGTTTTACCAAACCTTTCTGATAAACTGTTGGGAAAACATTTGGTACAATGCATCATTTTGCTACATGTGTGAAGTAGCTATTGCCCGCAATCCAGCATCCATGAAAAGTGCCCGGAGATGGGACAATGGTTGGGGGGAATTAACTCGCTCACCATTGCAATCCATTCTATCTCCAGTTTCACTTCTGCGACTGATGCAAACTCAGTCCAATGTTTCCAGTAATCCCAATCCAGCTGCGGATGCAGATGTTCTAGCTTGAGATCAAGGAGTCAACAAAAGTCCTTTCCAAACCTGTCAACTCTCAAACTTCAAACCTGAGAGACCTGGCAAATAAAGAAGTATTTTATCACAAAGAGAAGTGAATTATCTGGCTCCCAGGGGATTGTCTGTGTGGTTTTTGGGCTGAATGTGATCGCAGTTTTGGATAGCCTCGCTGTTAAATGTTAGTATATCTGCATGCAATTTCCCTATAGCAACAACAATGTGCATTAATATAGTGACTTTCACATGGTAAAATGTCCCCCATGCTACTTCATTGAAGGACAACTTTGGTCAAGCTAGCGTCTCCTAAGAGCTTGAGAGGTGGAGTAGCTTATAAGGGCTTTCCACAGGTAGCTGGAGATCTGGCCACTAAGAGGGGGACAAAGTATGTACTAGCTTGGAGGAACTTAGTTTCTGGATAGTTAAAAGCAAATTACTGTGGATGCTGGAATCTGAAACCAAAACAGAAAATGCTGGAAAATCTCAGCAGCATCTAGGTAGAACATAGAACATAAACATAGAACATTACAGCGCAGAACAGGCCCTTTGGCCTTCGATGTTGCGCCGACCAATTATGAAAAAAGCAATGACCCTCCAAACTAAACCATTCCCTTCTCTTCCATAAACTTATCAACTAACCTCTTAAAACGCCACCAAACTTGGCGCATCTACAACTGCCGCAGGCAGGGCATTCCATACCCTTACCACCCTCTGGGTAAAGAACCTACCTCTGATATCCGTCCTATAACTACCACCCCTTAATTTAAAGCTATGTCCCCTCGTGCTAGCTTTCTCCATCCTAGAAAAAAGGCTATCACTGTCCACCCTATCTAAACCTCTAATCATCTTATATGTTTCAATAAGGTCTCCTCTTAGCTGCCTCCTTTCTAACGAAAACAACCTCAAATCCCTCAGCCTCTCCTCATAAGATGCTGGACCTGTTGAGATTTTCCAGCATTTTCTGTTTTGGTTCCTGGAGGGTTAATAGGTTGTGAGAGATTATAGATATAGGGAGAGTGGAGACAATTAATGTACCCTCCAACACGTACTACCTTGTCGCAACGTTAACGTACCTCATACATTGTTCACAAGTTGCCCCATTTAGGGAGCAGCAGCTATGTACCCATTCAAGAAAATCTAGAATTGCTGAGCATTCATACTAACAGGACACACACATTAAAAAAGCATTTAGAAAGAGCCTCAAAGCTGATGGAAAGATTTGAATACTATATTATTCACTTTCTCCTTTCCTTCTCCCCTATGTACTTAACGAACTGTATGCTTTGTCTATATAACATGCAAGAAACTGTACAGTACACATGACAATAATAAATCAATTCAATTCAAATCAAATTAAAATTTCAGGCATTGTTTCCCAGCCATTGTAAGTTAACGAGTACAGGGTTAATAGTGATTGGGAGTTGGTGTGAATTGGGATAGAAACTTCAAACCATTGTGCCTTGTATCTATCTCAGTCCACCCACCTGCACGCTGGTTCTCCCTCAGAAGCGTGGTGGCAGGATATTGATGAAAGCCAGATGTCAGGGGAAAGAATATATAAAGAAGATCCCTGATTCTAGACAGCACTGAGAAACCAGTCATTCCCCTAACTGTGGTACTAATTCTCAGACTCTTGGATCTGCAGATTTGCTGCAGATTTTATTGCAGAAATGCTTTGCTTGCTTTAACCTGATGCTGACCTCTGGCTCTCCTGTCTTAGTGACAACAACCTGGGGAGAAGAATGAGGATCAGGAAAACCTGAAATAGCCACCACTGTCAAAATAGGTGGCACAGGGAAACGGCGCCTCTCCATTTCTTTAACATAAGCAGACTTCCTTCGCTCTTGAAAAATGTTTTACGATTATTGAGCAGTGCTGCATTAAGTAATTTTTTGTTTGTTGTTTTTGATTTGCTGCCAGTCTAGACCAGTTTTAATGTCGGACCGGAGTGGAAAATGTGACGGTAGAGAGCTGAGAGTTAGACTGAGAGGATGAGAGACAGGAGCCGATAGAAATCTAGACATTATAGAATAAGGCAGGACAGCAGGACTGAGAGAGAGAGAGGAACATGGACCAGTGGGATAGAACCCCCATCAGAAACCAAGACAGAAAGAATTGCAAGGGGGATGATTAATTGGAGAACAGAGCGGGGTCAGAATGGGAAGCAGGAATTCGTGTCTGGGTTGGGGGCTATGTTTCTTAATGGTCAAATAGCACATGTGTTCAAGTGCCAGAAATTAAGGATATTAAAATTCCAAAGGTTGGAGCCAAGCCAGGAAAGAAATGAGTGAATGTGTGTATGTGTGTATGTGTGTGTGTGTGTGTGTGTTTGTGTGTGTGTGTGTATCCTTGTGTGTATGTGTGTGTGTGCCTGCCCCCGTATGAATGTTAACTTGTATGCTCATGTATATGAATATATTTACATCCAGACACACAAACATCTAACTGAGCCACTCACTCTAGCAGATTTTTAGTAAGTAGATTTTATCCCCGACACCATAATCAATTAGACTATTTACAGCACTTTTCTTTTGAACCATTTAGAAAGATGTCGCTACCCAAATTGTATATTTTTAAAGGTTTATAAATGGAAGTGAAAGAGGCATTGAAGTTTATAGCAGGGAAACAGGCCCTTCAGCCCAACTTGTCAATATTGCCCTTTTCCTGAACCTTTAAGCCAGTCCCAATTGCCCACATTTGGCCCATACCCCGCTATACCCATGTAATTGTCTAAATGCTTTTTAAAAGACGAAGTTGGACCTGCCTCTGCTACTACCTCTGGCAGCTCATTCCAGACACTCATCACCCTCTGTGTGGAACAATTGCCCCTCTGGACCCTTTTGTATCTCTCCCCTCTCATCTTAAATCTATACACTCTAGTTTTAGATTCTCCTAACTTTGAGAAAAAATGTTGACTAGGATGAGGATGGATGGAATTTGCTCACCTACATCTTTGAACATAAAACAGATGGAAACTTGAATGATAAGTTGAGCAAACATAGTACAATTTTTAAATAAAATCTTAAAATTTCTGGATTTGCAATTTCTATCAGTTGTTACTCTACCAACACCCAGTGGCATTCCCATAGTGAGATTCTTCCTGGAATGGACCACTAGCCTGTTACTGGGTACTCATAATTTGAGGGGTGTCATTCTGCATCAGGAGTTATTGACCAGGAGTCTTTCCTGTTCTTACCACCAGCCACTGGTGTGCATAGAAAGAATTTTGCAGCTTGACATTCAACCTGTTTGGTTGCGTTATGAATGCACCTTCCTTGGCCCTCAGGTCCTGGGTGGGACTAAAACCCAGTGCTTCTGGTTCAGAGGTAGGGAAACTATCCACTGCATCACCATACCTCCACAACCTTGATTTGCTCAATGCAAATTCTGTTTGATAATTCTCCTGTGAAATGCCTTGGGATATTTCTGTGCTGTTAAAGGCACAATGTAAATGCAAATTGTTGTCATTGTGGTGGATGACACAGTGGCATAGTTTGATTTGGAATCGCAAGTTTTCGGAGCGCTACAGATTGGAATACGAAGAATAGTTGAAATGCAATCACACGAATTCTTCATATTCTAATCTGTAGTTATGTTGCAATTATGTCTTTGTCTATATATGCTGTATTTGTGATCCTACTTTCACTTACTTGATGAAGGAATGCGCTCCAAAAACTCGTGATTCCAAATAAACTGCTGGATTTTAACCTAGTGTTTTGAAACTTCTTACTGTGCCCACCCCAGTCCGATGCCAGCATCATCACATCAGTTATATGTCATGGCACATGTTAAATTTAAGTTTATTTTTTATTATTCACTATTTAAAGTAATGTAGCAATGATATATCTTATAATGTGCTATGCTATAAAATAATTTTGAGACAAACTTCTATTTTCTTGGCCTTCTTCCCTTGCTGAAAACTTTGTTTTGAACTTTGCCCTGGCATTTTGTCTGTTGTTTTTAACCTCTCTTTGTTTCTTTTGCTTCTCCCATGGTTTTTGTACCCTTTTTGGCTTTTTGTGTGGGCACATGGAACTCTGTCTTTCGCCCCAAGTCACATTGGTCAGGAGTTTAGATCTGACCAACGTAAAAAATCTAAACCACGCATGTGTGGTTCTTTTCCAGCTTATTTGGTTTTGATTTGATTTGATTTATTTTTGTCACATGTATTAATATACAGTGAAAAGTATTGTTTCTTGCACACTAACAGACAAAGCAAACCATTCATACAGAAATAAAGAAGAGAGTGCAGAATGTCATTGCTAGGGTGTCAAGAAAGGTCTATTCAAAAGTCTGACAGCAACAGGGAAGAAGCTGTTCTTGAGTCAGTTGGTACATGACCTCAGAATATTGTAGCTTTTTTGTACCCCGTGTGTGCATGGGAGCCGAAGTTTCATTGGATATTGCAGGTACCAACGATGTAGAGATGCCAGTGTTGGACTGGGGCAATCACACTAAGAAGTCTCATAACACCAGGTTAGAACCCAACCAGTTTATTTGACAGTAATCTCACAAGTTTTCGGATTAATCCAGATTAACTGGAGATACCAACCACAGAGCTAATGATGAAGGTTAGTTGCAGTTGAAATTTATGAACTCTTTGAATTTTAATGAAATGAATTTTTGGATCATTTTTCACAGCACACTTGTGGATGGTGGCAGGGTTGGGGTGTCTAAATGGTACACTGATTGGGAACCACTCATCTAGAGGAGGTGTTTGTGATCCTTTATGTATAATCTGTTAGCACTTGAACTTCTTCCCGTTCTGATGACAGGTCATTGACTGAAAACATTAATTCTGCTTCTCTCTCGGCAGAATAAGAAATCAGATTGTCATTCCTGGATTGCTGGAAGGCTGGTGCCAGCGGCATAGAAAGAGAGAAGACGAAGGCAACAGTTGCTAAGCTTTTGCTGAGTGGCTGGGGCTGTGGAGGTTTCAGGATTACGTCAACTCTGGGGGAAGAAGAGGGGAAAAAATAGCTGCCACACACACACACACACACAAACACAGTGCTAGGTTTTATGAGCTAGGATCTGGACTTCTCGGTCGATCTCCACACAATACCGTCTTTATTGTCAACCATGAGATCGACAGCTCCTTTCATGAATTAGCCCACTGGACTAAATGGAACTTGTACATGTCCTTAATCTGTCAGCTGCACTATATAAATGTCACATGCCCTGTGAGATCATTTCAGCTGGAATGCTGAAAGCATTTACCGGGTTACATAGCACGGGCTGCAAAAATAGAAAAAAAAAAGTCTCAGTATATTTTACAATTAGTTCTCCAAGTGTGTTTTCCGAATGACCTCATTATTCCCAGCTTTATTCCCTTGGCGTGAATATGGAATCAGAAGTGCTGATGGTGCTCATCGTGATCATTGTGCTAGTCCGCTTCTTTACCTGGTACTGTCTCGGTGTGTATATTGACTACAAAATGGGCCAGAGGTTTCCAAACTCCCAAAAGAAAAAAGATTAGCCCTTTCCAACAATTATACTGAGAGGGGCTTTTTGTGATCAGTGCTCCCCTGGCATTGTACAGACACTGAAAGCGCCTGTATGAGTGAAGTTCGGCCAGGAAACAATATGATACGAAAGGCAAGTTAATCAATAAGCAAAAGAAAGTGAGTAGGGAATGCTTAGCAGAAGCTAGGTACCTCGAAATGTATGAATAGGACTAGGCCATTCAGCCCGTTGAGACTGTTCTGTCATTCAGTTAGATCAAGGCATGTCATGCCTTAGCTCCCACTTACCCACCTTGGTTTCATTTTAGGGACAGACCCTGGGTAATGTTTTTGGGGACCTGAATCATAAAATCATTCCTGCGTTGCAGAAAAGGCAATTCAACCCATCAGATCTGCACCGACTCTTTGATAAAGTATCTTACCCCGGCCCTCTCCCCCGCCCTATCTCCAGAACATCACATGTTTCCCATGACTAATCCATCTAACCTACATATCTTGGGACACTAAAGGGCAACTTAGCATGGCCAATTTGCCTAATTGCACATCTTTGGATTGCGGAAGAAAACTGGAGTACCCAGAGAAAAACCCACTCAGACATGGGAAGAACATGCAAACTCCACACAGCAAGACACGCAAGGTTGGAAATAGCCCCTGGAGCTGTGAGGCAGTAGTGATTCGCATGTGCCATCATGCTGCCCCTCACCATGGTAGACAGTGAAATTTATAATTTGAAGTTATTATTGACCATGAAAGCATTGTTAATTGTCATAAAAACCTTTTGGTTCTCTAATATTCTTCAGGGAAGGAAATCTGCCATCTTTACCTGGTTTGATCCACAGCAATGTGGGCAGCATGGTGGCACAGTGGTTAGCACTGCTGCCTCACAGTGTCAGGGGCCTGGATTCGATTCCCAGCTTGGGCTGTCTGTGTGGCATTTGCACATTCTCCCCATGTCTGTGTGGGTTTCCTGTGGGTGCTGTGGTTTCCTCCCACACTCCAAAGATGTGTGCGTTACGTTGGCCATGATAAATTGTCCCTTAGTGGCAAGGGGACCAGGTTGGGTAAATATGTAGAGCTCTAGGGATGGGGCCTGGGTGGTTTTGTAAGTGGTGCAGACTCAATGGGCTGAATGGCCTCCTTCTGCACTGTCAGATTCTATGATTCTTAACTGCCTTCTGTAATGGTCCAATAAGCCAATAGTTAAAAGGCAAATAGAAATGTGAAAATAAATGTCTGCATCTCATAAATGAATTTAAAAGCAACTCTGAGTAACTTTGTTAGACAAAATGCTATCAACCTAGATTTTGAAATTTGTAAACTGATCCTGTGCCTCAACTATGGTGTGAGGACAGAGTTCAGATTTCCACTGGCTATCATGGTGGTGGAGAGGGAGGCCTTACTGACATCGCTCCTGAACGATTCACCCTCATTCAAGGAATATGGGTAGAAAATGTCAGAAATCCTCAGCAAGCCAGGCAGCACCTGAGGAGAAAATGTTAGCGTTTCGGCTTCCGTTTGGGTTTGAGGAGTTCCACTCACAATGGGAAATATATCTCTGCCTGTATTTACAATGGTGGACAGAATGCCAGCAACAGCAACGGCAACAGAAGCGAACTTTCACAGCCTGGTGGAAATACTGAGATAGTGACAGTTTTCACAGATTTCCCTTTGTGTTCCAGACGCTCTGTCGGTCACGCTGTGCCTTGTAAATGTCAACGCCATTCGATGGGAGAAATAACTCAGTACAAAAGACAATAAACATTTCAATATCCACAGCAAAAACGAACAAGCTTTTCAGTATAACACTTTTCGGTGTGCGTTAAGGAGCCAGAAGATTCCCTTGTCCTCCTACTGTCTTAATTTTCTTATGAGCGAGGAATGTAGATGATGACTCTTGCCAATGCTAGAATCACTGTGACTTGGTGTCCAAACCAGGCATTTGGTATGGGAAAGTTACCTGTGTATGTGGAAACCACACTCAAAGCATTCCATGATTAAAGTTGCCTCTCAATTGCAAGCTATCATTGCGTTTTAATTTGTAGGACTAACACAACAGAACACAGGAACCCCCATAGAGGAAAGGTTATTGCAAGGATTTTGATTCTTGTTTGGTGAAGGCAGCTCATTTCGGACAAATCTGTGAGATTTTTCTCCAGCGTGCTAAGTGCAACATGTTACCTCGGATGTTCAGCACCTTTTGCTTTGGCGGCCTTTTCTTTTAAAAGACAGTGGACTGATTTTAACAGCCCAGCTATTTATGGAGGAGCAATCTAAAGCAATTGTACACATTTCAAAGCGAATTTTACCAGTTAAAATGAAATAGTTAAATTTATGAGCTCAGCAACAGCTGCCAGATGGTAAGGCTTGAAACAAACCTTTCCTTCTCAAGTCCTGACCTTCAAGTCAGTTTAGCTTGCATGATTCAAGGGGATAAACTTCATCGTGGGGGTTAGGGTGGCCCCAATGTGTCTACACTGGTGTTAAATATTTTTATCACCATGCTGTGGTGTGTTTGATTGACAGAGACATGTAGAAGAGCGAGAGAGAGAGAGAGAGAGAGAGAGTGAGAGGGGAAGAATGAAAAGAGTATAATTGTAGTGACATCTTCTTCCCCAGTTCTCTGAATAAAGGCACGTCCAATGCACAGAGCCACCACAGGTAGGGCAAGGGGGCAGGTCCCAAATCCACCTACTCAGAACATGGAATAAACCCTGGGCTCTTGGCACCAATCTGATCCACAGTGATATAGGATGTGATTTTCTGGCCTTGCTGGCTCCAAAACCAGAAAATCCTACCTGAACTCAACAGAACTTTCTGTGGCCCACCCCTCACCTGCTCCGATTTCCATGGTGGTCATAGTTTTACCTGCACGTGGTAACCTGGAACTATAGATTGTGACGGCAGAGGCACTAGCTGGTTGCCAATAATCCATCCCAAGTGAAGAAGTCCTTGCTGTCTCATCTCTTTTTCTTCCTCCTTCGAACCATAGAATCCTTACAGTACAGAAAAGGCCCATTTGGTCCATTGAGTCTGCACCGACTGTCCGACAGAGCTATTGCACTAAGACCTGCCCTGTAACCCCACATAATTTTTAAAGTTCTAAAGTTTTTTATTAGTCACAAGTAGGCTTACATTAACACTGCAGTGAAGTTACCGTGAAAATCCCCTAGTTGTCACACTCCGACATTTGTTCAGGTATACTGAAGGAGAAATTAGCAACCACTGAACCAGTACGTCTTTGGACTGTAGGAGGAAACCCACACAGACATGGGGAGAACGTGCAAACTCCACACAGACAGTGAACCAAGCCGGGAATCGAATTGGGTCTCTGGCACTGCGAGGCAGTAGTGCTAACCACTGTGTCACCTCCTAACCTACGTGTCTTTGGACATGAAGGGGCAATTCAGCATGGCTAATCCACCTAATCTGCACATTTTGGACTGTGGGAGGAAACTGGAGCACTCGGGGAAATCCACGCAGACACGGGGAAAACGCGCAGACTCCGTTTTCAGATAGTCACCCAAGGCTCAAGTCTAATTCGGATGCCTGTGAGGTAGCAGAGCCAACCACTGTACCACCGTGCTGTCCTTCTCCTCTTCCTCCTGTTCCTTGATCTGAGGTCCACACTGAGGGCTGGTGGCAAGTGCTGTGTCTGCATCAGAGTGAGAGTGTGGAAGACATAGCAGACTGACATGAGTTTAGAAACATGCTCTGATGAGAATTGTAGGTCCCCCCACTGTGTTCCCCCAAGCTCTAACCCTCTCCCCACCCACCAGCAGTCCACGCTACAAAATATTTGCTTCAGATGATACTGATAATTTACTCCATGGTTTTACTGGTGCAGGATGGTCCTATTTGTATGGCTGCTGTCCATATGGTGGAAGCATTGTCATGAATGGATGTGGGTAATGTGAGGTTGTCCACTTTGGTAGTAAAAACAGAAAGGCAGCTTATTATCTGAATGGCTATTGATTGAGAGAGGAGAATATGCAATGAAACCATGGTCCTTATGCACCAGTCACTGAAGGTAAGCATGCAGGCGCAGCAGACAGTGAAGAAAGCAAATGCTATGTTGATCTTCATAGGGATGCCTTGCTGCAATTATACAGGGCCTTGTTGAGGCCACACCTAGAATATTGTGTGCAATTTTGGTCTCCTTATCTGAGAAAGAATGATCTTGCTTATGGAGGGAGTGCAAAAAAGGTTCACCAGACTGATCCTGAGATGGCAAGACTGACAAATGAGGAAAGATTAAATTGCTTAGAATTATATTCATCAGCATTTAAGAAGAATGAGGGGTGATCTTACAGAAGTCTAACAGGACTAAACAGGTTAGATGCAGGAAGGATGTTCCTGAGGATGGGGATAAACAGAACCAGGGGTCACATTTTGAGAATGTGAAGTAGATCATTTAGGATTAAGGTGTGGAGAATTTTCTTCATCCAGAAAGCGGTATACCTGTGGAATTCTGTACCACAGAGAGTGGGTAAGGACAAAAGATCATATGTTTCTAAGAAAGAGTTGAATATAGTACTTGAGGTTCAAGGAATCAAAGAATATGGGGGAAAATGGGATCAGCTTACACAGGTGAGTGATTTGCCATGATCATAATGAATAGTAGAGCAGGCTCAAAGGGCTGAATGGTCTACTTCTACTTCTACTTTTTATGTTTCTATGTTTATGCATCACCTGTAGAACAGGTATCCAAGGTCACTTAGCTACAAGGCTCTGGTGCAGCTTTATGGCTCTAAAAAACTGGGAGCACCAGAATGAAAGCATTGCAGCTGCTTCCAGAGTATTGTGGATTCATTGACATGATGTTCTGTGCGTGTTCACACACCAACATTCCCAATGTGGTGCTTTGTCTAATTAATATGCCCTACTACATGACCACATGGGTCCAGTCGATAGCCTCTTTGTAGCTTGGAGTCTCATTAGAATGGCAAAACCATGATTCCAGTAAGAGACAAAATCACGATGATCCCTGTTCTACTGTACAGAGCCTCTGTAACTTCCCAATGCAGGTGAATTGATAGACACTGGCAATGCCACCATTTTCAGCTTGGAAGAGCTATAGAATTCCTACAGTGCAGAAGAAGCCATTCCGCCCATTGATTCTACTCTGACTCTCTGACAGAGTATCTTAACCAGGTACTCTCCCCCACCCTATTCCTGTAACTCCACACATTTCCCATGACTAATCCACCTAACCTACACGTCCTGGGACTTATGTGTATAGACGTTGAAAGTGACAATGCCCTTGACGGCCACCTTACTGCATAGCTACGCTTCTGGTGCAGTTCAGTGACTACCTCCTTGGTGAAACATAATTACCTCAGATACAGCTCCTGGCCTAAAACTCCCTTTCTAACAGCACTGTGGGTGTAAGCCCATGAGCAGAATTGTTCGAGAAGACACCTCACCTCCATTTGTCAAGGGCAATTAGGGGTGGGCAACAAATGCTGGCCTTCGCCATGAATAAATTAAAATAGAAGTTAGGAGATGTGCTGAAGGGTCTTTGTAGGCAATGCCTTCTAGTGAGAGGCCTCGTCCTCCTCCTTCAGTTTTTCCTTTCTATCCCTGTGTTCCAGCCCATGAGGAATTGCAACCATACCCACACTAGTGCCAGGCTGCTTTCTGCTGACAAGTTGTCAAGCTCCACACATTGCAAAAGTCCGACATCACACGGACACATAGGTAGCACAGTCGTTAGCACTGCTGCTTCACAGCATCAGGGACCTGGGTTCGATTCCCTGCTTGGGTTATCGTCAGCTGAGTTTGCACGTTCTCACTGCATCTGCGTGGGTTTCCTCTGGGTGCTCCAGTTTCCTCCCATAGTCGAAAAGGTATGCTGGTTAGGTGAATTGGCCATGCTAAGTTCTCCCTCAATGTAGCTAAACGGAGTGTGGCAACTAGGGGATTTTCAAAGTAACTTCATTGAGGTGTTAATGTAAGCTTACTTGTGACACTAGTAAATAATCTTTAAATCTTTTCAGAATTCTTCCAACAGCACTATGTTCACTCTTTGACAGCAGAAAAAAGTCAAAATTACCTCGCTGGACAGTCCCATGTGGATGACTTTTAAATTGTACTGGTGGAATGGAGATCTCACATATAGCTGAACTCAGGTTCAGCTTGGGAGGGTTTAAGTGGGTAGTTTTGAGGTCAATCAAAGTTGGATGCCCAAAGATGATACAATCTGCCCCCACTCCATACTTCCTACCCATGAACGATGCACCCATGCCGACATCCTTCCAAGCATGTGACGCCACACTGGCTACACCACAAGTGGCTGGAAGAAATATGGCTGCCGTTTCATAAGAATATACCAGAATGTTGCCTGTTATGGTGAGAAGGAATTAAGAGGAAAGGCTGAGGGACTTGAGGTTGTTTTCATTAGAGAGAAGAAGGTTAAGAGTGACTTAATTGAGACACACAAGGTGATCAGAGGACTAGTTAGAGTGGACAGTGAGAGCCTCTTTCCTTGTATGGTGATGGCCAACATGAGGAGACATAGCTTTAAATTGAGGGGTGATAAATATAGGACAGATATCAGAGGTAGGTTCTTTACTCAGAGAGCAGTGAGGGCGTGGAATGCTCTGCTTGAATAGTAGTGAACTTGCCAACTCTAAGGGCATTCAGATGGTCATTGGTTAGACATATGGATGATATTAGAATAGTTTAGGTTAGAGGATCATTAGATTGTTTCTACTGGTCAGTGCAACACTGAGGGCCGAAGGAGTGTACTGCGCTGTAATGTTCTATGTTCTACAAGAACTAGAAGCAGAAGTAGGCCATTTGGCCCTTCAAGTCTGCTCCACCATTCAATAAGATTGTGGTTGATCTTTTTGTGGACTCAGTTCCAGTTGCCCACCAGCTCACCAATAACCCTTAATTCCTTCACTGTTAAAAATTCGATCTATCTTTGCCTCAAAAACATTCAATGAGGTAGCCTCAACTGCTTCCCTGGGCAGCCAACTCCACAGATTCATAGCTCATTGTGTGAAGAAATGCCTCCTCAGCTTCATCTTAGATTTGTTCCCCCTTATTTTGAGGCTTTGTCCCCTAGTGCAGCGGCACTACAGAACAGGACTTTGCAGCCAAAGTATTTTCTGCTGCTGATGATTCTTTGGCCCAGCGATTTCTATGACCAGACCTGTCCTGTGAAATGAGTTAGACCCATGGAATCTTTTAGAACAGTATTATATGGAGAACTCAGTGCATGACAAGGGCAGTGAATGTTACTTTCGCAACTATGTATTAGTATTTCAGGGCGATCGTAAATATAACACACAATGATGTGTAAAATTATTAAGCACCAGCTGGCAGCAAACTTTGTAATGACGGCATGAATGCCCCACAAAGTGAGCTCTGTTTTATCTGTCTCCATAGCATTTTCTGTAACACTAATCTGTTAACGTACATTGGGGCCTTTGGGTTACTTTGCCCAGCTTACCAGCCACAGCTATGGCATGCCAAAGAGAGATAGGGTAGAAATGATATGTCGCGAGTGGATACAAGAGTTGGTTGAGTTTTTTTTTATTAGTATCACAAGTAGGCTTATATTAACACTGCAATGAAATTACTGTAAAAATCTCCTAGTCATCACACTCCAGCATCCTGTTTGGGTATACTGAGAGAGAATTTAGCATAGTCAATGCAGCTAACCAGCACATCTTTCAGACAGTGGGAAGAAGCTATAGCATCCGAAGGAAACCTGTGGAATCACGAAAAGAACATACAGTCATTGACCCAACCAGGAATTGAACCCTGGTCCTTGGCATTGTAAGGCAGCTGTGCTAACCACTGTGCCACTGTGCCACGCTCACTTATTTCTTATACAGGAAAGGAAATGCATTTCTTTGTTTCCTTTAACCACATGGAATTGGGAATTTATTTATTTTGGGAATCTTGGCTGCAAAGAGCATCTTCCTTGATTTGAATTCAGTACATTAGCTTCCACTAACACTGCAGTGAAGTTACTGTGAAAGTCTCCCAGTCGCCACGCTCCGATGCTTGTTTGGTTTCATTGAGGGAGAATCGAGCATAGTCAAGGCATCTAACCAGCACATCTTTCGGACTGTGGGAGGAAACCAGAGCACCCAAAAGAAACCCAGGGAGACACAGGAAGAACATGCAGACTCCACACAAATATTGACTCAAGTTGGGAATCAAACCTGAGGCCCCGGCACTGTAAGGCAGCAGTGTTAACTTCTGTGCCACCGTGTGCTGCACATGAGGAGGAAGGGAACAAAAATGAATCGAAAGGCATAAGGGAATCATAAAACAATTGGTGAAATATCCCAAATGTAGGAGTGAAAGCATGAGCTCTCAATGCAGCTGTCAACACAATGAAGACTTGATTATATAGTCAGTATTGAGGTTTTTAAGTGTGCGGAAACATAAAAATGAGATTTGTTGCAGCTGGCTGAGGTACTATCACTTCAAAGTTGATGAAATGCAATCGTTCCCTGAAATCAGTGCAATAGTGTAGACATAAGTGTGAAAGAACAGCTTTAGCAAAATTATGTTGGAGGCTGTCGGAGATTTGCCCACCTCTGGGATTAGTCTGGTCAAATAGCAGTGGATTGTACACCAGCACTTGGGTAGTAAAGTGCCATCAGCGCACAGGGATAGATATTGAACATCATTGGCATAAAACAAGTGCAAATGAAAGCCAATTTTGGGGCACTGAAGGGCTGGTATGTGCATAAAACTGGCATAAGGCCTCTTACATTTACAAATCATGGCCTGAATGATACTCCCAGCTCCAGGTAGGTACCAGTTAGATAGAGGACAGGCTTTGAGGAGTCAGGAGGTGAGTTACTCACTGCCAAATAGTCAGGGCCAAGATGAGCATGTGCGCAGTAGCCCCGTGCTGCTAGCCTCCCGATTGCTGGCCAGCTTGCTCGCTGGCCAGTCCCATGACCTCTGCATCGCTGACTGTGCGACCCCACCACGGCCAGATTGATAGCCCCCTAAATGTGCTGAACCACACCTGCATCCTTGACTCTCCCCCAGCAGGCTGACCCCCAACCCGTATTCTGATGATTGAGAGTAGAAAATGAAGTAGTAATTGGATGGATTGGATAGAGCAGACTTCAAGGTGCAAGGGAGTCGGGGGTAGAGTGTTAGACTGGATAGAGAATTGATTGGTTGTCTAATAGGAAGCAGAGAGTAGGTATTAATGGGTGCTATTCTGATTGGCAGCTGGTGATTAGTGGGGTGCCCTAAGGTTCGGTGCTGGGACCTCAACTATTTACCATTTACACAGATGATCTGGGGGAAGGGGTAGAGTGCAGGGTGACGAAATTTGCTGATGGCACGAAGATGAGTGGAAAAGCAAATTGCGTGGAGGGTGTGGAAAGCCTGAAGAGGGATCTGGATAGGTTGAGTGAGTGGGCGAGGACCTGGCAGATGGAGTATAATGTTAGCAAGTGTGAGGTTATCCACTTTGATAAGAATAATGGTAGGAAGGATTACTATTTAAATGGTGAAAAGCTGCAGCACGCGACGGTGCAGAGAGACCTGGGGGTCCTTGTGCATGAATCACAAAAACACAGTATGCAGGTGCAGCAGGTGATAAGAAAGTGAATGCAATGTTGGCCTTTACAGGTAGGGGGATAGAATATAGAAGTAGAGAGGTTCTGTTGCAGCTGTATAGGGTGTTGGTGAGGCCGCAGCTGGAGTACTGCGTGCAGTTTCAGTCGCCGCATTCGAGGAAGGATATATTGGCCTTGGAGAGGGTCTAGAGAAGGTTTTCTAGGCTGATACCAGAGATGAGGGTGTTGGATTATGAGGAGAGACTGAATAGGCTGGGTTTGTACTCTTTGGAGTTTAGAAGGCTGAGAAGGGGTCTTATAGAAACGTATAAGATAATGAAGGAGATTGATAAGGTAGAGGTTGAGAGATTCTTCCCACTTAACAAAGATAGCAGGACTAGAGGGCACAACCTCAAAATTAGTGGGGGGGGAGGGGCACAGTTCAGATTGGAGTTGAGGAGGGGTTTCTTCATGCAGAGGGTGGTGAATTTTTGGAATTCTCTGCCTGATGAGATGGTGGAGGCTTCCTTGCTGAATATGTTGAAGTCAAGAGTGGATAGGTTTTTAATTGACAAGGGAATTAAGGGTTATGGGGAGAAAGTGGGAAAGTGGTACTGAACCACTACAGATCAGCCATGATCTTATTGAATGGCAGGGCAGGCTCAAGGGGCTGTATGGCCTACTCCTGCTCCTATTTCTTTCTTATGTTCTTATGGGTGGAAGGAAGTGGCCCTGGAAATAGTAGATCCATTGATGTTATTTTCCAAATTCCTTTTAACTCTGGAACAGTTCCTGCAGATTAGAGGGTAGCTAATGTAAGTCCGCTATTTAAAAAGGAAGGCAGTGAGAAAACAGGGAACTGTGGAGCAGTGAGCCGAATATCAGTATTGGAAAAGTTGCTAAAGTCCATTATCAAGGATTTCTAACTTGGCATTTGGAAGGCAGTGGTATAATCAAAGTCAGCATGAATTTACAAAAGGAAAATCATGCTTGACCAATCTATTGGAATTTTTCAATGATGTAACTAGTAAAGTTGACCAAGGAGGACCAGTGGATGTGGTTTATTTAGACTTTCAGAAGGCTTTCGACAAGCTCTGACATAACAGACTACTACGTAAACTTAAAGCACTTGGACTATAGATAATGCCTTGAGATAGAGACAAAGCTGATTTGCAGATAGTTGGCATAAATAGGTCTTTTTCTGACTGGCAATCAGTGACCAGCGGGATTTCGCAGGGATCTTGCTAGGACTCCAACTGTTCGCATTACATACTAATGATTTGGAAGAGGGAGTTGAATGTATTATCTCCAAATTTGTCAATGATACAAAGTTGGATGGGAAAGTGAGCTGTGAGGATGATGCAGGGATGCTTTAGTGCAATTTGGACAAGTTAAGCGAGTGGTCAAATGCATGGCAGATGCAGTATAATGTGGATAAGTGTGAAGTTATCCATTTTGGTAGCAATAATAGAAAGACAAATTATTACTTGAATGGGTGCAAATTGAGGTGGGTAGATATGTAACAAGATGTTGGGGTTCTTGTGCATCAGTTGCTGAAAGTAAGCGTGCAGCTACAGCAGACAATAAAGAAGAGAAATGATATTTTGGCTTTCATAGTGAAAGGATTTCAGTATCGGAATAGGAATGTTTTGCTGCAATTGTATGGAATATTGGTGAAGCCACACCTGGAATATTGTGTGCAATTTTATCGTCCATCCGTGATTGTTCTTCAACTGAGTGGCTTCCCAAACCACTTGGAAGACTCTTGCATGGAGGGCAGAAGAAACGTTACAAAGACACACTCAAGATGTCCCTGAAATTGCATGGTGTAGATAGGATCACCTGGCAAACACTGACAAAAAACCACCCTACCTGGCGCTGCCTCATCCACAAGGGCTGTCAAACTTAGGAAGCAAAGTGCAATGCTGAAGAACAACTTAAGTGCAAGGTGCGCAAGTCCGGAGCCACCAGTACAACAACTACAGTGCCGACACAAGTCTGCCCAATATGTGCCACGACATTCCATGCCCGAATTGCCCTGATCAGTCATCTTCGGCTACACCGTATCCAGCCTCAAAATGACCAATGGTGTCGAGAAAGGGCAGTTAACGGGTTTAGAGTTGGATGGCAGATTTCCTTCCCTAAAGGGAGGGACTCGTGATAGTTTTAATGAAGGAGTGTTCAATGCGCCACATCTTCCATTTTTAAAGTTTATTTATTAGTGTCGCAAGAATGGCACCCCTTTGGTATTTTCACCAGTGTGCTGGCTAACTTTTATCTATCTATTAACATATTAAATTGTCATTGTCACCTTGTGTTGTGGGGGAGCTTGATGCATGCAAATCATCAGCTTTGCTTCATCTAACAGTGACTATATTTCCAAAGCACCTCATTGGCCGCAAGACGTTTTGGACTCTCCTGGGTTTGGAAAAGGTACTTGTGGAAATATGCAAGCTCTTTCTTCCCAGCTTAAGGACAGCAGGTTGACACAGTGGTTAGCACTGCTGCTTCACAGTGCCAGGGACATGGGTTCAATTTCGGGCTTGCGTCATCGTCTGTGTGGAGTCTACACATTCTCCCAGTATCTGTGTGGGTTTCCTCTGGGTGCTCTGGTTTTCTCTCATAGTTCAAAAGATGTGCTGTTTAGGTTGATTGCCCATGCTAAATTCTCCTTCAGTATACCCAAACAGACGGTGGAGTGTGGTGACTAGGGGACTTTCACAGTAACTTCATTGCAGTGTTAATGGAAGCCTACTTGTGACTAATAAATAAATAAACTTTAACTTTGTGGAAGACTGTGGGTGCGACATTCTCGGCCGTTCATGCTTCACCGTCACTGTAACAGGGACAGAGAATTTGGCGCTCATCCAAATCTCTGTTCACTGCTGTGGGATCGGAAAACCCTGCCAGCATGAATGGCCGCAAAATTCCACCCTGTGTGTTCTTTCATAATCGAGTTTACAGCCTCCAGTAGTGTTAGGGAATTAGTCTCCTGAGTATTTCTCACATTGTGCATTTGACTCACAAAACTTTGTGGTTACTACGAAGACAAGAGTTTTTAATGTGGTCATTTTGATGTAGTTGGTTTGGCAGAAGTACGTGGTACTTTGCAAAGTTGGCAGCCAATGTTTTGTCACTTTGCATGAGGATAACTTATTTCTCTGTGTAAAGAGGAAGAAAACTGGTAGAAATAACTAAGAGCAGCAGAATGCTTAGCTTTTTAAAGTAAAATAAAGTCAAGTTTATTTATTCATCGCTAATAGGTTTACACAACAATGAAGTTACTGTGACAATGCCCTAGTCGTCACAGTCCAGTGCCTGTTCAGGTACACAGGGGGAGAATGTTTTGTCCCTTCACATGAGGATAACTTATTTCTCTGTGTAAAGAGGAAGAAAACTGGTGGAAATAACAAAGAGCAGCAGAATACTTAGTTTTTTAAAGTAAAATGAAGCCAAGTTTATTTATTGGTCACAAGTAGGCTTACATTCACACGACAATGAAGTTACTGTGAAAATGCTCTAGTTGCCACATGCCACCACCTGTTTGCATACATTGAGGGAGAATTTAGCACAGTCAATGCACCTAACCTGCACATCTTCGGACTGACAGGAAACTGGAGCACCCAGAGGAAACCCACGCAGAGACGGGAAAATGCAAACACCACACAGACAGTGACCTAAGCAGGGAATTGAATCCTGGTCCCTGGTGCTCTGAGGCTGCAGTGCTAACCACTATGCCATGTGCCACCACACTGAAGGAGCTTGAAGGATAACCAAAGGAAAAATGAAAACTCTTTCACATGAGGGATCTCAATACGGCGTCTACAAGGAACAGATTAAGTTTCACCGGGAGGAATGGTTTTAGAATCACAGAAGCTCTACAGTGCAGAAAGAGACCATTTGACTCATCAAGTCTGCACTAACTCTAGACGCATCCAGGCCCTATTCCTGTAATCCTATGTATTTACCTGCTAACCCTGCTGAAACTCGAGTCAATTTAGCATGGCCAATCAACCTAACCCACACATCTTTGGACTGTGGGAGGAATTCGTAGCACCTGGAGGAAACCCATGCATACATGGGGAGAATGTGCAGACTCCGCACAGACAGTGAACCCGTGATTTTAGTGCTGTGAGGCAGCAATGATAACCACTGTGCCACCATGACATCCATTGGTAGGAGTGCTTCTAACCTGCAAAGTTGGCTAAATGTTAAACTCTTTTTGCGAACTCACTTCAACGTGTGTTGAATTCATAATTTAGTTCATAGAACTGACAAAGCTCACTTCAGATTATGCATTGACATGTAATTAATGAAGACATTAACATCAGTTAGAGTCATAGCATCATAGAGGTTTGGCCCGACTTGTCCATGCTGTCCAAGTTTCACCGCTAAACCAGTCCCAGTTGCCTGTATTTGGTGCACATCCCTCTATACCCGTCTTACCATGTGACTGTCTGTAGAGTCACAGAGGTTTACAGCCTGGAAACAGGCATGTTGACCCAACAGCCCCAACTATTCTTCAGATTTACTATCCATTGTAGTAACTCTTGTCCAATGAAATTATTAGCTCTTACATTGCTATGATAGGGCTAAAATCTGAGAGAAATGGGGCTGGTTTCCAATCCTCAATGCTATGCTGCATCCCTAAACTATATTTCCAGGGATGGTGGAAACATTCTTGGCAGTACCTTCCAGAAGAGAATTGGTTAAGGGGAGAAAATTGCAGGGATTATTCTTTAGAAGGGCAGGTTTGATGGGTTGAATGTCTTCCTTTTGTGCTATGCTGTTCTATAAATTCAATGACCAGACTTGAAATGCATTTCGTTGGATATAAAGTGCTTTGGACATCATTTGGTGCTTTATAAATGTAAGTCTTCCTTCCTTTTGTAGATAACAAATGGACTACGTAGAACAGAATTCCATCGGTGGGGGGTGGGAAGGGGTGTTGCCACAATGGCACAGTGGTTAGCACTAATGCCTCATAGCAACAGGGACCTGTGTTCAGTTCCTGGCTTGTGTCACTGTCTGCATGTTCTCCCTATATCTGCGAGGGATTAAAGTTTATTGATTAGCATCACATGAAGACTCACATTAACATTGCAATGAACTTACCATTAAAATCCCCTGGTTGCCACAGTCCAGTGCCTGTCTGAGTACAGTGAGGGAGAATTTGCCTTGATCAGTGCACAGAGCCAACATGTCTTGGGTTTCCTCTGGGTGCTCTGGTTTCCTCCCACAGTTGGAATGACATGCTGGTTAGGTGCATTGGTCATGGTAAATTCTCCCCCATTGGACCCAAACAACATGTTAATGTCCTTTGCAATTCTCCACTATGTTATAGATAATGTGGTTTATTTTAGATATTCCTTTAGATTAACCTACTTTATATTAAGTTGGGGTGGCAAGGTGACACACGGATTAGCATTGCTGCCTCACAGCACCAGAGACCCAGACTCTATTTCAGGCTTGGGTCACTATCTGTGTGGAGTTTGCACATTCGCCCTGTGTCTGCGAGAGTTTCCTCCAGGTGCTCCGGTTTCTTCCCACAGTCCAAAGATGTGCAAGTTGGGTGGATTGCTATGCTAAATTGTCGCTTAGTGTCAGGTAGACTATCTAAGGTAAATGCATGGGGTTATGGGGATAGGGCCTGGGTGGGATTGTGATTGGTGCAGATTTGATGGGCCAAATGGCCTCCTTCTGCACTGTAGGAATTCTATGATCTTTTTCTACACCTTAGCTATGATTGTAATACTACATTCCGTGCCACCTCCTTTCCTGTTACCCTATGTAAACTTCGTATAGTGCGTGAGAAGCAATACTTTTCACTATAAAGTTAGTTTATTTATTAGTCACAAGGCTTACGTGAACATTGCAATGAAGTTACCATGAAATTCCCCACATTTTGATGCCTGTTTAGGCCAATCCACCTAACCAGCATGACTTTCAGGCTGTGGGGGGAAATCAGAACACTCGAAGGAAACCCATGTAGGCATGGGGAGAACGTACAAACTCCACACAGACAGTGACCCAAACCGGGAATTGAACCCAGGTCTCTGGCATTGTGAGGCAGCAGTGCTAATCATTGTGCCAATGTGCAGCCTCATGTATTCAAATATATGTGACAATAATAAATCAAATCGATTATTTACAGCAGAAAGAAAGTTTGGATGGAATGAGATTTGGTCTTGGAGGTGCTGTCAACAACCATTTTGACATTTAGATCACTTTCATCAATCACTCCTTTCATTTCCAAGCAAGGAATCTTTCTGCGAAACAATGATTAAATTTCCTCTGCGAATCTCTCCTCCACCTGTTTCTGTTTAAGTGAACAGATTTATTGATACAGGGTTACTTAAATAGATGTTAATTTAGTGGGATGCTATTTGCCAGGTTTATTTAAACAAGTCTCTACTTGTAGCTGTCATGTACTCTGGAGGAAACCAGTTATTGCTTTAAGATGGCAGATGGGTTTCACAAAAACTATAAACAGACTCTATTTCTTCTTTTTAATGATGCGATTATAATCTTCTGTGGTTGACATTTTCAATAAAAAACCTGATAATTCAAAGGAATATTTATTCCACAGTTGCAAAGTGCAATGTTGGCTATATAACTAATTTGTGAAAATTTGCATACAAAAATGTCAAAATGTGATGTTTTCAAAGTCATGTTTTACGATGATTTAAAGTTGTATGACAGTTTAACAATTAAAATATATTAAGCCGCTACTTTAATCCTTATAAAGCACACTTTCACACCGACATTGTTTTACCTGATTGTGGGTAATGGGACATCAGTTGTGGCATAGTGGTTAGCACCACTGGCTCACAGTGCCAGGGACTCAGGTTTGATTCCCGGCTTGGGTCACTGTCTGTGTGGCGTCTGCACATTCTCTCCATGTCTGCATGGATTTCCTCCAGATGTTCCAGTTTCCTTCCACAGTCTGAAAGACATGAGCTGGTTAGATGCATTGGCTATACTAAATTCTCCCTCAGTGTACCCAAATAGGTCCCGGAATGTGCCGATTAGGGATTTTTCACAGTAACTTCACCGCAGCCCACTTGTGACACTAATAAATAAACTTTAAAAATGGAGCAAGAGGTGGAAGGATTCCCAAGTTCTTTATCAGCCCTTTGAACTGCTTTGAACATTCCTTCCATGCTCAATAACTTCTATTATTGTACTCAAATTGTGATATAATGTTCTATAACCCTGAAATTTAGTAGGCTTGTTCTTTAATGTATTATTTATGGGTTGAATGAAGAATAAAATACATGGACAGCATTTATATGTTTCTTTGTAGTCAGAGACATAGCCAATTGGCAGGACATGCTATTAGAGATGTTCACAAAATCGTAAACAAATCCAAAATGAAGATTTTCTTTCGGCCCATTGGGTCTCATAGTTTGAGAATACTACTATTCTTCTATTAGAGCATGCTAACAGTTCTTTGCTGTACAGAATTTGTGTATTGCTGAAAAAGACACACATTGTTGAAACTTTTTATTCACAATTCACAAAAATACCAAATGTAAAAAGGAACAATAATTTATACTACATGGGAAGAGAGTGCTAATTTGCCAATCAAAGTCCATTTGCAAACAATTGGCACTGTCGACTCATGCTAATCCCTTTAGGTTGGACATTTTGCAAATTGTCCTGATGAGTGCAGAATGAAAATTTTTGACAAGATGTGTCTTTATTCAGCAATATAATTTCAGCTATTTCAGACATAAATTCAGAATCCTAACCTTAACTGTCTCTCCTTGAAATCCATTCTGGATGTAGTATCTGAATGTTGGAATGAATATCTTCTAAGGGTCATGCAAAGCAACCAGAAATCTCTTGGGTTTTTTTTTAACAGCAATCAATTTTTGATTATCTTATTGCCTTGTGTTTAATTAAATCCCATTTGCCCTCAGATACCTAGAAGGGTGACATGGTGGCACAGTAATTAACAGGGACCCAGGTTCAATTCTGGCCTCAGGTCACTGTCTGTGTGGAGTTTGCATATTCTCCCCATGTCTCCCTGTGTTTCGGTTTCCTCCCACAGTCCAAAGATGTGCGGGTTTGGTTGATTGGCCATGCTAAGTTGACCCTAATGTCAGGGAATTAGAAGGGTAAATATGTGGGGTTGTGGGAATAAGGCCCAGGTAGAATTGTGGTCGGTGCAGACTCGATGGGCTGAATGGCCTCCTTCTGCACTGTAGGGATATTATGATTCTATTCTATGATTCTATAATAATGCCACCAGGTGCATGCAAACACAACCCACCTGCAAGATCTCCACTAACTTCAGCACGGACTCAATGTGATGGATGGCTTCCTTCTATGCTGTAAATAACTCCGTGTAGCAAAGGATAAGTTAAACATGCCATCTTGGCTTGTAAATATTTTGCCACGACTCCATTGCTGCTGGGTCAGAATCCTTGAACCACCTCAGTTCCAGCATTGTGTGGGCGTACCTCCATCAGACCGACTGCGGTGTGTTTGACAGTTAACCTCAACTTCTCGAGGGAAATCAAGGACAGTGAAATGATACTGGGATTTCCCACCTCTGTGAATGAATGTAAGAAATCAAATCTTATTTCACTGATTGCTTGTTGAGTGTATTTTAACAGGTTTTATAACAGAATGTTTTCCGTCTCGCAATATTTTTGTTTTTACACCTTTGCCTATCCTTTTTTGCTCTGTGCAGAGCAACATCACACTGGGAAGCTCACAGAGAGATCCGACACTGCCGTTAATCCCAGTTGGGAGTTCTGAGGTGCAGGTCAAACATAGCAGATCTGGTGTAGTTTTGTTCTCTACTCTCAGAATGGAATAATTTCTCTAATTTGTGACTGTCAAGATAATGGTTCATATGTTTTTTAAATTCGTTCCTAGGATATATGGTTGGTTGGTCATCAGTCATTGCCCATCCCTAGTTGCCTGGGGGCAGTTGAAAGTCAACCACATTGCAATGGCTCTGGAATTACATGAAGGCCAGACCAAATTATGACAGCAGATTTCGAAGAAAAAGAACAAAAACAGCACAGGAACAGGCCCTTCGGCCCTCCAAGCCTGCATCGATCATGCTGTCCAACTGAACTAAAACCCCCTACCCTTCCAGGGACCATCTCCCTCTATCCCCATCTTATTCATGTACTTGTCAAGATGCCCCTTAAAAGTCGCTATTGTATCCTCTTCCTCCACCTTCCTGGCAACGTGTCCCAGGCACCCACTACTCTGTTCCTTCCCTAAAAGATATTAGTGATGGGTTTTTCCAACAATTGACAATGGTTTTGTAGTCATCAGTTGTTTCTTGATTCCAGATTTTTTTTATTGAATGCAAATTCCACCATCTCCCCTGCAGGGATTCGAACCCTGGCCCCCAGCACATTGAAAGAGTTCCTGGATTAATGATAATATCACTAGGCCATTGCCTTCTCATTATGAATCCCTAAATGTTAAATCAGGAGGGGGTTTTAACTCGGCACAGAACATTAAAGTCAGGTTGCGGTGAGGACAGATCTGGAGCATGGTGCAAGAAAGTGCAGCGAAATATTGAAAAGTTCAGAAAATCCCGCCACTGGGAGTAGGCAATAAAATCCCGCCCTTGGATTGGTTCTCCAAAAGGTAACAGTTCTGCTGAATTAATAATGCGCCTGGCAGGGGCAACTGGAAGTCCCAGTGATTTTAACTGCCAGGGCCCATTTAAATGCCTTGAGTTTAATTCTTGCCTCAAAATGGGAGGAAGAGTGTGAAAAGCTGCTGCCAGCAGGAGAAATTTGGCTGTTTCTTGTTCAGGTAGCAGGTGGGAAGGAGTTTTGGGAGGATCTTACAGGAGGAAAGGGGAGGAGCTGAGTTTCTTTATGGAGCCCGCAGTAGGAGCAGCTCAATGTTGTCGGCCAGAACTTGCTTAATCTCTATGGTGACCGCAGCCAGGGGCCAAGGATGCTGGACATAAGACCTGGGCAAGAGTGGCGGTGCCTTGGCACCAGAGGAAAGATGTCACTGAGATAACGTCATCACATACAGAAATTACATTGTCGCACGTGTAGTGATGTCACTGCATGGGGGAGATGACATCATTGTGAAGCGGTGCTTGTGATTATACTGGATATTCAACCATCTAATATCAGTTAGTGACCAGCTTGGCTAAAATCTGGACCGTTCAGTATAATACTGTGTATATGGCTGCCTTAATCATCTCTGATATCTGTACTGGATGTGTATCAACCGGAAAGGGAAGCTGTAGAGGTTTCCATGATCAGGCGCCTGATTAAAACTACATTGGTATCTCATTAATGCAATCCAATACTGATTTGCATAAAATGAGAAGATTTAGCCTCAGTCAGCTGTCAATCATTCCGGCAAATCAAATAAACTAAATCAATAAACCGAAGAGAAAGGAGCTGCCCCTTAAAGCAGGGATTAGGGGTGATGGGGAAAGGTGAGGACTGCCCCAAAATAAAAAATAAAGGAAATTTAAAACATCAAACCAAAACGTTACTGATGGGGTCAATAATACATCCCATTCCCTGCAGGGCCCAATGAGCACGGAGGGCTTCAACAGCACCCGTGGACACATCATGCTCCCTCTCCAGGGGCACATGGACGTGAATGTTGCCTTGGTGGAGGGGCAGACAGTCGGCTGATGCTTCTACCTGTTGTGGCAAGTTTGGCCAGGCCCAAGGAGCAGATTCATGAGGAGGTCCTCTTCCTTCCCCACCCGTCCCCTCCACACCAGGTGCCTGTAGATCAGGAGCGTGGGATTGAAGTGCAAACAAATCATTGATGAAAGATTTTTCAGATGACGGAAAAAGGAGTGCAGCCACAGACAATTAACATAAACGCAGTCCACGGATTCTGCAAGACTGCAAAAAGGGCAGGTTTTTTGGTGAACCGGTGCAATTTTCAGTTGTGGGTGTTGCTGCATGTGCCATCCTCCATCCCCAGTCCCCAATTCCTCCAGCCAGTTGTCAGGAAGAGAAGCCAGTCATTAGCAAACTGAATTTGTGACTGGGACTGAAGGCAATGGCTTCAGTCTTCCCAATACTTAATTAATAAATGAGCAGGAGTAGGCCATTTGGTCCCTCAAACCTGCTCTGCCATTCACTAAGATCATGGCTGATTTTTTTCGTGGATTCAACTCCACTTACCCGCCTGCTCAACATAACCCACTTTACTGTTCAAAAATCTATCTATTCTTGCCTTAGAAACATTCAATGAGTAGCTTCAATTACTTTCTTGGGCAGGGAATTCTACACGTTCACAACCCTTTGGATGAAGAGGTTCCTCCTCAACTCAGTCCTAAATCTGTTCCCCCTTATTCTGAGGCATACCCCCTCATTCTGGTTTCACCTGTTGGTGAAAACAACCTCTCTGCCTCTATTTTATCTATTCCCTTCATAATTTTACATGTTTCTGTAAGATTCCCTCTCAATTTTCCAAATTCCAATGAGTGTAGTCCCATTTTACTTAGCCTCTCCTCATAAGGCAACCCTCTCAACTTCGTTTGGACAAGTGCTTTATCTGTCTTCAAAGCCCAACAAGTGGGAATTTGAAGCAGACAGGATCTGAATGGGGTGTTTAACCTGCTTGTTCGTTAACCGGTCACCTACCCGGTTCCTGCCGAGACATGGAAAGGTTCAAGTCTACACCGTAAAGTTCTCACTCTGCAGCAATCTAGGAAGCAGGTTTGGAATTTCTGCTTGATTTGGAATAGTTTGGTGATTGAGAATTACCCCACGGCTTGGAGATTTGACCCATCGTGAATGCTATGCACTCAAGCCAACATAAAGTGTTAAATAAGAGAATGAGAGAAATGTGCTGAGCCTATGGTCCATCAACAGAACCTTCTTGAAAAGAGAATCAAGCCTCTACTTACAATCTCAGAGCTGGCGAAGATGTAACTTAAGGAACAAAGTTACATCAATTACGCCAGAAGTACCCGAGGTTCTGTGCAATTCCTATTACAACTAAAAAAGGAAAACAGGGAATGGTAACAATTACAAGAGCCTTTTGAAGAATAATTGATCAGGACTTATAGCTAATTGATTGTGAATGCCTACAATTATTTCCGCTAATCACACAAACTACTGGTATATTTATTTTAAACATGCCTGCGGCAAGATTTAAAAGCATCAGTTACTCCACTGTGATTTATCAGTGAACTGACCCTCCCTCCCCACCTCCCCAACTCTCCCGCCTACTGCTCCCCCATAAACATAGCAATGCAATCTGTCCCTGGCTTCCTTTAACCCCTGACAGAGAGGCTATGTGTTTACTCAGTACTCACTGACTGTGATTCATGTGACTGTCATGTTCAAACCCAGTTCATTGCATGTTATTGTACTGGATTAAAGACTGAATTTAAAAGGCCAATCTTCTTGATGACAGGTTCTCAGGCACTAACACAATGACAAATATTCAAACATGATAATATTTCCACTTTGGCCGTGGCTTTAAACCGAGTCATGTCATTTTCAATTATATGTTTCTGGGCTTGCCACTTTGGACAAGCTTCGGGGCTGTCATTCCAACTTGGTGGCGCAGTGGTTTGCACTGCTGTCTCACAGTGTCAGACCTCGATTCTGAGGCTTCGAGTGGAGTGGAGTTTGCACATTCTCCCTGTGTCTGCGTGGGCTTCCTCCACGTGCTCCAGTTTCTTCCCACACTCCAAAGATGTGCAGGTTAGATACTGCCCTACTGAGCAGTTTAATGAAGAAATCAAGAGATGAAATAAAGTTTAGGAAAGGAATTTCAGGAGTTAGGTCAGGGAAGCCAAAAACTTGGTCACCAACAATGGAATGATGAAAAATGAAACATACAAAAGGCCAGAATTGGAAACGAGCAGAAATGAAGTAGTACAGGACTTTGGTAAGAGCACACTTGGAATACCATGTATAGTTCTGGTCACCCTATTATAGAAAAGATATTATTAAACTAGAAAGAATGCAAAGAAGATTTATTAGGATGTGATCGGGACTTGATGGTTGAGTTATAAGAAGAGGCTAGATAGACTAGGACTTCTTTCTCTGGAGCATAGAAGGCTGAGGGCTGATCTTATAAAGGCTTATAAAATAATGAGGAGCATAGATCAGCTAGATAGTCAATATCTTTTCCCAAAGGTAAGGGAGTCTAAAGCTAGAGGGCATAGGTTTAACGTGAAAGGGGAGAGTGTTCAGAGGGGCAAATCTTTCACACAGAGGGTGGTGAGTGTCAGGAACAAACTGCCAGAAGTAGTAGTAGAGGCGGGTACAATTTTGTCTTTTATAAAGCATTTAGACAGCTACATGGGTAAGATGGGTATAGAAGAATATGGGCCAAATGCGGAAAATTAGGATTAGCTTAGGGGTTTAAAAAAAGGTAGCATGGACAAGTTGGGCCAAAGGGCCTGTTTCCATGCTGTAAACCTCTATGACTCTATGATTCTAAATCTTGGAAGTTTGAAGGACTGTAGAAGGTTTCAAGATGGGGAAGGTCAGCCCGTGGAGAGATTTGAAAAATTCCAGTCAGATTTGTGTGGATCTTCATTCAGGGTCTGTAAAGTGATTGGGGTGGTGAATCTACATGTGTAAGTTGGTTATCATGAGGTTGGACAGCTCTTCTGCTATTTAAAATTATTCTGATTACTACACAGAAAAGTGAAAACCTTTGTGCATTTCATATTGTATTTACTTATTCATTAAATATTGGGAAAACCAAAACTTGTCTTCAGTCCCTGAGCTCTACTGCCTAACTTCTGGCTCCCTCTCCGAGATAAATCTCTGAGGCTGAACCAAATTGTTTGCAATTTTGGGGTCACCTTTGACCCCTGGATGAACTTTCAACTATGGATCCCTTGGCACATTTTCACCTCCATAACAGCAGCCCACCTCAGCTCATCTGCTGCTTAAACCCTCACCCATGCTGCCATCTTTCAGTTAAAATGTTAAATCGAGGCCTGGTCTTCTCTTGCTTGCAGGCATACCAAAGGAATCCCGTCACACGGTTTTGAAGAGGAGCAGGAGAGTTATCGTGGTGTCTTGGCCGATATTTATCTCTCAAATCAACATCACAAAGAGAGATCATCTGGTTATTATCACATTACTGTCCATGAATGTTTGCCATGTGATTGTGGAGGCAGAAACACGCAACTCATTTAAAAGGTGCCTGGATCAGCACCTGAAGTGCTGTAACATGCAAAGGTATGGACCAGGTGCTGGAAGGTAGGATGAGAATGGGGTGCCTAATGGTCTCTTTCTGTCAGGTAATTTTTCTAAAGAATCCATATAAATCCTACAGTGTAGAAGGAGACCATTGACCCATCGAGCCTGCATTGATAACATTCCCAACCAGGCCCTACCTCTCTCGTAACCCCATATATTTACCTGCTAATCCTGGGGCATTTTAGCATGGCCAGTCAACCTAACCTGCACATCATTGGAGTGTAAGTGAAAACCGGAGCACCTGTGTGGAAACCCATACAGACATGGGGAGAACATGCAAATTCCACATAACAGTAGACCATGGCTGGAACTGAACCCAAGTCCCTGGTGCTGTGAGGCAGCAGTGCTAACCATTGTGCCACCTTAATGCTTATATGGTGTGTAAATTCACTGCCGTGTTTCACACATTACGGCAGTGACTCCACTTCAACATTTATAAAGTTGCTATAAAGTGCTTTGAGATGTTGCAAAAAGCTATTATATGAATTCAAGTTTTCTTTATTTCTTATGCTACTTAATTCCAGGCTTGATTGTTCAATGCACTCCTGGTAAACCTGCCACATTCTATTCTCAATAAACTTGAAGTCATCCATAACTATGTCCTAACTTGTATCAAATCCAGTTCACTGGATTCTGCTCATTGACCTAAAGTGACTTCCAGTTAAGCAATGGCTTGATTTTAAAATTCTCAGTCTTGCTTTCAAATCCCTTCAGAACTCACCCCTCTCTCCCTTTGTCGTCTCCTCCAGCTTCCACCACACTCCCTGCTATTCTGCGCTCCATTAATTTGAGCCTTTTAAGCATCCCAGATTATCAATTGTTCCACTACTGGTGCATTGACTGCCCAAAGTTAAGCTCTGGAATATTCAACCTACACCGCTCCATCTCTACCTGCCTTTCCTCTTTTAAGATACTCCACATGATGTTCCTCATTTGACTCAGCTTTCGGTCTTCAGCTCTGTAATGACCTCAGTGAAGCCTTGAGGTTGGCGTCTTGGAGTATGAGCAATCCAAAGTTAGGCTGATTGGCCATACTAAATTGCCGTTTAGTGTCGGGGGATTAGCAGAATAAATATGTGGGGTTGCAAGGATGGGGCCTGACTGGAATTGTTGTCAGTACAAGCTCGAGGGGCTGAATGGCTTCCTTCTGCACTGCAGGAATTCTATGATTGATTCCCTGATTGAGGTAATGATTGCCTGCCCAATCAGGGCAGTCTCATATCTATATATAAAAAAAAAATACGTGTATTGAGGAGTACCAGGGCTACTGACACTTTGGATTCTATCTTTGTACTAGCAGCACTCTTAGGAGTGGAATTGAATTAGTAAATATCTGGTAAAGGACAATGGCCTCTCAGGAGCTATTTCAAGCTCTAATCGCTCGGTATCAAAAGCTACTTTATAATTCCCTTATGGAGCACCAATTGGGGCTTTATTTTGTTACATTATATAAATGCAATTATTATTTCTCTACGGGTTGTTAGTGGAGCGAACTTGGAAAGTGTCTGAAACTAATTTGATAGAAGTGCATCATGTCACAGAATTATTTTTCATACTGTATACAGAACTTAGTTAGTAAGATTCAATGATTGCAACCTCATGACATATTCTAACGTGAATGAAGGGCAGAAGACATGGACATGCTCATTTTACCCTGTGTTAAACCACATGACTCATCAGGCCAGCAGTTTTTGATTTGATTTGTTGTCACATGTATTGGTACATGGTGAAAAATATTGTTTCTTGTGCACAGACAATACAAACCATTCATAGATAAGGAAAGGAAGGATGCAAATTGTAGTGTTATAGTCATAGCTAGACTATAGAGAAAGATCAACTTAATGCAAGCTAAGTCCATTCAAGAGTCTGATGGCAGCAGGGAAGAAGCTGTTCTTGAGTCGGTTGGTAGGCGACCTCAGACTTGCATTTGTTTCTCGCTGAAACAGAGAACGTCCGGGGTGCGTGGAGTCCCTAATTATGCTGGCTGCTTTTCCACGAAGCAGTCATGAAGAGACCTGTGTTTCTGGCCACCCGACCTTCCGAAAGTTCAGGGAAGCAATGTGGCAGCTCGTGTGATCAAACAGAAGAAACAAAATCAAATCATCCATTAAAATATCAACATTGCCCATATTTAGGACCCAATCCACTGGGGCCACTAGCGAGGCATAGAAAATACCTCCCTCCATCTGTAAGTACTAACCGTCCTGGAAAATAACAGCAGGATTCTGTTTTTGTACATTTTTATATCCATATGCTGCCCCCAAAACCTGTCTGCAAGCCTGTAAAGTGTTCAAAGTTCTTACAGTTAATGGATGCTGCGACGGGCAGGTCAGGTAGGAGAGTAAATACAATGTGACTGATGTTATTCCACACAAAGTTGTGAACTATGATAAAGGTCAATTCCCCACTGTTTTAAGGAAAGCTCGAAGCATTAGGAACCCCTAACACATCCCCTTTCATGTAGCTAATGCCCAGATGTGGATCTTTGAAGACATTCATAGCAGGAGAGAGAGAGAGAGAGAGAAGAACAAGCCTCGCGTGTGTTTGACTTGCCCCCTCTGTCTAACTACCCCCAGGTTGTGTATTTTCTTTCTTGCCAGTAAGAAAATAATTGACAGTGTAGGGCTTATTGTGAGGCTATCATTATTGAGGTTCAGTATCCTACTGGGACCCAGACGTGGCCAGCAGAATGATGTCATAGACACTGTAGCTTTGAGCAAAACACAGGGATTTCTGGGCTCCCTTGCTAATAAAGTCAGAGTTAAAGTGGCCCCGGTGTTTCTTAAGAGCAAAAACACTTCCATTCATTTGGATTCTTCAGCCCTTTTGCACAATTTCTTGAACCAAAAAAAAGCAAAAGCTATTTGTGCTAAAATACACAAGTTTGGTCACATCATGGCTATTTTATTCACATGATAGTGACTCACCCTCAGATGAATAATCACTGAGGGCACTGTGAATTGGAGCAATTTTACTGACGTTGACTTTATCTCAAAGCAGGCAGGGGCTGTTGAAAGACTGGGCTAAATGTTAATTCATAATGTAAGAGCCACATCAATTCTTCACCTCTTGGGGAGGCGATGGCCTAGTGATATTGCTAGACTTACTAATCCAGAAACTCAGCTAATGTTCCAGGGACCTGGGTTCAAATCCCACCACGGCTGAGGGTGGAATTTGATCTGGATTAAGAATTTGGTGATGACCATGAAACCATTGTTGTTTGTCAGGAAAAACCCAAATAGTTCACTAATGTCCTTTAGGGAGGGAAATCTGCCAACCTTACCTAGTCTGGCCTATATTGACTCCAGAGCCACAGCAATGTGGTTTATTGTCAACTGCCCTCAGGCAACTAGGGATGGGAAATAAAGGCTGGCCAGCCTGCAATGCCCATGTCCCATGAATGAATAAAAAAGTTTCTCTTGGTAAATCGACTATTCTTCCACTTTGTTTGGCATCCACATTATAGTGAGACAATCTATTGGTGTAAAGTTTTCTAACTTGGCTTCCATCAACTGGTGGAAACTCATTGCAAATGCGCCACGTAAACACTGATGTGAATCTGCAAGCACAACTGCAAAACACCTAGAACACTTCAATCAGGACATTGGTTGTTGGGTCTGTCTTAGACACAATGGAGATATTTAAGTTAATGAACAGATGAGTTTCTATTTTAGTTAACTGAGTTGACCAGTTTATAGGAGAAATGTACGTGCCATATACATGCTTCAGAGTGTCACTGCTATTGTGGGCAGTGGATGGAAATGAAGAGACCCAATCTCCTGCCCCCCTCCTCCCCCCCCCCCCCCCCCCCCCCCCCCCCCCCCACTGTCCCGTCACGCCAAAGCTCCCTCCACTGCTTCCCCACAGGCTAACCTCCCTATCCCGCCACCCCTCCCACCGCTCCCACGGTCAGCTCAATATGCTGGCCTCCCTCCCTCTGTTACCAAGCCCAAGTGCAGAGTGACAGTGGGACTGTTTCACCCCCATGATCTGACCCCCAGAGACCCCACCCACTTGGCATTGCCCATTGTCCAGTGGATAGTGCCATTGCACCACCTGGGCATTACCACCTTGCCCCTTGGGCAGTGCCAGGGGCCAGGCTGGCACTGCCAAGCCGACAATGCCCAGATGTACCCCCCCCTCCCATTACTCCCTAAATCCACAGGGGGCTTCTTTTGCCCTCCTTCACTCCAGCGGGATTGGACCCCCAGCTCTCTCCAAGAGGTAAACACTGCTGGAGTGAAGCACTCCTGGCTAGGGGCACAGGGGTTGGGGGGGGGGTAGATTTCAGCCCCGGGCCCGATAACAAGACTATAATTCTCATTTAAATAATTTATACAGCTCTGTGCTGATTCCTGATGCGGAGCTGAAAGTCGCTGGAAATCCAGTTGCTGGAGATGTGTGAATACTGTGGTGCTCAGTGGGACATCTGCTAAATGGCCTCCGCTAGAGTCTCCCATCCCACTGCACTGCTAAAATCACTGTAAGGTATCATCATCATTGATCACTGCTCCAGATGGGTTGAAGTGAATAGATTCCAGAACATCATGAAGGTGATAATCATTTGATTCCTGGAGAGAATCTTCACGACTCATGGCCTCCCAGATATTGTAGTGTCTGACAATGGTCCTCTGTTTCCTGATAAATTATTCCATAACCTTGAGCAGGAATATGGTTTCACGTCTAGATATCCTGAGCCAGAAGGAGAAGCAGAAAATGGGGTTGGAACAATCAAGAAATCGATGAAAGAGAATAAAAATATTGGATGGGATCTTGAAATTAAAGTTAAAGTTGATTTATTAGTATCACAAGTGGGTATCACAATATCATTATCACTACAATGAATTTATTGAGAAAACTTCCGAGTCACCACATTCTGGCACCTGTTCGGATCGATGCATCTAACCGATTAAAACTGTGGGATGAAACTAGAACAACCAAAGGAAGCCCTCACAGACACGGGGAGAATGTGCAAACTCCACACAGACAGTGACCCAAGCTGGGAGTCGAATCCGGATCCCTGGCATTGTGAGGTAACAGTGCTAACCACTGTGCCACTGTGCTGCCTACGTGGCTTACCAGTTTGCCATGCCAGTTGATTGGTTTCCGTTGAGAGGGGGAGGTGGCAGATCACCTAGTATACTGCATACCCTGGGTACACAGCATGCAGCATTCACTGTGTACACAGCATACAGCATTCACTGCGTACACAGTATAGCGGGAGATCAAGATGCCTCCCTGGGAAAAAACAAAGAACAAAGAAAATTACAGAACAGGAACAGAACCTTTGGCCTTCCAAGATTTTTTTTCTGAAAGCAATCAAGATTAAACTTTATAATCATCATTAATCGACTCAAACAGCAGAGGTGAGAGATAATTCTAAGGTTGAGAGCTAACTGTGGTTCTGGCCATCACAAGAATGTAAGAGTTACCTAGAGGAACCAGTTATAAAAAGCACTTTATTCACCACTTTTCTATATACAAAAGAGTAAATGAATGATATTGTGCATGTGTAAAGCATGTCCTTGTCTTTAGTTAGGGCCTTCTCACTGGTTGAGTATATTCATATTAAAGAACTAGAGGTGCAATTAAGGGAGACTAATTATTACTGCACTTGCAGCAAACTAACTCATACTCTACCCTTAACCATAAATATAATTAGGCTGATTCCTTCCAAAAGTACTGTCCAAACAATTCCAGTTCTTATCTGTTCTTGATTTCGATATGATTGATATTGCTAGTTAATGCTCAGGGGGTATGAAAATTTGAAATGTTTTAATTGGCTAGTGTTTGCTGTTATGATGTTGCCAACTTCAACCAGTGTTAGCTGTGGCAGTACTTCTGCCTCAGAGTTAGAAGGAGAAAGGGTGTAACTCCTAATATGTTGATGGTGGGCAGTTCAGCTATAGTAATGTAATTGGATGTTAAAGAGAGATGGTAAGATTCTCTTTTATTGGAGGTGACCATTGCCTGGCACTTGTGTGGCGTGAAGGTTATTTGCCACCTGTCAGCCCAAACTTTGCTGTCCAGGTCTTGCTTCATTTGGACTTCGACCGCTTCAGTAGCTGAGGAGCCACAAATGGTGCTGAACATTGTATAGTCATCAGAGATTATCCTCACTTCTGACCTTATGATGGAAAGAAGGCCATTGACGAAGCAGCTGAAGATAGTTGGGCCTTGGATATTACTCTGAGGAACTGCTGCAGTGATGTCTTGAACCTCAGTGAACCTCCAACTGACACAACCATTTTCCTTTGTGCTAAGTATGACTCCAACTAGCGGAGAATATTCCGCCTGACTCCTGTTGACTCCAGTTCTGCTGGGCTCCTCAATGCCACACTTGGTCAGATGATGTCCTGATATCAAGGGTAGTCAATCTCACCTCATCTTTTGGTTTCAACTTTTTTGTTCATGTTTGATGTCAAGAGCTGAATGACAAACAGAAGCTGAATATCAGTGAACAGGGTTTTGCTTCTTTCTCTTTGCTGATTGTGGCAGTGTGGCCCCTTTAAGGGGGCATTCCTGAGGGCCACATGATTGGGTCGGCCCTGATGGAGTGTCGAGGCCGGAAGCTGAGCGAATCGCGTGTAAGGGCAAACACGGGCTTTTTTAAAATTCTTTCATGGGACATGAACATTGTTGGCTGGGCCAGCATTTATTGCCCATCCCTAGTTGCTCAAGGGCACTTAAGAATCAACCACATTGCTGTGACTCTAAAGTCACATGTAGGCCAGACTGGGTAAGGAAAACAGATTTCTTTCCCTAAAGGACATTAGTGAACCAGGTGAGTTTTTCTGACAATCGACAATAGTTTCATGTTAATTAGTAGTCTCTTAATTCCAGATTTTTTTTACTGATTTCAAATTCCATCATCTGCTATTGCAGGATTTGAACTTAGTTCCCAGAACATTAGCTGAGTTTCTGGATTAAGAGCGCTACTAGAATAATAACTCTACTAGACCATCACCTCCATTTGGGTTGGGGAGGATTCTCAATTAGATCCAGTTGTGCAGTTACATAATTAATTCTGTCTAACCATTTGTTGTAAATAACTATTTATCGTTGGCAATAAATCCTTTGTTATTTTGAGGCACATTGAGTTGCCCTTGATTTATTACGCTGATGGTCAAAAGTAGGCAGGGTCATAATTGACGAGATGGATTTGTCTGGCTTTTTGTGTGCTGGGTATATCTGGGCAACTTTCCATGTTGCCGGGTAGATGTTAGTGTCAGACCTGCACTGGAATAGCTTGGCTAGGGACACAGCTTGCTCTGGAACACAAGTCTTCACTACTGCTGCCGATTATAGTGAGGGCCCTGTGCCCTTAGCAGTATCCAGTGCCCTCAGCCTTTTTTTGATGTCATGTGGAGTGATGGAATTGGCTGAAGATTGATATCTCTGATGCTGGGGGACCTCCAGAGGAGACCGAGATGGATCATTCACTCGGCACTTCTGGCTGAAGATTATTGCAGATGTTTCAGCCTTACCTTTTGCACTGGCTCCTCTGTCATTGAAGATGAGGATAATTGTGGAGCTCCTCCTCCAATAACTTGTTTAATTACCCATCACCATTCGTGACTAGAAGTGGTAGGACTGCGGAGCTTTGATTTGATTTTTTTGGTTGTGGGATCTGCCTGTCAATTGCTGCTTCAAAAATTTGGCACAGCAGGCTGACGTTTGGTATGTCTGATGCAGCTCTTGGCAAGCCGTGTACCATCATTGCCTCTATGCTGTCACCCATTTCCTTTTTCCTGTCACTTTCTCCCCCTTTCTCAGCCCATGAGCTGAATAGCTGCCTCGTATTGGGAATGTGGCTGTTTTGCCATTTCTAGTCACAAATGGTGATGGGGCAATTAAACAAGTTACTGGAGGGGGAACTCCATAATTATCCTCATCCTCAATGATGGAGGAACTCAGCTCATCAGTGCAAAAGATAAGGTTGAAACTTTCGCAACAATCTTCAGCCCTTCTGCACTCTTTTTTGAACCAGGATTGATCCCTGGCTTGGTAATGGTACAGTGGGAGATATACTTGGCCGAGGGGTGACAGATAGTGATTGAATATAATTCTGCTGCTGTCGATGTCTCACAGTGCCTCATGGATGCCCAGCTTTGAGCTGTTAAGATCTGATCGTTCCCACATTGCGGTTCCTTTAGAAGCTTGCTGTTTATAATGGGCTGCTGCATTTCTTTTGTGACCACATTGTAAAAGTAAAAGCCAAATACCGAGGATACTGGAAAATCGTAATGAAAACAGAAAATGCTGCAAAAAACTCAGCAAGTCTGGCAGCAGCTGTGGAGAGAGAAAAACAGAGTTAACGGCTGGAATTTTACCTGCATGCCAGCCTCCAGGCAAGGCTCACAGATTGGAATTCTCCACTGGCCTTGGGTGAGATTTTACAAACCTTGTCCAAGTGAGGACATAAAATACCGACTAATGTCCGTATGACTCTTCCTCAGGGCTGAAGAGGGATAGAAATGTGATGGATTATTTAATTGTTGGGAGAATGGGGGAGGAATTGGAGCAGAATAGGAGGTCAGGGTTAGATGGGAGCTAAAGAAAGATTATGTGGTTTGCAATGAAATAGTTCAAAAGTACTTCATTGGTTGTCAAGTGCCTCAAGACCTCTGGCGGTGTTGAAGGTTTCTATATAAATGCAAACCCCTTTTCTTTCTGATTTGATTCAATTTATTATTGTCACATATGTTGGGATACAATGAAAAATATTGTTTCTTGCACACTATACAGACACAACATACCATTTGTGGAGTACTTGTGGAGAAGGAAAAGCAAGGGTGCAGAATATGATGTTACAATAACAGATAGGATGTAGAGGAAGATCAGCTTCATATACCATTCAAAAGTCTGATGGCAGCAGGGAAGAAGCTGCTCTTGAGTCAGTTGATATGTAATCTCAGACTTTTGAATCTTCTTCCTAACTATCTCTAAGTCAATAAGATAAACAGTTCTAAAAAGTAAAGTGCATAAACATTTGGGAGTGATCTATGAAGCCTTTTTGTTCACATTCCAGCCAACAATTAGCTATTTAACTGTGTACCATCACTGCCTCTATGCTGCCGCTCATTACCTTTTTTCTGTCACTTTCTCCCCCCTTTCTCAGCTCACCTCCTGAATACACTGCCTCGTGTTGGGGATATGGCTGTTGGCAATCTTCTGGTGCCCTATCCATGGGGCTATTCATGCATCAGCCTGGAACAGGGAGCATTGGCAGTTCTGTAGTATTTTCTTAGTAATGCATAGAACGCTTTCCCCCGGTAAGTCAACTTTCTCAAATCTTGATTGAATCGTTCGCTTAGTCTAAATTTATTTCTCTTTCCATCTGTATGTACCTTTTGTGAAAAACTCCAGCATTAATTCTGCTTTTTTTAACCTTCTTGGGCAGAATTTTTATGTCCCACCCAATATGAGAATTGTAGCAGGGGGACACAAAGCATGCAAGGGTCCATTGACCTCGGGTGGGATTTTCTGGCCTTGGGGGTGAGTGTGGGCGGAAAATCCTGTCCATATCCTAACTTCAGCAAAGTTCACTCTGGGTCCAAACTCCAAATCCAGACTGCTAAGGACCTTGGATGAATGTCATTGTGGTGGGATGGAAAGGTGGAAACCCCAGGCACCTAGAGATAGGGAAAGAGATTAAATGTAGAATCCAATGATATATGGCAGGATTTTACAGCTTTGTTCGCGTGACGCCAGAAATTCCTGCCTGATGTCAGTGGACATTTCCGTTGTCCGCTACTTGCCCCCTCTGATTCTGTGGTGGGCGAGGTGATAGAATTCTGACGATTCTCTCTGTATCCTTAAATCTAATTCATCCTAATATGAAGCATACAGTTCAAAGTTTCATACCACTACTTCAGAGTAGAATCCACTCTGCAATCACCTCATAGTTAATCTTGGAAGATGATTCTGGTCTAACGGGCACGTGGTGGCTAGTGCTGCTGCCTCACAGCGCCAAGACCCGGGTTCAATTCTGGCCTCGGGTGATTGCATGTGCAGAGTTTGCATGTTCTCCCCATGTTTGCTTGGGTTTCCTCTGGATGCTCTGATTTCCTCCCACAGTCCCAAGATGTGTAGATTAGGTGAATTAGCTATGCTAACATTGCCCCTTTGTGTCCAAAGATGTGCAGGTTAGGGGGATTAGCCATGGTAAGTGCGCAGAGTTATGGGGATAGAGTGGAGGGGAGGACCTGTGTGGAATGCTGTTTTGGAGAGTTGGTTCATTTTCGATGGGCCGAACATCTTTTTCTACACTGCGTGGATTATAATGAAAACTGGAAGTATTGGCATGAGTAAATATAAAGATTAGCTTGTCCCTGACGCACTAAACTGGGATCTTCGGAAGCAAAAAGCAAATTTGTGCTGTAGGTATTGTTAACAGCAAGAAGTCATCTGTAATGGGCTTGTAATACATGATATAACCAGTCAGAGGATTAAAATCCCAGAAGGCCTACTCTCGGTGATTCCCAGGTCAAAGGTCACGGAAGTTATTTGTGACCCACGGGGATAAAGAGGGAGGGCAGGGAGAGCATTTTAAATTCCTGGAAACTGTTTTGATTGGAGCAGGGATGTTTGCTTGTTTTTCTGTTTCATTAACTCCTGTGGCCACACAACGGCATCAATAATCCAGAGACTGACTCGGTAGGAGGCTTACCAGGCCTGTCAGACTGGAGCAGGAAGAGTGAGAAAACAGAAACAAAGACAAATGCTGGAGTCACTTTGGAAAGCAATAAAATCCCTGTCCGGGGATTCGACATCAGTCTCAATGGATTACAGCCACTGAGCATCGGTCATTCATTGGTCAACAATTCCTTGCAGTTCTTCATAGCAGTCCAACTTTTTCATTAATCATTTCATTAATAGCAAAACACGATTGGGAGAAAATGTGAGAAGTTTCAGCAAAGGGAATGTTAGTCCACCCAGCAAGATAATGTGAACTCTGCATAAGACTTTAATTGTTAATTGATTGTCTCTGGAATTTGATTATTTGGTGACCCCTCAAGAAACGCATAAATACCCATACTGGGCAGTGTCCGAGGCCTTTGTGTGAGTGTCTGTTCCTGGCATTGTGCCCCATTTTGTTGGCTGAGCACAAGACTTCTCTGGTAAAAGGATACCAGGGGCTCAAAACTCCTGTGTGTGCCTGTGCGTACCCTTTGAATGGATATCAGCCGTGTGCTGCACGGAAAGAATTGACTACACATGGTTCTCAAATCATTGTTGATCCAAAAACAGAAAAAGAGATAGACTAACATCAGGGTGACATGATGGCACAGTGGTTAGCACAGCTGCCTGACACCGCCTGGGATAAGGGTTCAATTCCTGTCTATGGAGTTTGCACATTCTCCCCATGTCTGCCTGGGTTTCGTCTGGATGCTCCGATTTCCTCCCACACTCCAAATATGTGTGGGTCAGGTGGATTGGCCATGCTAAGTTGCCCCTTAGTATCAGGGGGACTAACTAGGGTAAATATGAGGGGCTTCGAGAATAGGGGCTGTGGGACTGTGATCGGTGCAGGCTCGATGGACCGAATAGCCTCCTTCTGCATGTAGGAATTCTATGGAGTCTTCTGTGACCTCAGGATATCCCAAAGGTCATGACAGCCAACATTTATGGCCAATCATTGGTTGAAGCTATTGTCACATGTACTGGATACATTGAAAAGAATTGTTTCTTGAGTGCTATACAGAGAAAGCATATCCTTCATAGAGTTTCCATCCAAAAATATGCAGCGAGTTCAGAACGATTATGAACTGGCAAAGAACTTAAAGTCATTAAACTTTCCTGTCTGTTTTACATTGAAGAGTTTTGCTGTCCATGACACATTTTAGCATCCCACCCACCAGGGGAATAGGAGTGGGTGAGGGTCGGAACATGGAAAGGGTCCATTGATCTCGGGTGAGCTTTTCCAGTTTTGAGTGAGTGAGGCTGGAAACTCCCGCTCCATATTCCTTAGTTGGAACCTTTTGGAAATTTTTACAGTAACTTCATTGCTGTGTTAATGTAAGCCAATTTGTGACACTAATAAATAAACTTTAAACTTTAGTTCAAATCCATATTAGAATTGTAGAATCGCTACAGTGTAGAAAGAGGCCATTCAGCCCATCAAATCAGCACCGATTCCACCCAGGTCCTATCCCTGTAATCCCACGGGGATAAAGAGGGAGGGCAGGGAGATGAAATAAAGATGTACAAAGATGAAACAGGTTCTGGTAGTTCAAAATTAATCAACATTTAATGCTCCATCTAGTGGCGCAATCCAAAACTGCTAAGATGCAATTGAGGTAAAGCAGCTTGCGATACCTGGAACTTAAACTTTCAGCTACCTGACAGGGAATAATTGAGCTGCTTATTGGTTTGGATGCAATGGTGAAGCTAAAAGGTGAAAAGGTCAGTCCCTGTAGCCTATAAAACCACATTGATCAGAAGTAATTCATTGGCAATGAAATGCTTTGGGATGCCCTGACGATTAGAAAGGCATTAGTAAAGCATGCTCCTTAAAACAACCATTTTATTGCAAGTCTATGCAAGAACAAGGAAGCGGAATGCTCTTACATAACTGATTTGTTTACACAGTGGAAATCGAGAGAAATCAGATTCTTAACAGGAATGTGATAATCACACTACGACTGTATCACATGAGTGACGTAAACAACCACCTCCAATGTATTTTTGCAAATCTTTAACCAATTGCATTATATTTCTCATTTTTCAGGTTTGAATAATAGAAAGAAAGACTTGCATTGTACAATACTTTTAGTGACCTCCTACAGCATCCTACAATCAATAAAGAACTTTTATTTGAGGTGGAGCCACTGTTGTGGTGTAGGGAAAAGCAGCATTCAATTTGCACATAGAAAGATCGCACGTACAGCAATGATGGAATTGTCATCGATCGAGAGCAACTCAATGCACCTTTAATCAGAAAGGCTTTATTGCCAACAAAATAATTATATACAAGTACAACAAGGTCAGACTAGATTATAAATGCAACTTCTCTCTTGACTCCGTGGCTTTGACTATGGGTCCCTGCTGGGAGTAACTACATGCAACAGCCCCAGAAGTATCACAAAGCATTTCACATGATTTGATTTACTTTGCAACATTACAACAATGACCACACTACAAGAAGTGCTTAATTGGCTGTAAATAGAGTTAGAGACAGCCTATGCTCATGAAGGTGCTATATAAATGCAAATTTTTCTTTTACTATGATACTAAATGATGGTTGGTAAATGTGGTAGCTCTTTTGCATACAATACGATTCGATAAATAACAATAACTTGTTAATTTGTTTTCTCAGGATATTGGTTAAGGGAGGAAAATTAGAGGAAAATTTGGTTCTTCAAATAGTACAAAGCGTCTTTACCATTGGCCAAAACAGGCAGACTGGACCTTGGTTTAACATCTCATCTAATAACCCATTCATCTCTTAGTGCTGCACCGCAGTTCAAACTCTGATTACTTGCTCCAGTAACTCATAGTAACTCCAGTAACTCCTTAGGCAGCACTTTCAAACCCACAAATGTTACCATCTAGAAGGACAAGGAGAGCAGACTCTTTAATACCTTTTGGGGAAGGAAGTCTTTCATTGTTATCCGATCTCATCTACACGTGGCTCCAGATCCACAGCAATGTGGTTGACTCTCAAATGCCCTGAGAAATGGAGGGCAATTAGGGATGGGCAACAAGTGCTGTCCCAACCAGTGACACCCATAAATGAATTTTAAAAAAAGATACCTGGGGTTGCCAATACCAGCTGGGGGTTCCCCTCCGAGTCACTCTTCATCTGACTTGGAAATATATTAGCTGTTTCTTCACTGTTATTGGGTTAAAATCATGGAAGTCCTTCCCTAACTGCACTGCAGGTATATTTATGCCATATGGATTGCAGCAGTTTAAGAAGGTAGATGACTACCATACATAAGGATGGGGAATAAATACTGGTCCAGCCAGTGACACTCACATCTCTTGAATGAATAAAAAAAGTCAAAGAGTTGGGATTGATGCCTGACTCTGAATTGAGAGGGCTGTTAAGTTAAGCCAAACTGATACCGAACTGTGACTTTTACCCTGTTTGCCGACTTAATGCTATCAGTATAAATAAAGTATTTCTTACAGATACATAAAGAAAACCTGACAATTAAAAAAGAAAATTTGAATATAATGGGCCGATCTTTCTGGCTTGCTGGCATGGCTGATGGGCAGGATTCACTGGGAGATTGGAGCACCTGCGCAATGGAGCTCCAAGATGTTTGCAGTCGGCTTCATCGGCGAGTTTCCACCCCCTCAAAGATTGGGAAGATCTTGTTGCTTTTGAACAATACCAGGAGGTAAGTATTACAATTTATTATCGAGACTTATCAAACTACTATAAAATATAGAAGAGTAAAATAATTTAGCTGCAGATTTATTTTTAGGTTTCATTTATTTTATCTGGTGTCCAAGTGTGTTATTGTCATTGTGATGGCAACAGGGTTGATCATGAAGAAGCTTTATTGATTCAAAGATACAGTTGTGTGCACCATTTTCTAATCATTACAGCATTCCATATCATCTAGATTTGGAGTGAGTTACATAACAAGGTATGCAAAGCTTCTGCCTGTATTTTCTCTTCAACTGGAAGGGTAAGGATCAGTTTTGATGTGATTACTTGAGAGACTGCAATCGAGGTGCTATAGCTTTCTCTCCGTTGAGTTCTGAATGCAGAAGTTTCAAAGCAGAGAGAAAAAAAATCACAAAACCAAATGTTACCAACTGAACAATTTCAAGTCACACACCAGTGGAATAAAGGCAACTGAAGGAGTGGTTAAAGTTGTAATCATTTTCAGGTGATAGATTAGTAAAATCTTTTAGTTCCTATTTACTGTCCCATTTAATGCCCCATTTATTGTCTTGAGGGTTTTGCCAAGATATAAGTGCAAGAATTGAATATGGTTAATATGCAAATGTTAGTAGAATGTGGGGAAACATGGTGGCACAGTGGTTAGCACTGCTGTTTCACAGTGCCAGGGACCTGGCTTCAATTCCCAGCTTAGGTAACTGTCTGTGTGTCTCCCTGTTCCTCCCACATCTTGCGTGAGTTTCCTCCGGGCACTCTGATTTCCTCCTGTAGTGCAAAGACGTGCGGGTTAGGTTGATTGACCATGCTAGTTTCAGGGTAAATGTATTGGGTTACAAGGATAGGGTGGGATTGCTGTCAGTACAGGCTCGATGGGCCGCATGGCTTTCTTCTGTACTCCAGGAATTCCATAATCCAAGATTTATCAGCACAGTGCCACTATTCATTGGTAAATCTATTTTAGAAACATTTTCCTAATATGATATCAGAGGCTGCAATGTGGATAGGAAAATTTATATTTGCGTAGGCTTGCTGGTAATGTCACCTGAAGTTCGTCACTGTGTAACTTGAGGCCTGAACTTGAGGGAATATCTCAGCTAACAGCAGCTACTTGGTTCGGAGTCCACCAGATGGATGTGAAAATTCATTAATATTTTTGCAGTGTATGCATGCTTGTATTTTGCAGGCTCTAATAGATCTTGAGCAAACAAGACAAGTTGCGCTCCTTGTGCCAAGAGTGGGGAAATTGCTTCCTATAATAAAATACCATTTGGAAAATAAATAATTACATTGAAGGGCTTGGTCAATGCGCTCTCTTTTCTATAGCCGCTGATAACAGGGCTGGTATCACACGGCTATTTCCGTACAAACATCCACAATCAATAAAGCCGTGTCATTAGTGGAGGGTGGGTGTGTTCAGATTTTCACACCAGGTGACAGAAGTGTAAATGATATTTAACATTTGAGCAAACTTGCGGCTATTTTGGCAGGCGGAAGGTGTCCATATGCTTCTGAGATCAGTGGAGAAATCAATTAATTGCAGCTTCTGCTTTCAAGTATTCAAGTGGAAAGTTTTTTTCTTAATTCATTTATAGGACATGGGTGTTGTTGGCTGGCCAGCACTTATTGGTCATCCCTAGTTGCCCTTGGAGGGCAGTTGAGAGTCAGCTACATTGTTGAAGCTCTGGAGTCACATGTAGGCCAGACCAGGTAAAGGGGGCAAACTTTCTTCCCTAAAGGGCATTAGTGAAATCAGCTGGGTTTTTCGGACAATCAACAATGATTTCATGGTCAACTGTAGACTTCTTAATAGTGGATATTTTTTACTGAATTCAAATTCCATCACCTGCCGTGGGACAGCCTAGAACTAGAAACACAATTTCAAAAATAAGGGGTCAGTCATTTAAGACAGAAATCCGGAGATTTTTCTTCTCTCAACAGGTCCTAAGTCTAACTCTCTTATGCAGAGAGTGGTGGGGCAGAGAGTGGCGGAGGCAGGGTGAATTAATATCTTCAAGGCAGAGGTAGATAGATTCTTGAATAGCAAGGGAGTCAGATATTATGGGAATGGGTGGAATGTGGAGTTGAGGCCACCTTCTGACCAGCCATGATCTTATTGAATGGTGAAACAGGCTTGAGGGGCTGAATGGTCTGCTCTTGCTCACAAATCAAGTGTTTGTACAATGGGAAACCATGGCCCTGCAATTTATGTGCTCATCTGGTTAGTTTCAGCCAATAGGGGAGAGTTAAAATTCCCCTTTAATGTCTGTTTTACGCTTTCCACTCACTTAATTCAATAGGTTACATACACCTTTATCTTCTAAGAACTTGGTTGAACTTTTGACATATATATGCTTACTGGTAAATTCTGAACCAATCAGAAGTGAAGGGTTTTTGAAACGAAAGGGTTTTTTGGGCAGAGGGAGTGATGGGGAGGGAAGGGGTGGCTACAGCAGTTCCTGAATTCCCCAGCAAATGTTCATATAACTCAATTCTCAATGTCTGCAGCCTCAGATTTTGTTCTTTACACTCAAAGTTGTTATTCTTTTCGCAGTTTCATTGAATGAGCAACCGTAAAGTTCTTCACCTAGTGGTCTAAACAAAAACTGCAGGCTCAGCCTTGGCAAACATGTCAAGTCAACACAAAGCACCATGAAATTCCAACCATGCTTGATCCAAAATCACATCCTTCCCATTCCGCATCCATGACACTAACTTCATCATCATCATTGACTACTTTACCAACTACGATGACTGCAATATGTCATGTACAACTCTCTTACACACTCTATGTAGATAGTGGAAGCAGATATGATAGTGACTTTTGAGGAGTGGCTTGCCGAACACATGATTAGGATGAGAATAGAGGGATACAGTCCCCGGAAGGGTAGAGTGTTTTAGTTCAGTTGGGCAGCATGGTCAGTGCAGGCTGGGAGGGCCAAAGAGCTTTTCCTGTACTGTAATTTTCTTTGTTCTTTTTACTATTTCCAATTTATCTGGTGTGCCTTGAGAGATGTATGTGGATAATAGTCTCAAATGTATTGAAAAGCCATTTCAGGATATGTGTAAGAATTGGAACATTGATCATACTACCTCTTCTCCTTATTATGCTAGATTTAAAGGCCCAGCTGACTGACTGACACGGTGAAATCCTTATTATCAAATGTAGACAGATCAAGCAAGATCTACACATTGCAATGTTACATCTGAAACAACACCTTTAAATGCAACTATTCCAGCACCAGAAAGCTCATGTTCGGCAGACCAATGCGCACTAACTTATCTACTCCTATCCATTCTACTCTCTCAGAAACTACAGGGCAATATCTAAGATGGCAAGAGAAGATGACCAAAGTGCATGATACAAACACAGCTGCGGCATTTCCAAGTATACAGTTGGGACAACGTGTTCACAACTAGGATTCCATGGAAAGTAATAAGGATTTCTTCAGAACTAAAATGTTATTCAGTCATTACACACAAAGATGCAACCATGAGGTATAACTAAGAACAAACTGCATCTATCCCAGCTTCTCCACCGCCACACAATACTGTTGCATCTAGGACACGATCCAAAATGCAAACAGGTACAACATTCAAGAATGACAAACCCACTGATCACTGAGCAATTAAAGAAACTTCCAGACAAGGTTGACAATACAAGATCTCCAGTGGATGCTTCTCTGCTTTAGAGACTCATAGATTCAATTATAACATGCCATCTAAACATCAAAATGCATTGTAAATAATTATACTTCTTTTGAAAGGGCAAACAGACAGAAGTCTATAAAAAGAATTTGACAAATCGGCAGCGAGCAAAATTGACCAGAAAGAAATGCAAGGTATTACATGTGGAAGAGACATTAGGTGACAGGAATATGCAATGGTTAATGTGGAAGTAGCTAATGGTAAAACAGAAAGATTCCTTGGGTAGTAGTGAATATCTAACAGACTTCAGAGATCAGGTAACAATTGCAGAGCAATTAAAAATGCCAAGTTCTCATGCCAGCTCTAGTGATGTGAATCAGGGGACTACAGGCTTAAAATGTACCCAGGTCCCACTCAGACTACAGGTTGAGTAATGTATACAAATTCAGGGACCAAAGCATCGAGGGAAACATGTCTTGGAATCATACAAATCCTACAATGCAGCAGAGGACCATTCAGCCCATTAAGTCTGTACCAATAGCAATCCAATCCAGGTCTGGTTAGTTTCAGCCAATAGAGGAGAGTTAAAGTCCCCCTATGCTCTAAAGGGGAATTTTAACACTTCCCTATTAGCTAAAACTAACTAGGTGAGCCTTAAAATGGAGGGCCTCTGCTCCAATTATGCAGACTCTTGATTTATGAGCAGGAGTGGCTATTCAGCCCCTCAAGCCTGCTCCACCACTCAATAAAGTCTGACAGGGCCTCGGTTCCATATTCCGCCTACTCCCAATAATCTCTGACTCCCTCGCTATTCAAGAATCTATTTACCTCTGCCTTGAAGCATTCTTGTTCATCCCACAAAGGAGTGACATGGTGGCACAATTGTTAGCACTGCTATCTCACAGCTTTAGGGGCCTAGGTTCTATTCCAGGCTTCGGTGACTGTGTGGAGTCTGCACGTTCTCCCCATGTCTGCGTGGGTTTCCTCCCACAGTCCAAAGATGTACAGGTTAGGCTGTGACTGGCTGTGTTCAATTGACCCTTAGTGTCAGGGGATTAGCAGGGGAAATATGCAGATTTATGGGGAAAGACCGTGGGTGGGATTGTTATCGGTGCAGACTCAATGGACCACATGGCGTTCTTCTGCACTGTAGAAGTTCTATGATTTTACCTGCAAATTAGCTGAGAATGCATACATCCTCTGTAAGTAACTGGGAAGAATAGTGGATATAAAACCCAATGACCCATGGTAACATAAAAGAAATTTTAACAATGCTGGATTATCTCAACAAGTCAGACAGCATCTGTGAAGGGAGAAACAGAGTTAATGTTTCAGGTCGAGTGACCTCCTATCCTTCTGAGAAAATGAGGTCCGACCTGAAATGTTAACTCTGTTTCTCTCTCTCTATAGATGCTGTCTGATCTGTTGAGATAATCCAGCATCTTTTTAAAATTCAGATTTACAGCATCTGCAGTATTTTGCTTTTGAACCCTGGTAACCTTGCCTGCCATTGATAATGCTGTCTCAGTGCTGGAGGTTTTCTTGCACTAGATGGCACAGTAGTGTAACCTCACTGATGAACTTTAATCGGCTAAAATAGCTCCTCTCTGCCAGTGCCAGTTTACTGTTTTTGGGCCTAAGGATAGAGTTGATGGGTGTGGGCAGTCTGTGTCTCATGCCATCTAACATTCCTGGCATTGCTTCTTTGTACTTCTTGTCCGCATTCCACAAAATCCCCAGAGTAGAAAGCACAATTCATTAGAACGCAATGGAAAAGACTTTAACAATACATGTGCAGTGCAGTTTTAAGGGATCCCTTTACGAACCAGGGCGAACCCTGTTGCCATTTTATTTGGAATGAGTTTTTGCAAGGAAGTTTGTGCAGTCTACATGAGCGAATGCCTGATTAGGTAGATCACCACCACCTCCTGAATTCAGCATGGCGGAGAAGGGGGCTGTTGAATGCACAGTTCCCCAGTCCCGAAGCATTTGTGTCGGCAAGCCTTTCTGGCCTTACATCTAATCTCCGTGAACTACAAAGTGGTTGAGGCAGCAACTATGTCAACATTCGAGATTAGATTGGATAAGGTGGATGGAGGGAAAAGGTCAGAAAGGATATGGGAGCAGGGTGGGTAAACATGGTTGTTTGCTTGTGTGAAGGGTAAATGTCAACACAAACTGGTTGTGGCCAAGCGACCTGATCCCCTGTTGTAACTTTTACCCATTTCTCTGCAAGATGGGATAAATTGAACTCACCTCATGTCAGTGAGCGTGTCTTCACACAATAGCTTCATGACTGAATTCCAGTCAAGGAAAAATGCCACAATGGTTCTCTGAAATCTTCTGAACCTTGAAGATTAGTTCAGTTGGAGAAAAACTCTACACTTAGTATTTTAATTGCTATTCTGATAGCCCTGAGTCCATGACTGACATAGCTGGGGAACAATTCCTTTGCAGACAATGGCGGGATTTTATCGCCTCACTCGTCCCGAAACTGTAAAATCTCACCCGAGATCAACAGATCTTTCCATGGTCCGCCCCTGACACGTTCCATTTCCCGTGGCAAGTGGCACTGGAAAATTCTGGCCACTGTCAGTACAGTAGGCAACTAGAATATCTGGTGGAATTTCCCTGGTTGCTTAGAGGTAGCTTTGGAGGCAGGGTTGGGGCTGGGAAAGTATCACAAAACCCAGTCAGAACTGTTTAGCAATGATGTCATGCCTCCAGTTGAGTTTGCTGATCGGTCCAGCTAAGGAGCCAATCAGGCGCAATTGTGCAATGAACCTTCCGGGCATCGGATTGGCCTCCTCATACTGAGGCTGGCAATAATGTGGAGATGGCCACCAAGCAATTGTTCAGATGGCCATCAGAGCGTCCTCTCAAACCCTCAGAGACAGAGACACAAGGCAGCTGTAGGCCAACATTATTCCTGTGGAGAAATTCCCACACTGATGGCCCCTAAGTCTTCTCTTTTAAAACACATTCACGGCATCATAGAATTCCTACAGGGAAGAAGGAGGCCTATTGAATATACACCAACTCTCCAATAGAGCGTCGAATCCAGGCCCTGTTCATAACCCCACATACCTGCCATGACTAATCCCCAAACATATATATCATAGGACACTAAGGGGCAATATAACCTGGCCATTCCACCTAACTTGGACTGTGGGAGGAAACCATAGAGAAACCCATGCAGATATGGGGAGAACGTGCAAACTCCACCTAGCTCCCTGGTGCTGTGAGGCAGCAGTGTTAACCACTGAAGGCATATTTGGTAGCCATATGTTAGTTTGAGGTGCCCTTGTCCCGACCTCCCTCTGTCAGCAGCACCCACCTCTCCTGGTGCGGCTGCTGGCCCTCCAGTGCTGAGGGATTAGACCTTACAAATTGCAGCCCCATCTGCCATCCGTAGTTGGATGGTGAACAGAGAGATGGCCTATTATTTGGTCGTCTGCATGAGATTGCCATTGCCTGCAAGTGGTAAATACCTGCAGAGTGATGACTTCGAAACAGTCTGTCCCTTGATAATTTTCAATGTGGGGAATGAGCTCACCCATTGTGTGGAGTGACCCCCCCACCCACTCTCAAACAGAATACAGTGAGATCAATGTTCCCATTCAATTACTTTTCCCATTGGTATCACCATCTGTGGAATCACAGTTCTTATTACCAGCTGAATTATCCAAATGAATTGGGATGTTTTATTGCATTAAAGATGCTATATAAATACAATTTGTTGTTTTGTTCTGGAAGTTAATTTTGACGTGAATACCAAAGTTCACTATGACTATATTCCAAAGCCTAAGGGTACAATGCCTACCTCAATTACTTGTAATTTGCTGTTCTAATAGGGTGGCACGGTGGCACAATGATTAGTGCTGCTGCCTCACAGTGTTACCGACCCGCTGGCTTGGGTCATGTCTGTGCAAAGTCCAGGAGTTTGATTACTGGCTTGGGTTATGGAAATAGATATAGATGGAAGTGACAATATAGGTGGAGAAGGTAGTCAAGAAGGCATACTGCATGCTTGCCTTCATCGACTGGGGGATTGAGTTTAAAAATTGGCAAGTTGCCTGGTATGGAGGGCATTAGCTACGAGGAGAGGTTGGAGAAATTTGGTTTATTCTCACTGGAACGATGGAGGTTGAGGGGTGACCTGATAGAAGTCTACAAGATAATGAGAGGCTTGGACAGGTTAGATAGTCAGGAGCTTTTTCCCAGGGTGGAAGAGTCAATTACTAAGGGGCACAGGTTTAAGGTGCAAGGGGCAATGTTTAAAGGGGATGTATAGTAGATCTTTTACAAAGAAAATAGTGGGTGCTGGAACCCCTTGACTATTGAGGCAATGGAAGTGGATACAGTAGTGACTTTTAAGGGGTTTCTTGACAAGTACATGAATAGGATGGGAATAGAGGGATATGGTCCCTGGAAGGGTACTAGGCTTTAATTCAGGTGGGCAGCATGGTCGGTGCAGACTTGGAGGGCTGAAGAGCCTGTTTCTGTGCTGTAACTTTCTTTGTTCTTTCTTTGTTCTTTGTAAGTGTGCGTCTCCAGTCCCAGGTGCTTCAAGAAGAAAACCACTTTAGTTTTTACCTGGCTGTTCCTTTAAAAGAAGCATGGTGGCACGAAAGCACAGAGGATCAGAATGTCCCTCTTTTGAATGCATAATGACACTTTCAGTCTCCCATTATCACGGCACTGATTCCCGTAAGGGACAGAATGTCCCATTTATGCATCCATAACCAGCACCTTGCCAAGATCTTTTCTTCCATTATGGCATCAGGTGTTTGTGGGCAGAGAGAGGCTAATGGGACTTTCAAAAAACATACAAATTTTCATAAAGGAAATTGTACAACTTGTGTTATGAATTGGATCTAATGATTGAGATTTTTATTGTGGAATCCAAGCACATCTTCACCCATACCTCCCCCGACATCCTGCCCACTTCCTCCCTAACTGGGGTCTTTTAAGTGACTTCTGGATGAGTATATGGAAACGAATAGGATAGGGGGCTACAGATAGGTCTGTGGATTGGTAGATGTGATCGGTGCAACTCGTGGGCCGAAGGGCCTGTTTGTGCTGTATTGTTCTATGTTCTATGTTCTATGTAACCACCCCCCCACCCGCCCGCACTCTCAGTGATCCACGTGATCTGTGTTTTCCAGTAGATGTGGCTGTAATGCTGCTCTTTGTCAGGTTGGTGTATATCTCACTCCTGAAGCTCCAATGGTGGTGGGGTGGGGCATTTCAAAGTCCTCATTCGCTGTTCCTACAGCAGTATGAATCTTTAAAAGCTTAATGCTCAAAAATAATCAGCAGTAGTAGATAGGATCCACTGGCTTTATTTCTATTCATGGGACATTGGCGTTGCTGGCTGGCCAGCAATTATTGCCCTTCCCTAGTTGCCCTTGGAGGGCAGTTGAGAGTCAACCACATTGCTGTGGCTCTGGAGTCAGATGTAGGCCAGACCAGATAAGGACAGCAGATTTTCCTCCCTAAAAGTGTTAGTGAATCAGACGGAATTTCCTGATAATTGACAATGGTCATCAATAGATTCTTAATCCCAGATATTTTTTCTTTATTGAATTCAAATCTGCCAAGGCGGGATTCGAACTCCGATTCCCAGAACATTAATTGAATTTCTGGATTAATAGTCTAGCAATAATACCACTAGGCCATCGCCTCCCTTGATACCATTTGAATTTAAGGCAATGAATAGCTAAAGTGAAAGACCTACATTTATGTGCCTTTTTTTATCCGTTCAAAATATCCGCAAGTATTTTGCACCCAGTTCAATATTATTAAAGAGTAGCCACTGTTGTAGCAGGTTGTGTGGCAAGTAATAAAATATTCCCATGAACAGAAATGAAACAAAATTACAAGATCATTTTTAGTGTGGGTTGTGGGACAACTGTTGGCTTGGATGCTGGGAGAAGTTCACCCCTCTTCACTGCCACCCCATGCCACCCATTTTCTTTGAATAGTGTCAGGAGCTCTTTTCACATCCCTATCACAGAGCCTTCGTTCAACATCTCATCTAAAATCCAGCACCCCCAACAGTGCAGCATTCCCACAGTTCTGCATTGGAGTGCTGGTTTTGGATTGAATGAAGAGTTCGATTCCATCCCACAAACCCGTGTTAAGCAGCATGCACAAGTTGGGCTGAAGGGCCCGTTTCTGTGCTATAAACCTGAATGGCACTAAGTAAAAATTAGCTGGGTAGCTAATATACGGACCTCTTATTTCTCCAAAGGAGTCTGTGACCCTTACTACCTATTAAGTCAAAAAAAAAGGTAGACTTGCGTTTACAATTTTTTTGCTTGTATCACACTTTTCACAATTGCTGGACATAACAAATCACTTTGCAGCCAATGAAGTATTTTTAAAAGTGTAGTAACTGTAGCAATGTAGGGAAGGCTGTCCCCAATTTGGGTATAGTAAACACACACAAATCTGTGATGTCGATTCAATGATGCATATTATTGCAATGATACAAAAACATTGGAATCTTACATGGAAATATTGGACTTTAAAAAAGGACTTGAGTTGTATATTTTTCTAAATGGATATGGTGGATGGCAGGGTGGCACAGTGGTTAGCACTTTTGCCTCACAGGACCAAGGACCTGGGTTGATTCCCGGCTTGGGTCAATACCTGTGTGGAGTTTGCATGTTCTCCCCGTGTCTGCATGGGTTTCCTCCGGGTGCTCCAATTTCCTCTCACAGTCCAAAGATGTGTGGGTTAGGTTGATTGGCCATGTTAAATTGACTCTGAAGTGAGGATTTTCCCGTTCCACCACCACAGGAATCATAGTGAGTGAGAGGCGGTTCATGGAAAGATCCGTTGATCTCAGGTTTTCTGTTTTGGAGTGAGCATGGGCAAAAAATTCCATCCTTAGTGTCAGGAGGATAAGCTGGGTAAATATCTCAGGTTATGGAGATAGAGCCTTGGTGGGATTGTTGACGGTGCAGGCACGATGGGCCAAATGGCCTCCTTCTGCTCTATAAGGATCCCACAAAACACTGAAGACATTTCCAATGATGAGACACTGAAGATTGACAGCAATGGCTGCTGGGGTCTCTTTGGAGCAATGGGGCACCTCTCTGGTGGCTACAAAAAATTCAAGATACTTGTGAAATACATTCTAAACCTGACTACCATATTGGAAGACAAAGGGACATAGTGATAAACTCATATCAATTTCATGACTATAATGACCCATTATGTGGAGATGCTGGCATTCCACTGAGGTAAGCACAATAAGAATCTCACAATACCAGGTTTATTTGACAGCACAAGCTTTCAGAATCTTGGCCCTTCATCAGATGAGTGAGGATTTGTGTTCACAACAGGGTATATACAGATACAAACTCAATTTACAAGATAGTGCGAATCTTTACAGATAATCAAGTCTTAAAAGTACAGACAACGTGAGTGGAAAGAAGGCCAAGCACAAGTTAAAGAGATGTATATTTTCTCCAGCCAGGACAGTTAGTGAGATTTTGCAAGCTCAGGCAATTCTTGGGAGTTACAGTTAGTGTGATATGAATCCAAGATCCTGGTTGAGGCCTCATTTATTCAGATAAGGAGATTGCAACAGGCTACTACAGATGTTGAAAGATGCCCTCTTAAGATCAGGAAATGGTGCTCGACTCACTGATTGACAGTTTTAACGTGCCATACTGAAAAACTGCACCGACTTCCTCAGAAGACAAACATGGGACACAGCGGACAGAGTACCCTTCATCATCCAGTAATTCCCTGGGGTGGAGAAGCTACGACATCTTCTCCGGAGCCTTCAACATGTCATTGATGAAGATGAACATCTTACCAAGGCCGTTCCCACACCCCCACTTCTTGCCTTCAAACAACCACACAACCTCAAACAGACTATTGTCCACAGCAAACTACAGCCTTCAGAAGAACAGTGGCCACCACACCACACAACCCTGCCACAGCAACCTCTGCAAGACATGCTGGATCATTGATATGGATGCCATCATCTCACGTGAGAACACCATCCACCAGGTACACAGCACATACTCTTGCGAATCGGCCAGTGTCATCCACCTGATATGCTGCAGGAAAGGATGTCCCAAGGCATGGTACATTAGGGAGACCATGCAGATGCTATGACGATGGATGAATGGACACAGCTCGATAATCACTATGCAGGAGTGTTCCTTTCCGGTCACAGGCATTCAGCCTCTGATCTTTGGGTAAGTGTTCTCCAAGATGGCCTTCACAACACACGACAATGCAGAATCGCTGAGCAAACACTGATAGCCAAGTTCCACACACATGAGGACAGCCTCAAATGGGATCGCGGATTCATGTCAAATCATCAGTAACCCTCATGACTCGCCTGGACTTGCAAATTCTAACTGTCCTGACTGGAGACAATTCATATCTCCTTAACTTGTGCTTGGCCCCTCTCCACTCACATTGTCTATACCTTTAAGACTTGATTAGCTGTAAAGACTCGCATTCCAACCATTATCTTGTAAATTGAGTTTGTGTCTTTATTTGCCCTGTTTATGAACAGAACTCCCACTCACCTAATGAAGGAGCAAGACTCTGAAAGCTTGTGCTGCCAAATAAACCTGTTGGACTTTAATCTGGTGTTGTGAGATTTCTAACTATAATGACCCAGACAGATGAGTACACATTTCTGCCCATTGGAATACATATGGGACATTCATCTGGAATTCTCTCTCTTTCTCTATCTGGCGATTTATTGCTGTATGTGCGCGTGCACTGTAAAACAGCAACTACAGGTCACTACACAGTTACTGGGAAAAGAATTGATATTTCTCAATTGGACTACAGGACAGCTGAACCACAGAATCAAAGCCGACTTTACTGAAAAAAATTATATCGGCCGCATTTCATTAGCATCTACTCCTCGCAGTTCAAAGACTTCCTCTTTCAGTTATATTTATCTCCAATCCATATGAATGTAGATGTATGTGTGTTACCATTTCTCCTCAGTTTTTTCTCAGTAGTTAATCAGCTCACTTTATTTTAGCTCAAGAAAACCTAGTTGAATTGGATCTTTTCTGAACTTAACTATTGTGTCTGGAAAAAGCACGCAAGTGGAAAGGAACTATAATGACTTCAGTCAGGCCATTGAGGTTGGCCTATTGGAATATGAACTCCCTGATTAAGGAGTCAATTGATGGGCCAATCATGGAGTCTTTTCCTTGTAATTAACCAGGAGTGTCACTTCCTATGGCACTCCTGAAGATTGACTGCTGACTGATAACATTCTGTGTACTGCCGTTGGAATTGTAAATAAACGGATTTTGGTGAAGAGATTTCTGTCCCTGAAGTCTTATTACAGGAATTTTGCTAGATTAAACTTAGTTGCTGCTAATAGTGTGTTGGTTGATTAATGATACGGAGCCAGTTATATCTCCTCACCTGAGTTAGTGTCAATTTTGGTGAATTCCGACCGGATGGTGCCAAATTGATGGGTCTTGCCCAGAATGATAAGTTTTGAGGAACTGCACCTGGGGCTGGTCATAACAATATTGGTTGGGACACTGAGGATAGCTCCCCTGCTCTTCTTCGACATGGAGTCTTTTACATTCAAGTGACCAGATACCAGTTTAGCATCTCATTCTAGCACCTGCAACGATGCAGCGCTGCACTGGAGGGTTAGTCTTGATTCTTGTGCTCAGGCCCTGGAGTGGGATTAGTCAAGGCCATCCCACATTGTGTGAATCAGACATCAGAAACATCCCTCATTTCCCTTTTGCCTGGTGAAAGGTGAGATTCTGAAACAAGCCTTTACAAATCATAGAATCCCAAAGTGTAGAAGGGGGCCATTCGGCCTAGTGTAACAATGCTGACACTTTGAAAGAACCATCCAATTAATCCTGCTACCTTTGGGTGGGATTTTCCTCTCCTGCCGTGTTGTGTTTCATGGCAACACGGCTCTGTGGTGGTGGGATCTTATAGTCCTCCTGTTGCCAATGGGGTTTGCCATTGAATGCGCCCTTCGCCTGGAAACCTATACTGAGTATGCACCGTATGTCTCATTAATGTAAACTGCAATAAGTATTTGGTGTTACCATAGTGCACCAATTAGCATTCATGTTGAATGCAAGAGCAGGAATATATTTCTGAGGCTATATAAAGCTCTGGTCAGGCCCCTTTTGGAGTATTGTGAGCATTTTTCGGCTCCATGATTAAGGAAGGGTGTGCGGGCCTTGGAAAGAGTGCTGAGGAGGTTCACAAGAATGATCCCTGGAATGAAAAGCTTGTCACATGAGGAACAGTTGAGGACTCTGGATCTGTACTCGTTAGAGTTTAAAAGGATGAGGGGGAATCTTATTGAAGCTTAGAGGATACTGCGAGGTCTCGATAGAGTGAACATAGAGAGGATGTTTCCACTAGCAGGAAACAGCAGTACACTGACCCAGAGAGCACAACCTGAGGCTAAAGGGACGATTCTTTAAAACAGAGATGAGGTGGAATTTCTTCAGCTAGGAGAGAGGTGAATTTGTGGAGCTCGTTAACGCAGAAAGCTGTGGCGGCCAGATCATTGAGTGTCTTTAAGACAGAGATCAATAAGCTCTTGATTAGGGGATGGGGGTTATGGAGAAAAGACAGGAGAATGGGGATGAGAAAAATATCAGCCATTGAGTGGCAGAGCAAAGTCGATGGCCCAAGTGGCTTAATTCTGCTTCTTGTCTTATAGTCTAATTTTGGTACACCAGTTAGGCAAATAACATCTACAACATTATTTACATACAACTATAATACAGAGGCTTGCAGCCTCATCGCTGCCAGTCAGCTTCCAAGAAGGTTCTGGAATAGCCACTCGAGCTCTCCAGGGTCATCCTCCACCTTGCTCCCTAGGTCATAAACTCATAGAGTCCCTACAGTGCAGAAGAAGGCCATTCAGCCCATTGAGCATGCATTGACCTCCAATCGCACCCTGGCCCTATCCCCACATTAACCTGCTAGCCCCCTGAACTAGGGGGCAATTTTAACATGGCCAATCAAACTAACCTGCACATCTTTGGACTGTGGGAAGAAACCAGAGCACCCGGAGGAGACCCATGCAAACATGGGGAGAATGTGCAAACTCCACAGTGACCCGAGGCTGGAATTGAACCCAGATCCCTGGTGCTGTGAGTCAGCAGTGCTAACCACTGTGTCACCATATCTGTGACCCTGCAGATGGTTCATCAAAGGGACGATCACCACTTACATTTTTGCAAATTTCTCCAAATGGCCACAGACATTGATGAGCTTTGAACTGACAATAACTAACGTTATTTTCATGAAGTCAGTGTTATACTGTACAAAACCAAACAGCAGGCAAATTGGGTTGTTAAAGAGTGACTGTGCATGGTGAATGCAGGAACTTGCTTTACAATATTTGTGCTGAAATGCAATCGAACAGAGTTGCCTCCTGGTGCGCAACAGGTCTTCTATGCAGTCAAAGATTTGCAGCAACCACTGTGTTGACAGTGGCTTTCAGAGCGGTTTTCAGAGTAGGATTATCTCATCTGTCCTAGGAGACAAGTGCAACTGCTAACCCCTCCTTAAATCAAATGAATAATTATAAAGATAAATGGATTGCAAATACATTTCCCAGCATCTTCTCTGTTGAGTGTTTAGACTAAAGTACAGGCTCTTTGCTCAAGGCTTATTTCTTCTACATTGAAAGGAGGATTGATTGGCTACTCCGGTGGATAAATAAAATAATGTGGCAAGTCAATAAATGCCAGTGAAACCACAGATACATAACCACAAAAACACACACGTTCTGATGTCAGCACCTTCTTGTTTGATCCAGAATTCAACAATTTGCCCGCGTTTAGAATCATAGAATCCCTACAGTGCAGAAAGAGGCTATTCAGCCTACCGAGCCTGCATCAATAACAATCCCACTCAGGGCCCTATCTGCGTAATTCCACATATTTACCCTGCTAATCTCCCTGACATTGTGCGTGTCTAGTCAACCTAACCCGCACATTGTTGGACTGTAGGAGGAAACCGGCTCAGTTGGAGGAAACCCGCACAAACATGGGGACTTGCCTTACCATATTTGTGCTGAAATGCGATCGAACAGAGTAGAGCTCCAGTTGCCTCCTGGTGTGCAGCAAATCTTCTGTGCTGTTAAAGGGCTGCAGTCCACAAAGACAGTCACCCAAAGCCAGAACTGAACCTGGCTCCCTGGCACTTTGAAGAAACAGTGCTAACCACTGTGCCACTTTGCCATCCAGAGTTTACCAAAGCAAGATGTGAAGATTACTAAGTGACTGGATGGAAATGCTTGGAAGAAATTCCTTGCATAGTGTCCTGTGACAAGAACATCAATGTCTCAATTATTTTAAAGAATAGGGTTACGTACAATTATTTCAAACTTTCAATAACATGATTGGACTACGTGGTATAAAATTTGCTGGAAAGCAAAGAGGTAGATTCACATTTTTAGGGCCCTGTGCTCTCCCTCTCTGCAGGCGGCCCCTGTCCCTCTGGTGACCTAGCCTCTCAGCCCTAGGTGTTGAGTCACCCCTGCAACTGCAAATGATCTAAGCTTGCTGGTGGCTCACTGACTGTCTGACTACTGCTAGTGGCTATTTCACCTGGCCCTTGCTCTTGCACCCACTGGCCCAGATGCCGGACAGCCCTCTCACTCCCAGCCCCGTCCTCTGGTCGAGTTGCTCTCATTCTCCCCTAAAACCATGCAAATTCAGGGCCATCATGTTCTGATTGGTGATTCCCACAGATACTTCTCAATATAGGATCCCCCCATTGGCTAGGACCTTGCACTGCACATGGAGGAGCAACGTGGCACTGTGTTAACGCTGCTGCCTCTCAGTGCCAGGGACTTGGGTTCGATTCCCAGCTTGGGTCACTGTCTGCATGTAGTTTGCAAGTTCTCCCTTGTGTCTGTGTGGGTTTCCTCCAGATGCTCTGGTTTCCTCCCACAGTCTGAAAGATGTACTGGCTAAGTGCATTGGCCATGCTAAAATGTCCCTCAATCTACCTGACCAGGCACTGGAGTGTGGCGACTGGGGGAATTTTCACAGTAACTTCATTGCAGTATTAATGTAAGCCTACTTGTGACATTAATAAACAAACTTTAGACTGTGTGTTTTATTGTAAATCAACCTGGAAAGGAAGATGCAACTTGCATAACTCCCCATGTGGCTATGTGGTTTAGGCATGGTGAGTAGTAGGAAATTGCATGTCCAGGAAGACCATCACAGTCATGCTTGATTTTTTTTTATCCTCATTCAACTTTTGCAATGATATTGAGTAGCGATGAGTGGTGAGGCCCTTAGCTGGTTTTTTCCCTTCTAGAGCTGGGACACTGATGTAACTTTCTGTTCCAAATGGAAGTGAGCTCAACTGACTTGAGATACATCAGGGGTTAAAGCAAAGAAACAGGAAAGCAAAGAGGTCCCGCGCTCCCCCCCTTTGCAGTCCCTCCTACCACCCTAGTGATGTGGCCTCTCCCTCACCTGGTCAGCCCCTCTCGACTTTGGCCGAGGGAGTCGCGAGTCACCCCTGTAACTCACCATCCAGGCTCCGATATGGCAGAGGGCATTTGAGAAAAGCATTGGTGAACTTCAAACAAAATACTGTGGATATGGGAATCTTAAACAAAACAGAAAAATGCCGGAAAATCTCAGCATGTCTGACAGCATCTATGGAGAGAGAATAGAGCTAATGTTTCGATAGCTGTGATTAAGAGTCAGCTAGACTTGAAAAGTTGGATCTACTCTCTCTCCGCAGGTGGTGTCAGACTTGTTGAGACTTTCCAGCACTTTTCTGTCTTTGTTGTGACGGGTGAAGTTCTATTGGTCATTGAGAAGCAGAACCCCTTTTTCGTCTTCAGGTGGATTGGCCATGTTAAATAATCCCTTACTGTGAGGGGGACTAACTAAGGTAAACATATGGGGATAGGGCCTGGGTGGGATTGCAGGGTTGGTGCAGAATTGATAGGCCTCCTCCTCCTCCTGCAGTGTAGGTTTCCATGACTGTATGAGGACTAAGGAAGAGAAATTAGATTTTCCTTCTCTCTCGAGTCAGAATCAAATGGCTGAATTAAGGATGCCGCTGTGTTGGGAAACAAAGTCATGACGTAGAGATGCCGGCGTTGGACTGGGGTAAACTCAGTAAGAGGTCTGACAACACCAATTTTAAATCCAACCGATTTACTTGATAGTAAACTTGCAAGTAAACTTGATAGTAAACTCGCCTGACGAAGGCCACAAAGGCCGAAAGCTTTCAAGTTTACTATCAAATCAATCGGTTGGATTTAAAATTGGTGTTGTCAGACCTCTTATTGGGAAATAAACACAGCACAATACGAAAGTTGTAAAATCTTAATCATCTCAAGCAAATATTTTCTAAAACACCATTCTCGGGATTGCTCAAGAGGCTCTTTTACAGGAAGTGCAAATCTCATTGAAGTGTTGGCAATAAAATAATTAACTAAATTGGCACCATAATAAAAGAAAACCTGGTCTTCAAACTTGGGTTTGTTTCTTGTCTGATAAGAACAAAAGTAAGAGGGGATCTGCAGTGCCATATGCCATTTATGATCAGAAATATCTACTCATGATTATATTGAAAACTGCCATGCAAACTCTGATGATGACATATCTTGCAGAATGTTTACGGGGAGGTGATTGCCTAGTGATATTATCGCTAGACTATTAATCCAGAAACTCAGCTGATATTCTGGGGACCCGTATTCGAAGCCCGCCAAAGCAGGTAGTGGAATTTGAATTCAATAAAAAATATACAGAATTAAGAATCTACTGGCAACCACGAAACCATTGTCGATTGTCGGTAAAATCTGTCTGGTTCACTAATGTCCTTTAGGGAAGGAAATCTGCCATCTTTACCTGGTCTGGTTTACATGTGACTCCAGAGACATAGCAATGTAGTTGATTCTCAATTGCCCTTTGAAATGGCCTAGCAAGCCACTCAAGAGCAACTAGGGATGGGCAATAAATGTTAGCCAGCCACCCATGCCCATGTCCCATGAATGAATAAAAAAAACAGGGTGTTAAACTGTGTGTTAAACCTTACAGGTCATATCTGTTGGAAAATAGAATGACACACTGTGCTCCTTTGCTCAAAAAACGGTGAAATTTTATCTGCTACAGACTGAGTATTTTGGAATTATCAAGTAGACTTGACCTCTGTTAATGCTTACAGATTATAACAGATGTAACATCTTCCACTTCAGCCCATCTGTAGCAACCTGCAGTGTACCACTGTCTTAAGGGGAGGCGGGGGTGGAGGGTTGGGGGGGGCTGGGGGAGGAGGTCGGTGAGGGGAGGGGCGAACTAATGATTGCGAAGTGTGGATTAAATTAACAATAGGGTCTTGTGCCTGTCGTGTGGCAAAACAGTGTGGTGCTGTTGTCAACTTAGTGAAGGGGGTCATGATCTGGCAGGTGCTGGCATTGTAGAGGCCTTGCTCTCAAACAATGATCACAGATGAGCACACGTCACCCATTTGGAAGCTCTTTAGCATTATATAAGAGTGGCCAAGTGGACAACCATTTGTACTCATCATCTGGCCTGCTCCTTCTCACTCTCTCTCTCTCACTTGAATAAAATGGTTCAATGGGACATTTTTTTTTCATGTGGCTGAGCGGGTTTGAAAAGGGAGGAAAATGCGGGAGAAATTATGAACAGATTTGTCTTGTGTACACTGTGCTGGATGGTGACACCCGCTGCCTCCTCTTGCGGAGTTTGACGAGTTCGCTCTCCATTGAGGTGACAGGACTGATGGTGGGGAGTGCATTGGGGGGGGGGTTAGTTGGGGAATAGAGGGGGATTGGGGGTGTGGGGGGCAGTAGTTGAGAGTGGTAGTGGCATAGGCCACTGGACCAGATTCATATTTCCACACACAAACCCTGGTCCAAGTTCATGGGCCTGACAAAAAAAAGAGATTATTCCGCTAAACAATTTCTTTTGAATCTATTAAACATTCATTAGTGTTCTCCCATCTCCCCCCAGCCTTAGCTCACAGCTGTAGGGAGGAGGAATTTAAAAAAAAGATTTTCTTCAACAGGTTCAGTCAGGGCAAGAAAGGCCTCTATTTAGGCTGAATACTTTTGTTCCGAAATTCCTTTGGGTTGCCAGACGCGAGCTCTTGGGTGAAACACAAAAAAAATTGAAGGAACTGTTATTTTACACTTACACGTGCCCTGGACCGTCAATTGCTCTCATAAAGTCAAAGTCAACTGTACGACATCTAACACAGACAAAAAAAAGAAACTGTGTTCATATGGTAATGTGCTAAAACAATGCATTCATCTGTCCCTCAATCTGTCATAAGGAGATAAGTAACAGTCCAATGGGAATATTCTTTCAAGTGGTTTTTTTGTGTCTAAAAAAAAGCAGTAGTCATGAATGCTAAAGTTATGTTCTTGCATTTTATTGTTTTAACACTACAAAGGGCACGATGCTTTTGTAAGTAGAATAAACAGATGCTCTTTTCAGTACATTTTCTCTGGCTCACTGCTGCTGGTCAGAACAATGGGCCGCTCATATGGCTGAAGAGGCTACAGCAAGTCATGACAGATGAAATTAGCAGCTGCCGCCACCAGTGTTTTCAGAGCCAATTTCCTGAAATATTTTTAATTTGCACAATGCGGAATTTTTCTTCATTGTTGGACTCGCTGACTTTTAGCTTGGCTCGGTTTTGGCAAGGAAAACCTACAATGACGGAGGGGACAAATGTGGCTGGATGCGCTTGCTGCTGTTCCAATTTACAAACAAAAAGGCGGGCTCCTCGGGATATTGTTTCGACTGTTACACATATGAGCGGGCCATTCCCATCTACTTTCCTCCTCTGCTTTAACCTTTTTTACATCAAGTGTCTGTGTCAATTCTGCATCAGCATTCTGATTGAACTTTGTTCAAACAGCCATTTGTGACAATTAATTCCCTGTTTAAGATTACTTTCTATCATTTTCTCTGTTCGTAAGAACATATTTGTTATATACTGCTGTTAAATGCATCTTTAATTACACTAAGCAGCAAATTTTCTCTGAATGCCCAAATGCCTTGGCGACATTTTAAAAATTTATTTGTAGGAAGGATTTATTGCCTATCCTTAGTTGCCCAGGGCAGTTCAGAGCATCACAAGCAGGCTTACATTAACACTGCAATGAAGTTACTGTGAAAATCCCTTAGTTGCCCCACTCTAGCACCTGTTCAGGTATGCTTAGGGAGAATTTAGCATAGCCAAAGTAGCTAACCATCTTTTGAATTGCTGCAGGAAACCAGACCAAACTCACACAGACATGGGAGAATGTGCAGACTCTGTACAGACTATGACCCAAACCAGGAATCAAACCCAGGCCCCTAACACTCTGAGGCAATGGTGCCAACCACTGTGTCACTGGGTCTGGAATCACGTGTAGGCCAGACCTTGTAAGGGCAGCAGATTTCCTTCACTAACAGGCCATTAGTGAACAGGATGGGTTTTTCTGACAATGGCTTCAGGGTCATCAGTAGATTCTTAATTCCAGATTTTTTTTAAGTTGAAATTAAATTTCACCATCTGCCATGGCGGAATTTGAACTCAGATCCCCAGAACATTAGCTGAGTTTGTGGATTAATAGTCAAGCCGTAATACCACTAGACCATCACCTCCCATCGCTGCTTTGAAATTGTGGTTTGAAATTCCACTCTGGAGACCTGAGCGCAAAATGGGCGCTGATACACCACCACCAGTGCAGTACTGAGGGAGAGCTTCACTGCCTGAGGCACAACTACCTTTTAGATGAGAAGTTAATTCAAAGCCGCGTAGAAATTCACCCTCTCAGGTGAAGCTGAAATGTTTGATGGCACAGTTCCGGAAGCAATTCCAATTGTTCTCCCTGGTGTCCTGGCAGACATTTATCCCTCACCCATCACCTGGGAAAACAAATCATTGGGTGATTGTCTGCCTGCTGTTTGTAGATGCTTACTGTGTGTGGATGGGCAACCACTCTTCCTACATTACAGCATTGATTGTATGTCAACAGTCCTTCCTTGGCTGTGAAGTTCTTTGCCACAGATGACGAACATAGAACATAGAACATTACAGCGCAGAACAGGCCCTTCGGCCTTCGATGTTGCGCCGACCCATTAGGAACAAGCAGTGACCCTCTAACCTAAACCATTCCCCCTTCATCCATAAACTTATCTACTAACCTCTTAAACGCCACCAAACTTGGCACATCTACAACTGACGCAGGCAAGGCATTCCATACCCTTACCACCCTCTGGGTAAAGAACCTACCTCTGACATCTGTCCTAAAACCACCACCCCTTAATTTAAAGCTATGTCCCCTCGTGCTAGCTTTCTCCATCCTAGGAAAAAGGCTATCACTGTCCACCCTATCTAAACCTCTAATCATCTTATATGTTTCAATAAGGTCTCCTCTTAGCCGCCTTCTTTCTAACGAAAACAACCTCAAATCCCTCAGCCTCTCTTCATAAGACCTGCCCTCCATACCAGGCAACATCCTGGTAAACCTCCTCTGTACCCTCTCCAATGCCTCCACATCTTTCTTATAATGTGGGGACCAGAACTGCACACAATACTCCAAGTGCGGCCGCACTAGAGTTTTGTACAGTTGCAACATGACGTTGCGGCTCCGAAATTCAATCCCCCTACCAATAAAAGCTAAGACTCCATATGCCTTCTTAACAACCTTATCGACTTGACTGCCTACTTTCAGGGATCTATGCACACACACACCAAGATCCCTCTGTTCATCAACACTATTAAGAGTCCTACCATTAGCCCTATACTCTACACATTTATTATTCCTGCCAAAGTGCATTACCTCACACTTTTTCACATTAAACTCCATTTGCCACCTCTCGGCCCAGCTCTGCAACTTGTCCCAGTCCCTCTGCAAACTATAACACCCCTCTTCACTATCTACCACTCCACCGACTTTAGTGTCATCTGCAAATTTACTAATCCATCCTTCAATACCCTCATCCAGATCATTTATAAAAATTACAAACAGCAGGGGCCCCAAAACAGACCCCTGAGGTACACCACTTGTCACCGAACTCCAAGATGAATATCTCCCATCAACCACCACCCTCTGTCTTCTATCTGCTAGCCAATTCCTAACCCAATTAGCTAAATCACCCTCTATCCCATACATCTGCATTTTCTGCAGAAGTCTTCCATGGGCCACCTTATCAAACGCCTTACTAAAGTCCATATATACCACATCAACCGCCTTACCCCCATCCACCTCTTTGGTCACTTTTTCAAAAAACTCAATAAGGTTAGTAAGGCACGACCTACCCTTCACAAAACCATGCTGACTATCCCCAATCAATTCATTTCTCTCTAAATAACTATAAATCTTATCCCTAATAACTCTCTCCAATACGATTACGGATAAAAATAAAAAATTAAAATGCACGGAAAGTATACTTTACATGAGATGTATAAAACGTGATAAATTTAAATACATTTAAATAATTTAAAGAGTACAGTACAGAATGCATCCTTTTTGACCCATTTGTTTGAAACTTTAAAAGCAATATTTTATTTTGTGTCTATTTTATCCCACTCCTTTCCCCTGATGGAATATTAGGCCAATGCTTCCCACTCTCCATGCAGACATTGCTTTTCTAAGAAGCTTGTTGAGTTTCAAATTGGTGAAAACACAATGCTTACTTTTTCAAGCTTTCACTTAAAGCCTTCAAAGATGCAAACGTGTGAATTATGAATTTAGCCCCTCACACCTGCTACACCCACCGTTCAATGAAATAATGGAGAAACTTAGCAGATCTGACAGCATCTGTGGAGACAGAATAGAGCCAATGTTTTGAGTCTGGATGACCCTTCGTCAGAGCTTTGCCAGGAATTCTCCAGGATGTTGCCTAGGATGGAGCATTTGAGCTATAAGGAGAGGCTGGATAGGCTTGGATTGTTTTCTCTAGAGCAGAGAAGACTGAGAGGAGACAAGTTTAAGTTTATTTATTATTGTCACAAATAGGCATACATTAACACTGCAATGAAGTTGCTGAGAAAATATCCCACATTCCTACGCCTGTTCGGATACATTGAGGGAGAATTTAGCATGGTCAATACATCTAATTGGCACATTTTTTGGACTGTGTGAGGAAACCCATGTAGACATGGGGAGAATGTGTAGACTCTGCACAGACAGTGACCCAAGACAGGAATTGAACCTGGACCTCTGGCACTGTGAGGGAGCAGTGTGAAACACTGTGCCACTGTGCTGCTCCAGTGGAGGTGTATAAAGTTATGACGGGGTATGGACAGGGTGAGTAAGTTTGGTAATTTTGACCTCTTGATTGAGGGGTTATAGTTTTAGGATAAGGGGCAGAAGATTCGGAGGGAACTTGAGAAAACAATGTTCACTCTGGGGTAGTGGGGATCTGGAACGCGCAGTTTGGGAAGGTAGTGGAGGCTGGAAAATTTGCTACCTTTAAAAAATATCTGGACGAGCACTTGAAACATCATTACATTCAAGGATGTGGGACAAGTGCCAGAAAATGTGATTAGTAGGCCTTTAGCAGTAGTTATTGTCGGTGCTGATTCGATGGGCTGAAGGGCCTTTTCTCCATTGTGTGACTCTATGACTTCAAGTTATTATTACTTCAACTAATAAAACTTTGCAATTACTGATAAACTGCATGCATTTAAAAGATAAATGAGCAAAATATTCACCCTGATCTCTTTTGATATCTCTCAGACTGTGACTGCTTGGAGTCGCACACTGAACTGGATTGGATAGCTCTGCTAGGTGGTGATTATAGCCATTGTATCCTCTTTTTGCCTACTTTTCTAGAAGCCTCTGACTTTGCCTGAGTCCTCATTTTGCCCAATTTTCTGTCTACTAATGAGCAAGACCCTTGGTCCACTTTGCAAGATCAGCCATACTGTTGTAAAGATGCCAAGTGTCAAAAGACGCATGAGATCAGTGCTCTATGAGAGGAGAGGACCCTGTATTCTTCCACTGCCACACTTCTGGCATCCATACTTAGTATCAATTGGAAAATCTAGGCTTTTAGTGTTCAGCCATGCAAGAAAAGGTAAAAATAAACAACTGGAGTTAGTTCCAATTTCTTAACCAGCTTCCTCTTTGTAAGAAGGACAAAAGACAGAGAAAGAATGACTCATACCCCATTGTAAACTGATCTTAGTAGGGAGGGTTCAGTCAGGTTGTTTGAGCTATCTTTACATTGCCTACGCCTTGCACTTGTGCGACTTGGAATATGTGTGTGTGTGTGTGTAAATGTGTGTGTGTGTGTGTGAATGTGCATCATACTGTTAATTGCAGACAGAATGTCTGCTGGCTGCTGGAGATCCCCCTTGACGTTACTATCATGAAACTGGGAGCCTATTATCCCCTTATGCAGCTCATTGTGAAATTGCGTCTGATAATGCTTTTGTGCATTGCTGTGGAAGGACTTACTATGTTCAAGCTGGCGTATGGCCACTTCATGACTAGCATACCCTCTAATTCTATCTTTTACTCTTGTTCTACGCTTCTAAAACTTCACTCTAAGTCTTTAAACACTGTAACAATGCTTTAATTCAATCTCTTACAGGTTTGGCACCATCAGACTTGTGAATCATAGAATCTCTGCAAGCAGAGGGAGACCATTTGGCCCATTGAGTCTGGACTGACCACAATCCCACCCAGACTCTTTTCCTGTAACCACATGTATCTACCCTACTAATATCCCTGACACTAGGGTCAATTTAGCATGGCCAATCAACCTAACCTGCACATCTTTGGACTGTGGGAGGAAACTGGAGCACTCGGACGAACCCACACAGAGACGGGCAGAATATGCAGACTTGACTCATACAGTGACCTAAGGCCAGAATTGAACCTTGATCCCTGTTGCTGTGTCCTTCTTACAAAGAGGAAGCTGGTTAAGAAACTGGAACTAACTCCATTTGTTTATTGAACCTTGATTCCTGTTACAGTACTAACTGCTTGCTCCCATGCCGACCATTCCTCAGTACTGCATTAGTATGTCAGCCTAGAATGGACCTACCTCATATTAAGTTGATCTTTCTCTACACCCTAGATATGACTGTCACATCACTTTCTGTACTCTCTCCTTTCCTTCTCTATGAATGATATGCTTTGTCTGTATAAGAAACAATACTTTCACTGTATGCTAATATATGTGACAATAATAAATCAAACCAGATATAAATGCAACTGGTTGTTGAGTACAAAATACACATTGAAAATCCACCGCTAGTATTGCAGATAGGCTGTATCAGACATTGCATGCCAATGACTTGGACCAAGAGGCATGGGTATTGAATGGTGGTCTGTGAACCAAAACAGTCACCAGAAATGAGAGGCAGGTTGTATTGAATGCACTTGCACAAAGGGATGTGGTCTGGCCACTGTGTGATTGTCTGTAGGCTGTGCCAGCTTCTCACATCTGGGTGTCTTGTGCACATTGCCAGGATAAGGCTGCCTCCAATCTTTGTGATCACACCTGTACTGGTAGGGATCCTCCCAATCTTAAAAAGCAGTTGAGGCTTGAGGATACGGCGCATGGCATTTTTGGCCAGTTCTGTATGGCAGTTTTCCCATACAGAGAATCTCATTGTGGCATTCTTTATTTCTCAGTTATATTTTTGTCATTACTCATTTCCTGACTGATAGGCATGGATGATATGGAGATGCCAGCGTTGGATTGGGGTAAACACAGTAAGAAGTCTCACAACACCAGGTTAAATTCCAACAGGTTTATTTGATAGTAAACTCGCATTCTAATCAATATTCTGTAAATTCTGTTTGAGACCAGAACTGTCCGCTCACCTGACAAAGGGGCAAACCCAAAAGCTTGTGGGTTTACTGTCAAATAAACTTGTTGGACTTTAACCTGACGTTGTGAGACTTTTAATCTTGACAGGCATGGAGGCACTGATTGCACAATGATAGCCAGGAAGAAAATACATCATTATCTTCCCTGGATTAGAAAACTTTGGCTGAGATTTTCCAGCTCTTCCTGCCAGTGGGAGCTCCCAGTCCCGCCAAAGGCAACTCCTGCAGCGGCTTCCCCTGTATAGGATAGGAAAACCATGCAAACCGCTCCATAGGTGAGACAGGAAGATTACATTGGTGGCCATTGGCAGACCACCTCTACTGCTGGGAGACATCGTGCAAGGGAGCTAGAGAATCCTACCCATTTTGTTTGGAAATCATAAGAACTTCCCAAGATAAAGTACCACCAAAAACAACAATCCATATCTGTACAGTGCCAACAATACAATAAAACACGCCAAGAAAGTTCAGGAGAGTTTTAAGTTTATTCACTAGTGTCATAAGCAGGTTTACATTCACACTGCAATGAAGCTACTGTGAAAATCTCCTAGTTTTCACACAGGTGCCTGTTGAGGAAGGAGAATTTAGCACCAAACCAGTATGTCTTTTGGAAGGAAACTGGAGCATCCAGGGGAATCCCACGCAGACACAGCGAGAACATGCAAATTCACTCAGACAGAGACCAAAGCTGGGAATCGAATTGAAGTCCCTGGTGCTGCGAGGCTATAGTGTTAATCACTGTACGCCCCGTAAAACAACAGATAGCTGTGACTGTTACTATTACCATTACCACCTTGATCAAAGAGGTTTGATTTGAAGCGTATCCTGAAGGAAGAAAGCAAGTTCGAGAAACAGCGAGGTGTGCAGGGCAGGGGGATTCCAGAGTTTGAAGGGTGAAGCAGTGATTAACACTGACTAGAATTAAAGGAGTGCAGATACTCCGAGGATTGTAGGACTGTGCACGATGGAAAGGGCAAGGCTGTGGATGGATCTGAAAGCAAGATTGAGAATTTTAAAAACAAGTTATTTGTCAAGAAGGCCAATGTTGATTAATGAGCACAGATGTGATAGGTGAATGGGTAAGGTAAGATGCAGACAGCAAAGTGTTAGATGACCCCAAGTGAATCTGGATGCTGAGGAAGAAGAAAATGCTGCCTAAGGGTCTGTCTCACCCTCCCCCCACCCCTTCTCCTGCTGTAAGGAATTCACCTTGTAAGATGTAGCCTGCCATGAACCAGATGTTAAAAGCCATTTTGTCTTCTTCAATTTCCTCTCCTTGGGTGTACTGACGTTGGTTAGCATATTTATTTATGATGCAAATTAGGAAGTGAGTGTTTCAAGCTTGGATTGCACTGCCTGGAAATGTGGTGGAATCAGATTCTATCAAAGCATTCAAGAGGGCCTTAAATGATTATTTGAATAGAAAGAATGTGCAGGGGTACAGGGAAAAGACAGGGGAATGATACTAAGTCATGGTGCATACCTAGGAAGTCAGTACAGACACAATGGGCCAAATAGTCTCCTTCTGCTTTGCAACAATTCTGTCAGATGTGCATGATATCTCAGCTGACAGAGATCCTGCTTCAATCATCAAATTGAACACACTTACAAATGTCCCCAGTAGAGGGCAGAAGCTGAGTGGGGATCCCAAGGCAAGGCTAATGGGCAGGGCTTTCTGACCGAGTTCAGCCCAAGATGGAAAATCCCTCACTGGGTCAATGGACCTTTGCATAGTCCGCCCCCCCAATCCTTACGATTCCTGTGGCAGATGGAACAGTAAAATTCCACTCAATGGCTTGCTGTTATTAGTGACTATAGTGGTAGGCAGGCTATTCAATAAATACTCTTTTCTCCTTCCCAAAAATTACTGGAACTCCATTAGCAGAAAACACACTCTTCCACTCTTTGATTTGATTTATTTGATTTGCTTTATTATCCTCACATGTATTAACATACAGTGAAAAGTATTGTTTCTTGCACGCTGTACAGGCAAAGCATACCATTCATAGAGAAAGAAATGAGAGAATGCAGAATGAGAGAATGACTAGTTATAGTCATAGCTAGGGTGTAGAGAAAGATCAACTTAGTGCAAGGTAAGTACATTCAAAAGTCTGATGGCAGCAGGGAAGAAGTTGTTCTTGAGTCGATTGGTGTGTTACTTCAGACTTTTCTATCTTTTTATTGAAGGAAGAAGGTGGAAGAGAGAATGTCTGGGGTGCATAGAGTCCTTAATTATGCTGGCTGCTTTGCTGAGGCAGTGGGACATGTAGACAGAGTCAATGGATGGGAGGCTTTGGTGTAGGCAGGCTATTTAATAAGTGTTCTTTCCTCTTTCCTAAATATTTCAGAACATCATAAGCAGAAAACACACCCTTCCACTCTTTGCAATCTAATATCATAAAATTGTCAATAATGCCCTCATTTGTAAGCAACAATGTCACGGCTGGGTTATAATTATCGGGAAAGACCGAACAGGCTAGGACTTGCTTTTTTACTTCAGGAAAGACTGAGTCTTAAACAAAAACTATGAAGGAGTTTGACAGGGTAAGTGTAGAGAAAATGTTTCCACTATTATGGGGGGAGTTCGAAAGTAGGGTCTATAACTATAAGATAGTCACTGATAAATCTGAATCTAATAAGAAATTCAAATCTTTCCCCCAAGAGTGTTTAGAATACAGAACAGGCTCCCAAATGGAGTGGTTGAAGTGAATACCATTGATGCATCTGGAACAAAGAATAAGGATTTATATGGCACAGAAACAGGCCATTTGGCCCATCAAACTTGTGTTGACACACAATGTCTTTCTAAACTAAAGACCTTCTGTCTCTATGCATTCCGTCTATCTCCTGTCTATTGATGTATCCATCAAGATATCTCTTAAACATTGCCTTTGTATAAGGGGACATTAGATAAATATGTAAGGGAGAACGGAATAGAAATTAAGTGAATCAGGTTAGGTGAAGTGGAGACGGATGATGCTCAAATGGGGGACAAATGCTCTCATGGAATAGTGGAATTGAATTGAATACAGAATTGAATAAAGTTCTGTACTGGGAACTTTATGTGTGTCGCCAAAGTCCCCTCCAATTCGATTTACAAATTTGCTGATGACACTACTGTAGTGGGTCTCGTCTCAAATAATGACAAGACGGAGTACAGAAATGAGATAGAGAATCTGGTGAACTAGTGTAGCAACAATAATCTCTCAATGTCAACTAAATGAAGGAGATTGTCATCGACTTCAGGAAACGTAAAGGAGAACATGCCCCTATCTACATCAATGGGGATGAAGTGGAAGGGGTGGAGAGCTTCAAGTTTTTAAGTTTCCAGATCACCAATAGCCTGTGCTGGTCCCTCTATGCCTGAATTATAGTTAAGAAAGCTCACCAATGCCTCTACTTTGTCAGAAGACAAAGGAAATTTGGCATGTCAGCTACGACTCTCATCAACTTTTACAGTTGCACCATAGAAAGCATTCTTTCTGGTTGTATCACAGCTTGATATGACTTCTGATGTGTCCAAGACCGCAAGGAACTACAAAAGGTCATGAATGTAGCCCAATCCATCACACAAACCAGCCTCCCATCCATTGACTGTGTCCACACTTCCCAGCCTTGGCAAAGTAGCCAGCCTTATTAAGGATCCCATGCACCCTGGACATTTTCCCTTCCACCTTCTTGGGAAAGAGGTACAAAAGTTTGAGGTCACGTACCAACCGACTCAAGAACAGTTTCTTCCCTGTTGCTGTCAGACTTCTGAATGGATTTCCTTGCATTAAGTTGATCTTACCCTACATCCCAGCTATGACTGTGACAATACATTTTGCACTCTCTTGTTTCTTTGTCTATGAACAGTATGTTTTATCTGTGCGCAAAAACAATACTTTTCACTGTATATTAATACATGCGACAATAATAAATCAAATCAAATATAATTTTATGTTATAGCACAATCATGTGTTTAGTATAAAAGCAATTCCTAACGTTAACATCCGCGTTCTGTTTGGGATCAGCTTTCTGACTCCTTGGCTGGATTTTGCCAGGTGTTCTCACCAATAGGATTTTTTGGTGCCGCTAATGGCAAATCCCCGTCAGGGGTTTAATAGTAGCAGAGGATGCATAGAATGAGAAACAACATTGACGCAGCAGAACCTGAAAATCCAGCCCACCATCGGTCAATGGTGGGCTGCCTCCACTGCACAAAACTCACTGGGGAATATTTGGAAAACCCGCCTCTCTTGTGTTCTTTCATTTGCGATTCATAACACAGAAAAACAGCAGTGCTTCGGCCAAGCCCTGCATAAGGACAATTAGTCTCGAATTAGTAGTTGTCCTAATTACTCATTAATTAGGACAATTAATCATTAAGGGCCTGTATTGGCAGAGATTGCTGGTCAGAGGATTAGTCACAATATTGTAGCCCTATCTCCAACTTTCATTCCCTGTCAACAAATCCCTCTCACTGAGAATGTTAAATCACAGAATTAATTCACCAGCCTCCCAAATCAAGAGAGTGGCACAGTGGTTAGCGCTACTGTCTCACAGCACTAGGGACCCAGGTTTAATTCTGGCCTCATGTGGCTGGCTGTGTGGAGTTTGCACCTTCTCCTCGTGTCTGCATGGGTTTCCTTTGGGTGCTCCAGTTTCCTCCAAAGATGTGCAGGTTAGGTTGATTGGCTGTGCTAAATTTCCCTTTAGTCTCAGGGGAATTAGCGAGGTAATTACTTGGGGGTTATGGGGATAGGGCCTGGGTAGGATTGTTGCCAGTGCAGGCTTGATGGGCTGAATGGCCTCCTTCTGCTTTTAGGGATTCTACAAAAAACCAAAAGCATTATTTACAATTCTAAGCACTCATTTATAACAACGATTCCATAGAGAAAGGTCTTGGGTTTTAGCATTAAGCGCAGATAGACTAAGGTGATTATTCTTGTCCTCTGGAATCAGATGAAAATATCTCATGTGAGCACAAACGTATTTTTCTTGAGGAGGAAATTGTGGGACATGCTTGTTTCAGATTTAATCAACAAAATGAATTTGGAAGGAACAAATAAAATAAACATTTGTGAACATCTTTGTAAGAGATAATGCTAAATGGAATTGAGAATTTGATTTGATTTGATTTATTATTGTCACATATTAAGATACAGTAAAAAGTATTATTTCTTGCGTGCTATGCAGACAAAGCATACTATTCACGGAGAAAGAAATGAGAGAGTAGTATTACAGTCATAGCTAGGGTGTAGAGAAAGATCAACTTAACATAAGATAGGTCCATTCAAAAGTCCAATGGCAGCAGGGAAGAAATTGTTTTTGAGTCAGTTGGTATGTGACCTCAGACGTTTGTGGAAGAAGATCGAAGAGAGAATGTCCGCTGTGTGTGGGGTCCTTAATTATGCTGGCTGCTCTGCCAGCATAATTTAGACAAAGGGTAATGTAGACAGCGGGTAATGTAGACAGAGTCAATGGATGGGAGGGTGGTTTGTGTGATGGATTGATCTACATTCATGACCTTTGGTTGTTCCTTGTGGTCTTGGGCAGAGCAGGAGCCATACCAAGCTCTGTGATACCACCAGGAAGAATGCTTTCTGTGGTGCATCCGTAAAAGTTGGCGAGAGTTGCTATTGGCAGAAGCCTCAATCCCTTACTGTTGTGTTCACCTGCTTAAATATGCTATGATAGGCTGAGCGTGAGTCTATGTTGCTGCTGTCATTCTTGACAGACTCAAGCACAAAGATCGAGGCTGGCAATCCAGTGCAACATTGAGAGAGTATTGCACTATCTTTGGATGAAGCAGTAAACTGAGGCTCTATCTGCCCTCTCTGGTGAATGTTAAAAATCCCATAGTACTATTGCGAAGAGGAGCAGGGAACTCCTCAGTGCTTTGGCCACTAGTTATTCCCAAACCAACATCACTGGCATTGGCTGTGATCATCTTGGTGTTTGCAGGAGCATGCTGGCTGCAGTTTTTTAAAAAAATTCATTCATGGGGCATGGGTGTCACTGGCTGGCCAGCATTTTTTGCGCATCCCTTGTTGCCCTTGGAGGGCAGTTGAGTATCAACCACTTTGCTGTGGTTCTGGAGTCACATGCAGACCAAACCAGATAAGGATGGCAGATTTCCTTCCCTAAATGACATTAATAAACCAGATGGATTTTTCCGACAATCAGCAATGATTCCATGCTCATCAGTAGATTCTTAATTCCAGATTTTTAAAATTGAATTTAAATTCTGCAATCTTTGCCTCCCCCAATGTGACTGCCACATATCCTACATCACTGCAAAAGTGGCGGGTTAATGTTTTCATAGAATTCTTATAATGCAGAAGGAGGTCATTCGGCCCATCGGGTCTATACCAACCCTCCAACAGAGCACCTTACCCAGGACCCATTGTTGTACTTATCCTGCTAATCCCCCAACCTACATATTTTGGGACATTAGGGAGTAATTTACAATGGCCAATCCATTTAACCTAAACATGTTTGAAGTGCGGAAGGAAACAGGAGAACCTGTAGGAAACCCATGCAGACATGAGGAGAATGCGCAGACTCTGCACAGATAGTAACCCAAAACTGGGATTGAACCCAGACCCTGGCATTGTGAGGCAGCAGTGGTAATCAGTGTGCCAACTTTGGGAGATATTGTGGTTGAGAAAGATGCAGCATATTTCTGAGTAGGTTATTCCCAAGCTTTCCATGTTGTCATCTCTGCTTCTGTCCAGTTTAAATCAAATTTTGTTTTTCATTTTTCTGGATCAATATCTGGGTGGATTCCACAAACTCAAATGGTTCATCAGAATGTGACAGTGTGATTGTGCACACTTGTAAAGTTAATTCTGTATGAGGGCCACTGGCGCTGTTGATGTCTTGCTTTAATAAGTGAATAAAAATCTATGTTTCCCTTAATGGCACTTGGTAAAATTGGGTTGAAAGCTGTGAATCAATGAACAATCCATAACATCTTGGAGACTGAAAAAAGACCAACACTAACTGTTCTTTCTCTGTGTTGCAACTTCTTTCTATCCATATCAAATGCTCTGATGAGTTTTAAATTTGCAACAGGGAGGTGATGACCTAGTGGTATTATTGTTAGATTATTAATCCAGAAACTCAGCTAATGTCCTGAGGACTTGGATTCGAATCCTGCCATGGCAGATGGTGGAATTTGAATTCAATAAAAAGGATCTAGAATTAAGAATTTACTGATGACCATTGTTAATTGTTGGAAAAACCCATCCGGTTCACCAATGTCCTTTAGGGAAGGAAATTCCCACTCCTTATCTGGTCTGGCCAGCATATGACTCCAGAGCCACAGCAATGTGGTTGACTCTCAACTGCTTTCTGAAATGGTTTAGCAACGCACACAAAGGCAAAAAATGCAGGCCAGCCAGTAACACCCATATTCCACAAATGAGTAAAGAAATATATAAGGCAATGGAAGAGCCACTGCGAGTGTAATCTTACTAGCTATTCATGCCACACTCCCGTTGCTAATGAGGTTGGGGAATTTGGTAGCAAGCAGAATCTCTGTTCAGTGCAGCAGGATGGGAAAATCCCGCCGGAGTGAACGGCGACAAGATTCCGATTTGTTAGGCTGCAACTTACTTTTTCACCACTTTGCAAACAATGCGGGGACTTTTCCCACTCCACCTGCCATGGGAATTGGAGGGGATGCAGTTGGTGATGGGGGATGATCTATGCAAAAGTCTGTTGGCTTTGGGCGAGATTTTCCGGTTTTAGGGCAAGCGTGGCTGGAAAATCATGCCCTGTACATCTTAGCATGTTATCATATTTTGAATTGAATGGATTAAGTAAAGGATGTGCAGTTACAAAAGCAGAGCCTTTGGACATAACAAATAAATGTTTACCAATCCTCTCAAACTTAGAAACATGAGCAGACTTCATTCCCAGCTTGTAATTGTCAAGAAGGAAGAAAATTTGAATACCTACTTTAACGTAGATATTTTTCATAAACTGCTCTTTGGAAAATAGGAACACCTGCTTATGCTACAACACTTGGGGAAATTTACATTACAGGGGATTTATTATGTCAGAGCAAATGTCAGATAAGTGATATGCTTGACGATGCAAATTAAGAGAAAGAAATCGAAACAGACGTCCCTAAGTTTGTGATTTTTCAGTCTTGGCACTGTAGGAGCAGAGGCTGGGTGCAACAAAGTGAGAGCAACAGATGGAAGGGATGAAGATACAGTTTAGCAGACAGGAAAACAGTCTGAGCTTTCATTTAAACATAGCAGATTCCTGACAAGCGCTAATGTCCAAAAAAAACCCTGTGCTATATAACAGATGCAAAATTCCCTTTGTCAGGAAAATGGCCCACATATGTTGGACCTTAACAATCCTTCCATTCCCTATTATAGAGGACAGATGTTCAGAACTTTTAGTTGGATGGTTTTGTGAATAAGACAGTAAAGAATATAACTTCCGGGTGACTTGCTTTCCACGCAAATTGCTTAAAGAGTGAACTAATATAAAATTAGTGTAGGAAGCACTGAGATGGAAAAGGGAGCATGGAAAAGCAGCTCAGGAGGCACCAGTCTGCATTCAGCGTGCACCTGACATTGTTCGGTGTATAACTGGAATATTTGTCAAATGTAATTTATGGAAATCAACACCGATGAGATAGAATCAATGTATCAGTTCCAATGCGGCAAAGGTGCTGTGTTTGTTTGACAATTATTGTTAAGCGGATTCAAATAATCTTATGTTTATGTGAAAGTGGCAAGTGTGTAATAATACTGAAATGTGCCCCTTGTCAGTATAATCCTACGATTAGAACTCTTTCAAATATGGCGTAGTGGTTAGCACTGCGGCCTCACAGCGCTAGAGACCTGGGTTCAATTCCCATCTTGGGTCACTGTCTGTGTGAGTCTGCATGTTCTCCCTGTGTCTGCGAGGATTTCCTTTGGGTGCTTTGGTTTCCTTCCACAGTCTGAAAGACGTGCTGGTTAGGTGCATTGGCCCAAACAGGCACCGGATTGTGACGTCTAGGGGAATTTCACAGTAACTTCATTGCAGCCTTACTTGTGATTAATAAATAAACTTTAACTTTAATGTTAAAATAATATAGATTATTAAATTTCTGTTTGCGAAACTTGACATTTGAAAATTGGCTGTTACATTTTATGTGGGTGGCATGGTGGCACAGTGGTTAGCACTGCTACCTCACAGCGCCAGGGGCCCAGGTTCAATTCTACATTGGGTGACTGTCTGTGTGGAGTCTGCATGTTCTCCCCGTGTCTGCATGGGTTTCCTCCCACAGTCCAATGACGTGCAGGTTAGGTGAAATATCCATGCTAAAATGCCCCTTAGCGTCAGAGGATTAGCAGGTTGAATACATGGGATTAAGGGGATAGGGGCTAGGTGGAATTGTTGTCAGTGCAGGCTCCATGGGCCGAATGGTCTTCTTCTGCACTGTAGGGATTCTATGAATAGTGACTGCACTTTAAAAGTACATCATGTCCTGAACTGGTGAAAGATTTTACACAAATGGAAGTTTTTTGACTTTTACTGTTATTTTACCTGCTCTGCAGACACTGACTCCTGGTGACATGCAGTGTAGATGAGAGAGAGCCAGTGCCACAGGCCATTCTCCAAAACATCATCAAAGAGGCAATGCCTTCTATGTTGGCAGACTCATCTCTAATGCTAGCTGGCTGCTCGACTGCAGTCAACTGAGACCAGTCTTGTCCTAACCTGAGTTCTAGCAGGAGTCACTAGGTAGCAATGTCCCCCCACCCTGAGCCCAGGCAAGTCCAGGCCAGGAGCAGTGTCACTCCCACTCCAATGCGTATTAAAATCACAGTCTCAGATCCACAGTAAATTCAGAACGTTTATCAGTGGAACCATCTGAAAAACTTGGCATGCTCACTCCCCTTGAACATTGTCTCTGAGACAACAATTTTGTTTAGTTAGCACCATTGACATAGAAACACATGTCAAGACACTTCACAGAGGCACGACCAGAACTCAGTGGACACTAAGAAAACAAAAAAAAGACTTGCACCTGTAATCTGCCTTTTGCAACCATGTGATATTCCAAAGTTCTTGCAATTACATACTTTTAAAGTCACCATTGTGATATATGTTATGGTCTTTGACTGACCATACACAAAGTGTTTTCAAAAGAATACACCTGCCAATTCAATGAGTATTGAACTGTTTATGTGCTGTGACTGTAATAGATGCATATGCGCAGGTTTCCTTGTAAGATTTGGGAAGAAAAGGAATTAGTATTTATCGCAGTTAACTTGTGAACCAAATCAAATTGGTAAGAATGCTCCAATTCTCTCACACATGTGCATTCAAGGATTCACATATGCACACAAGTAGGTTACAAAGTGGGAGAATGGGTTATGTAGTTTAGGAGTCTAAAAAAAAGTCAATTGTATAAAGGTCCACCAGGTTAATGTCTTAGATAGTTTCCGAATGGGCTCAATGGCTTTTCTGAACTCTGTGTTGGGCTAATTTGAAGGTGTTGATGGACGATTTAAAATTTGGCCTCCTGGAGTCAGCAGTTTCTGGGTTGATTTTTATTAAAGTGTTGACTGTGGTGTTTGTCTCGTCAAACAACAGGCAGGATCCAAACTTGCAGGATGGATAGAGAGAGAGAAAGAAAGAAACTCACCTTGGATCCTTTTCCTTCTTCAACTCTTCATTCCAGCTATACTGGAGAAAAACTATTTTTTACAAGCACAAAGAGGGTTAGTTGTCTGAACACATGACCTCCTCTCACCAACTGACCAGTCACCAAAGCATGGTCATAACAAATTGATTCCAGGTTCCTGTTTTAGGTATGATTAGATTACCTAAAGCTGGGGGAGTTCCCTCTTAGCAAGGAGGTGATTGTGTTAGACTAGTGTTAGTTGGACGATTGACGTTGACTGTTGCGACAACCTGCTCACACTGTCTTCCGAGAACTGGTTTGGGGGACCTCCAGAGGGAAGAAGGCCTCTCTTCTCTGTTCCATCTCCTGCACTAATAACTCCAGCTCAGCATCTGAAAACCTGGGATGCACTCTTTTTACCTGTTATGCCATTTTGAGTCTTTTCAATGTTGCCACTTTGAGCCCTTGTGCACCTCGCCTTTAAGAAGTGCAGTTTAACCTTAAGAAGTGCTAGTTTCACTCAAGCCTGCGCCTCCCATTGAGGTGTGCAGTCACACAGCAGCGAGTCAAGCATTGTGCTGTGTGCCACAATTATGGAAATGAGCAGCAACATAACTTTACATGGCATCTGAATCATTTCGATCAAGTGTTGTGTAATCGAGAATTGGGTTTGTGTACTATTCAGTTTAGCTTCCAAGTTACTTTTCTTCTGCCAGGCAAGTCAAAGATATATTTACATTACAATCCAATCAGAAAATTCAAATAGTGCAGGTACAACAGTGGTTTTGCATTACTGTGAAGGAATTTGTTTTATCTTTAAGGGAAGAAATTCAAGACTTCACAATAAGTGTTTAATTTTTTATATGCTCTAAGGGCGGCACTGTGGCAGAGTAGTTAACCCTGCTGCCTCACAGTGCCAGGGACGTGGATTCAATTCTGGTGTGGAGTTTGCAGGTTCTCCCGTTGTCTGCCTGGTTTCCCTCTGGGTGCTCCGGTTTCCTCCCACAATCCCAAGATATGCAGGTTGGGTTGATTGGCCTTGTTAAATTGCCCGTTGGCATCCCAAGATGTTTAGGTTAAAAGGATTTATGTGGTAGATACGAGGAGAACGAGAATAGGCCTGGGTGGGATTGTTGTCAGAGAGTTGGTGCAGACACGATAGGCTGAATGGACTCCTTCTGCACTGTGGGATTCAATGATTTTATTTATAGAAAGGCAAAGGTAAAGAGGATTATTATCAGACCAGCCACGCCAACATTCACCCAAAATTCTCTCTTAGTTACTGTCACATATTCAAGCTTGGCATAACTTTTGCCACCAGGATTATGTTACTTGGGCACAAAGTTAAGTCCCTCAATAATTCATTGACCAATTGGTTGCTTTCTATGCTTTTTCATAGAATCACAGAACCACTACAGTGCAGAAAGAAGCCATTTGGCCCATCAAGCGTGCACCAACAACAATCCCACTCAGACCCTATCCCTGTAACCCGATGCGTTTACCCTGCCTGTAGGGGGCAATTTAGCATGGCCAATCAATGTAACCTGCAGATCCTTGGACTGTGGGAGGAAATCGGAGCACCCGGAGGAAACTCATTCAGACACAGGGAGAATGTACAAATTCCACACAGGCAGTGGCCCAATGCCAGAGTTGAACCCGGGTCCCTGGCACTATAAGGAAGCACTGCTAACCACTGCTTTATGATAGATAACTCACTGTCATAGTGTGAGTTACAGGAAACAAATTAAACTTTGAATGAGAAAAATACAACTAAAATTGTATAATATTGTTCAACTTATCCTCTGAAGCTGATGGTGTATTTAAGCGATGCATTCAGATAAGAAAGAGAGGAATAAAACATTAGGACTTTCATGCAAAGGTATTAATCTGTGAATGATGTATTAATGAGTCACTGTACAAAATATATTTAGGCCTCATTATTCATTTGGGAGTGGATTATTACCTCGCCTTAGCTTGCTTTTGTTAGTCTTTTATTCAACTGACAACTCAAGGCAATTCCATTATGAACAGAAAGTCACTCACCATTCCACATTTTCTTTTTTTTAGTTCTCAGGGTATAGGCCATGGTAAGGCTGGTATTTATTGCCCATATTCTGTCACCCTAATAACGTGGTAGTGGACCTTCTTGAACCATTGATATGGCTGAGTGCTTAGCTTGATCACTTCAGACCTCGGATCCCTAAGAGTCAACCATTTAATCTATGTGCACGTGAGAACATAGAAACATAGAAACTAGAAGCAGGAATAGGCCATTCGGCCCTTTGAGCTTGCTATGCCTTTCATCTTGATCATGGCTGATCATTGAATTCAAAATCCTGTTCCCAATCTCTCCCATATCCTTTGATCCCTTTAGCCCAAGAGTTACATTGAATTTCTGCTTAATATCATACAATGTTTTGGCCTCAACTACATACAGTGGTAATGAATTCACCACCCTCTAGATGAAGAAATTTCTCCTCTCCTCAGTTCTAAAAGGTATCCTCAAACTAGGATCCCTACTTTTAGACTCCTCCACCATTGGGAACATTCTTTCCGAATCCATCCTGCCTATTCCTGTTAGAATTTTAGAATTGTTTAGTCATAGAATCCCTACAGTGCAAAAGGAAGACATCTGGCCCATTGAGTCTGTACCAACTCCCTATCTTGCCCATGCCTTTTCTGCGGACATAGCCCCAAAACCTCACACATTTACCATGGCTAATCCATCTAATCTGCACACCTTGGGAAACTAAGGGCCATTTTGTTCTAAACAATCCACTTAATCTGCATGTTTTTGGGCTGTGGGAAGAAATTGGAGCACCCTGGATGAAACCCATGCGAACATGGGGAGAACCGTGCAAACTCTACACGGACAGTCGCCCAAGACTGGAATTGAACCCAGGTTTCTGGAACTCTAAGACAGCAGTGCTAGTGTGACATCGTGCTATCATATGGTCGGTGGATTGGTTTATTCCCCAATTTCCTTGCACTGATTTTAGAACTAATTCTGTAAATATGGAAATATAGCAATGGCGTTAATCATGGAACAAGACTAAGTGTGGGGCCGTTCTTAATCCTGCAACATCTGTGATTATGAGGGCTTTGAAGTGAATGGATTAATCATTATACTGTTAAAAATCCAAAAGGTTCAACAATAAACTCCACTGTGTCATTTTTATGCCCTAAATGAAGGGGAATGTGGATAGGTATGTGAGGGTAAAGGAACAGAGAGATACATTGGTCGGTAACTACAAATACTGATGCAGAGGAAGAGGTGTTAACTCTGTTTTTTTACCATTTTTGAATACTTAGCACATATAAAAATATTTATGATTGGATCATCAATACAGAGGCATATTTGCTACTATCTAACATGGGTGACACAGTGATAAGCACTGCTTCCCCATAGTACCAGAGACTCAGGTTCGATTCCTGATTTGGGTCATTGTCTGTGTGGAGTCTGCATGTTCTCCTGTGTCTGTGTAGGTTTCCTCCAGGTGCTCTGGCTTCCCTCCACATTCTGAAAGAAATGTGCCTTGGAAAATTCCACCCTCTGCCTTTTTACTATTTTTGCGGTCTCTGGCCTTATGCACTGGTGCACTTATTCTGTCCTTTCACACTCAGGTTATCATTACCAAATTTGCTACCCTGTTCCGTTACCTCATTGTTTCCTTTCAAAAGAAGGCAATGCTGGTATATAACTCCGGGCTATTTTGCCTGTCTAGGCACAATTCCAATGAAAATTCTGACATAGCATCACGATTGGAACCTGTTATATTCTCACCCTGTGTCCACACTTTAAGCAAGGGACAGCCATCACAGGTAAGAACTTTGGATAATTTGCTAGGAGTGAGAGGACTATAGCTTCCTGTCTTCCCAATCACACCTGAGATCAGCTATTGGCACAGAACAGCGATTGAAAATGGGGTTGCCCTGGGCATCATTGTTCAGCTACTTTATTTAACTCACTGAGCAATTAGGGTTTCTCAAACCCTCTTGTTTCATCTGTTTTGTTTGTGCTACAGTTCTATTTCTTTGTTAGCACTGATTATATAAAACCACAATTCTAACCATTAAAGGCAAGACAAAAGTCGAAGAAAGACAATGCTGATTGTTGCCAGTGCTATGATATGGCAACTTACTGAGGTAAGATGATGCTATATAGGAGGGCTGCTTCTTCTGCTCTCCTGGTATCCAGGCCAGTATTTACCCCCCAATCAACACCCACAAAAACAACCCTATCTGCTCTTTTATTCCCTTTTGGCATCCTGCTGTGTGGAAGTCAGTTGCCACATTTATTTGAATAAGAGACTTGACTGCACTTCAACCTTAATTTGCAATACTTTGAGACACCCTGAGGGTGTGGAAGATGCTTTATAACTAAGACTCCTTGCTTTTCTTTCAATAAGAGACATCACACAGGATTGAATTTTACTGTCCTACCCACCAGGGGAATTGGAGTGGGCAAAGGGCGGACTGCAGAGAGGTTTGTTGACCTCGGGAGAGTTTTTCTAGTTTTGGGATGACTGTGGCTGGAAGTATTTTAAATAAAGATTTGCATTTATATGGCATTTTCCTTCTCCTGCCCAATGTCTCAAAGTTAATCAGAGAATCCCTACAGAAGGAGGCCATTCAACACATCAAGTCTGCACAGATCACAATCCCACCCAGGTTCTATCCCCTTAAGCTTACATAATAAATCTTCTATCCCCCCTGACACTATGCGGCAATTGAGCACGGCCAGTCAATCTAACCTGCACATCTTTAGACTGTGGGAGGAAACCAGAGCACTCAAAAGCAACCCATGCAAATACAGGGAGAAAGTGCAATTTCCATACAGACAGTCACCCGTGGCCGGAATTGAACTGTCCCTGGCACTGTGAGGCAGCAGTGCTAACCATTGTGCCACTGAACCACCCGTTAAAGGTAAGAAAAGTATCAATTTCATTTGGAAGGAGAATGCTGATTGTTACCAGTGCAGCCAATGATTTTGAAATGTAGTCATCAGCCTAATATTAAAAACACAGCTAATTTGTGTGCAAACAGTGTTTGTAATAATGATCAATCAACAGAGTCACAGTTACAGCGCAGAAGGAGTGCATTCGGCCCATCTTGTCTACACTGGCTCTCCAATGAGTAATTTGCTGAGTGCCGTTCACTCAGTAACTTTGCACATTCTTTCTTTTCAGATAACAACCTAATCCTGTTCGAATGGTTCATTTGAACCTGCCTCCATCAAATAGTTTTTGATTGCGATGTTGATTGAGGGACAAATATTGACTAGGAAGGCAGGGTGAACTCCATGACTCATAGAACCTAGTTATGCATTTCCACTTCCCGATCTGGAAGACATTGTGAATTAAGCAACTTCCAAAAACATCTACTTTTAATATGATAAAACATTGAAGGTTCTTCACATGCACATTATCAAATAAAATTTGACAACAGCCACATAAGGACATAATCAGAACAGTGTAGTATATTTTAAGCAGTTTCTAAAAGGAAGAGAGAGGGCGAGACAGAGAGAGTGATAGAAAGATGGAGAGGTTTAGGGAGTGAATTCCAGAGCTAAGGTCACAGACAACTGAAAGCACGGATATCAATTGTGGAAAATCGGAGATGTATAGGGCAGAATTAGAGGAACATTGAAACTAGTGGAGGAAAGAAATAATTCAAAACAAGGAAGAAAATGTTAAAATTGTGACCTGACCAAATGAGAGTATAGGGCTGATGGGTGAATGAGAAATGTCGCCATTTATTTTTTGCTAGTTCCAAAACTAGCAGATTTATTTAATTCAGTTTCAGAACTTGTCCAGTTTCAGATTTTGATCCACAGCCACCACACTGAAAAATAGTTTATTCATTAGTCACAAGTAGACCTAGATTAACACTGCAATTAACTTCTAGTTCCAACACACTGGTGCCTGTTCGGATACACTGAGGGAGAGTTTAGCATGGCCAATCCACCTAACCGGCACATCTTTCGGACTGTGGGAGGAAACTGGAGCACTGGAGGAAACCCATGCAGACACGGGGAGAATGTGCAGACTCCACATAGACAATGATCCGAACTAGGAATTGAATCCAGGTCTCTGCTGCTGTGGTGCCATGATGTGGAGATGCTGGCATTAGACAGGGGTAAGCACTCACTTGAAGGAGCGAGACTCTGAAAGCTTGTGCTACCAAATAAACCTGTTGGATCTTAACCCGGTGTTGTGGGACTTCTTACTGTGCTGTGAGGCAGCAGTGCCAACCATTGTTCTATCCCAGTATCCAAACCAAATCAGTAGAAAATTTAAGAAGAACAATAATGCCATAGATTATGTAAAATATTGGTTGACAGCTCTGGTGTCAAGTTAAAAGTGTGATGATTTTTCTGTTTTGAGGCCTCAAACTGTCACTTTAGTTCATTCATCCATGTTAATCAGCAAATCACAGCTTGTAGGCCACAAATTTTGCTAGACACTAATTTGAAAGTTTTGCCATTTGACTCCACTATAAATCTTGGAGCTGTTGATCATTATATCATGTCAAAGCATCGCAAAGTATGCTGCACATGAATTACCTTTGTAAGAAGCCTTACAACACCATCTCCACATCATGATTTGCCTTCGTAGCACTGATTTGGTTGTTGGGATGTCATGATGTGGAGATGCTGGTGTTGGACTGGGGTAAACACAGTAAGAAGTCTCACAATACCAGGTTGAAGTCCAACAGGTTTATTTCGTAGCAAGCACCACTAGTTTTTGGGGCTTTTCCCCTTCATTGCCTGACGCCACCTGATGAAGAGAAAATGCCCTGAAAGCTACTGGCATTTGCTGCCGAATAAACCTGTTGGACTTCAACCAAGTGTTATGAGATTTATTACTTGATTGTTGGGTAGCAGGAAGTGCTATAGTCATAGTATGCCTGCAATATCTCAAAACAAAGAGCATGGAGGTGGGTGAGCAGCGTGGCTATTGACATTGTGATGTTATTGGTTTTGGCACCTGATTTGGAATTACCATAGATCAGCAGAGAAATCCTCTAAAATACCTGAAATTTAGGCCTATGTTGGCTAAAGGACAACATTAATTGCCAGGCTGATTTGTGTAGCTGAATAACTTTTGTGAGGGTAACAAAGAATCATAGAATCCCTACAGTGCAGAAGTAGGACATTTGCCCCATCGAGCCAGCACTGACAACAGTCCCACCCCGTCCCTATTCCTGTAACCCCATATATTTACCTTGCTAATCTCCCTAATTTATACATTTTAGGACACTGAGGGGCAAATTAGCATGGTCAATCAACCTAACCCGCACATCATAGGGTTGTGGGAGGAAACCGGAGCACCCAGAGGAAATCCACACAGACACATGGAGAATGTGCAAACTCACCCGAGGCCAGAATTGAACAAGATGCCTGGCACTGTAAGGCAGCTGTGTTAACCACTGTCCACCATGTTGTGGAGGAAGTGGTGTGCGGGATTACTGATTGAGCATCGCTTTAAGACAGTGAAATGGAAACATTTTGTGTAACAGTGAAAAGCAGATACTTGTGTTTCACTCTTAACTTGGACCAAAGTTGATGAAATGGAACTTACCACAGCGTGCCATCAAAGAAAAGGAGCACATACCTCATGTGAGACAAGAGAATTCATATTTTGACTGCTACAAAAGACATACAGGGTTTAAATTATCTGCTCTGCTTTCATATGGTTTTCTCTACATTTGAACAAAAGGATGTGATCTGCTTCTAAACTAACTGCTGTCTGACTTCCACTCTGCAATAGACTCAACATCCAATTATTCCCACTGCACCATTTCCCTTCCACATATCACATACTGGTTGCTGGGTTCCAGATGCTTTCGCCTGTATTCCTTGAATGTGAATGAAAAGGTTCGAAGTAAGACTGTGGAAGTTCGGAGGCTTATTTGAGCAGAGGTGAAAAGGTCACAATGTACCCCAACTGAGTTCCTTGAGACAACAGGAGTTAGGCAAATTGAAAGGAAGGCAAATCTTGAATAGTGTTCATAATCTTAGCATGCCTCAAAGCGCTTTCAAGATATTGAAGTAGAAGCATAGAACCCCTACAGTGCAGAAGAAGGCCCATCAATCCTACACTAACCACACTCTCACCAGGATCTTATCCCCTTTAACCCATGTGTTTACCCTGTTAGTCCTTCTGACACTAAGAGGCAATTTAGCACGGCCAATCAACCTAACCTGCACATTTTGGACTGTGGGAGGAAAATGGAGCACCTGGAGGAAACCCATGCAGACACAGGGAGAATGTGCAAACTTGACACAGACAGTGACCTTTAAGTTTTAAGTTTATTTGTTAGTGTCACAAGTAGGCTTACATTAACATTGCAATGAAGTTATTATGAAAGCACCCTGATTGTCACACTCCAGCGCCTGTTTGGGTATGCTGACGGAGAATTTAACATGGCCAAATTACCTAACCAGCATGTCTTTTGGAGGAAACTGGAGCACCCGGTGGAAACCCATGCAGATATGGGGAGAATGTGCAGACTCCACATGGACAGTCACCCAACTTGAGAATCAAATGCACGGCTCCAGCATTGTGAGGCAGCAGGGCTAATCACTGTGCCAATGTGCTACCAACACGATGGCGGGAATTTACAGCCTCACTTGGGCGAGACCGGAAATTCCCATCAAAGTCAGTGAAAATTTCCATTGGTGGATCCTGACCCATCCCGATTCCATGGCGGATGGGGTGGTAGAGCTCTGGCTGGTGGAAACGAAGACCCTGTTGTATTGAAGGAAAAGGCAGTGTGTGCTTATTGCACAGAAAGTTGTCAGAAATAACTCTGAAGCAAACAGCCAGGTCACCTGCTTCAGTTATGCTTTTTGAAGGATATAGATTTTCTAAGGGAAGAGGAGTACTTTTAATAGAATGAGGCAGGAGTTAAGAGGACAGAAAATTAAGACAGTGACAAAAGAATGAAAAAAGCAGTTAGAAAAAAAAGTCTAACTCGCGGTGTAAACCTCTCACTGAATAAATCGTGGATGAAGCAGCATTAAACAGATTTGCAAAGAAACGTGGACTATCTGAAAAAGCAAATGGAAACTCGTGAAGATTTTATTGTTCAAACAGTTCACTTTGCAGTATTCTTATTCAGTTTTCTGCCTGAGAGCAGATATGATCTCCATCATGAGGAAAGAACGGATGTAGACCAGAATCCACCGTAGCCAGAGTGGGAATTGAACCCCATTCTGTTGACACCAGTCTGGCCACATGTCCAGCCAACTGAGCCAATCAGTTGTCCAATGAGTCCAACTTCCTGTGGCAAATGCACTTTTACGATTGTAGTAGTCCAGAGTTACGTACTAGAGATTCCAATTATCTTTCCACCACATGGCAGACTGGGAATTGCTACTACTCTTACTGCCTGACATTGATGTGTGTAGAAGGATTTACAGTTCGATATTCAACTCGTTTTTTTCATTCATTCGTGGGTCATGGGCATCACTGGCTGGCCAGCATTTATTGCCCATCTCTCATTGCCTGAAGGCAGTTGGAAGTCAACCACATTGCTGTGGTTCTGAAGTAATATGTCGGTCAGACCAGGTAAAGATGGCAGATTTCCTTACCTGAAGGACATTAGTGAACCAGATGGATTTTTCTGACAATCAACAATGGTTTCATGGTCATCACTACGTTCTTAATTCCAGGTATTTTTTATTGAATTCAAATTCCACCAAGTGCCATGGTGAGATTCAAACTTGGTGCCCAGAACATGAGCTGATTTTCTGGATTACTAGTCTAGCAATAATACCACGAGGCCAAAGCATCTTCTGTGCTACGAATGCATCTTCCTTGGGCATCAAGCCCTGGACTCAAACCTGACACTCTTGGCTCACCACTGAGCCACAGGACCTCCTCTTGCAATTCTCTATGACTTTAGATGTGATCAGAAGGGTTGGAGGTGGCGGGGGGGGCAGGTGGGGGGGGAGGTGGTGGCGCAGATCAGGAGATGAATTTCAACAAATTTCCTGCCAATCGAACACATTGGAACAAGAGCTGCTGATCCTTAAGAAAGTAACATGTAAGTGTTATTTACACTGCTTCCCTGGGAAATATGTTTTATCATTTCCAAGAAAGCCTCTAAAACCCCCAATATTGTTGCTTTTCGAATGGAATTTCTTAATTCCTTAGAGAAACGATAGCTGATAACATGAGCTGACAAAAGAGAAACAGTTTTAAGGGAGTTAAACATTAGCATTTCCAGGAATGTTTTATATCTCATCCAGCTGCATTGCATGCTGAGGAACATGAAGGTCCCTTGATAGGATCTGGCAAAGGATCTAAGTTAAGTTCAAATTTTTTGTATAAACTGACAATCTTCTTTGCTCAGATTTGAATTCAGTGAGACGGTGTAGCAACACCCAGATTTTTTTTGGTTAATGCTTCACTCCGCTGTAAAATCAATCGAAAGGAAATGGCTTTCAGTCACATCCATCTAACAAATGAACTGGTATTTGGACTGAAATGTAAATTTACAGCTGATAGTAATGTACTGCAAAATTATTGCAGCTTTGTAAAGAAAGAGCAAGTTGAATTTATAGCACCTGTACTGATCTTGGAACATCTCAATGCAGTTTAAGTAAGTAAGTTTATTCATTAGTCACAAGTAAGGCTTACGTTAATGCTGCAATGAAGTTACTGTGAAATTTCCCTAGTTGCCACAGTCCAGTAACTAGTTGGGTCAATACACCTAACCAACATGCCTTTCAGAATATGAGAGGAAACTGGAGCGCTTGGAGGAAATCTGTGCAGACATGGGGAGAATGTGCAAACTCCACATAAGCAGTGATCCATGGCACACAGACCCTCAGGAATCTCTGTCAGATTCCCCCTCCCAACCCCAGCGCATCTCACTCGGCATCTGGTATCTGTCATATGATGGACAACTTCAGAGACTCATTGGCTGGAATTTTACCACCACGCCCGCCCCAGAACCAGAGCAGGTGAGGTTCGCAGAACAGAATTCTCCATTGGTCTCGGGTGGGATTTGCCTGAGTGCCTTGCCTGAGTGACTTGTAAAGTACAGGTCAGCATCTGCCTCAGACACAGAATGATCCTGGTATATAGCAGTGTTCCCACCATTGCCACTTTGGGACATCTCTGCCAACTACTCACATGGATGTAATGTGCCCTCACACTATGCTGTGCCCATGGAGTCACCAAATAATGCCCATTGATGCATTGGTGTCTGCACTGATGCCCAGTTCTGAAAGAGGGAGTGGCACTTCTGCAAGCATTCCATGGAAGATGCTGAATTGTTCTCCGGCCACAGGCAGAACTGTAGGAGGAAGTAAACATATCAGTACAATCAGTCATCACTTATTCACGGTGCATGGCATGTGGGCAGATGGCAATGTGTGCAATGCCATCTGCACTGCAGCTTCAATGGGCAGTGTTGCTGCATCATTGTCATGTGAAATAAGAGGGCCCCAGTAATGCCTGCTGTACCTACCATACAAAAGTCTGTGCATTGCACTCTTACCTTTAGTCATGACTCCTCTCACCACTAACCCCCCACCTCTCCCACAACTACTCCCATCCTCACCCCCCCCTCCTCCCTTCTTTATCACATGGAGGGAGCTGGACGTTGGAACTCTATCTCGAGTATCTTGCTCTGGAACCTGATCAGGATGCTCAGGTTTGGCACAAGAATTTCCTGTCCTCCTCGCCCTGCTGCATTCTGGTTTCTATTCACCTGAAAGTGATCAAATAGAGGGCATCGTTAGAGTGCCCTCACTCTAAGACCCATTCACGGTGGCAAGGCCACTCCCATGTTGTCCCCCCGCTACCTCCCCTCACCATTCCAGCCTTGGCATCACATGCTTCAGTGCCAGTTATCACACACCACCTTACAATCTTATCTTATCACAGGGTGACGGGTACACGTGTCCGCACAGTTCCATCTCCACACTTACCCTTGTCAACTCAAGATCATGTGAAAGATTAAAGAGAAAATTTTCCAATCATAATTTATTTATTCAGAGTATCATACAACACAAAAGTAGACCAGTTGGCCTATTGAGCTGATGCCAGCTCTTTTGAAGGAGATATTTAATTAGCAGGGAGGATGCAATGTTCTGGTGGTATTATCACTGGACTACTTATCCAGAAACACAGCTAAAGTTCAGGGAACTCAAGTTCGAATCCCGCCTCAGCAAATAGTGGATTTTGAATTCAACAAAAAATATCTGGAATTAAGAATCTACTGTTGACCATGACACCATTGTTGGAAAAATGAGCTTTTATGAAGGTAATCTGCTATCCTGATCTGGTCTGGCCTACCAGCCATAGCAATGTGGTTGATTCTGAACTGCTGTTCAAAGCCAACAAAGAATGGGCAATAAAGGCTGGCCAGCTAGTGACACCCATGTCCCATGAATTAATTTAAAAAAAAGCACTTTTCTTAAAATGTGGTGCTCTGAATTCAACACTATAGTGCAGTTGGAGTTGTAGCAATCTTTCAGCAACAGCACATTCAACTTAAAATAAGCCAATATTTAAATGTCCAAAGGAAGATATCACAATGGAATGTTTGTAATGGACAACTTTCAGAAATTGGCCAAACTTTGCCTTCTGGTATTTGATTTGATTTGATTTATTATTGCCACGTGTGTTGGTATACTGTGAAAAGTATTGTTTCTTGCGCGCTATACTGACAAAGCATACCATACATGGAGAAAGAAAGGAGAGAGTGGGGAATGTAGTGTTACAATCATAGCTAGGGAGTAGAGAAAGATCAACTGAATGTAAGGTAGGCCTATTCAAAAGTCTAATGGCAGCTGGGAAGAAGCTATTCTTGAGTCGGTTGGTATGTGTCATCAGACTTTTGTATGTTTTTCCTGATGGAAGAAGGTAGAAGAGAGTATGCCTGGGGTAAGTACCATCCTTAATTATGCTGGCTGCTTTTCTGAGGCAGCAGGAATTGTAAACCGCATCAATGGATGGGAGACTGGTTTATGAGATGGACTGGGCTTCATTCACAACCCTTTGTAATTTCTTGCAGTCTTGGACAGAGTAAGAGCCACATCAACCAAAAATAATGCTTTCTACGGTGCACCTGTGAAAGTTGGTGTGACCCATAGTGGACATGCCAAATTTCGTTAATCTTCTGAGAAAATAGAGGCATTGGTGGGCCTTCTTAACTGTACCATTGGCATGGAGGGTCCAAGATAGGTTGTTGGTGGCATGAAGCTTTCGATCCTTTCTATTTTGTCCCCATCGTGTAGACAGGGCCATGTTCTCCTTTATGCTTCCCGAAGTTGATAACTATCTCCTTTGTTTTGTTGACATTGAGAGAGGGATTATTGTTGCCACACCAATTCACCAGATTCTCTATCTTATTCCTGTATCTGTCTCGTCATTGCTTGAGATCCGACCCACTATGGTAGTGTTATCAGCAAACGTGAAAATTGAGTTGGAGGGGAATTTAGCCACACAGTCATAGGTGTATAAGGAGTATAGTCGGGGGCTGAGAACATAGCCTTGTGGGGCACCGGTGTTGAGGATGATTGTGAAGATATTGTTGCCTGTCCTTATTGATGGTGGTCTGTGCGATAGGAAGTCTAGAAACCAATCTCAGAGGGAGAAACCAAGCTTCAAGCCCTAGAGTTTGGAGATGAATTTCATGGGAATAATGATATTGAAGGCTGAGCTATAGTCAATAAACAGGAGTCTGACATAGGTGTCTTTGTAGTTTAGATGTTCCAGGATTGAGTGTAGAGCCTGGGAGATGGTGTCTGTTGTGAACTTGTTGTTCCTGTGAACTGTGGTGGATCCAGGCAATCTGGGAGGCCAGAATTGATTTGTGCCATGACTAACCTTTTAAAGCACTTCATAATGATTGGTATTAGAGCCACTAGACAATAGTCATTAAGGCACACTGCCTGGCTTTTCTTTAGTGCCGGGATAATGGTTGTCTACTTGAAGCATTGTTGTAAAGAGAGCTTGAAGATGTCTGTGAATACCCCTGCCAGCTGATTCATGCAGAATATAAGTGCTTGCCCAGGTACCCCATCTGGGGCAGACGCTTTCTGTGGGTTGACTTTTGAGAAAGCTACTCTGACATCTGCAATGGTGACCTCAGATACAGGTTCGTCAGAGGCTTCAGGGTGGAGGGCATGCTCTTGCTGACCTCTTGCTCAAACAGACATAGGATGCATTGAGTTCATCAGGGAGGGGTGCATTGACGCCGGTGATTTTACATAGCTTCATTTTGTAGCCTGTTATGTCTTGCAGATCTTGCCACAGTCGACGGAAGTCTGTGTGGCTAGACTGGGGCTTCAGCATGGTCCAATACTGTGTTTTGATATCTTTGATGGATCTCCTTGGATTATATCTGACTTTCTTATGTAGGTCAGGGTTGCCTGACTTGAACGCCTTAGACCTGTACTTCAACAAGTAATGGATATCCCTGTTCATCCATGATTTCCGGTTGGAAAACATGTGGATTTGCTTCTCTGGCACATAGTCTTTTACACACTTACTAATGAAGTCAGTTACTGCAGTGGTGTATGCATTCAGGCTGGCCACATAGCTTTTAAATACTGATCATTGACTCGAAGTAGCCCCGTAGGAGATCCTCCAATTTATCAGTCCAACATTGCACAACTTTCTTTGATAGATTCTCCCATTTCAGTTTTTGCTTGTGAGCCGGGTGCACAGCCTTGTGGTCTGATTTACCAAAGTGTGGGTGGGCAATAGGTCAGTAGGCATGTTTGATAGTTGTGCAGCAGTAATCTAGGGTATTTGGGCCCCTGGTGGAACAGATGATGTATTGGTGATATCTCAGTAGGACGCTCTTGAGCTTGGTCTGATTGAAGTCACCAGCCACGATGAGCAAGGCTCGGGATGTTTCATGTCAAGGCTATTTGTAGTGGTGTAATTTTTATCCAGCGTGATCTTCATATCCGCGTGGGGTGGGAAGGGATTCTACCTTGGAACAGGGCCTAACAAAATCCTAGAACACTTGACAGACATGAGTGACTTTTTCAGTATTTTAACAAAGAGATGACAGAGGCAATTAAGCCACACAATGAATTACATCTATCCAACCGTTAAATTGGTATGAGCTGCTATGGAACTGTAAGTAATGTTGAAAGCTAATGATGGACCCACTGTACCTGAACTGTGCTAACACATCCCTTGGCAAAACTAATCCCAAAGAACTGTTCCGTTAGAGTAAAGATCTGATGAAATAAGACAGAATATTCCCCATTGAAATACCTCCTCATGTTAATGGACTACTTATGAACCCAGACTATGAGGTTGTTACAATAGATAAGAAGTCACAATTAAATGCAAGAGGAGATTGCAGCAATCATTGATAGCTATCCTTTTTTTTAAGTAGATTCAAGGAGATGCATATTCACAGTAGCAGCACTGTACAATATGGAGCTTCTCAGAAAACAAGCTCAGTGGGGAGACAACAGCATAGTCTTATTGTCGCTGGACTAGCAATTGAGAGATCCAGGGTCATGCCCTTGGGGTTCTGGTTCAAATCCTATCATGGTAAACGTTGAAATTTGAATTGAGTAAAAAATCTGGAATTAAAAGTCGAATGATTAATTAAATGATTCTTGATTAATAAGAGTTGTGGGGAAAAGGCAGGAGAATGGAGATGAGAGAACCATCAACCATGATTGAATGGCAGAGCAGACTCAATGGGCCACATGGCCTAATTCTGCTCTGGCATCTTACGGTGACCATCAAGCCATTGTTGTAAAAACCCTTCAGGCTCCTTTAGGGCAGGATTGCCAATAAATGCCTAAATCCCATGAATGGAAAGAAATAAGAAATGGACAGAAGATGAAAACAAAGAATCCTGGAATTCTATGTCACAATTTGACACTAACTTGAGTGTTGGACAATCAGTGAACCGATGGACAAAAGAATTGAAGTTGTAGAGTTGGCATCTTGGAGGTGAATAATGAACATATCGTAGACAAGACACATTCCCAATGAAGAGATGTCAGTAAAATCTGAGACCAAAAGAACTCTTTCACCAAGATCATTAAGGAACAGTTAGGGTTTCTTGAACACAAAACGAGGAATCATGATTTATGAATGGTACTTATGGAAAAAATCGACGGTAAAGAAGATGGAGGTTGATAAAGAATGATCTTTATGAAGAGTATTAACTGGATGAGTGTATCACTGAAAAAGTGATCCATATCTCCTGAACGAGATTAAGTTTAAATTCATTTATTAATGTCACAAGTATGCTTATACTAACACATCAAAGAAATTATTGTGAAAAATCCCTAGTTGCCTGTTTGGGTACACTGAGGGAGAATTTAGCATGGCCAATGCATCTAACCAGCACGTCTTTCAGACTGTGGGAGGAAACCAGAGCACCTGGAGGAAACCCACACAGACATGGGGAGGATGTGCAGTCTCTGCATAGACAGTGACTCAAGCCAGGATTTAAACCTGCGTCCCTGGTGCTGTGAAGCAGCAGTGCTAACCAATGTGCCACCATGCTGTACTGATTAATGTGGAAGTTCATGGCCACCTCTGTGGGCATGTTGCCTGAAGAGAAAAGAAGAAGGTGATTGTGTAAACTAAAATAGGCTGACTAAACTAAAGAAATCTAAAAGCAATTCTTTGAGGTTTAACAGCATGCGTGCAGATCTGAATTATGGGAACAACATCTGGATAGAGTGCTGTACTGGTTTACCTTAGGGGAGGAGGGTATTGATGTTTGTGAGTTTATCAACATTACAAGAAACTATTAAAAAGAAAAGTTGTGAGCCTTGACTATTTCTCCCCCACCCTCCGGAGAGGTTCAGGCTTAACCTTTGAGATGGGAGTATACGAGAGGAGGTACAGATTCAGCTACAGATGAGGGCTTAATAATAATAACTAAAAGTTTAACCTAACTTTTTGCTTTAATATTTTCATGCCTTATCTATAAAGACAAGGATTCCATATAGTTTTTTTTCAGCTTCACCAACTTTCCTGTCAAATTCATAGATTTGTGTTTCTAAAGCCCTGAATCTCTCTGTCTGTGCTTCCCTTTAATATTGCATCATTTAACTTATTATAATCATTCTTCCCTCTAAAATGCATAACTTCAATATTGAACGATTACTTTAGTATCGTCAGTAATTAAAATATTAACCACTTATGGGATTTAGATAGGCAAATGGGAACGTTGTTTCCAAGTAACTTAAAAAACTGATGCTATAGGCATGAAAGCCTCCATGTTGGCTAAATAGGATCTGAAGCTGCAACACTGATTTGACTCTCCTTTAGCACAAGATATTGGGTAGAATTTTCCTATTCCACCTGCCACAGGAATCATAGCAGGCGGGACATGGGCCATGCAAAGGTCTGTTGACCTTGGATGGGATTTTCTGGCCTTGGGGCGAGCGGGACAGAAAGTCCCACCCATCATCTTAGCGTCAAGGTTTTGGAATTCAGCTCCAGGAACCCTGTTCAAAAATTGATTGCCACTTAAAACTGTTCCTGTGCTGAAATTTTCTTTGTTCTTTGTTCTTAAAATGTTTGCCAGTACTCATGGCCGCATGGCATTTTTATTGCTAATGCTTCAACCAATGTCTTCTCCTAACAGCAAATAGCTGTTTGGGAATAAACAAAGTGTTTATGTTAATTTCAAGTGAGGTATGCATGATTTTATGGTCATTGCTATAAACCTTTTGGAACATGTCAGGAAACTTTCTGGAAAGCTTTGTCAAGACTTCACCAAAACACAAACAACATTTATTCCCTAAAGTCTCTGATGATTTCACCTAAAAAGGAGCAAATGATTTGTTACTGTACTTTACTGGGCATTTGATTGGTTGTTTTATAGTCAGAGTTATAGAAGTTTACAGCATGGAAACGGTCCCTTTTGCCCATCTTGTCCACGCCATCCATTGTTTACCAATTGCTCACATTTTTCCCATATCTCTCTAAACCCATCTTACTCAGGTAACTGTCTGAATGCTTCTTAAAAGGCAAAATTGTACTCACCTCTATTATTGCCCCTGGCAGCTCATTCCAGACACTTGCCACCCTCTGAGTGAAAAGATTGCTCCTCTGGACCATTTTGTACCTCTCCCCCTCACCTTAAAAGTAAACCTTCTAGTTTTAGACTCCCTTATCTTTGGGGAAAGATTTTGTCTAGCTGGCTGATCTATGCCCCTCATTATTTTATAGACCTCTATAAGATCACCCCTAAGCCTCCTATGCTGTGGGGAAAAAGTGCCAGTCGATCCAACCTCTCCTTATAGCTCAAACCATCAAGTCCTGGTAGCATCCTAGTAAATCATTTTTGCACTGTTTCTAGTTTAATAACAAGCTTTCTATAATAGGATGACCAGAATTGCACACAGTATTCCATGTGTGATCTTACCAGTGTCTTTACACCTTCAACAAGATGTCCCAACTCCTGTATTCAGTGTTTTTGTGCAATGAAACCAAACATGCTGAATGCTTTCTTCATCATTCTGTCCACCTGTGACTGCACTTTCAAGAAGCTGTGAATCTGAACTCCTTGATTTCTTTGTTCTATACCTCTCCACAACACTCTATCATTAACTGAGTAGATCTTGGCCCAATTTGATCTGTCAAAATGTATCACCTCACATCAATCTAAATTAAACTCCATCTGCCATTCATTAGCCCATTGGCCCAATTAATCAAGATCTTATTGCAATTCTAGATAACCTTCTTCACTTTCTACCATGTCACCAATCTTGATGTCATCTGCAAACTTAATAACCATGCCTCCTACATTCTCATCCAAATCATTAATATAAATGACAGATAATAGTGGATCTAGTACTGATCCCTGAGGCACAACACTGGTCAAGGGCCTCAAAAAATAAATGTTTAAGTTCTCTAATTGTGGTTATATGTGTTTCAAGGCAGACTGCACCTTTGTAAAATAAATATAAGGCAGTCTGTGATAATCCACTCTGTTCTGACAGTCCTTTAAATCCAGAGTATTTTGAAGCCCTCTAATTTTGGTCAAGTGAAATTGCCCCTGAGAGTCAGAGGCATTAGCAGAGTAAATATGTGGTATTATAGGGCCTGGGTGAGATTATTTTTAGTGCAGGCTTGATAGGCCAAATGGCCTCTTGTTGGATGGTTGGGATTCTACAATTCTATGATCCTAGAATAGGGATCTAACTTTTAAATAAACTGATTTCCCTTCCTGAATAAGTTGCTCTGTTTAATAGCTTATTGTACCAATCTGTCTTTGTCACACAGTTTGCCACAATAACTGATCAAAGAACTGTTAACTGTGTTCTCATATAGCACAGGAGTTCATTTGAACAATATTTAATTTAACTTCAAAAGGTACCAGAACAATGATTTACACTTGGTGTCTTTTAATATCGATTCATTTCCTGAACTGTCTTTGCTTCTTTTTTTGGAGTTGATGGAACAAGACAGTGCTGACGAGGTTGGATGCTGGCATACCCCTCCATTGGAGTACGTGTAACTGAACATACACAGTACTTTCCTGCAGCCACGACACACTGTGAACTCCAAAGGTACTAAACAATAAGGCTTATTCATTTAACAACGAAACTGTACAAATCAGAGTAGAAATCACTGCAGGATATACTGTTGGCAATTGCAGAAACATAAAAACATAGAAAACAGAAGCAGGAGTAGGCCATTTGGCCCTTTGAGCATGCTCAGCCATTCAGTATGATCATGGCTGATCATTAAATTCAATATCCTGATCCTGCCTTCCCCCCAAATCCCTTTGAGCCCCAAGAGCTATATCTAACTTCTTCTTGAAATCAGACAAAGTTTTGACCTCAACCACCTTCTGTGATCGTGAATTCCACATATTCACCACCCTCTGGGTTAAGAAATTTCCCCTCACATCAGTCCTAAAAGATTTACCCGTTATCCTCAAACCTTAACCCTTAGTTCTGGACTCCCCTATCATTGGGAACATTCTTTCTGAATCTACTTTGTGTAACTCTATTAGAATTTTATAAGTTTCTATGAGATACCCTCATGAATCCTTGCATAATGTCTGATAACATGCTATGTTTTTCAAAACAGACTAAGGCAAACCCAATTTGGACAAGACAAAACTACATTCTTCCAAATTGATTAGAGTGCCAGATGACAGCAAGGTATTCCATCTCGGGTGTGGCCTTGGGGTCATAGGTATAGGGGGAGTTAACCTTATTCAATAATTTCACCAAGAGCAGACAAACTGAAGCAGACTCAAATGGGAAGATGATACTTTTGATAGATGTCTATCATAGGCATTCTTCATCTGTCTCAGATTTAGAAGATTATGTTTAATGCCATAGACCATTACTTCTATCGCAGCCTTTGATCTTCCATCCTGGTATGAATCATAACAAAATTATTTTAGAAGCTGAAAAACATCGTACTTGGGAAATTGAGCTTCCATTGGATCTGGGGCTAAGGAAATTTGGCATCTCCACTACGAAACTCATCAACTTTTACAGGTGCATCATAGAAAGCATTTTTTCTGGTTGTATCACAGCCTGGGGCTCTGTCCAAGATTGCAAGAAACTACAAAAGGTTATGAACGTCACCCATTCCATCACACAACCCAGCCTCCCGTCCATTGACTCTGTCTACACTTTCCGCTGCCTTAGAACAGCAGCCAACATAATCAAGATGGCGATCAGTCATGTTGTGAGGATGGGACAATATCTGTGGGGGCCAGAAGGAGACATTATCTGGCCTGGGAATGATGTGGCAGGAGGGCATTTTTCTATATTTTTTACTGTGCATGCGCTATTGGAGGCGTCAATCGGAGCTGCAGGATTTTGGGTGTGTTAATCCCTGCCCACGGGTTTCTGCAGGACAATTCGGAATCACTGCTTTTCCTCAGGCAGAATGCATGTGGGAGAACAAAGAACAAAGAACAAAACAGCAGGGAAACAGGCTCTTTGGCCCAACGAGCCCGCGCCGCCACACTGATGTTCCCACCTCTACCTGTGATTCGTATCTATGTTTATAGATCTTTGGATTAAAAACCAAATTTGAGACAATTTTGGGAGAATTTGTTTTGCTAATTAGCCTAAGAGCACATTTTTGGGATGTGGGAAGAAACCAGAGCACCCGGAGAAAACTCACGCAAGCACGGGGAGAGTGCGCAAACTCCCACAGACATAGGCCCAAATCCATGTATTTGCACAGCACAGCGATAGTCACTGAACTGTTGTGTTGCCCATCAAATGGTCCAGGTCAAGCATACACTAATGACGTGAAGCACTAGGATACTCTCGAAAAAATCCAAGAGTAGCCTTCTCACAACCCATCGCGTGTATGCCCCTTGTTAGACAACAAGGTGGACCAAAGTACCTGTAGGATAAAAACAAATACATCAATATCATCATCTATTTACACACTTCCCAGGGACTCCAGAGAATGAGTCTAAAAGTCAGATCTAAAAACTCCCAGATTGAGCACTTAGAATCAAAATGGTAAAATCAGGCTGTTTGTGTTCACTCAAATGCCAAAATCAAAAAAAAGTTATGGTCTAGGCTAACTTCATAATCTACATTGGAGTTTCTGATTTGGTTCTTAATAACATTTAAAATATTTAAGTGATTAATCCCTTATAAAAATAAACACCTCCTTCAAGGGCTTAATCTGTTATGAAAACAAACATACAAATCTATGAGTTTGGAGCAAGAATTGGCCATTTGGCCTTCAACTCTGCTCTATCATTCAATGAGACCATCGCCTTTACTTCCCTCCTTTTTATCTCTCTTCTTTTCTGAATAAAGGAATTAGATCAGGTATTTTTTAATCTCATGAATTATTTACTGAATCTAGGTGACCTTGTAAAGTTCAAACAATGCATCAACTATCTTATTAGCCACTTGTATTAAAACTCAAGGGTGAAACACATCTGAACACAGGGATCTATCAACACATAGGTACAACAGTTTTCTGAATATCATTTCCCTGGTGATTGTAATTTCCTTGAGCTCCTACTTACATTCCAATTCCTTATTTTTAGATTCATAGAGTCATAGAATCTACAGTTTCGAAAACACCCTTTGGCCCATCACGTCTGCATCGGTCAAAAATAACCACCTTACTATTCTAATTCCATTCTCCAGTACTTGGTCTCAAGTCTTTGTATATTTGGCAATGTAAATGCATATTTAAAGCTTTTATTGATAGAGGGATTGAATTTAGGAGCCATGAGGTCAGGTTGCAGCTGTACAAAACTCAGGGGCGGCTGCAGTTGGAGTATTGCGTACAGTTCTGGTCACCGCATTATAGGAAGGATGTGGAAGAACTGGAAAGGATGTGGAGGAGATTTACCAAGATGTTGCCTGGATGGTGGAAGGTCTTATGAGGAAAGGCTGTGGGACTTCAGGCTGTTTTCATTAGAGAGAAGAAGGTTAAGAGGTGACTTAATAGAGGCATATAAGATGATCAGAAGATAGTGTGAACCTTTTTCCTCAGATGGAGATGGTTAGCACGAGGTTAGGTTTTGGAATACTGCGTCCAGTTCTGGTTGCCTTACTACCGGAAGGACGTGGAGACTCTGGAGAGAGTGCAGAGGAGGTTCACCAGAATGCTGCCTGGTATGGAAGGTCTGAGTTATGAGGCGAGGTTAGGCAAATTGGGACTGTTTTCCTTAGAAAGACGTAGACTTAGAGGAGATCTAATAGAGGTGTATAAGATTATGAGGAGTATAGATAGAGTAAACAGGGTTAAGCTTTTTCCTAGGATGGACTCAAATAGCACGAGGGGTCACGGGCTTAGGGTGAGGGGGGTAAGGTATAATTTGGATGCTAGAGGGAGTTTTTTCACACAGAGGGTGGTGGGGGTATGGAATGCACTGCCAAGTAAAGTGGTGGAGGCAGGCACTCTGGAGTTATTTAAGAAATACTTAGATGGGCACATGAACAGAATGGGAATGGAGGGGTATAGAAAACTGATTTAAAATAGGGATCATGAGCCTTGGGAGTCCCTGGGAAGTGTGTAAATAGATGATGATATTGATGTACTTGTTTTTATTCTACAGGTGCTTTGGTCCACCTTGTTGTCTAACAAGGGGCATACACGCAATGGGTCGAGAAAGGGCTGCTCTTGGATTTTTTTCGAGAGTATCCTAATGCTTCAAGTGTACGCTTGACCTGGACCATTTGACGGGCAACACGAAAACTCAGTGACTATCACTGTGCTGTGCAGATACATGGATTTGGGCCTGTGTCTGTGGGAGTTTGCGCATTCTCCCCGTACTTGCGTGGGTTTTCTCCGGGTGCTCCGGTCTCCTCCCAAAGATGTGCTCTTAGGCTAATTGGCAAAACAAATTCTCCCTAAATTGTCTCAAATTTGGTTTTTAATCCATAGATCTATAAACATAGTCAGGGATCGCAGGTAGAGGTGGGAACATCGCAGGCTCGTTGGGCCGAAGGGCCTGTTTCCCGTGCTGTTTTGTTCTTTGTTCTTTGAGGCGACATAGCTTTAAATTGAGGGGTGAAAGATGTGGGACAGATATCAGAGATAGGTTCTTTACTCAGAGAGCAATAAGAGAATGGAATGCCCTGCCTGTAACAATGGATTCACTAACATTAAGAATATTTAAATGGTCATTGGATAAACATAAGGATAATATTGGAATAGTGTAGATTAGATGGGCTTTAGATTGGTTTCACAGGTCGGCGCAACATCGAGGGCCGAAGGGCCTGTACTGCGCTGTAATGTTCTATGTTCTATATTGTATGTTCTAAATGCTTCTCTGTCCCCACCACCCTTTCAGGTGGTAAGTTCCAGACTTCCACCACCATTTGTGTGAAAGCATTTTTCCCCACATCTCTTTAAAATTCATGCCCCTTATTTTAAATTTATTTCCCCGGTCATTAATTCTTCCACCAAGAGAAAAAAATTTCTTCCCGCCTACTTTATCTCTGCTGCTTATAATTTTATCCATCTCAATCAAACCCTCCTCCAAGGAAAACAACTTATCCAATCTCCAATCTATCCAGTCTCTCTTTATTATAAAACTCTCCAGCCCAGAAACATAGTCTTCTCTACATCCTGTCGCATCCCTCCTATAATGTAGATTCCAGAACTCTACACAATACTCTAGCTGTGGCCTAAACAAGGTTTTATACAGTTCCAGATTATCTCACTCCCTTAAACTCTATGCCTTGACTAATAAAGGCAAGTGTAACAAATGCTTTTTAATTACTTTATCTCATTGTCCTGCTACCTTAAGGACTGGTGTACATGCACACCAAGATCCCTCTGATTCCCAATGCTTTCCACATCCTGCCATTCATCATGCATTACCTTGCCTTGTTTGTTCGGCCCAAGTGCATCACCTTGAATTTCTTTGCACTGATCAGCCCATCTATTATCCTTCTCACTATTTACCACCCCATCAATTTTCATATCATAGAACATAGAACACTACAGCACAAACAGCCCCTTCGGCCCACAAGTTGTGCTGATCATATCAGTATCTACCAGGCCATAGAACTATCTGTAACTCACAATCCCATCAAATCCCATGTAGTCATCCAGAAGCCTCTTAAAAGACCCCAGCGAGTTTGCCTCTATCACCACTGACGGCAGCCAATTCCATGACCTATCCGTGACCTATGAATTCAATGCTCCATCTATTTGATTTCTTTCTTCTTTTTAAGGAGTGGTGTATTTTCCAAACCCTCAGTTTTAGTGTGACCAAATTTTCTATTCATAACTCTATAACAAACTTGAAATTGGATGAACTTAAAGGGTTAGTTTATTTGCATATACTCAAAAAAACAAAAGGGGAATTACAATGTTGTCTCTTTGTATTTATACAGTAAAATAGAGATAGAGAAAGGAAAAGTTTATAGTGCGGAGACTACAAGAAAGAGATATTGTTTCATGGGGGTTCCAGAGTTGAGAATCAAAGTCCAATGAGGTATTGCTTCAAGGAGATTGACAGGTCAAAAACTTATGCAGTATAATTCACTTTTTCAATGTTGTTACCTTCACACGATGAGATAGGCATGCAAAGATCAATCAGCTTTGTTGGTGATGGTACAGAGTTTCAAATGGAAGCAGTGTAGATGGGGCCAGGTGTCCAACCTGAGCCAGATTTCCTTCTCTGTGAGACAGCTGGTAGGACTGCAAAATGGCAGATGGAGGCTGTGTGGTAAGCAAGACTTAACGATTCCACAAACCAGAGGTCAAATGTCACAGGACTCCCACATTTGCACACTATCTTTGACAATGGGGTGCATCGTCCACCGTGGTTTCTGAGGTTGTTGACTGTCTCACAATTAAGAATTGAAAGGGAGTCCTTTGCCTTAGCAGATGAACAGACTGCAGTTCGGCAGACTGGGTTGTGAAATGCAAATTGCCTTTGTATAAAAGTGGTAGAGGCAGGCATTCTGGAGTTATTTAAGAGATACTTAGACGGAGACATGAACAGACTGGCAACGGAGGGATATAGAAAACTGATTTAAAATAGGGATCATGAGCCTTGGGAGTTCCCTGGGAAATGTGTAAATTGTCGATGATATTGATGTATTTGTTTTATCCTACAGGTGCTTTGGTCCACCTTGTTGTCTAACAAGGGGCATACACGTGATGGGTCGTGAGAGGGCTGCTCTTGGGTTTTTCAAGAGTATCCTCGTGCTTCACGTCGTTAGTGTATGCTTGACCTGGACCATTTGATGGGCAACACGACAGCTCAGTGACTATTGCTGTGCTGTGCAGACATATGGATTTGGGCCTGTGTCTGTGGGAGTTTGTGCATTCTCACCGTGCTTGCGTGGGTTTTCTCCGGATGCTCTGGTTTCCTCCCACATCCCAAAAATGTACTCTTAGGCTGATTGGCCGAACAAATTCTCCCTAAATTGTCCCAAATTTGTTCCAATGCATAGATCTATAAACATAGACAGGGATCATGGGTAGAAGTGGGAACACCGAGGTGGCGGTGCGGGCTTATGGGCTGAAGGGCCTGTTTCCCATGCTGTTTTGTTCTTTGTAACGTCTTTGAATTTTGCCTGTGCAACCCACAATGTGTATTAGTGTCTCTTTAGGGATAACAATGTGCGATTATCCCTAAATGACATTGCCACGTAGTTTCTCTTGTCTGAGGATCTGACTTAGATTGAGCAATTTTAGGACTCCAGTTTGAATATTTAAGAGATAGTAATGAGTCTATTTCCATATATCCCGTTCCTGGATGAAGGCTTAGTCTTTGCACATAAACTATTCCTTTGAAATTATCAATTTTGCAACAATCATTTTCCTTTCCGTGTTGATGGGATATATTACCACCAATGCGAGTAAATATCTGCTACCCTAACCAAGTGTTTAGGATCACAGAACCTCTACAGTGGAGAAGGATGCCAATCGGTCTGTCAAGGTGCAATGACAACAGTCCCACTCAGGCCCTATCCACATAAGTCTGCGCATTTACCGTGCTAGCCCCCTTGACACTAAGGGGCAATTTAGCATAGCCAATCCACCTAACCCACACATCTTTGGACTGTGGGACAAAAACAGAGCACCCAGAAGAAAGCCACGCAGACACAGGGAGAATGTATAAACTCCACACAGACAATGACCAAACCAGGAATCGAATTCAGGCTCCTGGCGTTATGAGGTAGCAGTGCTAACCACTGTGCCACCTATTTGAATACAGAAATGAGACTGCTTACACAACCAGCCCGTAGAAAACATACAGAAAGCCATTCAGAGCAGAAATCATGGCTATATTTTCCCCGTTGTTATGCTGAATAGTGCCTGACTCAGTCAAAGATGAGGAGTTTGAATGCCAAGCCGACTAAAATTAATTTAAAAAGTCAAAGAAGGTAAAGTGCTTTCTTTAAAAACTTTATCTGGGAAAACCTTGTGATCCTGATAGCAAAGCATCAGTGTAAGACCAGGAATCCGTTTTATTCCATGGCATAGTTCTGCACAGGCAGTTACTGCAGATACCTTTCACACATAACAATATCCTCATACAATCCAATGATGCCAAATAACAGGCAGTTGGTACAGTTTGTGTAGCTACCTTTCACAGATAACAATACCTTCATCCAATATCAGACAACCAAACACAATGCAATCTGTCTTTAAAATAACCGCACAAACAATAATACTCATAAAAATAACCAGGAGAAAAATTGCTTCAGTTTTCCACTCAGAACATATTTCAACAGAATCCATTTATCTGATATGAACAAAAATGGAAAACGAGAGAGTCTATAGGGGATTTATTGCATAGATTTGTGACTTTCAGGAAATGGGTCAAGCGGAGAATTGCAAAAACAAGGGTGGAAGCCGAATGTAGAAATAGTCTATTGAAAGTGCACTGAAAAATTAATCATTTTTCTGAGCGTACCATTTTATTGTCCAGAGTGGTAACTGGCAGGAATGAGTTCATTTATGTAATATTAGAGTATTTTGTCACTTGACTTAAGATCAAGGCCACATTAAATAATGTGTTTCTTTTTCCCTTTCAAATGAACAGCTGTTAATTTTCCATGAAGTACATTCCATTAGTTCCCCATTGAACACATGACTATATTCTTTGTCCTCACTGTCTGTAAACACTATATGGAATTTTCAAACATGTTATAATTGAAACCCACCAACTGTGATATAAATAAATGGATTTTGGGAATAGAAGTCACAATCAGTGAGAACAATTGTTAAGGGCGCTGTATGTATTTCCATATACCTGACATAACTTTCCAACCAACTGGTAATAGGGGAACCCAGTTGCATGAAAGGAGCACAATGATTTCAGTCACACAATTGTCAGTGGCTTTACAGTGCAAGGACTGTATTTGCATCTGAGTTCTAGCTTTCATAGCATCATAAAATTTATTTATCAGTCACAGGTAGGCCTACATTAACACTGCAATGAAGTTACTGTGAAATCCCACCGTTTGCCACACTCTGAGGCTTGTTCGGGTACATGGAGAGAGAATTTACCATAGCCAATGCACCTAACCAGCACGTCTTTCAGACTGTGCGAGGAAATCAGAGCACCTGGAGGAAACCCAAGCAGGCACAGGGAGAATGCAGAGACCCTGCACAGACAGTGACCCAAACTGGGAATCAAACCTAGGACCCCGGCGCTGTGCTAACCACTGTGCCACCATACAGCATTCTGTTACAGCACAGGATAGAGCGAGCAAGAACGTTGATTGTCAGCGTCAGTTTAGTTCAGCTCAAATGCTGGTGGTACAATTGGTTTATGATGGTGCCATTGGCGCTGATTCAATTCCCATACTGGCTGAGGTTATTCGTGATGACCCCGCCTTCTCAACCGTTTACTTGAGGTGTGGTGGTCTTCAACTTAATTCACCCACCAGTCAGCTCTCCCGCTCAAAATGGGCCTCTGGTCATCTGTGACTATAGCGATTTTCCTTGCATTTCAGCTTGACTGTTTTAAGGGACCCCATGAAGATGAGAAGTGAAGCAGTCCTTTTCCTAGGGTAGAAAAAGGGCAAGTGAAGGCCTAAATTAATCCAGAAACTCAACTAATGTTCTGGAGATTTGGGTTTGAATCCTGCCATGGCAGATGGCGGAATTTGAATTCAATAAAAAATATCTGAAATTAAGAATCTGCTAATGACCATGAAATTATTGTCAGGAAAAACACAACTGGTTCACTAATGTCATTTAGAACATAGCACATAGAATATAGAACAGTACAGCATGGTATAGGCCCTTTGGCCTTGATGTTGTGCCGAGCTTTGTCCAAACCCAAGATCAAGCTATCCCACTCCTTATCATTTTGGTGCATTCCATGTTCCTATCCAATAACTGCTTGAAAGTTCCTAAAGTGTCTGACTCCATATCACAGTAGGTAGTGCATTCCATACTCCAACCACTCCCAGAGTAAAAAATCTATTTCGGACATTCCTCCTATATCTCCCATATCAATCTTATAGTTATGTCCCCTAGTAACATCTACATCCACCCGAGGAAATAGTCTCTGAACATCTACTCTATCTATCCCCCTCATCATCTTATAAACTTCTATTAAGTCACCTCTCGTCCTCCTCCATTGTAAAGGGAAAAGCCCCAGCTCCCTCAACCTTTCCTCATAAGACCTACCCTCCAAATCAGGCAACATCCTGGTAAATCTCCTCTTTACTCTCTCCATTGCTTCCACACCCTTCTCATAGTGAGGTGATCAGAACGGCACACAATATTCCAAATTGGTCTCACCAAGGTCCTATATATCTGCAGCATAATTCCTTGACACTTAAATCAAACCTCCTGTTAATAAATGTTAGCACACTATAAGCCTTCTTCACGGCTCTATCCACTTGAGTGGCAACTTTCAGAGACCTGTGAATATGAACTCCAAGATCTCTCTGTTCCTCTATATTCCTTAGAATTCTGCCATTGACCCTGTAATCCACATTCAAGTTTGTCCTACTAAAATGAATCACCTTGCACTCCATCTGCCCAGCTCTGCATCCTTTCAATGTTTCTTTGCAGCTAAAAGAGCCCTCTACCTTATCCATTTTTCCACCAAACTTGGCGTCATCAGCAGATTTACTAACCGACCCTTCAGCCCAAAGGGAAGGAAATCTGCCGCCTTTCCCTGGTCTGACCTACATGTGACTCCAGAGCCACAGTAATGTTGTTGACTCTCAACTGCCCTCTGAATTGGCCAAGCAAACCATTCAGTTCAGGGGCAAATAGGGATGCAGGTTTAAGGTAAAAGGGGGAAAGTTTAAAGATGATATGAGGGTCAAATGTTTTACTTAGAAGATGCTAACTACCTGGAATGCGCTGCCAGAGAAGGTGACAGAAGCAGATACAATAGCAATGTTTGAGTGGCATCTTGACTTTTACATGAATAGGTAGGGAATAGAGGGATACAGACCACATAAAGGCCAAAGCTCATATTTTTAGAAAGGTGCCATGTGTTGATGCAGGCTTGGTGGTCCGAAGGGCCTGTTCCTGCGCAGTCCTGTTCTTTGTTGTTTGTCATTGTACAGGTGTTTAAACTGAGCCAGGAATTGAGCACTGATGCTTTCTTAGGGTTGATGCTTCAGCATGGGAAGTGCCCAGTGAGATTCTGATCCCTGCCATAGAGAGAAAGGTAGCACAGCTGGAAACAGCAGCTGGAGGCTGGTGCTTCATTCCGGGATACACTGGGAGTGAGGTTAAATGGCCTGATCAGTGCATGAAAGATGACTGATGTGGTACACTCAAATATAACCAGATGTGTGTCTTACCCAACCTCAATTTGCCTCCTCATACCAACTTACATTGAAGGTGCATGTTAAGGACAAGCAATGGATGCCTGTGAAAAGGACATATCATGGATTGCTGGATGGCTTTCAGCTAGGGTTTGTGGTTAGGGGGTAGAGGAGGATGGGTGGGTGGGAGGTGGTTGAATGGATTCAAAATTTGTTTGCCAGATGGTCGTATTGCTTCAGTCAGTCTACATGGATAATATGTGAATCAGAGCACTCCATGCATCTATTTATATGCTGGTGTCTCCTTCTGCACTCTAAGTTGCTCCTGTTTCTACTCTTCTCTAGTAGAGACAGTGTGCTCAGCACTTCCCTCCTCCTCTCCAGTAGAGGCAGTGTGCTCAGCACTTCCCTCCTCCTCTCCAGTAGAGGCAGTGTGCTCAGCGCTTCCCTCCTCCTCTCCAGTAGAGGCAGTGTGATCAGCGCTTTCCTCCTCCTTTCCAGTGGAGGCATTGTGCCCAGCACTTTCCCCCTCCTCCCCAGTAAAAGCAGTGTGCTCAGCATCATCTCCTCCTCCATTACTTGTGCTGTTCATGGCATTGCAAACCATTATCACTCGGGACATCTGGGATGCTGAATACTTAAGACCATCTGCAGATATATTGAGGCATCTGAAGAGCAGATTGTCATCCTCATTGCTTCTACTCTCAAAGTACTTGTAGTTAGTATAATAGCTCCAGGAGCCAGCATCGAGGAGCAGTGATTTTATTGCACAAACTAAACAAAACCATAAGCCTGTGGTGAACACAAACAGGACTCAACTGGGACAATATAATAATGGACTCACTCAGGGTTTTGCTTTATACAGGCTCAATATAAAATCTCTACCTGGTTGGTTAACTACCGATCCCCATGGAGCTTGTATTCAATGAGTACAACAGGGAGATTGACTAGTGGTTCCCCATGCCAGTAATGGAGTTATCACAATCAGGGAGATTCTACTGAGCTACCTCTGATATTGTGTGGGCTCCTCACAGTTGTCATCAGCTACATGTTTCAGGGCTAGCCCTTGCCTCTAAGCAGATAGAAAATTCTGCTTTGAGATGCGAATTTCTCAAAGGGACTTAGATGTGCATCATGGCAGCTCCAGTAAACATGGATGGTGACCTTGTTGTGGTGGTGAATGAGTAGCAAATGAACAGAATGGAATCCCTTTCCGATGATGAGTATTTTAGGGTGATCTGGCAATGCTTTGCTTATGAAGTGTTGAGCAGATGATGACTACTGGGGCCTGTGGGAAACCAGTCATAGAACATAGAACATAGAACATTACAGCGCAGAACAGGCCCTTCGGCCTTCGATGTTGCGCCGACCATTTAGGAAAAAGGAATGACCCTCTAACCTAAACCATTCCCTTTTCGTCCATAAACTTATCTACTAACCTCTTAAACGCCACCAAACTTGGCGCATCTACAAATGACGCAGGCAGGGCATTCCATACCCTTACCACCCTCTGGGTAAAGAACCTACCTCTGACATCCGTCCTATAACCACCACCCCTAAATTTAAAGCTATGTCCCCTCATGCTAGCTTTCTCCATCCTAGGAAAAAGCCAATCACTGTCCACCCTATCTAAACCTCTAATCATCTTATATATTTAATAAGGTCTCCTCTTAGCCGCCTCCTTTCTAATGAAAACAACCTCAAATCCCTCAGCCTCTCTTCATAAGACCTGCTCCATACCAGGCAACAACCTGTAAACCTCCTCTGTACCCTCTCCAATGCCTCCACATCTTTCTTATAAGTGGACCAGAACTGCACACAATACTCCAAGTGTGGCCGCACTAGAGTTTTGTACAGTTGCAACATGACGTTGCGGCTCGAAATTCAATCCCCCTACCAATAAAAGCTAAGACTCCAATGCCTTCTTAACAACCTTATCGATTTGATTGCCAACTTTCAGGGATCTATGCACACATACACCAAGATCCCTCTGTTCATCAACACTATTAAGAGTCCTACCATTAGCCCTATACTCTACACATTTGTTATTCGCCAAAGTGAATTACCTCACACTTTTCCACATTAAACTCCATTTGCCACCTCTCGGCCCAGCTCTGCAACTTGTCCAAGTCTCTCTGCAAACTATAACACCCTCTTCACTATCTACCACTCCTCCGACTTTGGTGTCATCCGCAAATTTACTAATCCATCCTTCAATACCCTCGTCCAGATCATTTATAAAAATTACAAACAGCAGGGGCCCCAAAACAGATCCCTGAGGTACACCACTTGTAACCGGATTCCATGATGAATATATTCCATCAACCACCACCCTCTGTCTTCTATCTGCGAGCCAATTCCTAATCCAATTAGCTAAATCACCCTCTATCCCATACATCTGCATTTTCTGCAGAAGCCTTCCATGGGCCACCTTATCAAAAGCCTTACTAAAGTCCATATATACCACATCAACTGCCTTACCCCCATTCACCTCTTTGGTCACTTTTTCAAAAAACTCAATAAGGTTAGTAAGGCACGACCTACCCTTCACAAAACCATGCTGACTATCCCCAATCAATTCATTTCTCTCTAAATAACTATAAATCCTATCCCTAATAATTCTCTCCAATAGTTTGCCCACAACAGAAGTAAGACTCACCGGTCTATAATTCCCTGGAAAGTCTCTCTTCCCCTTCTTGAACAATGGGACCACATTAGCTATCCTCCAGTCTTCTGGCACTATACCCGTAACCAATGACGACCTGAAGATCAGAGCCAGAGGCCTCTCAGTCAGAGCAGCAAAACTCAGTGTGCATTCATTCTGACTGTTCTCACTAGTTGAGAAGTGTAGGTAAGTTCCAGCCCTGGAAAACATGGCATTGCTTACCCATATTATGTAATTGCAATATTTAAAAAAAAATTTGTGGGATATGGATGTCACTGGCGAGGCTGGCATTTATTCCCCATCTCTAAGAGATGCCAGGTGGCACAATGGTTAGTACTGCTGCCCCACAGCACCAGGGACCCGGGTTTGATTCCTGGCTTGGGTCACTGTCTGTGTAGAGTTTGCACATTCTCCCTGTGTCTGCATGGGTTTCCTCTGGATGCTCTGGTTTCCTCCCATAATCAAAAGATGTGCTGGTTAGTTGCATTGGCCATACTAAATTCTCCCTCAGGTGCTGGAGTGTGGCAACTAAGGGATTTTCACAGTAACTTAATTGAAATGTTAATGTAAGCCTACTTCTGACACTAACAAATAAACTTTATAAACTTAAAACCAATTGCTCTTGAGAAGATGCTGATGAGCTTCCTTCCTGAACCACTGCAGTCCATGTGTTGTAGGTACACCCACAGTGCTGTTAGAGAGGCAGTTCCAGCATTTTGACTCAGTGACAAAGAAGGAATGGTGATATACTTCCAAGTCAGGATGGCGTGTGGCTTGGAGGGGAACTTCCAGGTGGTGGTGTTCCCATATATTCAACCTTGTCCTTCTAGATGGTGGTGACTGTGGGTTTGGAAAGTGCGGCCAAGGAGACCTGGGTGAATTCCTGCAGTGTATCTTTTACATGGCACACATGGCTGCCACTCTGCATCAGTGGTGGAAGGAATGGATGGAATACAAATCCACTGGCTGCTTTGTTGTGGATGGTATTGACCTTCTTGAGTATTGTTAGATCTGCAGTCCAGGCGAGTGGAGAGTCTTCCATTACATTTCCCACTTGTGCCTTGTAGATGGTGGGCAGGTTTTGGGGAGTAAGGGGGTGAGACGCTCACCACAATATTCCTATCCTCTGACTGCTCTTAAAGCCACATTATTTCTATGGCTTGTCCAGTTCAGTGAATGGTCAATGGTAACTCCCAGGATGTTGATAATGGGCGATTCATCAATGGTAATGCTATTAAATGTCAACAGGCAATGTTTATTTCCCTCTTGGTGGAGGTAGTCATTGCCTGATACTGTGTGGGGCAGGTATTCCTTGCCACTTGTCAGCCCAAGCCTGGAGATTGTTCAGGTCTTGTTGCATTTGGAAGCAAACTGCTTCAGTATCTGAGGAGTTGTGAATGGTACTGAACATTGTGTAATCATTAGCGAACATCTCCACTGTTGATCTTATGACGGAAGGAAGATCCTTGATGAAGCAGCTGAAGATGGTTGGACCTAGACACTATTTGGAGGGACTCCTGCAGTGATGTCCTGGAGTTGAGATGATTGACTTCCAATCACACAACCATCTTCCTTTGTTCCAGGTTTGACACCAACAAGCACAGAGTCTTCCCCTGATTCTTATTGATGCCAGTATTGTTATGGCTCCTAGATACCATGTTCAGTCAAATGTCAGTTTGATGTCAAGGGCAGTCACTCTCATTTCACCTCACCCCTAGAGTTCAATTTTTTTGTCTATGTTAAAACCAAAGCTGTAATGAGGTTAGAATCTGAGTGACCCTGACAGAGTCCATTCTGAGCATCAGTGAGCAGATTATTGCTGAGTAAATGCTGCTTGAAAGTGTTGTTCATGACTCTTCCATCACTTTACTAATGAAGTTTGACAAATATCACCTGCAGAAGGAGCCAGCGGCAAAGTAGTTAAGGTGACTCTGATAACCATTAGCAATATATGTCCCTTTAGTCCACTTGATAAGAGATCTTCTTTCCAGAGGTTGTGACTATCTGTGACCATCTGGTGCAAAACCCTGAGCCTCCTGGGGACCTGTTGCTCAGCTTGTGTTCAGGGGGCTTAACCTTTGAGCGTGTACCATCCTTCTTCAGTGTTTTGTCTTCTGCAAGCTTTACCTCCGTGTTTATCTCCTTTCCCCAGTGGGTGAAGAAAAAATTGTTCCTACTAAACAGGTGGATGGGGGTAAGGCGGTTGATGTGGTATATATGGACTTTAGTAAGGTGTTTGATAAGGTGGCCCATGGAAGACTTCTGCAGAAAATGCAGATGTATGGGATAGAGGGTGATTTAGCTAATTGGGTTAGGAATTGGCTAGCAGATAGAAGACAGAGGGTGGTGGTTGATGGGAGATATTCATCGTGGAGTTCGGTGACAAGTGGTGTACCTCAGGGGTCTGTTTTGGGGCACCTGCTGTTTGTAATTTTTATAAATGATCTGGATGAGGGTATTGAAGGATGGATTAGTAAATTTGCAGATGACACTAAAGTCGGTGGAGTGGTAGATAGTGAAGAGGGGTGTTATAGTTGCAGAGAGACTTGGACAAGTTGCAGAGCTGGGCCGAGAGGTGGCAAATGGAGTTTAATGTGGAAAAGTGTGAGGTAATGCACTTTGGCAGGAATAATAAATGTGTAGAGTATAGGGCTAATGGTAGGATTCTTAATAGTGTTGATGAACAGAGGGATCTTGGTGTATTTGTGCATAGATCCCTGAAAGTAGGCAGTCAAGTCGATAAGGTTGTTAAGAAGGCATATGGAGTCTTAGCTTTTATTGGTAGGGGGATTGAATTTCGGAGCCGCAACGTCATGTTGCAACTGTACAAAACTCTAGTGCGGCCGCACTTGGAGTATTGTGTGCAGTTCTGGTCCCCACATTATAAGAAAGATGTGGAGGCATGGAGAGGGTACAGAGGAGGTTTACCAGGATGTTGCCTGGTATGGAGGGCAGGTCTTATGAAGAGAGGCTGAGGGATTTGAGGTTGTTTTCGTTAGAAAGGAGGCGGCTAAGAGGGGACCTAATCGAAACATATAAGATGATTAGAGGTTTAGATATGGTGGACAGTGATAGCCTTTTTCCTAGGATGGAAAAAGCTAGCACGAGGGGACACAGCTTTAAATTAAGGGGTGATAGTTATAGGAAGGATATCAGAGGCAGGTTCTTTACCCAAAGGGTGGTTCGGGAGTGGAATGCCCTGCCTGCAGCAGTTGTAGATGCGCCAAGTTTGGTGGCGTTTAAGAGGTTAGTTGATAAGTATATGGAAGAGAAGGGAATGGTTTAGTTTGGAGGGGCATTGCTTTTTATATTGGTCGGTGCAACATCGAAGGCCGAAGGGCCTGTTCTGTGCTGTATTGTTCTATGTTCTATGTACTCTTGCTGCTGCTACTGTTACTGCTGTCTCTTCCTCATCTGAGATCCACGGAAAGCTATACCTTCAGCTAACTTGGCTATAAGCTCTGGAATTTCTTCTTTAAACCTCTGCGGTTTAGATACTATTTAAGACCTGTCTGTATGACCAATATCTTGGCGACCTACCCAAATATTGCTTTATGTGTCTTAATGACAAAGTTTGCTTTACAACGATCAATTATTTCATTAAAGGCACCATGTAAACATCAAGTAAAGTTTATTTATTAGTCACAAATGGGCTTACATTATCACTGCAATGGAGTTACCGTAAAAATCCTCTAGTTATCACATTCCAGCACCTGTTCACTGAGGGAGAATTTAGCATGGATAATTCACCTAACCAGCATGTGTTTCAGACTGTGCAAGGAAACCAGAGTGCCCGAAGGAAACCCATGCAGACATGGGGAGAATATGCAAACTCCACACAGATAGTGATCCAAGCCAGGAATTGAACCCATGTCCCAGGTGCTGTGAAACAGCAGTGCTAACCACTGTGCTGCTGTGCTGCAAGCTATTGCTATTGTGAAATCTGGTTAACCTGAATCGGAGGTACTAAGGCGTGGGATGGAATTGTTGTTCAGGGTTTGAAGAATGGCTTTGGTCTCCCCATTGTAGTAACTGTGATTATCAAGGTTGTCAAGGAAGCGGGATACCAACACAAAGGAATGGATGAAGAAGTCTTACAACAGTAGAGCTTGGCGTTTTTAGCGTACATGTAGAAATGAATTCCAAAGGCAGGCTTTTCCAGGCCCCCAGAGTGACAGTGATGGAGGCCATTGGCTGAAGGCCGAATCTTCCAGTCCTGCTGCTGTCAATGAGTTTTCCTGTCGTATGAAACCTCTGTCCCCAAGGAACACTTGGTGGGCATGTGGAGGGGAGGGGGGAACATCTTCGGCAGGACTGGAAGATTAAGAGGCATCTGGATGGGTACACGAATAGGAAGAGAATAGAGGGATACAGAGCAAGTAAGGGCAGAAGATTATTTTTCTTTAGTTTACTTGGGACATCATGATCGACACAGGCTTGGAGGGTTGGAGGGCCTGTTCCTGTGCTTTACTTTTCTTTATTCTTTGGATCCCACCAACAGAAAAGGCTGTAAAACTCTGACTTGTGACATCTCTCCGCTTTTCTTTCAATAGTGCCTTGAGATCATTAACACAGAGTCATAGAGGTGTACAGCATGGAAGCAGGCCCTTTGGCTCAACTTGTCCATGCTGCCCCTTTTTTAACCCCTAAGCTAGTCCCAATTGTCCACGTTTGGCCCATATCCTTCCACTTACTTCTACACCCTCTATATTCATCAAGGGATCCACTTGATCCCAGCTGCCTATGCATATCATATGTCTCTACCTGAGGGGTAAGATTGACCTCAGCTTAATATCTTATTTGAAAGACAACGGGTGGGATTTTATGGCCTCGTTGGGGTGAGACTGGAAATTCCCGCCAAAGGTCTTTGGAGATTTTTGTTGTTGGATCCTCAACTGTTCCGAATCTGGGCAGGCAAAGTGGTAGAGTTCTGGCCGACACCTCTGACAGTGCAGCATTCCCTAGCTACCGTCTTCAAAGTGTTGACCCAGATTCAAGCCTCCAAAGTAGAATTTGAACATAAAATCTTTTGACTTTGGAGGTAAGGGCGCTGAGGCAAGGTTGACACAAAGATCCTGCTCTTTTGTCCAGAGTTCAACTGAATGCTGAAATCTTGTTTGAACCAGGCACCCAAAGAGTGAGATGCTAAGATATGTAATGCCGGAAGATACATTGCTTACATACATTAAATACTTCAGGTCAAATGGGAAGCATATGAGCTCCTGCATACTTATGTTCACATTCCTAAAGTGGCATTGTATGTTCTTGCTTCAGAGAGGAAGCAGAGCACAAAACTGCCTCATAGTTTGGAGGAGCTAAAACAAACTGGTGGAAGAGTTTTTCTTGCCTGATGGTCATTTTGTTTTTACACATGCCTGACAATTTTAGAGCCATTATGGTTCAATGACATTAGACATTGAGGGGGGAAGAAAACTTTATGGTATGAATTCTGGATTTCTACATTTAAACTGGTGATGAATAGCATTTACATTGTTGCTGTCCTGCCTATCAGACCAGTGTGAAGTATTTCCTGACCTGTAAACTATACCTCACGAACAATTTCAAATATTTAGACTTTTCTGTGGCTCATTTATCTTCCCAACTTGAGCATTTTCTCTTTGAAAAGCTTTTAGAATTGATACCTTCATTATCTGTGTCAGGTGTGAGTGAAACCCTCCGCTCCGTGTGAGAGAAAGGAGGCGCAGTTCAAATGTAATGTCATCTCAATTTTCAAAGCCAATGTTATTGTGCATATTTTCCACAACATTTAAAATGGAACAGACACCACGCTGTGATAAGGGAAAGCACATCCATTGAAAATCAACAGGTGATTATGAACTAGAAGTGGCCAGAAGTCCTGCCGTAACTAAAACTTCACTCCCTGGATGGTGTACACTATTATCCTTATACTGCAGAAGGAAGCCATTCAGCCCATTGAGCCTGTACCAAGAACAATTCTACCCGGCTCCTAGACCTGTAACCCCACATATTTACACTGCTAATTCCCCTGACATTAAGGGGCAATTTGGCACAGCCAATCAACAAAACCCACACATCTTTGGACTGCGGGAGGAAACCAGAGCACCCAGAGCAACCTCACGCAAGCATGGGGAGAATGTATAAATGCAACAGAGACAGTGACCCGAGGCTGGGATTGAACCTGGGTCCCTGGTACTGTAAGGCAGCAGCGCTAACCACTGTGCCATCATGCCACCCCATTGAAGTTCATCTAAAACTCTGCTGTTCATACTTAACTCGCTCAAGTCCCATTTGTACGTCAACACTTTGTTTGCTGGCCTAGACTCGCCCCTCTTCTGGCCACGTCTCAATTTTAAATTACATATCCATGTTTCAAATTTTTCCATAGCCTCACTCCTTCTTATTGCTGTGACCTCCCCCAGCCGTGCTGCCAAGATTTTTCCAGTTCTGGACTCTTGCACCTCATGGGTTTTCACTAATTGCGACCTTGCCTTCAGTTGCCTCAGCTCTAGTCTCTAGAATTCTATCATTAAACTTCTCCACCTATCTCTCCTCTTTATGATGATCCTTTCAAACATCTAATATCCTAAGTGGACTGTTATTAAATTATACTTAATAAACATCCAGTCGGATGTCTCAGGACTTTATTAAAGTTGCTAAAAGAATGCAAATTGTTGTTGGTGTTGTTACATTGTAGCTCCTTGCATTTTCCATTGACAGTGCCAGCATAAGTGCCAGTATCAAATAGTCCAATTCTTTACTCGAAAGTTAATCTGAGGGCACTGTTATCCTCCATGCTATTTTTCACTAGTCTGGTCTACAGTACATCAAATATGAATTAAACTTCCCAAATATGGGCATCTGATGTTAAATAGTGATATGGGACTGGTGTTATGGAAGGGCTACCAAGATAATTATAGTTAAGCTGTTATTTGTGCCAAGTGTGGTGAACTAATTGTTTTTCCTAACTGCACTGTGACAAGCAATGGGCTTTCCATTAAGGAAATCTCCTTTCTACCAGTTTTTGGGGACTTATGTTTCTGTCCTTCTCTATGTTCTCCTTGCCTAATTCTTCCTGATCTGCTTCCTGTCCATCATGATTGAATTGCTTGTCAGGAATTCTTTGCTAAGGTGATGGTGTTTCCCCCTCACCACCCACTGGCTAAAAAGTCCAATCTGAGTTCACCTTTTTTTGAGCCAGAAAGCCATGACCAGATTTTACAATTTTCAGCTTGCAGAATGCCTGAAGTCAGAGTTCTGTCTCCAAGTGGGAGGGGTTCCTGCCACCCAGAACTGCAGGCGTCTTTCCAGCCCCAGCAGCAGCCCTGGGTGGCATAGCCCATGCCAGGAGTGCAACCAGCCTCTTATGAAGAGCTATGCAACAAGCTGGACACTGACGTGTGTCAGGGTGATCTTGCATTGAGGCCTGGGAGCCCCCTGCTAAACACTAGTTGTGGCCAGAGGAGGCTCTTTAGTGCTATTAATTGGAGATTTAAAGGCTTTAATTCACCCAAGGGTGGGTGGACTGGCTAACACTTACCCCTCTGATGGTGAGATGTGGAGGTGCAGTGATGGGATTAGTGCCCACTATGCCACCTGATTAGACATGGCCCTTGCCTGCCATCTTACTCCTGAGAGATGGTACTTTCTCAGGAGGCCAAGGAAATTTGGGATATCCACTATGACTCTTACCAATTTTTATAGATGTGCCATAGAAAACATTCTTTCCGGATGTATCACAGCTTGGTAAAGCTCCTGCTCTGACCAAAACTGCAAAAAACTTCAAAGGGTTGTGAATGAAGCCCAGTCCATTCAGTAAACCAGCTTCTCATCCATCAACTCTGCCTACACTTCCCACTGCCTCGAAATTTGGGGCAGCACGGTGGCACAATGGTTCCCACGCCTGCCTCACAGTGTCGGAGACCCAGGTTCAATTCTGGCCTCAGGTCACTGTCTGTGTGGAATTTGCACTTTCTCCCCCTTGTCTGAGTGCTCCGGTTTCCATCCACAGTCCAAAGATGTGCAGGTTAGGTTGGTTGGCCTTGCTAAATTGTCACTTAGTTCAGGGAGGTGAGCAGGGTAAATGTATGGGGTCATGGGAATAGGGCCTAGGTAGAGTTGTAGTTAGTACAAACTCGATAGGTTGAATGGTACCCTTCTGTACTGTAGTTATTTTATAAAAGCAGCCTGCATAATCAAGGGCGCCACACAGACTGGACATACTGTCCTTTACTTTCTTCCGTTGGGAAAAGTTCTGAGATCATGTGCCAACCAACCAAAGAACAACTTCTTCCCCGCTCCTATCAGACTTTTGAATGGACCTATCTCACGTTAAGTTGACCTTTCTCTACACCCTAGCCATGACTGTAACCCTACATTCTGCATCCTCTCCTTTCCTTCTCCCTATGTACTCTGTGAATGGTATGCTTTGCCTGTATAGCGTGCAAGAAACAATACTTTTCACTATATCCTAGTACATGTGACAATAATAGATCAAATCAAATCAAAAGACGGTAAGAGGAGTGGGCGGGAGGTGGAAACGTAAAATTCCAGCCCTTGACTTCATCTGCAGATCCTTCAGCATGGCAGCCCTGGCTCCCTGCAATTTGTTCAAGACATGTATCTCCTTCATCATGTTACTTCAGCTAGCTGGGTGTGATTCCCTGGAATTCCTTCTCTATATACCTGTGGCTTTAAATTTCACTTCCTTCACCTGTAAAAGCCTCGGAATCTATCTGTTCTGCTTGTCAATCCTTCCTCTTTATCACATTTCATGATCAGGGTGTGGTGAATATGTGGAACTCTTTGCTGCACAAGGCTGTGGAGGCCAGATCATTGAATGTCTTTAAGACAGAGATAGATTCTTGATTAACAAGGGAAGTTATGGGAAAAGGCAGGAGAATGGGGATGAGAAAAATGTCAGCCATGGTTGAATGGGCTGAGTGGCCTAATTCTGCTTCTTATCACGTGCATACTTTTCACAGGATGATTGTACTTGTGAAGATATGTTTAAATGTTAAAGTCATGCAATTTATTGCACTATTGTTCTTTTTGTCTCTCAATTGTATTGCTCTTGTGCCCTGTTGCAAATTATTTCAATGAAAGTTCCTGTTAGTTTTCGATAACTATTACCCCAATGTTTCAGGTGATAGCTGCAGAAAAGTATCCTTAGCAGGTATCAGCTGGAGGTTCAACTCCACCTTTGTACTTCAACACAAAATATCCCCTACTGAATAATGGGATGAACAAGAAGTCAGTTCTCCCTCTGCTGCTCTCCCAGTTATTCCAGTTTGTTCAAAATTCATGATTTGTCTCATTGGCCTCGCTGGGGCCCTCAGAGGTTTGTGGTTCTAAGCCTCACTCCTGTGACTGTGGAGTTGGTTAACTTGGATGGTTGGTTTGTGATGCAGAGTAATGCCAGCAGTGTGGGTTCAAATCCTGCACGAGCTGAGGTTATTCATGAAGGCCCCGCCTTCTCATCCTTGCCTGAAGTGTGGCGATCTTTAAGTTAAATTACCACCGGTCAGCTCCACCCTCAAAGAGGAGAGCAGCTTTTGGTCATCTGGGGCTATGGCGACTTTACTTACTAGTCACAGGAACATACATTCTAGACTACCTTTTGAGAGCAGATCTAGAAAGTGCTGCACTGCCGGAGGTGCTGTCCTGTAAGGTGTGTTGCTGAACAAGGCCTTTCCTATTCTGTCTCAAGTGGATGCAAAAGGTACAAAGGCAATATTTGAAGAAGAATTGAGGATTGCTTCTGATCCAAAGGTGTGTATGTTCGGTAGATTAACAATGGTAAATGTGTGGTTACAGGAATAGGGCTGGATGAGGGAGAAGGCGGGCTATTCTTTTACAGTCAGGTAGACTCGATGGGCTGAATGGCTTTCCTCTGCATCATAAGGCTTTAATGGATTCTACCTATTGGCTCATCCTCCAAAACACACTGAAAACAATTTTATTGATCATTTTATTGTCCTTTGTGGCAACTTGGTGTAAGCAAATTGGGGCTGGCACTTTTGCCAACACAATAACAGTGATTAAATTGCAAAAGTAATCATTTTGTTGTGAAGTTCTTTTGAGATAAAGGCAGCCCAATGGCACAGTGGTTAGCACTGCTGCCTCACAGCACCAGAGACTAGGATTTCATTCCTGGTATGGGTGGTTGTCTGTGTGGAGTTTGCACATTGTCCCCGGGTTTCTTTTAGATGCTTCGATTCCCTCCCACAGGTCCAAAGATGTGCAGGCTAGGTGGATTGGCCATGATACATTGTCCATCAGTGTGAGGGGGATTAGTAGGGTAAATATATAGGGTTACAGGGATAGGATCTGGGTGGCATCATTGTCGGTGCAGGCTCGATGGGCCGAATGGCCTCTTTCTGCACTGTAGGGATTCTATGATTCCGCGTGACCTAACGTTGTGAAAGGTACTATGTTAATTAATAACTTTCTATTTTAATAACAGAATCATGAAGTCTGTATTGATAATACCACTAAAGTCACACTAATCCCATTTTCTTGCACTTGTCCCATATCCTTGAATGTTATTATGTTTCAAGTTTTCATCCAAATATTTTTTAAAGTCTGTTGGGTTTCTAGCCCCCAGTACCTTCCCAGGCAGCATATCCCAGATTCCCACCACTCTCTGAGTGAAAAGCTTCTTTCTCAAATTTCCTCTGAATGTCCTACCCCTCACTCAAAAACTATGCTCCCTTATGATTGACATGCATCAACGTAATGTATCTTTTAAACTCTATGGATGTTATCTCTATTTGAAATATCTCATGAGTATTCACATCACTGATTATAAAAGGAATCGCAGCTTGAAGCCACAATAATGCAAGTTCTTCAGGGCTGAAGTAAACTAAATATCAATCTAGAATTCATGTCCTATTTTAAAGAATGTGTTTATGGTAAATCATATCTCATCTGAATCTGCTTGTACAAGAATTTCCTTTTTCTTAAGTAGATGGACTGAATGTCATAGAATTATAGAACCACTATAGTGCAGAAAGAGGCCATTTGGCCCATTCAGCCTCTACTGACAACAATCCCACCCAGGCCCTATCACCCCACATATTTACGTAGCTAGTCCCCTTGACACTAAGAGGTATTTGGCATGGTCTAATGCACCTAAGCTGCACATCTTTGGACTGTAGAAGGAAACTAAAGCATCCAGTGGAAATCTGCTTGGACACAGGGAGCACTTTTAAACTCCACACGGTGAGCCGGGGCCGGAATCAAACCTGGATCCCTGGCGTTGTGAGGCAGCCGTGCTAACCATTGTGCTACCATTCCGTCTCTTGTGATATTTTTCTGATCATGCTCGACAGTATACGAATAAATTCTTGTTGCAAAGCTTTTCTTTGTCCCATTAGTTAGATTTATTGGTCTTTCTCTTAAAAAAACATATTCACTTGTGATCCAAATATTAAGCTAAATCATGCAAGTTGCAATAAAATGCAAAGCCACCAAATGACTCATTTTCTGTAAGCCACACCATGGGAATCTGTTCTCACCTTAAGGTAAACAAGATCTGGAGCACTTAAAATAGAAACTAGCAACAAAACAATGTTAATGCTCTCATAGAATGAGATGAGATGTTTCAGCTATCTCTGCAGCAATACAGCCTGTAGCTGGGAAGAAGTTACAGATGCTAAACAAGCAAAGCCTCAAAGCTAAGGGAGATGCTTTGGATTCCTCGCATTTGTAGCTTATCCAAGCATGTCCACCCTGGCTGTATACAGAGGAACAGCTGAAGATCAAGTGTCAGCAGAACGATAAGACTTTCAAAACACATGACCTCCCTCAGTGGGGACAACCCTGGGTGGATTCATTCAAATCTTTGCTGCACCTCAGGGCTAAGGGATACAAGGAAACGCCTTGCTGTCTTGATGACTGAACCCTGTTAAAGTGCTGGACTGTCTTCACCTCGGGCTGTGTAAGTGTGATCATCTTTTCAAATTTGCTTTCAAAGTTGGCCATTTGGGTTTACCACAATGCACAAGTGGTGAAATCTGTCTCCACGGTATTACTGTATTCACGCTAAAGAAGCCCAAAAACACTAAAGGTGTTGACAGGAAGATTCTGGCAGATGGTACACCCTGTTTGTAAGGGCATTAGCTTGGGCATGCTACATGCTTTTTTTATTCATGTGAGGGGTATGGGTGTCGATGGCTGGCTAAAATTTATTGCCCATTCTTAGTTGCCCAAGGGCATTTGAGAGTCAACCACATTGCTGTGGCTCTGGAGTCATATCTAGGCCAGACTGGGTAAGGAAGGCAGATTCCCTTCCCTAAAGGTCATTAGGGAACCAGATGGCTGTTTCCGACAATCAACAGTAGTTTCATCAGTAGATTCTTAATCCCAGTTTTTTTTTCACTGAATTCAAATTCCACTATCTGCCATGGCAGGATTTGAACCTGAGTCCCCAAAAACCAACTAAGTTTCTGGATTAATAGCCTAGAGATAATACCACTAGGCCAATGCCTCCTCTCGACTTACTTGATGTGCACCAGAATTAAGTAGTGTGGGGGATCGTGACATCAGATCAATTTTTTTATTAATTCTTGGGATGTGAGCATCGTTGACAAGGCCAGAATTTGTTGCCCATCCCTAATTGCCCTCGACCCGAGTGACTTGCTCTGCCATCTCTTAGTCAACCATGTGGATCTGGCAACACTACTCCACTGTTTTAATCAAAATCCTGAAGGCTGCCACCAGAAACCAACCTTATCCAGCAACATTTCCAACAATGCACACAAAACTGAACTACTCACTCTTGCGCTTTCCCTTAGTGCCTGTCCTGTAGCTCACTCCAGTTATCTTGTGCACTGCTATCCCAATGGCCAGAGCATTGCTAATGGAACTGCCGAATATCTGCTCAGGCTGTGTTACATTATTACCCAGGCACAGCCCTTTCGCTCTCAGGACTGTACTCACTTGTACGCCTCCAGTGTATTCTGATTCACCTGGCAAGATCCCGGGGCCCATGTGAATGGACGGTTTAACATGGGGGGACTATCAGGCGTAAAGTTCTGATATGCAGACTTATATTGTTGCAAATAGGGTTCCTGAGTGAATGAGGATCAGATGGGGACTCGGTTAGGCATGAGTCCTGATTGCAATGGGTGAATGATGATGTTGTGAACAGAGCACCGTATGAGGTTGCTAGTATGGACTGGAGATATCTGTTGAAGATGTACTCACTGACCCTGCGTGTGAGGCCATTGAATGTTTCTCTGGAATTGTAGCCAAGTCCTTGGGAGCAGATTGCAGGATTGGATCTTTTTGGCCATTTTCTTCCACTCTCTTCTCAGACTTTCCTAGTGATGCTCTGGGCATTCTGTGGAAACTTGACGAGGCTTCAACCTTTTGAACTCCTTCACTAAGTCCTCCAGAGCCTCATTTGAAGACCTGGGTGTTTCCTCTCTCTGGCTTGTAGTAATTTGCTGCCTCAGAGAGATACAAATTCATGTATGTAATGCTCACCACCTCCATACTTATCAAGGTTGTAGCAGGTCAGCTTCACATTGGTTGAAAGCTGCAAATCTTGCTATTTATGTATTCCCACCCTAAACCCCAGATCCAATATAGTGTTTATTTATTTATTAGTGTTACAAGTAGGCTTACATTAACATTGCAATTCCCAAAACAGGAATTGAATCCGGGTCCCTGGTGCTGTGAGGTAGCAAAGCTAGGCACTTTGCCACCATGTCATCCCTGGCCTAGCCCAATCCTAATATCTGGCCTGGTCCAGTTATTCGCCTACTGTGTTTTGAATGGACCGTGCATGTATTAATGACAATGTTTTAGCTCAGAACCCTCCTGCTTGACAGTGAAACTGAATGTTCAAATAATGCAAGTAATAGCTTCATTTTAAATCTGGATAAATTGAATTTCTGATTTGTACTGAGACCTGAACCTTTGGAATTCAGCTAGCATGCAGCATTCCATCAAATTTCTGCAAATACTCATGCAAATCAGGGCTCTTAGCCTTTAGGTCGCTGGGTTAAAGTTTATTCATAGTGTCACAAATAGACTTACATTAAAATTAAGTTGCTGGCAATTGTTCAGGTACCACTGAGGGAGAATTTAGTATGACCGATGCACCCAACTAACACATCTTTCTGACTGTGGGAGGTAACCCACACAGACACAGGGAGAATGTGCAGACTCCACACAGACAGTCACCCACACTGGGAATCAAACCCAGGTCCCCGGTACTATGAGGCAGCAGTGCTAACCACTGTGCTACCATGCCACCGTAGTGTGCATATATCTAAGCTAGTGTATCCTTTGTCATGAATAAAAATTGACTGACAATTACTCCTGAAAGGCAAGGCTGTGATAATCTATCTGTACACAGTTGCTTAACACTTAGAACTGATAATTCAGAATTTTTTTTCTAATCATTTAGAACATGACAGTTGACTTGGTGGAATTTTTATTTGCATAATAAGCAAAATATGTGGTCGAAGGCAAAGTGGGAAACTGGATCAGGGACAAATGACTTTTTTCCCCCTGTGATCAGTTTTCCGAAGGGAAGTTATTTTTATATGACAGTATCTGATTATTCATCTGATATTTTAACAGGAAAACATCATCTTCCCTGTTTGCAACTTTAGAGCTGGAAATTTCACTCTTGTGGTCAGATGCTTCCAGATAGCAAGTACATGTAAAGTTTATTTGTTTATTTATTCATCACAAGTAAGGATTACATTAACAATGCAATGAAGCTACTGTGAAATTCCCTTAGTTGCTACAGCCTGGTGCATATTTGGGCCAATGCATCTAACCAGGTAGATTGAACCAGGTGGTTCTGTGGACAACACTGTCCAAATTCTATGATCCACTGACTACATCAGTACCTGCCAATTGATTGCTAAACTTAGCGAAGACTCTACCACATCATGCTCATATGAAATATATAAGAATGTTCCTGCAGAGGTCATCCTGCACCTTGAAGAATGCCCTTTAGTTTAGCTGGTAATGCCAGTTACTGGAACCATTCTCTAGCTGGAGGTCGGTCACTAGTGGTGTGCCGCAGGGCTCGGTACTGGGACCTCTTCTATTTATAATATATATAAATGACTTGGAAGAGGGAGTAAGTGGAGTGATCAGCAAGTTTGCAGACGATACAAAGATGGCTGGACTTGCGGATAGTGAGGATCATTGTCAGGCGATGCAGCAGGACATAGATAGGCTGGTAGCTTGGGCAGACAGATGGCAGATGGAATTCAATCCTGATAAATGCGAGGTGATGCATTTCGGGAGAAAGAATGTAGGGGGGAGGTATATGATAAAGAGTAGACCTATTAAGAGTATAGAAATGCAGAGGGACCTGGGGGTGCAGGTGAACAAGTCTCTGAAGGTGGCAGAGCAAGTGGAGAAGGTTGTGAAAAAAGCATATAGTATGTTAGCCTTTATAGGAAGAGGTACAGAGTACAAGAGCTGGCCTTTAATGTTGCAGTTGTATAAAACGCTGGTTAGACCTCATTTGGAATACTGCGTCCTGTTCTGGTTGCCTTACTACCGGAAGGACGTGGAGACTCTGGAGAGAGTGCAGAGGAGGTTTACCAGGATGCTGCCTGGTATGGAAGGTCTAAGTTATGAGGGGAGGTTAGACAAATTGGGACTGTTTTCCTTAGAAAGACTTAGACTTAGAGGAGATCTGATAGAGGTGTACAAGATTTTGAAGGGGACAGATAGAGTAAACAGGGTTAAGCTTTTTCCTAGGACGGACTCAAATAGCACGAGGGGTCACGGGCTTAGGGTGAGGGGGGTAAGGTATAATTTGGATGCTAGAGGGAGTTTTTTCATATACTGGGTGGTGCGGGTATGGAATGCACTGCGAAGTAAAGTGGTGGAGGCAGGTAGTCTGGAGTTATTTAAGAAATATTTAAATGGGCACATGAACAGAATGGGAATGGAGGGGTATAGAAAACTGATTTAAAATAGGGATCGTGAGCCTTGGGAGTCCCTGGGAAGTGAGTAAATAGATGATGGATGATATTGATGTATTTGTTTTTATCCTACAGGTGCTTTGGTCCACCTTGTTGTCTAACAAGGGGCATACACGCGATGGGTCGTGAGAGGGCTGCTCTTGGATTTTTTCGAGAGTATCCTAGTGCTTCACGTCGTTAGTGTACGCTTGACCTGGACCATTTGATGGGCAACAAGACAGCTCAGTGACTATCGCTGTGCTGTGCAGATACATGGATTTGGGCCTGTGTCTGTGGGAGTTTGCGCATTCTCCCCATGCTTGTGTGGGTTTTTCTCCGGGTGCTCCGGTTTCCTCCCACATCCCAAAGATGTGCTCTTAGGCTAATTGGCAAAACAATTTCTCCCTAAATTGTCTCAAATTTGGTTTTTAATCCATAGATCTATAAACATAGACAGGGATCGCGGGTAGAGGTGGGAACATCGGGGTGGCAGAGCGGGCTCGTTGGGCCGAAGGGCCTGTTTCCCGTGCTGTTTTGTTCTTTGTTCTTTGTTCATTCGATACACACCAAGGTGCGTATTCGAGTGACGGTCAGATCTTCTCCTTTGCTGCTAACGTGCAGACTGGTGAAACTGGCCTGTGCTGCGACTCACTTTGTTGAATCCCTAGCTTCTTTGCTGGTGACTCCAAGCCCTTCGATCAGAAGTATACACTGGAAAGATTGCATGGCATACACAAGATGGGGTGGTGGGGGAGAGGGGAGGGCAGAGTGGTCGGGGGGACAGCAGAATTTGAACAGAGAAGTTTGGATCAGGTGGAAAGTAAAAATATTAAAAATTTTAAAGCTGGTGTTACAAGTGTGGTGGAGAAGGATGGGAGGTGTGGGGCAGGGTACAAGCTTTCTTCTTTGACAATCCCTCAGGATCAAAGCTGACTTGCCTCTATTCCAGGGAACTGAGTTCTGCAAATGACTTTTGAGATGGACCAGGTGCTGTGAGCACTCTGTGGCTCTGGCTCCTTGCTTGTTGCTGTGAGGCTCCAACTGAGTAGCTCTTTCTTCTCAGGGACCTTTAAATTCAGAGGCTTAACCTTAGTTAGGCAGCACTTGGAATATAGTGTTCAATTCTGGTCACCGACTACTGGAAGGCTTTGGAGATTTGGAGAAACCTAATTTGTTTTCACTGGAATGATGGAAGTTGAGGGGTGACCAGATAAAAGTCTACAAGATTATGATGGGGCATGGACAGAATGCATAATCAGAAGCTTTTTCCAAGGATGGAGGAATTAATTACTCGGGGACATAGGTTTAAGGTGTGAGGGAAAATGTTTAAAGGAGTTCTAATGAAGGGTCACCCTGACTCAAAATGTTGGTTCTATTCTCTTCCCATCGATGCTGTCAGACCTGCTGAGATTTTCCAGCATTTTCTATTTTTGCTGTGCACTCAACTGCTCTCCTCCCCAGGCCTCCAATCTACCCTCTTCTCAGCACCTCAATCTTCCTCTGACCTTGGAATCATGAGCTTTCAGAGTGCTGCTCCTTGATCAGGTGAGTGATGAAGGAGCAGTGCTCTGAAAGCTCATGATTCCAAATAAACCTGTTGGCATTTTCTTGGTTTGCTGCAATGTTCCAGTGAAGCTCAATGCAAACTGGAGGAATAGCATCTCAATTTCCAGCTAGGAAATTTTCATTCATTCCTCCCCCTCCAATCTGAATATATCCCACTTTCTGCCTTTTAGCCGTGACAATGGGTTATCTGGACTCGAAGTGTTAACTCTTTTCTCTCTCCTTACAGATGGTACCTGACCTGCTAACATTTTTTAGTGTTTTCTCTGTTGGACTTTAATCTGGTATTGTGAGACTTCTTACTGTGCCAATCCCAGTCCAAAGCTGGCACCTCCACATCATTCCACTGACCTTGGCCTCCCTCCCTCTGACCTCCAATTTTCTTCCCATCTTGCCGGGCCTTTCCACTTCTCCCCTCCTGTTCACTCATTGTGTCTTCATGCTGGAGGTCAATTTATTGAAGGCCAGTCTATTTCTCAAAATTGTTAGTCAAGAAGGCAGAGACAAAAGAATTATGATCATCTCCTGCCATTGAATTGGGCATCTCCTGTAAAATCAATCCCCTGATTCCTCTTCAGCACCGGAATAACATTAGGCCTGAACCTCAATTTGTGCTCATCTGGTACAGCTTGGTCAAAGCTTGGGGCAGCATGGCAGCACAGTGGTTCATACGGCTGCTTCACAGCTCCAGGATCCTGGGTTTGATTCCTGGCTCGGGTCACTATCTGTGTGGAGTTTGCACATTCTCTTCGTGTCTGCGTGGGTTTCGTCCAGGTGCTCCGGTTTCCTCCCACAGTCCAAAGATGTGCAGGTTAGGTTGATTGGCCATGCTAAAGTTGTCCCTTAGTGTCCTGGGATGTGTAGGTTAGAGGGATTAACCGGTAAATGTGTAGGGGGATAGGGCTTGGATGGAATTGTGGTCGGTGCAGACTCAATGGGCCGAATGGGCCTGTTTCTGCACAGTAGGGATTCTATGTCTAAATTGATCATTGCTGACAGGAAGGTTTTGACTTGATTTATTATTGTCACATATTTTAATATACACTGAAAAGCATTGTTTCTTGCATGTTGTACAGGCAAATCATATCGTTCATACAGAAGGAAAGGAATGGGTGCAGAATGTACTGTTATGGTCATAGCTAGGGTGTAGAGAAAGTTCAACTTAATATAAAATAGGCCCAATCAAAAGCCTGATGGCAGCAGGGAAGAAGCAGTTCTTGAGGTGGTTGGTACGTAACCTCAGACTTTTATATCCTTTTCCCAATGGAAAAAGGTAGAAGAGAGAATATCCGAGGTGCCTGTGGTCCTTGATTATGTTAGCTGCTTTTCCAAGGCAGTGGGAAGTTTAGGCAGAGTCAATGAATGGAAGGCTGTTTGCACGGTGGACTTCGTTCATAATCCTTTGTAGTGTCCTGGAATCTTAGGCAGGTAAGTCACAGGAGAGGGAGCAAATTTAAAGGAAAAGGCATCAGTTTGACTTCAAAATGATGAGAAAATGGTATCACCTCTGCACAATACCATCATGTTAGGCTTGCGTGTTAACAGCAGGAATTACTATTTGTGCTTTCAGGGTAATCTACAGGCTTGCTCTATTTTAGTAACGGGAAGTGAAGGGAGGATGGTGTGGTATGGGATGGGGTGTGGTGGGGGAGGGTGTGATGAATGGTAAGTCAGACAATAAAGCTCTTCCTTACTCCAATGATAACAGTACAGATGGTTCAATATATCAAAATATGACAGGGAAAGTGTGGGCAGGTCAGTGCTTTTCCTGTGAAATCTTCACTATCAACCAGTTGCTCCATTGGGTTTAACCAAAGTCAGAACTCTAGAGGAAGTGCATTCTAATCCTGCTGAAAGTTTTGTTAGTTTAGGTTCTGATTAGGGAGAATGTGTTTTATATGTTGTCAACAAGAAATTAGGATTGCGTGCGGCCAGAAATTCCCTTTGAGTGCGTCAATCCTCCAATATTCTATGGATACTTTTATAGAGTCAAAGAAGCTCTACAGTGTAGAAAGAGGCCATTCAGCCCATCGAGCTGGCAGCAACAACAATCCCAACTGGGTCGTATCTCTGTAATCCCATGCCTTTACTCTGCTAATTTCCCTGACATCAAGGAGCAATTGAGCACAGCCCATCAACCTAACCTGCATGTTTTTGGATTCTGGGAGGAAACTGCAGCACCCGGAGGAAACCCACGCAGACATGGGGAGAATGTGCAATCCACACACAGTCGCCTGAGGCCAGAGTTGAACTTGGGTCCCTGGTGCTGTGCAGCCCATGTGATGGCTGACACAGCAGACTGGTAGGACTTGGATTAACACCGTATCATGAGCTATATTTCAGTACCTACAAACTCTGCTCCTGGCTTTGAAACATGCCCAGATAACATGAAAGAGGACGTGTTTCTGTCAGTAGCACTTTGTTTAAGTTTGGTGTTCAGGTAAAAATATTCTGCCTCAGCTGACGTGTTGATGGATGTACTATGAGACCGTAATAAGAAATGGTGACTTAAAAGCATCTTGCTCTGAATGAGCTGCCAGTGAGTAGCCAAGAAATTACTTAACGATTAAAATTCTTGGCCAAATTTTTCTGACCGTCTTTGCCAGCGGGATTTTCCCATCCCACTGCAATGGACAGAGATTTGACTTCACACCAAATCCTTCATCTTTGTTGCAGTGGGAGCATGCCATGAACAGGTGGTGAGATTGTGCCCACTACAAACAAATCAATAACATCAGCCTTAGCTCAATGATAACATGCCCACATCAGAATTAGAACTCCCAAGAGATTTTGCACATAATCAAGGTTGTCACACAGTGAAGTGGAGGGAGTCCTGCACTGTTGGAGGCTTCAGTTGACAAGTAGGCTTACATTAACACTGCAATGAAGTTACTGCAAAAATGGTTTTGTTGCCACAATCCAGAGTGTGTTGAGGTACACTGAAGACAAAATTTATCATGCTCAATGCACCTAAGCGTTACATCTTTTGGATTATGGGACGAAACTGGAGCACTCGGAGGAAACCTACACAGATATGGGGAGAACATGCAGACTCCGCATAGACAGTGACCCAAGCCAGGAATTGAACCTGGGTCCTGGTGTTGTGAGACAACAAAGCTAGCCACTGTACAGCTTGGCAAATAATGAGTTTTGTTTTAACATTACTTCCAAATTTGAGTCAAAATCTATTGTACTCTGTATCTATAATCTACACTTTATACCAAGGCTGACCTGCAAATTCTAATTATGGACTAGTTTGTGTAGAATCACATTCATTGGTGCTTTCACAATGTAAATGTTAAACTACTAATTTTGGGATTCAGTACAGTAATGCAAGATCGCTGTGGGGATGAAACAGAGAATAACTTTGGCAAAACATAATAGCAGATTTTGGTTCATTGTTACCGAACACAAGCATGATGTTAGTTAGGCTATTGTGTCTTGTTTAGAAAGGGGCAGTGCAGGACAGGATAAATTCAGAGCAACAAAGCAACGTTCACAGCAAAAAGCTGCTGCGATGAAAGCTAGTTATTTGATCCTCAGAAGGATTGTGATATGTAAACCTCTTTCTCCTACAACACTTGCCCCTCAATACTGCCAAAAAAAAAGATTTTGGAGGAAGACATCCATTACCTAACCAAGGTGAATTTTTTAAAAATTTATTTATTGGTGTCACATTAGGCTTACATTAACACTGCAATGAAATTACTGTAAAAAATCCCCTAGTTGCCATGCTCTGGTGCCTGTTTGAGTACACTGAAGGAGAATTTAGCATGGCCAATGCACCTAACCAGCATATCTTTTAGACTGAGGAAATTGGAACACCTGGAGGAAACCCACGCAGACATGGGGAGAATGTGCAAACTCCGCACAGACAGAGACCTAAGCTGGAAATCAAGCCAGGTCATTGATCTGAACTTTGGCCCCTGACTTTCATTCTTCCATGATTTCATCCCAGATCTAGAAATGAAGTGTATAAAGTGAATTGAGAGTGAGTGCCTGTGGCATTGATAGTATTATTATGGTAAGTACATGCCAAAATATTGCTGTGACTCTTTATCAATCCAGCACAATTGCAGCATGTCAATATCGCCGAAGAGTTCTGTGTCCCAGACCTCCTCAGGAAGCCCCAGGAATGGTGAAACATTACTGAAATGGCAATCAAACCCTCTATGATCAATTGTGATTAGAAATCTTGTTTCCAATTCTGTCAACTTTCTGCAGGAGTTGCAACAGACTGGCATTACCAAAGAATCCTTAGATTCTCAACAATGCAGAAGGAGGCCATTCGGCCTATTGAGTGCACACTGGCTCCCTGAAAGAGCACTCTACCCAGGCTCACCTCCTCCCTATCCCCGTAACCTCGTGCATTTACCACGTGTGATCCACCTAACCTGCACATTTTTGGAAACTAAGGGGCAATTTAACATGGTCGATCCATCTAACCTATTCATTGTTTGACACTAAAGAGCAATTTAGCATGGCCAATCCACTTAACCTGCACATCTTTGGACACTAAGGAACAATTTAGCATGGCCAATCCTTCTAACCTACACGTCTTTGGACGCTAAGGGATAATGTAGCATTGCCAATCCTTTTAACCTACACATCTTAGGAAACTAAGAGGCAATTTAACTTGGCCAATCCACCTAACCTGCCCACCTTTGAACGCTAAGGGACAGTTTAGCAGGACCAATCCTTTTAACCGATGCGTCTTTGGACACTCAAAGACAATTTAGCATGGCTAATTCCTCCTGCCTTACACACCTTTTGACACTAAGGAACAATTTAGCATGGCTAATCCTTCTAACCTACACATTTTTGAACTGGAGCCTATCTGACTGAATCCCGAGGATGGCCTGGGAATGACCACAGCAACACCTTAAACTGTTTGATAGCTTTGCGCAAAAGAAAAGCCACTCTTTCCCTTCTCTATAACCCGACCCCCTACACCACCCTCCCTGCCCCAAGCCTGATCACTGCCGAGCCAAAAGGATGACCATTGAGTGGTTCTTGGTTAGCATTCTGAATTCTAGACCTTTGTGCTTAACTGTAGCGGAATTTTGTCAGCGAGAGAGAATGGAATTTCAAAGCTCCATGTGGGCTAACTAGAAATTTACTTTATCGAAAGGAGGGAAACTCAACTGTGTCTGCTTTGATTGTTCTGGGCGTTGGTGGTAAATAGTGACTTTTGTTCGTAGGAACGTTTGATTTCAAGGTGAGAGAGAGAGAGGGAGAGAATGTGAACTGAATAATCTTATCACTGGGAAATCATTATAGGCATGCTCCAATAATTCTGTCGCCTGATAGCTATCATACTGTGATATAACTGTGAACTCACATTGTAAATAATACAGTGAAGATTGATGAGTAATCTAAGCAGAATGTAATTGGATGGCAAAGCTTTTGCAGCATTGCAATTCTGGTGCATCAAAAACATTCTGCTGATTAAAAGTACCTACATGAAGGATCGTTCAGGCCTTTATAGTGCTGCCATGCCATTTATGTAATCTCTCTCCAAATTTTTTTTTTCTTTTAAAAAGTACTCCATAACAGTAAAACAATTCACTGTTGCTGACTTGCCAGTCTAACAGCAGAATCCTGTTCTGAGTGGTAGCAATGAAGCACGACCATGGCACCCAGGTACAAAAGGGGAGGAATGAAGATTGCTTGTCACATTCCTAAAGGGTCACAAGGCCGGAATGACCTCCTTTTGAAAACAGTGCTACTTGGCAACATTTCTGCAACCAGCGCCAGAGATTCCAGCTTCGTTTTCAATTCTCTACTCGATGTTAACCCATTCTCTCCAAAGGGCTGTGAGCTTTGGTAACAAACTGCTTTCTCCTCTCTTATTTCCATCCTTTTTTTAATTTTGCCCACTTTAAACATCACTGTTTTCCAATAGAAATCAATTCAGATGGTATTGATCCAAAGCAAATCAAATCTACCTTCTGTCTGGATTGCATTTTTCATCCTTGTTGGGGGCACTGGTGGCACAGTGGTCATGATATACAGATATACACAGTGGTTAACAATGCTGCCTCACAGCTCCAGTGACCGGGTTTGAATCCTGGCTTGGGTCACAGTCTGTGCAAAGTCTGTACATTCTCCCCGTGTCTGTGTAGGTTTGCTCCAGGAGTTCCAGTTTCCTCCTGCAGTCCGAAAGCCGTGCTGGTTAAGTACATTGGCCATGCTAAATTCTCCCTCAGTGCGTCCAAACAGGCGCCTGAGTGTAGCGACTAGGGGATTTTCACAGTAATTCTTTGCAGTGTTAATGTAAACCTACCTGCGGCAGCAATACTTAAACCTTGTGACAAGAGACCATTAAAGAGATGAATCCTTTGATCTGTGATTACTAGTCCAGTAATGTAACCTCATGCACCCCATTAAAGTATCAAACTGATATCAAATGAATTGGGCACCAGTTGTTCCTGATGGACAATATAAACTTGATTTCAGAGTAACTTCAGAAGCCAGAAAATCCATTGTTATCCTTTCCTTGTCAACTGATACTTCCTGTCTCAATCACAGCATAATGGGATTAGCTGAAAAACCATGGCTGAAATTCTCTTCCCATTCACACCAGTGGGATTCTCCGATTCTGCCGGTAGTATAGTCCTGCCCCCAGTTTCCCACCGACTTGGAATGAGATCAATGGGAATTCCCATTGACTGAAGAATCTTGCCGCTAGAAAACAGTGTGCCATCTCCCGCTGGTGGGAAACACATGGCTGAGAAGCCGGAGAACATTGCCCCATGTCAGGGTAAAGAAAGAAGCAAACACTGATAAAAATAGTGCATCTTTAAAGGAACAGCATGCGTGTAAGTTTTCTTGTTATATTTACACGTGTGAAGAACTTCGTTCCAGAACTTTCTCACCGAGGTTTCTGTTATTAAATTGCTTGACAACAAAATGCAGTGCTCGATAAAGGAGCACCCAGAGGAAACCCACGTGGACATGGGGAGAATGTGCAGACTCTGCACAGATGTTGGGCTTCAGATTGAACATTCAGTTTGAGCTATTATCAGATTTTTGATCTAAAGAAATACATTCAAAACAGCACCTCAGACTCTCCCACAATCCAAAGTTATGCAGGTTAGGTGGATTGGCCATGCTAAGTTGCCCCCTAGTGTTAAGGGGCTAGCAGGGTAAAATATGTGGGGTTACAGGGATAGGACTTGGTGCAGGCTGGATGGGCCAAATGGCCTCCTTCTGCATAGTCAGGATCCTATGATTCCATGCTTTTATGATCTCTTCCCCGAACTCCAACAATGGCAGAATGCTGCTGAAAGGTGTGGTGACTAGACTTAGTTCAGTAATTATCCCAAACAGGTAGTACTTTATTCCAAAGCACTGAGCCTCACGGCATGATTCACTGGGCGAGAACTCATGATTTGCATGTAGCTAGCTTTACCTTAAGTGCAGAAAACCCTTTTGATAGATTTGAATGGCCTTACCTTCACCAAAGGGATTAATGACCTTTTATACTGAGACTTTGATGGTGTTTAAAAGAAGTGGTTTGATATTAAAGTCATTTATATCATTTTGAGGTACACACAGTATTTGGCTTCTTCAGCATAATCCCAGTTGCATTTTGTATTGAGAAGGGGCACTGAGGGATTTGTAACTGGTCTTCTCATACAGAGATTGGCAGATTGTGTGGATCGCAGCCTTTTCTTTATAAGTAATCATTGGCATCTCTCCTGCTTTGCTTGGAGCTGGTTGAATTATTTTCATCTCTGTTGGGGCACAAGATTAATTGGGAAAATGTCAGGATTTATGCCACTGTTCTTTTTTTTTGACTGTGAGAAACCCTGGGTGCACCACTTTGTTAGGTATGTTTGACATTTGTATTGTATCTTTTGAATAAACTGCTGTAGTATTGCAGGTGTGGGCGGGATAAGGAATCCAAAAAAGCTGGGGGGCGGGGAGCGAAGGACAGGATTCTGATTTCCAGCTTTGATCTTGAATAGGAATTCACGGAAGATATCAGGGAATGCTGACTGATCATCTGGCAAAGGAGAATAACCAAAAATTGCAACAGCTTCAGGACACCAGTAGAGGCAGATTGGCCCAATCTAAACCATCATTGCCACTGTAGGGGTGATAATCTCAGTGCTTTGGAGGAAGATGGTTTATTTCAACAGAAGGAGAAAGGAAGTGCTGTAGCCATCATGAAATCTCACTCCGAGGTCAATGGAACTTGCCTCTCCGATTCCTGTGTTGGGGATGGGGGGGTGTTTTGGGCTCAGGGTTGAAATTTTGTGGCCTCGCTCTTCACAAAACCGTAAAATAATCACCCAAGGCCAACAGGCCTTTCCAATCCATCACACAAACCAACCTCCCATCCACTGACTCTGTCTACACTTCCCGTTGCCTCGGCAAAGCAGCCAGCATAATCAAGGACCTCACGCACCCTGGGCATTCTCTTGTCCACCTCCTTCCATCAGGAAAAAGATATAAAAGCCTGAGATCATATACAAACCGATTTAAGAACAGCTTCTTCCCTGCTGCTGTCAGACTTTTGAATGGACTTCAAATACATTAAGTTGATCTTTCTCTAACTCTATAACTGTAACACTACCTTCTGCACTCTCACATTTCCTTTTCTATGAATGGTATGTTTTGTCTGTATAGCGTGCAAGGAACAATACTTTTCACTGTATGTTAATACATGTGACAATAATATAATCCGCCCCTCGCCCACTCCGATTCCTGTTGGTGGGCAGTGGGGTAAAAGTTTGATCCATTGGTTTATTTCTGTGATAGAAGCTCCATCTTCTGACCTGGTAGGAATTCTGCCAGGCTTGGCATTGGGTGGGACCACTGTGGAGTCAGCCTCTGAGGGAAAAATGGTGGAGGGGGCATATTATTTTTCATGCATGGGCATTGCTGGTTGGTCACTTGTGACACATTAGCATAGTGGTTAGCACTGCTGCCTTACAAAGCCAGGGACCGTGTTCAAATTCAGCCTTAGGTGATTCTCTGTGTGGAGTTTGCATGTTCTCCCTGTGTCTGCGTGGGTTTCCTTTGGGTGTTCCGGTTTCCTCCCACCCTCCAAAGATGTGTGGATTAGGTTGATTGGTCATGCTAAGTTGCCCCACAGTGTCAGGGGGACTAGGGGGTAAATACATGAGGTTAAGAGCCAGGCTGCCATTGTTGTTGGTACATGCTCAATGGGCTGAATGGCCTCCTTCTGCACTGTAGGGATGTTATGATTCTTTAATTTGTTTCCCATCTCTATTTGCCTTGTTCAGAGGACAGTGGAGAGTTAACCAAATTATTGTAGGTCCAGACTCACATGTAGGCCAGACCAGGTAAGGGTGAAAGATTGCCTTCCCTAAAGAGTAAAGGTAGGTTTGACAACAATTGACAATGATTTCATGGTCATCCGCAGATTATTAATTCCAGATTTTTTTCATTGAATTTAAATTCCACGTATGCTGTGGCAGGATTTGAACCTGGGTTCCCAGAACATTAGCTGAGTTTCTGGATTAATAGTCTAGTGATAATACCACTAGCCCATTGCCCAGAAAACCCAGCTCTGCTGGTTTATTTTGCAGTTGCGAAGAAAGGGGCATTCTTGTGGCAAGTATATAGAATTGCTTCCCAAAGAACTGTAGTGCTGAACCAACAGATCACATTGCCCTGAAATGTTTGGATATCTGGATTGAGGTGTTATTGCCCAAAGTAAGAGGTGGCACAGTGGCACAGTGGTTAGCACTGTTGACTCATTGTGCCAGGGACTGGGTTCAATTCTGGACTCGGGCCACCGTCTGTGTGGAGTTTGAATGTTCTCCCTGCGTCTGTGTGGGTTTCCTTCAGGTGCTCCAGTTTCCTCCCACAGCCCAAAATTTGTGGGTTGGGTTGATTGCAATGCTTAAATTGCCCCTTAGTGTCAGGGAGATTAGTAGGGTAAGTGTATAGGGTTATGGGAATAAGGCCTGGGTGGGATTGTGGTTGGTGCAGATATGATGTATTGAATGGTCTTCTTCTGTACTGTAGGGATTTCATGGATTCTATGAAAAGAAAAGCAATTGTGTGGGACTGAACAAAGGAGGCCTGAAAGGCAATTTCAGTGTGGGTGGATTCCTGGCAATGGCCTCATGCTGTCTACTTAAAGAAGGTGACTCATAGCTAATGGCATTAAACAAAAAGGTGCCACCCCTCCCAACTTTTGATCTTTTGCTCTTTGGGTGAAAACATTGGAGCACTCTGCCAAGCACAGAGGAGAAGGAGTGAATGATGAGGAAGGTGAGGAGGATGTGTCAGATAATTCATCTTCCCACACCTCTTCAACTCCGACAGCTCATGGAATTTGTCATCACAAAGCACTCTCAGTCCTCCTAACATTCCTTATGCTGAAAGTATAATGGTCTCTGGGTCCCCAAGGGTGGAATTGAACCCAGATCTCTTGTGCTGTGAGGCAGTAGTGCTAACCACTATGCCACTGTGTTGCATAGCATAGCAGAATCACTTCGCGAAAGAGCATTAGTGAACCAGTTGCGTTTTTATGATGATCATTTAATGGATCTCATTTTGATTGTAAATTTTTATTGGATTCAAATTTCACCATCTGCCAATAGGATTCAAACCCGGTCTTCTGATCATTGCCCGGGTGCTGGATTATTAGTCCTGTGAGAATGCCACAATATCACTACTTCCCCTTTCTCTGAGTACCAGCCCGGAGACATCATTTGAGTTGGCAGCAGTTAGTGGGCCAAAGGCAGAGGTCCTCAGAGTGACACATAGAGTATGAGTGGGGAAATGGAAGGTGAGGATGCAAGTTATCTGGGAGATGAGGGAGATATCATCCCTTGACTGAGAAACCTCAGGATCTCCTTTCAAAAGGAAGATAGCCACAGAGCATCAGACAAATATAATGAGGATTGAGGATAGCGCATGAAAATTGCTGCCAATGGCTCCAATTGCAGCAGTTAGCCATCTGTATTCGTAGCACCAGGGTGTGCCTTGCTTCAATAAACCTGGATGTATAAGACACCTCTCGATTGCCTGCTGGGCAGCTGACCTCATCTTAACAAGGCCCCAGAGCTAAGGAATCGTGTTCAGTCATTGCTTTTGATACATAGACACCTCTAAGCACCAGAGCAAAGAGGCCAGGTTTCCAAAAAATTATGGTCGAAATCTCACAAGATAACATAAGAACATAAAATCATAAGAATAGGGAGAGAATTAGATCATGTAGACCTGTGATTCTGCTCCATTATTCATGGGGGAGAGAAGCAGTGGAAAAAATGATGGTGGATACAGTGGATGGGACCCAGTTGTCTCATGTGGACTGCAGAAGAACAGTGTAGGACAGACAGAGCTGGAGAGTCATGACAGCCAACCTCCTGGGGAGGAGGTGGCATGGAAGGATGTATATGGGCAGAATGCAGCAAAGGATATCCTTATTCAATTTCTTGCATGAACTGGTCCCAGTGCTATCTGTGATTATGGAATGAAGTGTTGATAGTTCTAGCCTTTAGTTTGTTCATAAAGTTAAATTGCCATTGTTTGCTAACAAAGGCTACTCCATTAGCTACTTAAACCCTGCCATTCTCCCTCAGAATCCCCATCTTGCCACTTTCCCCCTGCCTTCCAAAACCAACTTCTCTTTTGTCTGTGGCACCGGCACTGCTGCCTCACTTTATCAGGGACCCAGGTTCAATTCCAGCCTCGGACAACTATCTGTATGGAGTTTTCACATTCTCCCCATTTCCTTGGGATGTTTCAATTTCCTCTCACAGTCCAATGGTATACAGGGTAAGTGGATTGGCCATGCTAAATTGCCTTTTAGTGTCAGGAGGACTAGCGGGGTAACAAAGAGGGGTTATGGGGATAGCGCCTGGATGGGGTTATGGTCTAATCAGACTCAATGGGCCAAATGACCTCCTTCTGCACTGTAATGATTCTCTGAACTGTGGGAGGAAACCAGAGCACCCAGAATAAAATCCATGCAGATACGGGGAGAATGTACACACTCTGCACAGTCACCTGAGACCAGAATTGAACCTGGCCTCTGGTACTGTGAGGCAAAGATACTAACCACTGCGCTACCATGCCGCCCTAAGGTATGCAGGCTAAGTGGATTGGTCATGCCACTTAGATCTCAACATATGAAAATTAGGGAGATTAGGGAGATAAATACATGGGATTGAGAGAAAGGGGTAAGATACTCTGTCAGAGAGTTAGGACAGACTCAAAGGCTGAATGACGTCCTTCTGCACTGTAGGGATTCTAAATTTTCTTGACATTCTCACTCAATGGCCGATTCTTATCTAGTGATCTCCAAAGCACAAATTAAAACCCTGTTAGGAATGAGAGTTTGATAAGTTTTAAAGTTCAAGAATGTATTTTTAACATTGTGCTAGAGGAACGAGTGGTCCCACAAAGATATACTTCAAAGCTTTACTAGTGGAGACTAAGCATAGTTGTACAAAGTCCCCTAGAATGTAAAACTGTGCCAGAGATGAATGGAAACACTCAGCATCCGCTTGTCTTTGACTCAAAGAACAAATATGTACCATTAGGGAATGAAACAGTTGAGGAGTGGCTCCCTTCGGTGATTGGTTTCTTCAATTGTGAATGCAGTTGATGCCAATCAAGATTTCGGCATCTGTTTGAGGTAATGAGAAAATTTTTCTTTCAATCCATACAACATTGATTGAAGCAAGCAGATGACTTATTAAAATGTTTGCTGAGCAAGTTGGAATGTTTACCCTCCCATACTTACTGTTTAATGAAAGGTGCCATGGACCTGTCTCAGTTTTATTTGATTTACACCTGCCTATTTCATGGTCATGCATTTGTTTCATATTTCATGCATCATTGGTTGAATATTATTTGATTGGAAATATTTGCTTGGAGCTCCACAAGACATTCTTACCTTTCCTTGACATTTTCACTCAATGTCTTCTTATTATTCCACCATGGTCGATGATGAAATTTGAATTCAATAAAAATCTGGATCTAAAAGTCTATCGGTGACCATTGTCAACTGTTGTAAAAACTCACCTGGTCCTTTGGGGAAGGAAATCTGCCATCCTTACCTGGTCTGGCCTAGATATGACTCCAGATCCATAGTAAAGTGGTTGACTCTTAATTGCCTTCTAAAGTGGCCTAACAAGCCACTTAAGTTAAAGTTAAAGTTTATTTATTAGTCACAAATAGTGAAGTTACTGTGAAAATCCTCTAGTTGTCACCTGTTTGGGTACACTGAAGGAGAATTTTGCATGGCCAATGCACCTAACCAGCACGTCTTTTGGACTGTGAGAGGAAACTGGAGCACTCAGAGGAAGCCCTTGCAGACATGGGGAGAACGTGCAGGCTCCACTCAGACAGTGGCCCAAGACAGGACTTGATCCCAGGTCCCTGGCACTGTGAGATAGTTAGTGCAATTAGGGATAGGTCACAATTGATGGCTTTGCCAAAGATGGCCATGTAGAATGAATGAGTCAAAAGTAAAATCTAGTGACTTCTAAAGCAGAAATTGAAACAGTACTTTATTAGGAATGAGAGTTTCGTACATTTTAAAGTTCAACTTTGTACTGGATGAATGAATAACCTCATAAAAGTGTTCCTTCAAGTATTTTCTAGTGGACATTGAGCATAACTGTGCAAAGTCCCTTCTTTTAGCATGCATTGGTATCCAAATTCTGGGTGCAATGTATTGTCCCTAATCCTGCACTTCCCTCGATCAAAAGTTGTGCTGTTCACCAGATTGGCTTCTGATGGTTTTTGAGTGCCTGGAGTTCCCAGCCTGGAAGTAAAATATCTGTTACATATTTGCATTACATACCTCTTGGCATAAAATGGGACAGATAAGGGACTGGGGGCTGATGGTGGAGCCCAGGCATGAAGCCAATATACAAATGAAGGCTCCTTTTAAAAAGAAAACCAGCATTAGAGTTGTAATAACTCAGGAGGCTAACGGGAAAGAAACAGTGTTTTGTTTTATAAAGCAAAAACTAAAGCGCAACAAGCTTGTGGTATATGGACACAAGTCTGACTCTGGATGATAGAATACTGGACCCTCTCAGGGGCAGCCTTATAAAGGATTGGGTTATGAGTTCCACCTATTTAGGTAATTACCTATTATCACTTGTATTCCCAGTGGGAGATCAGTCAGGGATTCCCTATATTCTTCCCTGGGGGTTATCACAGGAGTATTAACATGGCTACTTGTTACTGATGGAGAGAAGTGGTGGGATAATTTTCCTGCTTTTCCATCATTTCTCACTTGTACATCTTTAGAGAGAGCATTTCAGCTTCTTTGAACGTTGTGACTTGATTGGATTGGGACAAACAGACTTTCTATTAAGCTTAAATCAGAAGAAATGATAAACATTTATTCACACAACATCTGGAATCTAAACTTTTGATTTGACTTGAATTGATTTGTTTTTGGCACATGTATTATTAGTATAGAATGAGAAGTATTGTTTTTTTGCATGCTGAACAGACAAAATATACCATTCATAGAGAAGGAAAGGGGAGAGTGCAGAATACAGTCATAACTAGGGTGTAGAGAATAATCAACTTTATGCGAGGTAGATCCATTTCAAAAGTCTGATGGCAGCAGGGAAGAAACCGTTTTTGAGTTGGTTGATACGTGATTTCAGATTTTGTGTCTTTTTCCCGATGGAAGAAGATGGAAGACAGAACGTTCGGGGTGCCTGGGGTCCTTGATTATGCTGGCTGCTTTGTCGAGGCAGTAGGAAGTGTAGACAGAAACAATGGTTTGAGGACTGGTTTGTGTGATGAATTGGGCCGCATTCACAATTGCAAAAACATGACAAAACGCTCAATTTCTAAAAGATACAGGCACATACAGATAGGAGAAGATGAGATTAAGAGATGATGTGTGAAGTTGGGTCATTAAGGGCATATTAAGCAGCAAGCATGCAACAGGGAGGGAGAAAAATCCAGATTTGCTTTTTCAAAATTCAGATTTGGTCATGGGCTGGGAATGGACAGAGAAGCCGAGGATCTTGGCACAGGTCATTTGTGGGGATTGGAGAGGTTAATTAAATCTTCTTAAAAAATATTTATGTAAAATTGCTTTATTCCGCTACCTTAGAATGGCAGTTGTGTAACTATAAATATATAAATATATGTATATAAATTGCTGTTCATTTCATAATCTTCTAAATGACTGCTAAATAACTGGCTTCTTCATTAAAGTTTGTTGATTTATTAGTCACAATTAGGTTCACATTCATACTGCAATGAAGTTACTGTGAAAATCCCCTGCTTGCCACATTCCTGTTCAGATACACCGAGTGAGTATTTAGCCTGACCAATGCACCTAACCTGCACATCTTTGGATTGTGGAAGGAAATCAGAGCACTCTGAGGAAACTCACGCAGACACGGGGAGAATGTGCAAACTCCACACAGATGGTGACCCAAGCTGTGAACTGAACCCGGATCCCTGGCACTTTGAGGCAGCAATGTTAACCATTGTGCCAAACAACTGTGCTACTGTGCTGCCCCTTGAAAAAGACATTGTACTGATGATTTAGCAAAATAGACCAATCCAGATTATATTACTTCTTCTGGTATGAAGTAGAACACAGGAAGTTTTTCCTTATTGAAATTTGGTTGTATTTGGGATCTCGACAGTGCCAGCGAACCTTTCATTAGCTCTCAGTAGTCAGTGAACAAATAAAGTTTGATGTGTTAACCATGACCTGAAGATTTTGAATGTTAATCTTTTCCTTCTTTTGCTGACCATGAATTATTATTGTCCCAAAATATTTGGGATCATTGCTTTGTGTCTTCTCAGCTGCAGAAATTTCCAAGCGCCAAGATAAGCAGGACTTTGTTTTTGATTGTGCAACTGTGTTGTTGGAGTGATGTGTGAATCAATACTTTGATAATCCATGTGCCGATGTTTATCTTTGCCATAAAAACGTCTTTGATTCATGTTCATAGCTTCGATTGTAACCACTTCGCTGTTTTCATTTTCCTTTAGCAGTTAACTCTTTTTATTGTGGAAAGACTTTGATTCATATTTCAATGTATAAAGAAATCCAGTAAGAAAAGGCAATCTCATAGATTGTACATGCAAAATAGTGAACTGCTATATGAAAATACAGGAGTAGAAGTGACATGAACCAAGGCTGGTGTTATTGCTTCAAACTCCATCAGATATTTCAAATTCTACAAGAGTGGCACAGTGGTTAGCACTGCTGTCTCACAGCGCCAGGGACCCTGGTTCACTTCTGGCTTGGAATACTGTCTGTGTGGAGTTTGCACATTCTCCCTGTGACTGCATGGGTTTCCTTTGAATGCTCTGGTTTCCTTCTACAGTCCAAAGATGTGTCGATTAGATGGATTGGCCATGGTGAATTGCTGCTTAATGTCGAGAAACTAGCAGAATAAATATGTGGAGTTATAGGGATAGTGCATGGGTGGGATTTTGTTGGGACAAATGGCCTTCTTCTCTGTGGTCATGATTCTACGATTCTTCCACAATCCTGATGGAACAGCAGGTTTAATACCAAATTTTCTAATAGTAACTCCAGCTTTGAAGGTGTTACTTTTTTATAGTGCCTTTCATAACTCAGGAAATCCCAGATCACTTAATAGCCTGTACAGCAGTGCGGACGCTGCTGTAATCAATGTGGGGAGTATGGCAGGCTATTTGCACATATCAAAGTCCCACAATCAGGACAAATGAGATAAGTCATTGGATTTTGATACTCAAGTAATGTGGGTTCGAGTGATAAGTGCTGGTTGGGGCACCTGGGCAACTCACCTGCTCTTCATCTCATCTTATTGGCACATTTAACTATCACCCAGGACTCATAGGCAAAGTCTCCGTTTAACATCTCACCTGCTTCTAACACAGTAATATTCTCCTACTGCCTACGAGTGCAAACTTAAATTATATATTTGGAGTGGAGGTTGAATCCCTGACTTTTTGAGTCAGAGGTAAGCATGCTACCATGGAACCATCCTTGGCAATTGGAAATAAAGTATATTCAAACTTTGGAGTCTTCAGATAGGCCTTAGTCAGGTTAGTTGAATTCTAATGGGCAGTTTATGTACATCCTTGGCGGGATTTTATGGCCTCACTTGTTCTGAAACTATAGAATCCCACCCAAGGACAACTGACCTTCCATTGCTCCACATCTTGCCTGCTCTGATTTCCATGGCAGTCAGGTCAGTAAAATCCCAGCTCCTGTCTCTTAGTGGACACGGTAAGAATAAAGTTGTTTCATTTGACCTGATGACAATCAGCTGGCTGATCAGATACATTAATTCATGAGATTCAAACCTGAAAACTGGACTGGCTATAGGTACAACCCTCGTTTGTTACAGTAAATCAACATATCTCCCATCGCATTGGAGAAACATATCTTTTTTTAATTATTGTCATACAATATTGATATATGGTGAAAGGTATTGTTTCTTGCACACTGTATAGACAAAGCATACCGTTAATTGAGTACGTAGGGGAGAAGGAAAGGAGAGGTCAAAATGTAATGTTACAGTCATAGTGAGGGTGTAGACAAAGATCAACTTAACATAAGGTAGGTCCATTCAAAAGTCTGATGGCAGCAGGGAGGAAGCTGTTCTTGAGTCGGTTGGTATGTGATCTCAGACTTTTGTATCTTTCTCTTGACAGAAGAAGATGAAAGAGAGAATGTCCTGGGTGCGTGGGGTCCTTAATTAAGCTGGCTGCTTTTCCAAGGTAGTGGGAAGTGCAGTGAGAGTCAATGGATCTATGCCAGGGCATCTTAGACGATGTTGAGACCCTGCAGTCAGGGCCACATTGTAAGCTGCAAAAAACAAAATAGATTACCTTGCCCTCATGTTTATGATATGACATAACGAAGCTTTCCATTTTAAATGGCGTGGGGAAATTTTAATTTGTTCATTAGCAATGCCAATATAGAACACAGCAAAACTGTCTATAGATTGTTACTAAATTAGGTGAGAAATTGGTTTGTGTGATAAAATAAATGATACTAGTGTATTGTGGTGTTCCTCCTGTGCTTAATGCACATTAATACAAATTGTTTTAACAGGCTTTTAGATCATGATGTGCCTGAACTGGGAATACCTGAATGACATTTTGGATGCATTATGTGAAAAAGTACTCTTACCTGGCACTCACAACCATTGCTTTATGAGCACAAAGATCTCCTTTAAAATTAAAATTTAATGATAGGAACTATCCTGACAGTATTCAGTACACAGCATTGTTACATTTTCTTGGCACTGCTGCGTTGTCTCCTTATCAAGTTAGCGTGGGTTGAACAATTTCATCCTTTCTCTAAAAATGTTCTGGGAAACACATTACTGTTCTCTGACTCATGGATTGATATCAAGGTGTTCAGTGACCTGTTTGGTACAGGGTGAACTTACTGCTTCGGGTAGGTATGCACATATACATTTATATCATATAGATATAGAAATATCATATATAGATATATATCATTATAGACACTTGTCTGTAAGTATCAGTTCTTGTTTTACATTGACCAATAATGCACTGGCTGTGCATTAGAATGCAAGAAAGAGCTTGCATTTGATTTAATATGTTGCGCAGTACATCCCGAAACAATCCTCTATTAAATGCTAATATATGTATATTGTATAAAGTAAACTTATGCATTTGACTTTTCTTTAAGACACACGAACAATAGTCACGCGCAGAGTGAGAATCAGATAAAACACAGGAAAGGAGCAGGTAAAAACTGCTGAACGTAATTGTCTGATAGAACATTACAGACAATTTGCTTTTGTCTTAATATTTATAATACAGCACCAGCATGCCGGAAATCTAAGTACAGTACATCCACTGGTTCTCCTTTAACATGCTACTTCTTCAAAGAACTCCAATAAATGTGTTCAACATGATTTCCTTTTTACAAAGCCATTGTAACTCCACTTGATTATTTTGAATTTTTCTAAGTTCTCTGCTACAATGTCTTCACTAACTGCTTCTAATATTTTCCCTGTGACAAATGTGAAGCCAACTGATCTGTAATTTCCTGCTTTCTATCTCCACCCCCTTTTGAATACATCCACCACATTCTAATCTAATGGAACCTTCACCAAATTTAGGCAATAAAACTAACACGTCAATTATCACAAATAACAACCAGCTACTTACTTTAAGACCCTCAGATGAAGTTCATCAGGATTCAGGGACTTGTCACTTTGCAGCTCCAGTAATTTGTTCAGTATCACCTCCTTACTGATTGTAATTGTTTTGAATTCTTCCCTCCCTTGCAATTCCTAATTTACAGCTATTTCTGAGATGCATCCTCTATAATGAAGTCTGATGAAATATACTTAGTCAATCCACCTACCATCCCCTTATTTCCTATTATTATTTCCCCAGACTCACCTTTCAGAGGACTAATTTTCGCTTTATTAACTTTTTAAAAAAGTAGCTACAAAATCTTTGATTTCTCGCTCGCTTTCTTTTGAACTTTAATCTTTTCCTCTTTTAGCCATTCTTTGCTTTTTAAAAAGATATTCTGAACAGTCTTCTGACCTGCCACCCACCTTTGCTAATTGCATGCTTTTTCTTTAAGTTTGATAGGATCTTTAACTTTTTTAGTTAAATATAGACGGCAGGACGTCTCTTAGAATTGTTACCTGATTGAAGTTTACAAGATTATGAGTGGAGAGTCAGATGCTCTATCCTCGGGTAGAAAAGTGAGGTACTAGGGGACATAGTTTTAAGGTGCATAGAGAAAAGTTTAGAGGAGATGCGAGGCAAGTTTTTTTACACAGAGGGTGGTAAATGTCTGGAATGGGAGGTGGTGGGAGCAGGTATGATAGCGGCATTTAAGGGGCAACTAGATGAAAACATGAATAGAATGGGAATGGAAGGATAGGGACTATGTCAGTGCATTTGGTTTTAGTTTAGGCAGGCATTATGATCGGTATAGGCTTGGGGGGATGAAAGGCCTGTTCTTGTGCAGTACTGTTCTTTGTTCTTTCTTGGAATTTTTATTTCTCGTTGGAATGTATCTATTCTGTGCATTCTGAAATACCTCCTTAACTATCTGCCACTGCATCTCTTTTGACCTGTTTGTCATCCTAATTTGCCAATTCGCTTTCAAGAGCTCTCCTTTTCTGACCTCATAATTGCCCTTACTTAAGTTTAAAATTTTAGTCCCAGACCCACTCTTCCCTCCCTCAAACTAAATGCAAAATTCAATCATATTATGATTGCTACTATCCTTTTAAAAATATAAAACAGAAAAAGTTATCATTGACAGCACTTGAATGTCACCTTGAAAAGTTAGATCTGTTAATGGGAAAATATTGTGGCATTTTCAGTAGTCATCTACAGCGTGAGGACAAAGTGAAATTTGCAATGAGAATGTGTGGAGTGCTCCATGAAATGAATTGTGATTGAGGTATGACCTGCGCCACTGAATATTTCATCTGTACCAGAGCAGAGCTTGAAGCAATTACACAAAGTCACTGGTGCAGTTTCAGTTCATGATCACAGCTACGGCATGATAGAAGCTGTAACCTTTCTGTCTCTGTCAGTTAATCAGTACCGACCTTTTATATGGTACTTGACAGCTGTGAAAATGCTAGAACATAGAGATTGCCAGTTTTTTGCAGCTACGTTTAGAATCATAGAATCATAAAATCCTGCAGTGCAGAAGGAGGCCATTCAGCCTATCAGGTCTGCACCAACCACAGTCCCACCCAGGGCCCTATTCCCATAACCCCACATAATTACTCTGCTAACACCGGTGACGCTGGGGTCAATTTCACAATTTCACAATCAACCTAACCTGCACATCTTTGGATTGTCGGAGGAAACCGAAGCACCCGGACGAAACCCACACAGCCATAGGATGAACATGCAAACTCCATACAGACAATGACCTGAGGCTGGAATTGAATGCGGGTCCCTGGCTCTGTGAGGCAGCAATGCTAACCACAGTGCTACCATGCCATAGGTAGATACAGCAGCCAATTTTCATCAAGAACCAGCACACCGCCATAATAAATCTTATAATCAGAGAATTATGGAGAACTGAAAGAGACGATTCATTTAACGTGCCTCTTGCAAAGAGCTATCCAATCAGTTGCCATTGTTGGCTGTCCCTTAATTCAAGGTAGACATCTACTCAGAGTTTTGAGTTCCTGCCATAAGTCTTCATGCCAGTTCTCAATCCACAGATCATTGGACATGCGGGGCACGATATGCCAGGAGGTAGCATGGCCTAAGGTGCTTCCTTTTCTTTCCTCTCTGCTGCCACTTTGCCTCACCATTAAGACTTTGGGATTCCAAGGCAGGATTTTCCTGCTGTGCTTGTCCCAAAACTGGAAAATCCTGCCTCAGGTCAACAAACCTTTGCATGGACCGGGCCCATGCCTGCTACTAATCCCGTGGTTGGCAGGATGGGAAAACTATCCCCACCAAAGGTGTCACCATTCTGGATGATTGGTAGCAAGCATCAATGCTGTCATATTTCATGGACAGCTTGGAAGGGTCACTGAGGCATTTTCCCCTGTTGGCTGAATGGGACTGGCTTCAAGAAGGATGCCCGCATCTGTTTTACAGTCCTCCCATGGAATCCAAAGGATGTGATATAAACATTGCTGATGGAATTTGTCCAGAATCATAGAATTCCTACAATTGAGAAGAGGCCATGCAGCCCATTAGGTCTTCACTGACTCTTTGACAGAGCATCTTACCCAGGCCCTCTCGCCAACCCTATCCTGTAAGTGCACATATTTAATACTTAAACTATTTAACCCACACATCTTTGGACAATAAGGGGTAATTTAGCATGGCCAGTCCACCTAACCTGCACATCATTGGACCATGGGTAGGAACCAGAGCACCTGGTAGAAATCCACGCGGACACGGAGAGAATTTACAAACGCCACATAGACAGTCACCAAAGCCAGAATTGAACCCATGTTCTTGGCACTGTGAGGCAGCAGTGCTAACCACTATGCCACTGTGAAACCTATAGCTCTCTTACGTGTTACTGATACACAGTCCAGGTCTTGATACAATACAGGAGTGTGGTGCTGACAACTGTGCTACAAACTCAGACTTTTACTAGCCTGTGGAAGTCTTTGTTGTCAAACTCTTATAGCCGTGGTTTGCAGACGCTGAGCTGAGCTCCTCATCAATGGTGACCTTTCAAGAGAGGTGGCTACCTAGTTATGGAAAATGCTCAGCATCCTTCAGAGTCGCATCTTCAAGTGTAGAGGGAGGATTTGGGTGACCAAGTGTGACCGATATACAAGTTTTGTTTTGGCGACATTCAAAGACAGTCTGGGTTTTCATAGAATTATAGAATCCCTACAGTGCAGAAAGAGGCCATTTGGTCCATTGATTCTGCACCAACCATAATCCCACCCAGGCCCTATTCTCATAACCCCATATATTTACCCTGCTAATTCCCCTGAAACTGGAGTCAATTTATCAAAATTGCACACCTTTGGACAGTGAGAGGGAACCAGAGCATCCAGAGGAAACCCACACAGACATGGAGGGAATGTGCAAATGCCTCACAGACAGTGACCTGAGGCCGGAATTGAACTCGGCTAACCATCGTGCCACTGTACCACCATTTTATGAATGTAAAATTGAAGAGATCAAGAGAGATCTGGTGCAAAGTGGGCATGCAACAACCACAGACTACAAATTATAAAAATTCTACATTGCAGAAGGAAGCCATTCAGCCCATCGAGACTGCATCGACTCTCCAGCAGGGGATCGCACCCAAGCCCTATCCTGTAACCTGACATTATTTACCCCACTAATCTTGGGACACAAAGGGGCAATTTAGCATGGCCATTCCACCTAACCTGCACAGTTTTGGAGTGTGGGAGGGAATCAGAGCACCTGGAGGAAACCCACACAGACATGGGGAGAATGTTCAGGCTCCACACAGACAGTGACCCAAGCAGGGAATTGAACCCATGTTCCTGGGTCTGTGAGACAGCAGTGCTAATGACTGTGCCACTGTGTCACCCTAAAATGGCTGTGGAAGGACTTGAACATGCAAACCTCTGAAAGCATCATAATTTATGCTGGTGTCAAATGCCTTAGCCATTTGGGCACTTGTCTTTTGGATATACAGAACAAAATATTAGAAATAGATGTCAAACACAATCGTCAAATATTGCTTATCATATGGTGGCCAAAACCATTTGACATCATCCTTGTCTTCTTGGTTACACAATAGATTTTACTGTCTACAAATGCAGAAGACAAACATACTGTGAGCAAGGCACAACCAGTGAATAGTGGCCAAACCAAATCCAATCAATCCAGCACAGAGTACAAATTATCATTCATAATGTCATCTACCTTGGACAACCGGTGACTCATTGATGACACAGTCAGTCAGATGTTAAAGGTTGTCACTCTGGCTTCATCTCTGGAGTGCAGCTAATTTGTTCATGTTTGGGTCAAGGCTGTAATGAGGCCTGGAGCTGAGTGACAGTCAAGGAACTCGAGCTGAACATTTGGTAAAGCAGTGGACAAGTGCTGTGAGTTTGCAGTGCCAATTAGAGCTTGCAACATGTTCTTGATGATTGAGAGGAGGCTGACTGACTGGTCAGTTGGATTTATCCTGTTTTGCCCTTGTGCAGGACTTGCCTGAGCAATGTCCTCACTTTCTCATGGAAATGCCAGTGGGAGGACTGCAGTGAAGCAGCTGGGCTCAATGTGTGGCTGGTCCTGGAATATGAATGTTTAGGAGTAGTGGCACTGTGATTAGCATTGTTGCCTCACAGCGCCAGGGTTTCGGGTTCAATTCCTGCCTCACTGTCTGTGTGGAGTTTGCACATTCTCCCTGTGTCTACATGGGTTTCCTCCGGGTGCTCCCGGTTTTCTCCCACGCTCCAAGGGTGTGTAGCTTAGGTTGATTGGCTATCCTAAATTGACTTTAGTACCAGGGGGATTAGTGGGGTAAATATGTGGGCTTGTGGGAATAGTGCCTGGGGGGGTTGGGATTGTAGTCAGTACAGACTCGAAGGGCTGAATGGCCACTTTTCTGTACTGTAGGGATTCTATGATTTTATGAAATGTGGGTGGAAGTTTCCTGTCCTGCTTGCCACAGGAATCACTGCAGGCAGAACACAGACAGTGCAAAGGTCCGTTGACCTCAGGTGGGGATTTTCCGGTCTTGAGATGAGTGTGGCCTGAAAATCCCATCCTTTGTGTCCTGTAGCTTTTGCTGTAACCGATGCACTGAGCCAGTGTTTGATATCATGTGGAGTGAATCAAATTGGCCGCATTGCTTCTGTGATGCGCTGGAGTGGGGGATCTCCAAAATCTAAATGGATCATCCATTCAGTACTTCTGGCTGAAAACAATTCCAAATGCTTCAGCCTTGTCTGACCACAAGTGAAGTTTAATTGCTTGACTTTTAATGATAGAACTTTACATGCTCCATGAGGGTATGATAGGTCACTGAAAGTTAGGTCACAGCATGTTATGAATGCTGCTAAAAAGACTTTCATAATTTGCCAGTAACTTACACGTTTCAGAAAGTAGCTATTTATTAATGGCTACATACAATCACGGTGAAGAATCTTTCTTTTATCTCTCCAACTGCATTGAGGAATCCTGAGAAGACTGTCATAGTTTTTTTATTATTGACTCACCTGGTGAAGGAACAGTGCTCCGAAAGCTCATGGTTCCAAATAAACCTGTTGACCTTTAACCTGGTGTTGTGAGACTTCTTACTGTGACCTCCAACACTGGCATCCCCACATCATTTTTATTATTCATTCATGGGACATGGGCATCGCTGGCTGACCAGCATTTATTGCCCATCCCTAGTTGCTTGAGAGTTGAGGGTCAACTGCATTGCTGTGGCTCTAGAGTCACGTGTAGGCCGGGCTAGGTAAGGATGGATTCCTTTCCTAAAGGACATTAGTGAAGAGATGGGTTTTTTTCAACAATCCACAATGGTTTCACACTCATTAGTAGATTCTTAATTCCAGATATTTTTTATTGAATTCAAATTCCACCATCTGCTGTGGTGGGATTTGAACCCTGGTCCCCAGAACATTAGCCGAGTTTCTGGATTAATAGTTTAGCGATAATCCCACTGGGTCATTCAGTATCTGATTAATTCTGTGAAGTCCAAAAACTCTACTGCTTGAATATGTAGCAGTCTTAGATCTTGTCTTGAAACACTAATACTTCATTGGCTGTACAGCATGCAGAGCTGACATGGGATGGTGAAAGAGATTAAGGTTGGGGTTTTTGGTCCCCCCTACCTGTGGGATCTTCCGGTCCTGCTGAATGTGACCCATTTGAGTTTGGTCCCCCAGCAGTGTGACTGGAAAACATTGATTTCGTCGAGACTGGAATATTCTAATGGTGGCCAAAGGAAAGTCACGTCTGCCATGGGGAAACATGCCAGGGAGTTGGGTGCTATACAAATGGAAGCATCCTTATTTATTTCTTTATCTTTTTTTCTGTTTTTTTCATTTTTCTGTTCTTCCGAGAAGAATGTTGTCAGAATCATGATATTCAGACAGCATGATCACTCTTATATATACATTACTGTTGAATGTTAAACCTCAGTGGGTGACAGAGTATTGAAGCTAATGGGAGAATGAAATTGGGCTGGGTGTGAAATGAGTTATTGATCTACTACTCCAAATCCATCATTAATCCCATTTCCTCCTTATATCCATTCATGCCATGAAATCCCTTGGAGAAATGTTCCTGTTAGAAATACAATTAACGGTCCATAAAATTTTGCATATGTTGAACTTGTTTCTTGCTCTGGTTTTTGAGTAAGAGAAAGGTAACAGAGAACAGTGACAAACAGACACAAGTGGTGCCAAAAAACAAAGGCTGAAATTCTTCTGCCATTCACACCAGTGGGATTTTTTTGTATTACAAATAGGTTTAGATTAACACTGCAATGAAGTTACTGTGAAACTCCCCTAGTCACCACACTATGCCACCTGTTCAGATACACTGAGGGAAGATGCCTACTCCTAGTCCTGCTTCTAATTTTATGTTTCTACAGAAGGGTTGGATAGGTAAGTTGTTTGGATGTTTGTACACTTTTTTTTCCAAGCCAACATGCCCAGTGCTGAGGTGCTATACATGTTTCTGCTGGACAGGACATGTCAAGTGTACATCTGATTCCAGATTCAATAGTAGCCAAGTTACCTGATATAGGTGCTTGAAAAGGAAAATTTGTCAGCCTGTTGGGAAAGAGCAGGGATGCAAGATTAATTGAAAAAGTCTTTCAAGGAGCTTGCACAAACTTAGAAGAGTAAGTGACCACCTTCTGTACATGAAGGTAAGTGTGGTAGGTGCAATGTGGAATTGGCTGAAATTTTCCAACCCTTCCCATCGGCAGGGTCTTCCAGTTCCGCTGATGGTGTCTGAGTTCCCTGGTGGCAGAGGGTGGAAAAAGCCATTGATATCAGTTGGACCTGAAGATTCTGCTACTGTCCATGGCGGATCACCTCCGCTGCTGAAAAACACACTGCAGGGCGGGGCTGGAAAATCCCTCCCATCGTCTGTGAACAATTACATTGAATGGGAAAAATACAGGAACAATTCAATGTTATTTGACATTTGACAACCAACACTTCTTGAAGTTATTTCAAAGCACACTTGTAGGCAGGAGAAGCCTTGTTTAAATCACAAAGGGTTGTGGACATCATCCATATATCTGGATCTATGTGACGGAACAAATAGAAATTAGAAGCAGGAGTAGTCAGCCCTTCGAGCCTGTTCTGCCATTCATTTTGATCATGGCTGATCATCAAATTCAATATCCTGATCCCTTCTTTCTCCTAAATCGCTTAATCCCTTTAGCCCTAGGAGCTATATCTAATTTCTTCTTGAAATCAGACAATGGTTTGCAGGTAAATTGGCCTTGGCTTCATTCATGATGGGGAGATGATGATGTTGGACTGCGGTGGGCACTGTAAGAAGTCTCACAACATCAGGATCAAGTCTAACGTGGTTATCTGGAATCATGAGCTTTCAGAGAGTGCTCCTCCATCAGGTGATGAAGAAACAGTGCTCCAAAAGCTCGTAATTCCAAATAAACCTGTTGGACTTTAACATGGTGCTGTGAGACTTCTTACTTGGGCCTCATTAAGACATGTTTCATTTCCTTCCAGCTCTTGAGGTGGCTCATGCGTCTGTGTCCTTAAGATTGGAGGTGAGCTGCCCTCCTACAAGTGTGAGATTTCCTATCTGAAAATAAAAGTTATTTATACAATAGCTTTGCAATTCCAGTCTCCCGGCAATTATCTTAAGAGAAGCTTTCAGGAATGCCTTTACATACAGTGCAATGCGATGCAGTGCCAGCAGCAGTAGTGGGAGGCACTGAACAAATAATTCCTTTGCACATAGTTGACATATTTTATAAGTAACCATTTATACAAAGGTGATTGAAGGACAGGCAAAAAATATAATGGGAAGAGAGCTGTGGCTGAGAACTCCAATGGAAAAACACCTTTCCCCACAACGTTAGATGTCATGTGGTAGCGAAACAGCAAGCTAACCCAGGTGACTTACAAGAGTCATTGATAAATGAACAGGCAAGGACTAAAGGCACTGCAGTAATGCTTTGAACCTTCACTTCATCATAAATTATTATGCCACATAAAGTTTACAATCCTCAGTGTTTTAATCAAATAGGTAATTTCCTATCATTAAGTGCGTGGTTTACTTTGAACTCAGCATCTTATACAGATGGCTTAGGTTTATTATTTTCAATAAAGATAACACTTACATTGTACAGAGACTATCCTGCTGACACAGGGCTCCTCATAATAGTCCCTGTCCCAGCGTTATACACTGGCATTAGTCTCTGAAACACAGGAATGTAGGAACAAGAATTGGCCATTTGGTCTGTTCAGTTAGGTCATAGTTGATCATCTAACTCAATTTAATCCCATGTCTCTTGATATCTTTAGTCTTCAACATGCTCAGTGATTGATCTTCCCTCTGAATTCCAAAGATTCACCACCCTCTGAGTGAAGAAATTTCCTCCTCAGCTCATTGCCCTCCCCTTATTTTGAAGCAATGTCCCCTGCTTTGGGAGTTAGTCAAGGGAAACATCCTATACACATCTTACACTCTGTAAGAAATTTGTAATTTTCAATGAGATCACCAGCTCCCTCTAAAGAATATAAGCCATGTTTCCTCGCTTCCTCTTCATAAGACAATCCCGCCATCCCAGTGATTAGTCTGGTGTATTTGTGTTGCACTCCCTCTGTGTTAAAAATGTCCTTCGTTAGATAAGAGCGGCATGGTGGCACATGGTTAGCACAGCTGCCTCACAGTACCAGGGACCCAAGTTCAATTCCGGCTTTGGGTCACAGCGTGGAGTTTGTAGATTCTCCCCATATTTGTGAGGGTTTCTGCCAGGTGCTCCAGTTTCCTCCCACAGCCCAAAGATACGCAGGTTAGATTGATTGGCCATGCTAAATTCTCCCTTAGTGTCAGGATATTAGGATATTATTGTATGGGGTAATGGGAATAGGGCCTGGGTGGGACTGTAGTCAGTATAGCCTCAATGGGCTGAACGGCCTCCGTCTGTGCTGGAGGGATTAAATGAATAACTTGCCGGCTGTTCACGCCAGCGTACTCCCGCTGTAGGCATCCAGCAGAGAGGGGTGCATTCACAGGGAAGTACCTAGAGATCCCACCACCAGCCAATGGTGGGCTGCCTCTCACCGCCATGAAATATATAGCGAGTTGTGTGGTAAATTCCACTGAAGGAAACTAAAACACAACATTCTAGTTGATCTCACCAAGGCTCAATACAATTGCAGTAAGACATCTTAACTCCTGTCCCCGAATTCCTCTGTGACGGAAGCCAACATACATTCACCTCCCTAATTGCTTGCTGCACCGGCAGGTTGGCTTTCAATGAGTTTTAATAACAAGGACCTTTAGTTCTCTTTGGACATAGGGGAGATAGAGGGAACTGGGAGTGGGAGAGAGATGGGTGACAGGGTAATTCCGGAGAGTAGGAGGGAGAATCAGAGAGTGCCTGAGGGCCTTCAGTGCATGTGTTTTAATGCGAGGAGTGTGACTGGCAAAACAGATGAACTGAAGGCAATAATGTTCGAGAGGAAGTTAGAAGTGGTGGCGGTGACTGAGACATGGCTAAAGGAAGGGCAGGACTGGCAATTGAATATTCCGGGGTATAAGTGTTTTAGGCATGATAGAGGTGGTTTGAGGAGAGGGGGGGAGTGGCTTTATTAGTTAAGGATCACATCATAGCAGTGCAGAAGGAGGGTGGTATGGCTGAGTTAGGAATTGAGTCGCTATGGGTGGAGTTGAGGAATAGGAAGGGAGAGGTTACTATGTTGGGTGTGTACTACAGACCTCCCAACAGTCCACGGGTCATGGAAGAAGGGATATGTAGGGAAATTTTAGATAAGTGTAGGAAGAATAGGGTAGTTGTAAGGGAAGATTTCAATTTCCCTGGGGTAGATTGGAAGGTGCCAGAGCGGAAGGTGCGGAAGGGGAGGAAATTTGTACAGTGTGTTTTGAAGGGTCCTTAGAGCAGTATGTGGATAGCACGACAGAGACGGGGTATAAGGGACCCTATATTGGTCCCTATATGGGAATCTTCAACAATAGGCATAGCCTAAAGTCAAGGATATGTCATTAAGACGTTAAGACGGTGGCGTGGGCTCGTTGGGCCGAAGGGCCTGTTTCCCGTGCTGTGTTGCTCTTTGCTCTTTGTTCTTTGTTCTATCACCACTTGCCAATTTCTCCCCATTTAAAAAAAAACCTTGCCTTTCTGTTTTCTCTACTAAAGTGGATATCTTCACACCTATTCTCATTAAATTCCATCAGCCAGCTTCCTGCCTATTCACTTAATCTGTTCAAGTCGTCTTGAAGCTTCCTTGTATCCTTTCTCACAACTTACATTTATCTCATCAGCGAACTTGAAATAAGTTTTAAAATTTAAAGTTGATTTATTATTGCCACAAGTAAGCTTACATTAACACTACAGTGAAGTTACTGTGAAAATCCCTTAGTCATCACAATCCGGTATCTGTTCAGGTACACTGCAGGAGAATTTTGCATGGCCAATGTACTTAACCAGCACATCTTTTGAATTGTATGCGGAAATTGGAGCACCTGGAGGAAACCCACACAGACACGGGGAGAACATGCAAACTCCATCCAAGTTGGGAATCGAACGCAGGACCCTGCCGCTGTGAGGCAGCAGTGTTAACCATTATGCCACCGTGCTGCCCACGAACTGAAGCTGGGTCCTCGGCTTTGTGAAACAGCAGTACGAGTCACTGTGCCACTGTGTACCACTCCACCCTAAGTCAGCATGGAGGCTTGCTAGCTGAATGCTAACGGGATTTCTAACCTTCCCTGGCCAGAACCCTATTATGTCATTGGTGGGAAGGAGACGGGGACAATCTCAATGGGAAAATTCCACCAGCATTGAAGATATTCTGGGACTCCTGCTGGATTCTCTGCCCCCTTCACCCTTCTTGCCTTCCCGCCGAAAAGTGGGATAAAAAACCCTTTCCCTCCAAGCTTAACACTGACTCTTGTGCTACCACATTAGTAACAGTAGGATGGCAGGCTGTTTATGAACCAATTCTCAATCAAACCCAGTATGTTACCCCTAATCCCACGTGAATAATCCAATTTTATTGTGTGGAACCTTATCAAAAAACTTCTGAAAATCCAAATCCAGGTTCTCCTTTATCTATCTACAAGTAACATTTTCAAAAAACTCCCAGCAGGTTTGTTATATATGAATTCCCTTTCATAATCCATGTTGTTCTGCCCAATCATGTCATTTTCCAAATATTTAGTTATCACATTCTTCATAATTGATCTTAACATTTCCCCTATTACTGACAAGTCTATAGTTCCCCACTATTATAGTTCTCTTTAAAAAAAATGAGGTTTCATCTGTTACTTTCCAGCCAGAGAGGTTTACTGTATGGAAACAGACTCTTTGGCCCAACTAATCCATGCTGCCCTTTTTTTAACCACCATACTAGTCCCAATTGCCCATATTTGGCCCATATTCTTTTGTGCCCATCTTACCCATGTAACTGTCTAAATGTTTTTTAAAAGGCAAAACTGCACCCCCCGCCCTCCTCTGTTACAACCTCTGGCACTTGTCCCAGGCACTCACCACCCTCTGTGTGAAAAAATTGCCTCTCTGGATCCTTTTGCATCTCTCCCCAATCACCTTAAACCTATGCTGTCTAACTTTAGACACTCCTACCTTTGCGAAAAGATATTGACTATCTAACCGATATATGCCCTTCATTACTTTATAGACCCCTATGCTCCAGGGAAAAAAAAGTTCAGTCTATCCAGCTTCTCCTTATAACTCTTTTTAATGTGGAAAAGTGTGAGGTAATGCACTTTGGCAGGAACAATAAATGTGTAGAGTATAGGGCTAATGGTAGGGCTCTTAATAGTGTTGAGGAACAGAAGGATCTTGGTGTATGTGTCAATAGATCCCTGAAAGTAGGCAGTCAAGTGGATAAAGTTGTTAAGAAGGCATATGGAGTCTTAGCTTTTATTGGTAGGGGGATTGAATTTAGGAGCCGCAGCATCATGTTGCAACTGTACAAAACTCTAGTGCGGCCGCACTTGGAGTATTGTGTGCAGTTCTGGTCCCCACATTATAAGAAAGATGTGGAGGCATTGGAGAGGGTACAGAGGAGGTTTACCAGGATGTTGCCTGGTATGGAGGGCAGGTCCTATGAGGAGAGGTTGAAGGATTTGAGGTTGTTTTCGTTAGAAAGGAGGCGGCTAAGAGGGGATCTTATTGAAGCATATAAGATGATTAGAGGTTTAGATAGGGTGGACAGTGATAGCCTTTTTCCTAGGATGGAGAAAGCTAGCACGAGGGGACACAGCTTTAAATTAAGGGGTATGAGTTATAGGACGGATATCAGAGGTAGGTTCTTTACTCAAAGAGTGATTAGGGAGTGGAATGCCCTGCCTGCAGCTGTTGTAGATGCGCCAAGTTTGGTGGCGTTTAAGAGGTTAGTTGATAAGTATATGGAAGAGAAGGGAATGGTTTAGTTAGGAGGGGCATTGCTTTTTATTTTGGTCGGCACAACATCGAAGGCCGAAGGGCCTGTTCTGTGCTGTATTGTTCTATGTTCTATGTTCTATGTAACTCAAACCCTCAAGCCCCAGTAGCATTCTAGTAAATCTTTTTTGCACTCTTCCAAGTTTAATAATATCAGTTTGCAGGAACTTTTCTCAAAAGATGACCATCTTAATGCATCTGCTTTGTAACTAGATTTTGTTGTGGTGTACTCTTAATATTTATTTGTTAGTGTCACAAGCAGGCTTTCATTAACACTGCAATGAAGCTACTGTGAAAATCTCCTAGTCGACTGTTCAGGTACACAGAGGGAGAATTTAGCATGGCCAATGCACCTAGCCAGCATGTCTTTCAGACTATAGGAGGAAATCGGAGCACCTGGGGGAAACCCACGCAGACATGGGGAGAATGTGCAGATATCACACACCCAAGTAGGGAATCGAACCAAGGTCCCCCGGTGCTGTGAGGCAGCAGTGCTAACCACTGTGACACCGTGACATCCACCTTTGTACTGCGATGCCAATTGTGATTGCAGTATTCTAGCTAAAGGATTGAAGATATCTCACGCATTGTAACTGATTTTTGAATCTGTCAAATGGAAAGTGAGATTAAAAAGACGGCATTGTTTTCTCCTCCATGCTCACACTCACTCAGTTCGGCCTCACCTTCCTGGTTTGTTTCTATCATGGTTTTGTACACAGGTAGACAAACTCAAAAGGTTCTTTTTAAATGAGATCCAATTTGCTGCGTACGTTTTAAATTCCAGAATGCATTGTTATCGATCTTTTTCCGGATTAGGTGATCACTGTGCCATTTTCTCCAATGGCATTTTAGAATGCTTTCCTATTTTTGACCTCAGAGTTTTCTTAAACCTGAGCAAAGCTTGCTCCAGGAGATGAGACTGAGTGAGTCTCTTTCCATTTTAAAAGTAGAATTTAATTTCAGTTATTAACAACTCTCAGGCTGCAGAGCCACTACAATTAATAAACCTTCAGGGATCACATTCAGTTTAGATCATTCTGACCTCAAGTGAGTGTGATCTCAATGGACTTGTTCTAGTAACTGGAAACAAATCAGTCCTGTCATCGTTTATCCTCGTATGAAGCACTCCACATTCTCTGAAAGAGCAAAGCAGTGTGGCACTCTGGGTCTGTGCAGCCAAGTGAATCCTGCTCCTGGGGAGATGATGGCCTAGTGGTATTATTGCTCGATTATTAATCCAAAAACTCAACTAATGTCCTGAGGACTCAGGTTCAAATCCCAATGAGGAAGGTTGTGGAATTTGAATTCAATAAAAAATATCTTGAATTAAGAATCTACTGATGACCATGAAACAAATTATCGGAAAAATCCATCTGTCCTTTCGGAAAAGAAATCTGTCATCCTCACCTGGCCTGGCCTATATGTGACTCCAGAACCACAGTGGTTGACTCTCAACTGCCCTCAGGGAACTAGATATGGGCAATAAATGTTGACCAGCCAGCAACACCCATGTCCCATGAATGAATGAAGAAAAGATGAACTTGTACTGGGTGCGAGCTCTGGTTTTGTTGGTAATTGGTCATTCTGAGTTCAACAATTGTGGGTTCAGGTCCCATTACAAGCCTTGAATAATCGCTCGATGCTAACACTCTCGTGCAGTACTAAGGGAATGCTGCATGGTCGGATGAGATATCAAACCAAGGTTCTACCTGCCTGGTTGGACGGAGGTAAAAAGATCTCATGGCGCTATTCTGAAGAAGAACAGGGAAGTTATCACCAGTGTCTTGCTTGATATTCACCCTCCCCAAATGCCCTTCACAAAAGCAGAGGGTCACATTGCTCCTTGGAACAAAAGGTGTACGGATTGACTGTCAAAGCTCCATATGAGTGGGAAATGCCTTGAAAATACTTCATTGGTTGTAAAATACTTTGTCCTGTGGTCATGAAGGGGGGTGGGTTTTCCGTACCACTCACAGCGTGTTCAGCTGTGGTTGTCCACCATTGACCGGAGGTGGGATCTTCTGATCCCGCCGCTGTCAACGGGATTCCCGTTCTATTCATCCCACCCCTTCCAAAAACTCCCTGCTGCCGAGAAACCCAAGCCATGTCTTCACCGTCACTGGACTGGAAGAGCCCGCTGGCAAGAACTGGCAAAAAAATTCCTGCCAATGTCTTTCTTTTTAACCCTTACAGAAATTCTAATCCATCAGAATAACCTTTCAGTATTTGCAAGGGGCATGGGTGTGTTTCAGTTAGTTAATTCCTAACTAGTTAGTACTTCCATTAGTCAGGTTCAGAGAGGTTAGTAACCCACCCTGCACATCCCACATAGATTTTCCCAGGCCTAATCATCTGAAAATGAATCATACTGGCTTCTCGACGAACATAATATTGATATGACTCACAGAAGAATTTATGACCTTGATCTAACCAGCTGAAAGCTTTTTTCCTTTCCAATGCCTCATATTCTTTGCCAAAGGGAAAGATTTCTTATTATGAAGAAATATCTTTGCAACGTGAAGCCACAGGTAAAGGTAAACAGATAAAAACTAAAACTTACAAGAATTATATCGAAAATTGAAGCCACAAAAGTGACCTTGGACCCATTATCAAAGAACAAGCAGCTTTTGAAGTTTAACAGAATTTTTTTTTCTTGCTCTTACTCATCACAATGCAGAAGGAGACTATTCGGCCCATTGAGTCTGCACCAACATCACTCCCACCCAGGCCTGATTCCTTTTGCCCCATGTATTTATCCTGCTAATTCCCCCTGACACTAAGGGGCAATTTAGCATGTCCAATTAACCTAACCCAGACATCTTTGGATTGTGAGAGGAAACCAGAGCACTGGAGGGAACCCACGCAGATACGGAGGGGGGTGGTGGGGACAAGCAGATTCCACACGCACAGTCACCTGAGGCTGGAATTGAACCTGATGGTAGGCTAGTTTTGAACTCCTGCCCCCCCTCAAAATGGAAACACCTCTCTCTATGTTCACTCAATCAATCCCTTTTATAATTTTACAACATACCTCAGCTTTGCTCTTCTCAAGATAGACTTAGGCCTCAAACTTACGACTTCATCTTTCGTTGAGATGAGGTGGTAAGATTGGGTGGGAAGTGAAGTATCAGGTTTATGCCCAGTTTTTATCTCTCTGATCGAAATGGCACTGTTATGCCAGTGAAATCAGGTTTGCCTCTGGAAAGGGTGAGAAGCCAATTTAAATATTAATGACACCATTTGAATGTCATTGATGACTCCTGGACATGATCATCTGGGCTCACATATCTTTACTACCTCAGTGGCCAATTTTCTTCCCATCAAGAATCACGTACAGTGTCCAGCCATGGGGACAAGGTGAGATGTCCTTGCCAGGAAGGTTGGAGGCCAGTGAAACCTCCGGGTGATCAGGAGCAGGGCTGAATAATGCCATACGGCAGCGTCAGCCTGGCACCCTGGCACTGCCCACTGGGAGCTCTGGCATTGCGCTCTGAGTACCATTACTGTAAGGAGTCTCGCAATACCAGGTTAAAGTCCAACAGGTTTATTTGGTAGCAAAAGGCACTAGCTTTCGGAGCGCTGCTCCTTCGTCAGGTAAGTGGGAGTTCTGTTCACAAACAGTGCATATAAAGACGCAAACTCGATTTACAAAATAATGGTTGGAATTTACCTAAGAAGCAGCGCTCTGAAAGCTAGTGGATTTTGCTACCAAATAAACCTGTTGGACTTTAACCTGGTATTGTGGGACTTCTTACTGCATTTACCCCAGTCCAACAGTGGCATTTTCACACCACCATGATTGTACCATGGGGGCGGAGGCAGAATGAGGCAGAGCAAGAGTGAGGGGAGCAGGCATGATGTGGGGGGATGCAGAATGGAGACAAACGGACAGCTCCTCAAGAGTTGGAGGAAGGGATCTCCGCCAGGGTGGGAGGGAAGGGGGAACTCAAGCAGAGATATAATTGACAGTAGGGAGGGGAAGAGGGAACACTGCGAAGAGGGGGATCGGTGATTGGATAGGGAGGGAGGGAACTCTGCAGGGCGGGTAATTGGTGTGTACTGATATCCATGGTATGGAGGGGAATGGCAGTGGTAGGCAGGAGGTCTCCTGTACTGGGAGATTGGGGTGCCTAGGCAATGGTGCCCCTGGAGCACAGCAGCTGGCTTTCCCGGCGACCTGAGAATCCCCAGCCCCCACCACTCTCCCTGCTGACCAGAATCACATCCAGGCATTTGTTTTTGCACTAAATGCTGTGAGATTACATTTTCAAACTGTCTCTATGTGCGCTGTTTGTGAACAGAATTCCCACTTACCTGATGAAGGAGCAGCACTCCAAAAGATAGTGGCTTTTGCAATCAAATAAACCTGTTGGACTTTAATCTGGTGTTGTGAGACTTCTTATAGTAATGGTGCCCAGAGTGCAGTGCTAGAGTTTCCAGTGGGCAGTGCCACGGTGCCAGGTTGACACTGCCCTATGGCACTATTCAGCCCTGTCTGATCACCCAGAGGATTCACTGGCCTCCAATCCTCCTGGCAAGGCCATCTCACCTCATCCCCATTGCTGGAGACTGTACGTGATTCTGGAATCTGAAACTTTCCCGTTTACTTGCTCGATCGAATTTCTTTCACCAAATTCCACTCCTAATGTTTCTCTTTACTAATTTTAGAATCCCTGGAATCTAAAAACGGTCATTGTTGGGCACCATAATCAAAAAGACTCTCAAAAGTACTGAATGGGTTAACTTTTAACTGACTGAACAGTGGGTAGACTTTGCATTGGTATTCATCTAAACCACATAGGGAGTTATGGCATCCAGCTTCACAAGCCAAGGCATTATTTATTAATATGTAAAATGCCACATCATCACTGTTCCATTGTCACCTCCACTACATTCCATTCTGCCCAGAGGTGAACCGATTCACTTTTACCTCAGACAGGATGGAAAATCTTCGCAGTGCAAGAGAAGGTGTTGCAATTTTCTTACATTTTTGAGTTAAACCATGTCAGAGCTGTAATTGGAACACGTGTCCCTATCCAATAGGTGAGCTGGCACTCCTTGGTATTTCAGTTCTGAATCTGCCATTGTTCACCTTAACACTGACCAACCCAGTACATTGCCCCATCTTCCCTTAACCTGTCAGCAATAATGTTTAACTCCTTTGAATATTTCAAGTATTTCCAACGTATTTGCCATAGAACAAAGAAAAGTACAACACAGCAACAGGCCCTCCGGCCCTCCAAGCCTGTGCTGATCTTGATGTCCTAATTAAACAAAAACAAACCTCTTGCCCTTATTTGTTCTGCCTAAGTCTATTCCCTCTCTATTCATCTACCTATCCAGATGCTTCTTCAATATTATTAACATGCTTTTTTCCTCCATCTCTTCTGGCAGCACCTTCCAGGCACCCACCACTCTCTATGTTAACAACTTTCCCGCACATTTCCCTTAAACTTACCCCCTGTCATCTTGAACCTGTGCCCCCTTGTAATCGACACTTGCATTCTGGGAAAAAGCCTCTGACTATCCACCCTTGTTTGTAGGAAGACTGTGAATTTGAGTAATAACATGTGTAGTATTACTAATCTAACACCATTTTGTTCATATTCAAGCACAAATGAAAAAATAATTCCTTTCAGGATCAACCAATCTGTTCAAAAGTATTTCATGCAAAAACGAAGCAACAGTGATAAAGGGCCATGATGGGGATGGGTACCATCACTACCAGACTCTGCAGTGATTCAAGGAAATGGCCCAATATAAATCCCAATCTTGGTCAACTGGAGGAAAAGATTTATTGTTAAGATGACATCCTTTTGTTTCGTTGGATCTTTGTATATACCTTATCAGATTTTTTACCATTTTAAACACCTCCATAAGACATAGGAGCAAAATTAGGCCATTTGGCCCATAGGGTTTCTATAATTCCATGATCGAGTCTGATTTTTTTTCATCCTCATTCTTCTGCCTTCTCCTAGCAACCCTTAATCCCCTTATTGATCAAGGACCGATCTTTCTCTACCTTAAAGACACTCAGTAACCTGGCCTCCACAGTCCTCTGAGGCAATGAGTTCCACAGATTTGCTGCCTTCTGGCTGAAAAAATTCCTCCGTTTTAAAGAAACGTCCTTCAGTCTGAGATTGTGCCCTCAAATTCTGATCTCTCTCACTAGTGGAAACATCCTCTCCATGTCCACTCTGTCTAGGCTCTCAGTATTCTGTAAATTTCAATTAGATCTCCTCTCATCTTTCTCTAAGGTCTGTAAACTCCATCAAGTATAGAATCAGATTCCTCAACCGCTCCTCAACCCTTCATTCCTCAATTAAATTACTGCTCAATGTTCAATTTTCCAAGGGAATAGAAGCCAAATTTATGCAACCACCTCTCAGAATCTCACTCCCTAGGCCACATATCATTCTACTGATTCATACACATTGAGAAAAAAAAAATTGCCTTCCTGATTGTGTACTTGAAAATCTTCGAGACATTAAGCTGAGGCCTCATATATCCGCTCAAGTGGGTGTAAAAGATTGCAAGACATGACTGTGAAGAATAGCAGGTGAGTTCTGTTCAGAGTATTGGCAAATATTTATTTCTCAACAAAATGACTGCAAAAGCACATTACTTTGCCATAATCTCATTGTTGCTCGTAGGATCTTGCTGTGCACAAATTGTCTGCCTTGTTTCCAACCTTATAACAGTGTCTGCGCATCAAAGTGTCTCTAAAATGCTCTGGAGCATCCTAAGCTCATGAAGGGTGCCCATCAATGCAATTGATTTATTTCTATTGTAAGACAGCTGAAGTGAGTTATTCACATTTCTGCCCCATTTCTAATAGATTGTAAAACCTCAGATGCAATAGCACTTGCATACAAAGGTTTGTCTGTGTGGTTCCAACCTTGTCAGCTTGTTTTCCACTGGTATATTACTCCCTGGCTCAGAGCTTACAAACGTACACTTGCAAAGAATAAAAAAAGAAATAAAGAAGGTCATTTAAGACTTTTAAAGCATTCATCACATATGTTTAGCATCATTGCACTATCTATCCTGATGAATTTGACTGTAAATCCTTTCTAACACTATAGTAGTATTTATGGACTAAATCCAACAATAATAGATTCAACTCTTTCAATCCACACAACCTAATTCAATCTGCTATATGATTCTAACGATGTTCTTGCACCAAGGGTACACTTCCCTTCCCCTCTTCCTTTCCTCATTGAAAATGATGCATTGCTAGTGCTTGATGCAAATGTCAAGAGTGCGAAAGTTAGCCTGTGAAACAAATTTTTAACATACCACTTCAACACAAATGCCATCATTTATTTTCCCTTTAGACAGTACCAGGACCGGCTGGAGCTAACCAATGGTTCACACTCTCTGAGGTTATTTGTACTGGGTGCTATTAAAAATGGTTTCCCAATGAAGGGGCTGCAGCAACAAACGCTTTTTCAATGATAATCATCAATATTTGAACATCTTCCTATTTATATTATTTGTTGAGATTTCAATCAGAAATGTATCCCATCACACTTGCACTCATTGCAACATAGTGAGGCAGTGGCGGAGTGATATTGTCACTGGAGTAGCAATCCAGAGACCCGGGGTAATGCTCTGGGGACCTGAGTGCAAATCCATCACATCAGATGGTTAAAATTTGAATTCAATAAAAATCTGAAACTAAAAGTGACCATGCAACTATTTTCAAATGTTAGAAAAACCCATCTGGTTCGCTAATGTGCTTCAGGGAAGGAAATCTGCTGTCCTTACCTGGTCTGGCCTCCATGTGACTCCAGAACCACAGCAATGTGGTTGATACTTAAATGCCCTCAGCGATGGGCAATAAATGCTGGCCCAGCCAATGATGCCCACTTCGCATCAACAAATTAAAAAATGCATTTGGTCCTTAAGGGTCAATATCAAATGCACAAGATTGTTAGAAGTTGCTTAGAACTTCTTGTTCTAAGTTAGAAGTTAGAACTTCCATTCAGTTAGTGCTTTCCATGTAATAAGACATCGGAAAGTGCTTTGTAGGAGCCTTATCAAACAATATTGACACTGTGCTACATAAGGCAAATTACTTGATCAGAAGCAATTCTCCACGAAGCGAGTTCCAGACACCCCCACCCGCCAGGTCCTATCCCCATGACCCTCTGCATTTAGCCTAGTTAATCTCCCTGACACTAAGAGGCAATTTAGCATGGCCAATCCACCTAACCTGCACAATTTCAGAGGAAAACGGAGCACCTGGAGAAAACCCACGCAGACATGGGGAGAAAGTGCAGACTCCACGCAGACGGTGATCCGAGGTTGGATTGAACCCAGGTGCCTGGTGTTGTGAGGCAGCAGTGCTAATCACTGTGCCACCCCAAGAATTATTGAACAATTTATTGAATAAGTTATTGTAACAATTCTTCGTTAATTTTCCCTATTGATTGAATTATCAACGTACGCTGCAGTGGCTGAGTTCCCCATTGGCTTGGATCAAACTATATCCTGAAGCAAATTTCTTGAAATTAGTTAATTCATCCTAGTGTTTATACGTCCAGGCTGCATCGACTCTATCTTCATGTCATGGTAAAAGCCTTTCATAGGGCTGCACTTTTTCATCGTCACATTAAGTGTCAAAATGTATTATAGCAGAAGACCTCTTAAAGGTGTAAATGTATGCGTGAGTATATCTCTGTCCCCTGTGGTGCATCAAAATGTTTACATATGCTGCAAGATGTGGTGTAAATGTTTTATTCCGTGTAAACCAGCTGTGGTAAAATATAGCTGTACAAAGTAGAAGTGGGATATCTGTGTGTACTTAATGTGCGGTTAGACAAAGCTGGCATTGAAATATGGTGAACAAGTAAACATGTGAGTATATACACCCACTTGCACTTAATTGAAAGGCAGCCATTTGTCCAGTCTGTTCTGTTATTTTCAGTAGCAGAAATGATGCTGCAACCAGGGTCAGGATGATTAACGTGGTACGGAAGGAACCATTAGCTCAATGACCAGCTGCTTTTTTTTTCCATCTGTACGGCAGATGAATTGATCACGCTCAGTCCAATCATCTAACAGTGCAAACAGTTCAAAATGGTGGATGTACAGTTACTCAGAAGCTGTTTTGCAATCCTGAGAACTGCTAACTTAATTGTCTCTCTGTGCCAGAGCCAACGCTCACAGCATATTCAGAAGTAATTGTCTACACAGGGCTCTTTGCCTTGATAACATGGGGCGGCATGGTAGCACAGTAGTTAGCACTGCTGCTTCACAGCTCCAGCGACCTGGGTTCAAATCTCAGTTCGGGTCACTATCTGTGTGGAGTTTGCACGTTCTCCTGCATGGGTTTCTTCCGGGTGCTCTGCTTTCATCCCACAGTCCAAAGATATGCGGGATAGGTTGATTGGCCATTCCAAATTGACCCTTAGCGTCTTGGATGCATAGGTTAGAAGGATTAGTGGATAAATATGTAGGGATATGGGGAAAGGGCCTGGATGGGATTGTGATGGTGCAGACTCAATGGGACGAATGGCTTCTTTCTGCACTGTAGGATTCTATGGTAGCATAAAGTGCAGTACAATTTCTATGTGTAAATTACATAGTGATATGTCCCATCCACATTCTATGCCCAAAGCATCCTGCTAAAATAATGCAGTGTTATAAATGGCACAGTGGTTAGCAATGCTGCCTCACATGCCAGGGACTCAGTGACTATGTGGAGTTTGTACATTCTCCCCATGTCTGTGTGGGTTTCCTCCCACACTCGAAATGTGTGCAGATTAGGCTGATCAGCCATGCTAAATTGCCCTTTAGTATTCCAAGATATTGGTGGGGTGAATACATGGGGTTAAGGGGTAAAGTCTGGACAAGAGTTGGCACAGACTTGATGGGCTGACTGGCCTCCTTCAGCACTGTATGAATTTTATGATTCTAAGTGGGATAAATATATTTGTACTCTTGCACTTGAAGGCATCTTCCAAACTTGGAGTCATAGATTCGTAGGGTTTACAGCACATAAAAGGCCTTTTGACCCATCATGCCTGTCAAAAACAACTACTGGAATATTCCATCACATTTGTGACCTCTACAACCTAGAAGACCAAGGGCAGCAGATGCACAGGAACACGACGAGCTGCAAGTTAACTTCCAAGGTACTCACATCACCCTGATTGGTAACTATTTCTCAATAACTTCACTCCCCATCATTATCAAAATCCAGGAAATTCCTCCCCCACAGCACTATCCCACAATGGATTTCAAAAATTCAAGTTGGCGACTCACCTTCTCAGCATCAGTTTAGGATGGAGGGATGAATGCTGACCTTGCCTCGGACACCTGCAACCCACAGGCAAATATAAAAAATAGTAACTGGATAGTAATGGTTACCGGTGACTCTCAATATTCAGATATTTATTTCATTAGATTGTTTCACGGGGCACTGTTGATAGGCTGAGTGGACCTGAGATTAGAGATTTCACTTACTTGTTTTCAGATAAACTGCAAACCTGTTCTCAGATGATGAAGGTGGACCCAGCAGAATAGATAGTTGGAAATCTGTCTGTCCTCTGTATTGGAAAGCTTCAGATCATTAGGTATTAAAGCTACAGCATGGCAGGTAGCATAGTGGCACAGTGGCACAGAGATGGGCCTAGGTAAGATGCCCTTTTGGAGAGTCTGTGCAAAGTCAATGGGCCAAATGGCCTCTTTATGCACTGTGGGGATTCTATGGTACAGCAATAATCTTGGGCAAACTTAAGCCACAATTTTTGTAATCCTGCACTATTAAATGTTTTGAATTGAGTAAATGTGGTACATTCTTACAAACATAAATTTGTTTTTTTTTAAATAGTTTACTTTAGAGATTCATCCCTGGAAAGTTTGCCTGAGGCTCATACATCCTGTTGGATGGATATCCCCAGGCGTTCCTCTGCTATTGCCTGACTAATCTGCCTTCTATTATGAAATAGCTCCTCAGAGCCGGTGTCCCTTTACCAGATTTTATTTACAAAATCTATTCCGCTCCAAGCGTGCTTCAGATTCTGGAGTGCCAGAAAACGTGACACTTCCATTTTTATGCACAGCTAAGGCTCCTTGATTGAGATCAAGGAGCTCATAGTCCAAGTAGCCGACCTTCTGGGCCTTGTTGAAGTCATTACACCTCACTGCCTCCTACTGCTCACCTTCTTCCAAAATGTATATTATGCAAAGTGAAATTCACATTAGGAAGTCCAGTGTTCCCAATTTCCTCTTCAGTAAAAGTCACTTCTGTGGTGACTAAAGCGGTAGAAAAGTATTAGAAGTCCCTGTCGACAATTTGCAAAATTTGCAAAGCCTGAGGAAGATGTCTTGCCTCACCTTTAAACAGTCTCTTTCACTTTGACAATCAAGTGCTGGTATCGGAAACAGAAAGGATGCCCAAAATAAAAAAGTCATGGCATAAAACTTTGAATAATGAAATTGTGTTGCACTAATGATATATCGCCAGTTAGTGCTTTCTACTGAATCAAACCCACCCCGCAAATCATCAAATGGTGACACATAGGAAATATGTTTAATGTCAATGCAATTTTCCCTTAATTAATCCCTTGCTAGATCTTATCTGCTGCGTTCCTTCATATTTAGGAAATTGAATGTGATTGAGGCTTCACAGATAACATTTGTAATTCCAAATATTCAGGGCAGGATTTTTCAGGCTTTGGTCCAGGACTTGTCTGACCAACATGGCATGGACATGTCGAGATTTACCTGAAGAAGGCCAGAAGAATGGAAATCAGGATGGAGATCTCCAGCCATCAGCAACCCGAGGTCACCATGTGCAACAGGCAGAGCATCAATCACTTGGGTTGTCATGTAGCACCTTTTTCCAAAATGTGGACAGAGTGTGAAAAAGGCATTAAGCATGCTTGGTTTCATTGGTCAGAACATTGAATACAGGAGTTGGAATATCACGTTGAAGTTGTACAAGATATTGGTAAGGTCACACTTGGAATACAGTGTACAGTTCTGGTCACCCTATTATAGAAGGGATATTATTAAACTAGAAAGAGTGCAGAAAAGGTTTATTAGGATGCCCCTGGGACTAGATGGTTTGAGTTATAAAGAGAAACTGGATAGATTGGGATTTCTTTCCCTGCTGCGCAGGAGGCTTAGGGTGATTTTATAGAGATCTATAAAATAATGAGGGGCATAGATCAGCTAGATAGTCAACATCTTTTCCGAAAGATAGAACAGTTTAAACTTAGAGGGCATGAGTTCAAAGTGAGAGGGTAAAGATACAAAAGGGCTCAGAGGCGTAATTTTTTCAAACAGAGGGTGGTGAGTGTGTGGAACAAGCTGCCAGATGCAGTAGTATGGGCAGGTACAATTTTATCTTTTAAAAAGTGTTTAGACAGCTGCTTGGGTAAAATGGGTATAGAGGGATGTACACCAAAATGTGGCAATTGGGATTAGTTTAGGGGTTAAAAAGGAGAATAGTAGACAAGTTAGGCCAAAGGGCTTGTTTCATGCTGTAAATTTCTCGGCTTCTATGAAGTGGACCTTCATTTTGGAGATTGTCGGCTACCGGAGGAGGTACGGTTGTTAAGCAGTGATGCTGCTGCTCCGTGTTGGCGGGTGGGGGAGAGGGGGATGCAGATTAGACAGGAAGGGGAGGAATGAAGAGGTGGGATGAGTGTGAAGGCTTGGAGGGAGAGGGAGGACAGGGGTGTTGGGAAAGGAGAAAGATGCTGCGAGGGTAATGAAATTTTATGTTATATCCACCTCTGGGTTCCCATCTGCCCCGGCCTGGTAGGGACTTCATGCCTGTGGTTTAGTGGGGGGTAAGATCTCAGCAGGGAAAGCTGTCTTTACCCCAATAAATCCCTCAAGTGGCCTCTTAATGGTCACTTAAAGGCCTTTTCCTGCCCTGTCACAAGTTTTAGACTGGCAGGAAGATGACCTCTCAAAGGAAGGAAGCACGTTGATAAAGATAGTTGGATCTTCTGACTGGTATGCCCTCCCCTTACAGTGATATCTGGACCCTCCTTTCCCTCACATCCTATCACCCCAAGACCCTGATTTCCACTCTCATGACCCCTAACCCCCTCTTCCCCACACACTCCTATATTCCCCCACCCAGGTATTCCCTATCCTCCTCATGCTGAAGCCCCTGCCACTTACCTTGCCCTCTGGAATCCAGGACATGGTGCCTGGCAGCTCCTTGTCGTGTCTGGAAAGTTGTTAGCCATTCTGATTGTCCGGAAAATCTCCAAGACAGGTTGTTCTCCCAGATAAGGGGCAGAGATTCAGCCTTATACCAATTAATGTTGTTAGAGTGCAATGTGATGTTAGGTTGCTGGGGAATGTGTTACCCACTGATTCCCCTAGCTTCTGCCATCCTAAGAATGCAGGCCTGGGAAATTCTTAAGATCAGGCCCAATATATTCCCCCTTCCCCATCCCCTCTTCTTCCATAACTTTCCCAGTGCAAATAAAATGGGATTTAGAAGAATTGAGTTTCAGGTTTCTCTCATGGGGCAGCACCGTAGCACAGTGGTTAGCACTGATGCCTCACAGCACTAGGGACTCTGGTTTGATTCCAGCCTCAGGTCTGTGTAGAGTCTACACATTCTCTCTGTGTCTGCGTGGGTTTCTTCTGGGCGCTCCCATTTCCTCCCACAGTCCAAAAATATGCGACTTAGTGTTAGTGTTGGGGATTAGCAGGGTAAATACTTGGGTTTACAGAGGTAGGGTCTGGGTGGGGTTGTTGTCAGTGCAGGCAAACCTCTTGTGGAGGGTCTTGGGCACTAATGACTCAGCCTGCTCCCCCATCCTCTGAGTAGAGGACATCCCTTTCAGCTTTCACTACATTTCAAAGGATGGATGGCTGAATCTAGGAGTCAGAGATCCCCCAGGACCGGTAGGCCACCTCCTCCTCCAAGGGTGGGTACGTGTGATGTGATGTTCTGACACCGTTTAAATACGGCACCTTGATGTGATTCAGGTCATTCAGCCTCCCCCACTGCACAAAACATCAGGAAATCCCAACTGCATAATTAATGAGGCCCACATCACCAAAAATAGTATGAACTCCCACTGATTCCACCCTGCATAATACTCCCGCCATTTGACTTAGTCTCAGGGTAGCAAAATCTGCCCTAGGGGAGGCGATGGCCTAGTGGTATTATCGCTAGGCTATTAATCCAGAAACTCAGCTAATGTCCCAGGGAGCCGGATTCAAATCCTGCCATGGCAGAATGTGGAATTTGAATTCAATTAAAAAATGTCTAGAATTAAGAATCTACTGTTGACTACTAAGTCATTGCCGAATGTCAGAAAAACTCATATGGTTTACTAATTTCCTTTAGAGAAATCTGCCATCTTTACCCGATCTGGTCTACATGTGACTCCAGGGCCACAGTAATGTGGTTGACTCTCAGCTGCCCTATGAAATGGGTCTAGTAGCCAGTTCAAGGACAACTAGGGATGGGCAATAAGTGCTTGTGATGACCATGTCCCATGAATGAATTTTTAAAAAGTTTTGGATTCCAACAGCTGGGCATCGCAAAAATAATGTTGCTTTATCCTTTTCTGAGACATCATTGGTTTTCTATTTTTCTAATTTCTCCTTTCTTTTGCTCAATTTTCCACGTGTCATCCTCCGTGCATGAGCCAGAAGGGTGTTAGTGTTAGCAGAGTGTTGAGCTGTGAATGACATTGGTACCAAGCCCGCTCTTTCTGCAAGCATGTTCTAGCAGGATTTGTCAGAGAAATGGTCTCGTTGATGGAACCCTGGTTGATTATTTCTCTTTCTAACTGACAGATTCCCTTACCATTGCTCTTCCTGAGATTAATTGACTCAAAACAAACCGAGAGTCAGTCTTAATTGAAAGTAAAACTCCAGTAAATGCTGAAACGTTAGCATGTTGTTCTGTCTCCTGAAGATTTGGATTTGGCGTTTACTTTCAATGAATTCTGCTTTGAGACGTCCAGTGGTTTGGGCGGTGCCTTTGTACAGCATTTCCTGAAGGGAAAATTATCTCTCTGGCTTGACTGACATCCAATATTAATAAACTTATAACCCAAATTAGCCTTAAGCATGGGTAAACTCTCACCTTGCCAATTTTTCCCATGAGAGAATTTACCACCATTAACATAAACATTCCTCAATATACTCTGACAGTGAAATACAATATAATCTGGTTCCTGAAGAGTACATACTCTTCAGAAAGTAGCATGGTAGCACAGTGGTTAACTCTGCTGCCTCACAGTGTCGGGGACCCGGGTTCGATTCCTGGCTTGGGTTACTGCCTGTGCGGATCTGCACCTTCTCCCCGTGTCTGATTGGGTTTCCTCAGGGTGCTCTGGTTTCCTCCCACAGTCTGAAAGATGTGCTAGTTACGTGCATTGGCCATGTTAAATTCTCCCTTAGCGTAGGGGAGAATCATAAGATGCGGTGAGCCGTACAAATTCCATTGGCTTTGCACAAGCACAAAGTTCTGCTCACTGTCTTTTGGATGATGAAGTAAAATGATGCTGTCTCTCACCCTTAAGTGGATGATTAAGGGCCCATAACAGTTTCTGAGGAAGAACAATAGAGTTGTCTATATTTCTTTGGAAGGGACTCTTCAAATGTGGGCAGTAAAAATACAACAAAACACACTCCAACTTATAAATCAAAGAAAATATTTCACAAAGAAACTTCATTACCCCAAAATTGGGGCCTCGCCCTGCACCAATAGAGGTCTCACAATTCTTAACAGGTTCTTATTTATAGTGAGTCAGCTGGTCAGCTGACCATCACATCAATGGTTCCATGGTTTACTGGGTCAGCTGATCCTTTTGGTTTGTTACCATTGGTCAAATTACATCCTATACGGAGTTGTCACATTCTAACAATCTATTTTATCATTTTTGTTTTGTTTGTGGGACACGAGTGTCACTGGCCCGCATTTATTGCCCATCCCATCTGTTTGAGGTCAGTTGAGAGTCAATCACATTTCTGTGGCTCTGAAGTCACATACAAGCCAGACGGAGTAAGGATGGCAGATTTCCTTCCTGATAGCATTAAATGGTGAACAAGATGTATTTTCCTGACAATCAACAATGGTTTTATGATCATCAGTAGATTCTTAATTCCAATTTTCTTTATTGAATTCAAATTCCACTATTGGCATGGTGGGATTCAAATGGTCCCCAGACTTTTAGCTGAGTTTCTAGATTAACAGTCTAGCGATAATACCACTAGGCCATCACCTCCCGTCATAAACCGATACTTAACTGCATAAAATTTGCTGATTTGTCCATTTTTATAATTACTGCTTGTGAAACCACGCCAGATGTGAATTGGCTTCCCTCAGGGAGATGCTTCAGGGATAATACATTGCCTATAAAGTGCTTTGGGATATCCTGAGGTCATAAAAGACATCTATATTAATGAAATCATTCCTGTTTTCATGGATTGTGGAACAGGCGGTGTCTAAAATTCCCATTCGAGCCGAAGGATATGAATCTTCATTGTGCAGACTTTGCCAGAACTTCACTGCAGAATTTAGATCATTCATAAAATGTCTGAAATCCTCGGAGGTAAAGGAAAGAAAGGCTCACTTTAAGAAAGAATCTTTCCTGACTACACAAAGTTCTGGGGCACCTGATGGCCCATGAAGCACGTTAGGAGTGTAGTCACAGTTGTTTTGTGGGAAACACGGCAGCCAATTTGCACATGGCAAGCTCTTGTAATCAGCAATGTGGTCTGTTTCTGTTGATTGAATATTGGCCAAGGCACCGGGGATAACTCCCTTGCTCTTCTTCCAAATAGTGGCAAGGGACTTTGGCACTTTTCATCTGCCTGAGCAGTTAGTGAGATCCCTGCTTAAAGTCTCATCCAGAAGGAGAGCATCCCTGACAGTGGGGCATCAGTCTGGAGATGAAAACATGTTTTTCCCAATCTCAAGTAAAACCCAAGCCTGAGATTTAGACTACTGAAGCATAGGATCGGATCTTCCACTATTGCCCTGCTTCCCATTCAGCTGACTCCTTACTCCTCCAACAGATTGCAGGAATCCGATATCTTCAAAACTGAACACTAAAACAATTAATCAGCTCATCCTCACTCAGCAACCAGAGCCTTTGGATAGTTTTGTCTGCTCACATGGAGAACAAATAGGCAAGGCTTCACCCCTAGTCCCGATCCATCTCTTTATCTTTTTTAAAATCATACAGTGAGAAAGGGGGTCACTTGGCCCATCGAGTCTGCACCGACTATGATCCCACCTGGGCCTTATTATAGAATCATAGAATCCCTAAGGTGCAGACGGAGGCCATTTGGCCCATCTAGTCAGCACTGACCACAATCCCACACAGATCCTCTCCCCATATATTTACCCTTGCTAGTATCCCTGATACTAAGGGACAATTTAGTAAGGCCAATCAACCTAACTCGACTGTGGGAGCAAACCGGAGTACCCGGGATGAAATCCATGCAGAACATACAAATTCCACACAGACAGCCAGCCGAGGCCAGAATTGAACTCGGGTCCTTAGTGCTATGAGGCAGAAGAGCTAACCACAATATCATTGTGCAGCCCGTAACCCCACATATTTACCCTGCTAATCCCTCTGATATTAGGGTCAATTTAGCATGGCCTATCAACCTAACCCGCACATCTTTATAGCTGGTCTCCTTAAATAGACTTTGCTGGTCAATTTGATGGCATCCAGTCCATTAGCACTCTGGCCTGGGTGTGGATCTGGGAGATGGAATATGTATCTTGCTAACCTCAGTCATCTCTTTGTCATGATGTTCCTGCAGGCACCTCTGACCAGTCCTCATTGGTGGAGCTGTCTCAGCATGTGATGCCTGGGATCTTGGGCTGGGATCTGGGAAAAATGTCCCGCTCACGTGACACCTTTGATGTTTTCTTCCATTTCTCACTGGCCAAGATTACTGTCAGTACTATGTGGGCGTGTAGAGTTGCAGCTTCATGGACATGCTGTGGGGTTGGCTGCCCAGACTGTGTGGAGCCACTGGAAGATTGGTAGTGACTCCTGTGTGGACATTGATCGTGACATGGCCCTACCTCGAAACATTGTTCCCTAAGTAATGGAAGTGGTCAATGTTGTGTTTCTTGATGGCAATGGGAGAACTTTGTTGCCATCCAGTCATCACTGACCTGATCTTCTCACCCGCAATGTTTGGGAGTCTTTGTGCGGTAGTGTAAACGGGTGGTAATGAAATGGAGGCTTATTGTACAGGTTTCCCAAACTTTTCTTTCCGAGTCAGTCAAAATTATCCTCACGCTGACTTTCTCATGCCAAATGTCACCAGCAGTAAGGGGCTCTGTTGAGTTAAGAATACCAGATCAACTGAAGAACGCAGACTTTTCTTAACTTACCTCTGATTCTTTAGACTTCTGTACGGTTAAGTCAGTTGTTGCTTATTAATTAACTGTTAACTAACAATTAATTGCAGACAGCACGGTGGCACAGTGATTTGCACAGCTGGCCCACAGCACTGGGGACTCAGGTTCGCTTCCCAGCTTGGGTAACTGTCTGTGTGGAATCTGCATGTTCTCCCCATGTCTGCATGGGTTTCCTCTGGGTACTCCAGCTTCCTCCCACTGTCTGAAAGACATGCAGGTTACGTGCATTGCCCATGATAAATTCTCCCTCAGTGTACCCGAGCAGGCGCTGGAGTGTGGTGACTGAGGGATTTTCACAATAACTTCATTGCCGTGTTAGTGTAAGCCTACTTGTGCTACCAATGAATAAATTTAAAACCTAACTATTTCTTATCTTAAATCCAGTCAATCAATAAAGTCTTGTTGATGATTCAGCATTGTTAAAATGTGCCCAGGAGAATGACAAGGTTCTTATGCAGCAATACGTAATAAAAATTGTTCCCTTAACTTATTTTATCTTTATGAAATTAAATCTACCCAGCAAATAATTGCATAAGGCCCTCTGAACACATTATGGGAAGTCAAAGACTTAAAGCAAAAGTAAAGCTAACAAATGCTTTGGATTGTTGGAACTGATGCCCTATACTGTATATGGCATGAAGTATAACTTGGTTCTAGCTTTCAGGCTGCCAAGTTTACCCAGCTTTTAATAACACTGAAAGATCACATTGCAGAAACGTTGGCTGGTATGCAAATCCCTCATTTAGATCTTGTTCTTAACACTTTGAGGGCCGCAGTCTAGACAAAACATGAGCCCATTCGAAAGAACTCTGCCTCAGGTACATAAATTTCCATTTGTCTATCACCCACTGTGTGTGCCGGTGCTCCCTGTCCACCAATGCCACAAATTCACAATCCTTACATAAGTCTCAAATCCCTCCTTATCCAATATCCTTCACTCTTTCTATTATGGGGAGGCACCATGACACGGTGGTTAGCACTGTTGCCTCACAGTGCCAGAGACCCAGATTTGATTCCTGACTTGGAACAAGTTTGTGTGGAGTCTGCATGTTCTCTTCACGTTTGTGTGGGTTTCCTCCGGGTGCTCTGGTCTTCTCCCCGAGTCTGAAAGACGTGCGTTGGCCATGCTAAATTCTCCCTCAGTGTACTTGAACAGATGCCAGAGTGTGATGACTAGGGGACTTTCACAGTGACTTCATTGCAGTGTTAACGAAAGCATACTTGTGACATTAATAAATAAGCTTAAACTTAAACCCCATCCATCTCTCCCAAAGTGTCACTTTCCTCCAATTATTGTCTCTTGTACATCCCCGGCGTCCTTTAGTCGCCAAGACCCAAAGTTCTCCCTAAGCCTCTCCAAAACTCTGGGTGAAATTTTCCCAGCACGTCTGCCTGATGTCAATGGTGAATGCCACTCTCCGAGCCTCACCACTCACGGTGTCAGTAAAATTCAGGCTTCTACCTCCCCTTCCTTCTTGAAGGCAATTTCTAAAACTACCCCTTTGATCAATTTCTGGTCAACCCCCCTAATATGGCCTGATGTGGCTTGGCAATAAATGTTGCTTTTAAAACATTTCCACAATGGCACAGTGGTTTATACTGCTGCCTCACGAAGCTGGGGACACAGATTTGATTCCCGGATTGAGTCACTATCTGTGCGGAGGCTGTATGTTCTCCCTGTGTCTGCATGGATTTCTTACAGGTGCTCCGGTTTCCTCACACAGTCTGAAAGATGAGCTGGTTAGGTGCTAAATTCTCCCTCAGTGAACAGGGGTGTGGTGTCTAGGGGATTTTCACAGTAAGTTCATTGCGGTGTTAATGTAAGCCTACTTGCGACACTATTAAATAAATTTGAAACTTTAAATGCTTTTGGGTGTTCTGTTTTCTTCGAAATGCTACATAAATACTTGTTGTAGATGTTGCTGCTTTCTTGGCTCTGTCTCAGTTACTTCTAGGTTAGGTGTGAAGCACTTGATTCTTGGTGATTGATTCTACATTTCTGGCTTCGGGTAAATTATGTCCAAACATGGCAAAATTCTAAATATTGCTGGTGTCTTCATGGGAAGCTAGATAAGCCTTGCGTCTGATTGGCCTGTCTTTGTTCTATAAAGTCTAAGTAATCCTGTGTAATCCTTGAAAGATAATATAAGGTGACTCACTGCAAAATGGCTCAAATTGGCTCATTGAATCAAATTCTGGCTCCAGTTCCTCAAAGTACTCCATGTCCTTGTTACATCCTATCTGGGTGATTTTCTCCCACTACACATTCCTCTCTAAGCCTTTTGCTCTGAGGAGGTTAGAACTCCCTGCTGCCAAAATTTACTGTGATACTAATAAATGAATAAGTAGGCTTGTGTTAATGTTGCAATAAAGTTATTGTGAGAATCCCCTAGTTGTCACACTCCGATGCCTGTTTGGGTACACTAAGGGGGAAGTTAGCATGGACAATGCACCCAAGCAGCATGTTTTTTGGACCATGGGAGCAAACCCTACACTGACACAGGGAGAACATGCAGACTCCGCACAGATAGTGACTGAAGTGGGGAATCGAACCCAGATCCCCAGCGCTGTGAGGCATCAGTGTTAACCACTGTGCCACTGGAGCTGTGTTAATATTAGGATGTGCTAATAACTCAGTGCATCCCATGGCTACTCTGCAACATTCATGCTACACTTCATTGGGGAGGCAATCTTACAAGGATTTCTGACCCTGCATAACAATTCTCAACGGCTACCTGCTCTTATTTATTATAGAATCCCTACAGTGCAGGAGGAGCCATTTGGCCCATCAAGCCTGCACTGACTCTCTAACTAAGCCACTTACTCAGGCCCTATCCTTGTAACCCCACATACTTACCCTGTTAATCCCCCTAACCTACACACACCTTGGGGCGCTAGGGGGAATTTAGCAGAGACAATCAACCTAATCTGTACACCTTTGGACTGTGGGAGGAAACCGTAATATCCAGAAGAAACCCACACAGACACAGTAGAATGTGCAAACAGTGACCCGAAGCTGGAATTGAACAAGGGTGCTGTTAGACCGCAGTGCTAACCATTGTGCTGAGTCATTCAGAAGATGATACTATTAATACCTTATACACAAGTTGGACCCTGCTTTTGAATTAAGTAGTCAGGATTTATTAATAATAAGACTCAGGGAACAGCATAAGTACTGGCACAATGACAGTAGTGAAATGCATCAAACTGCAATTTGCCTTTTGATGCTGTGAGTGCAAAGAATATTTTTACTAACAGTCTGCATAAACTTTTATCACGCACTTTAGGTTCTTCATGGGACATAGGTGTCACTGGCTGGCCAGTATTCATTACAGTTGACCAAGGCCAGTTGAGAGTCAAATATGTTGCTGTGAATCTGGAATCACATATAGGCCAGACCAGGTAAGGACAGCAGATTTCCTTCCCTTAAAACATTGGTGCATCAGATGGGTTTTTCTGACAATGGGCAAAGATCATCAGTTGGCTTGTAATTCCAGATTTTTTTTTATTGAATTGTAATTCTACCATCTGCTGTGATGGGATTTGAACTCCGATCCCCAGAACATTAGCTGGGTTTCTGGACTAATAGTCTTGTGATAACACCACTAGGCCACCGCCTCCCCTCCTCCTCTAGAAACCATCCTGGATCTTGTGATTTCAAGATTTCTTCCTTTGCACTGAAATCAGTGGCTTTATTGTCCTATTATCCCTGGCAAGATGACTTCAGTTTAGACATAACAAAGGCGCATATTCATCGGTTAGTGCTTCATCTTACAAACTCACTGCCAGTTTGCAGATCAATGTTGTGCAAAGTTTCCAAACATATAGGTAGATTTTCATCCACCATCCTCACGTCTTGAACAATGGCCAAGGCATACGCAGAAAAGAAACTTGGGTCAGGAATGTTGCATGTGCTTACTGAACCCATCAAATTTTCTTTCCCTTCTTATGAAGGCACCACCTGTGACATTCCCCTGCCAGACACAAGCACCATACTGCAAGCGCTGTGAATCTGAGCTAAAATTGGAAAATACTGCAAAAAAACCAACAAGCCAGGCAGCGCCTGTGGGGATGATTTAAGTTGATGACCTTTGAAGTCAACATGTAGTAGGTTAATGACTGAAAACTAATCAGCAGAGACCTGGTGCTGCACACATGGATTGTAACTGAGGGACACATCTGCAATTTCAAATCTTTCACGTTTGTGTGATTACACGGTGGTACAGTGGTTAGCACTGCTGCTTCAAAGAGTAAGGGACACGGGTTCAATTGCTGGCACTGTCTGTGCGGTGCCTGCATGTTCTTCCCCTGTCTGCATGGGTTTCCTCGGGGTGCTCCAGTTTCCTCCCACAGTCTGAAGGACGTGCTGGATACATTGATCATGCTAAACTCTCCCTCAAGGTACCCAAAGCAAATGCTGGAGTGTGGTGGGATTTTCACAATAACTTCACCGCAGTGTTTATGTAAGCCTACTTGTGACAAATAAATAAATTTTATGCGCAGGAGTTTTTAAACCACGTCCCAATGATTCCTTTGTATTATGCATTGAATGTCTCAATTGAAGATCCAAATTAGCCAGGTTTAACAAAGTTAACGCTCCTTGTCTCTTGTTCTTTATTTCAGCCAGTACAATTAGACAAATTAACCAGAGATCACAGGAGATTAAAAGCACTGTCTTATGCTTTTACTTTTATTCAAACTGCACCTTGTCTCCCGTAAATTGTCGAGTTTTCCCAGTCCTTTGTGAGTTTATCTGCACTGACTCCAGTTTATAGTCTTTTCAAATCAGTGTTTACAGCTGAGATATTGCAATCTCCAATTTGTTCTGAAGATATTGCACTTTCAAAGACTTTTCAGTGCATTTATTAACCACACATATGCCAATGGGCTGTTTACCATCATTCATTAGTCGTATTTCTAGGAGGTATAAATGAGTCAGGTTTCACAACACCCTGCTTTTCATTTTTACATCTGAAATTAATTATAAACCTAGAACAATACAATCATGGCAACCTCTGAACAATAAGCAATGGCAACTGTTTAAATATAAAGTTAATTTATCAGTGTCAATGGTAGGCTTACTTGAAGTTATTGTGAAAATGCCTGAGTCACTACATTGGTCTGAGCAGGTAGAACTCCCTGCTGCCAGAGTTTACTTACTAGTGTCACAAGTAGGCTTACATTAACACTGTAATGAAGTCACTGTGAAAATCCCCTAGTTGCCATACTCTGGTGCCTGTTCTGGTACACTGAGGGAGAATTTAGCATGACAATGCACCTAACCAGTGGCAGGAAATCAGAGCACCTGGAGGAAACCCACACAGACAATGTACAAACTCAACACAGTCACCCAAGCCGGGAATTGAACTTGGGTCCCTGTGTTATGAGATAGCAATGCTAATCACTGTGCCACCATTCTACCAACTCCAGACAGAGGTTTAAGCACAAATTCAGTTGTCTCACTGCAACATCACGAGTGATGGAAGGATTCAGTTCAGAGCCAACAGTCCTTTCACGAATGGTGCAGGCATAAATTACAGGATTGATAAGGAAGGCCACACACACTATTAACTCTGCTACACTTCCCAGTGCCTAGGAACACCACAGCCCATAAGTCATTCTTCAAATCATATGTCATCCTGAACTGCACTTACAGCACTGTTCATCAATAGAAATGATGTGGAAATGCTGGCGTTGGACTGGGGTAAACACAGAAAGAAATCTCACAATACCAGGTTAGAGTCCAACCAGTTTATTTGATAGTAAACCCACAAGCTTTGTGAAACGGTGTCCCATGTACCTAACAAAGGAACACCGTTTCCGAAAACTTGTGAGATTACTCGCAAATAAATTGGTTGGACTCTAACCTGGTGTTGTGAGACTTCTTACCATCAATAGAAGGCCAGTCCTGGAGGCAATGACGTAACAGTATTGCCACTGGACTAGTAATCCAGAAACCAGGGCAAGATCTGGGGACCCTGGTTCGAATCCCACCACAGTTGATGGTAAAATTTGAATTCAATAGAAATCTAAAAGTCTAACAATGACCCCACAATCACTTGTTGTAAAAACCCATCTGTCTTTTGGGAAGGAAAATCTCCAGACCGACAGCAAAGTTGTTGACTCTTAACTGTTTTCAGGAATGGACAAGGGGTGACACAGTGGTTAGTGTTGCTGCTTCACAGCGGCAGGGACCTGTATTCTACTCCCGACTTGATCACTGTCTGTGCGGAATCTGTACATTCTTCTCGTGTCTGCGTGAGTTTCCTCTGGGTGCTCTGGTTTCCTCCCACAGTCCAAAAGATGTGTTGATTAGGTGCATTGGTTATGCTAAGTTCTCCCTCAGTGTATCCAAATAATGTGGCGACCAGGGGATTTTCACAATAACTTCATTGCAGTGTTAATATAAGACTATGTGTGATGCTAATAAATAAACTTAAGGAAAACTTAAAATGTTGGGCCAGTGAGCATGACACCCACATCCCATGGATGAAGAAACACATCCTTTATGTACCTTAAGCATACAGATTGTAGCTAATCAAAGAAGAAGATCTGTGCTGTCAGAAAGGCCCCAAGGAAAGAGCAATGAATGCTGGCCTCAATAACACGCAGCCAAAATAATGACCTGATTGATCTTTTAGTTGGATGTTACTGGTTGTGGAAAGGTTATTGGGTTAGGCTTCCAAAGGATATGAATCTTTAAGGTTTCACAATCTCTCATTTCTCATCACTTCCTTAGAAAGCTCCCACAGATGATCCTACATCCCAGTGGAACCACCAGAAGAGGTGGATGGGATCCATGCCTCATTCAAAACAATACGTTGGCATTTTTAGACTCATGTGTTCATCTGGGTTATACATTCAGCTTCGAGGTTAAATCTCTGATTCACATTCTATGAACTGGAAAGGGGTGAATACATTTTACCATCAACTGTGCATGTCTGAATTGTAAACACACATGATGTTGAGAACAAGGATGCTAATTCCCACAGAACCTGCTCGCTGAAGGAAGAAGTAATGATCAGTCATTTCAAAAGGAAAACAGATGGACATTAGAGCAACTTGCAGGGCTATAGAGGTACTACAGAGGAATGAGACTGACTGGATTGCTCCATGGACAGCCTACATGGATTTGATGGGCTGAATGGCCTCCTTTGGTCCTGTAAATGGCTCTAAATGAGATGAATGAGATCACACAAATAGCAGCAAAATGAAAGGCCTGAACATTTGTTTTAGGTAAATGGACATGAGGACACCGTAAGCTTATTTATTCATGTCACAAGTAGGCTTACATTAACAGTACAATGAAATTACTGTGAAATCCCCTAGTCGCCACACTGCAGCATCTGTTCGGGTACACTGAGGGAGAATTTAGCACAACCGATGCAGCTAAACAGCACATCTTTCAGACTGTAGGAGGAAACCGGAGCACTGGGGAGAAAGCCATGTGACACAGGAGGAATGCACACAGAGTGACCCAAACCAGGAATTAAACCCAGGTCCCTGGCGCTGTGAGGCAACAGTGCTAACCACTGTGTCACTGTGTCACATCACTGTTTTATTTCTGTAATAAATCAAGGGTGACTCAATGTGGCTCAAAGAAACAAAGGATTATTGCCAATGATAAGTAGCTATTTACAACAAACAAGCAGAATTAACTGTACAATTCTCCTCCCTGGCTCCAACTGTTGATGCTCCCTGACTCAGGATACCTGCCCTCGCACCTCATTAGCTTAGCTTCCTGCCTTGACACTCCATAGGGTCTGGCCTGATCATGTGACCCTCAGGGAACACTCCCTTAAAGGGGCCACGCTACCAGGATTTCAAAGATTAATTTTATTTTATATCTAATAATTATAACACAATTTTCTATCCTCCTGACAGAGGTTGGTAATTTACAATGTGTCGGAGAGAACACATTTCTGACAGGACAGCCTCAGAGACAGCCTACACTGTATTCTGAGGCTTGCGGGAGTGGGGGTTGAACCTTCTGACTTAGGTGCAAGAGTCAACTTGTGTATAGATGAAAAGACATCAAAGCAGTCAAATTTTATACTTGCACATTTGGTCATTGCTGAGGGGAATTCGGTCATCAATAAATTTACTATGTGAGTGGATTTATATACTATGGAGGTGGGGGGGAGATATGCCTATTGGAGCAATGATAACGTGTGATGATTTACTTATTTAAAGACATTTGTCATTCTATCCATACAGAATAGCATTGTGCCTTAGCACAGAGTCCATTTTGCTCTATGTGCTTGGGAGTTGATTTTGATTTTTGATTTTCATTTATTATTGTCATATGTGACAATAATATGTGACAATTGTCATTCGGTGACAAGTGGTGTACCTCAGGGGTCTGTTTTGGGGCCCCTGCTGTTTGTAATTTTTATAAATGATCTGGATGAGGGTATTGAAGGATGGATTAGTAAATTTGCAGATGACACTAAAGTCGGTGGAGTGGTAGATAGTGAAGAGGGGTGTTATAGTTTGCAGAGGGACTTGGACAAGTTGCAGAGCTGGGCCGAGAGGTGGCAAATGGAGTTTAATGTGGAAAAGTGTGAGGTAATGCACTATGGCAGAAATAATAAATGTGTAGAGTATAGGGCAAATGGTAGGATTCTTAGTAGTCTAGATGAACAGAGGGATCTTGGTGTGTATGTGCATAGATCCCTGAAAGTAGGCAGTCAAGTCGAGAAGGTTGTTAGGAAGGCATATGGAGTCTTGGCTTTTATTGGTAGGGGGATTGAATTTCGGAGCCGCAACGTCATGTTGCAACTGTACAAAACTCTAGTGCGGCCGCACTTGGAGTATTGTGTGCAGTTCTGGTCCCCACATTATAAGAAAGATGTGGAGGCATTGGAGAGGGTACAGAGGAGGTTTACCAGGATGTTGCCTGGTATGGAGGGCAGGTCTTATGAAGAGAGGCTGAGGGATTTGAGGTTGTTTTCGTTAGAAAGGAGGAGGCTAAGAGGGGACCTAATCGAAACATATAAGATGATTAGAGGTTTAGATAGGGTGGACAGTGATAGCCTTTTTCCTAGGATGGAGAAAGCTAGCACGAGGGGACACAGCTTTAAATTAAGGGGTGATAGTTATAGGACGGATATCAGAGGTAGGTTCTTTACCCAAAGGGTGGTTCGGGAGTGGAATGCCCTGCCTGCAGCGGTTGTAGATGCGCCAAGTTTGGTGGCGTTTAAGAGGTTAGTTGATAAGTATATGGAAGAGAAGGGAATGGTTTAGTTTGGAGGGGCATTGCTTTTTATATTGGTCGGCGCAACATCGAAGGCCGAAGGGCCTGTTCTGTGCTGTAATGTTCTATGTTCTATGTTCTATGTATTAGTGTACAATGAAAAATATCGTTGCTTGTGTGCTATGCAGATACTGTTGAGAGGGAAGGAAATGAGAGAGTGCAAAATGTGGTGTTGTAGCCATAGCTAAGGTGTAGAGAAAGATCAACTTAATGCAAGGCAGGTCCATTCAAGTCTGATAGCAGTAGGGAAAATCCTATTCTTGAGTTGGTTGGTATATGACCTCAGACTTTTGTATATTTTTCCTGAAGGAAGAAGGCAGAAGAGAGAATGTCCAGAGTGCATAGGGTCCTTAATTATGCTGGCTGCTTTGCCGAGGCAGTGGGAAGTGTGGACAGAGTCAATGGATGGGAGGCTGGTTTATGTGATGGATTGGGCTGCATTCACGGCCTTTTGTAGTTCCTTGTGGTCTTGGGCACAGCAGGATACAACCAGAGAGAATGCTTTCTATGGTGCATCTGTAAGAGTTGGTGAGAGTCATAGCTGACATGCCAAATTTCCTTAGTCTCCTGAGAGCGTTGGTGGAGTTAAGTGTGGGAGATTACAAGAATTTAAAGAGAATTGACCTTATTTTTTCTTCTGAAATGCAATGCAAACTTTCTGGTTTATAATTTGTTGGTAGAAATTTGAAAACCCTTCACCGTTAAAGAAGGTGAAAACAAAGTTGAGTGGTGGGGGAGGGTGGGTGTGGGGAGGAGTCCTGGGCAGGGATTAGAGGGATATGGGGAGGTGTAGGGGGTGGTGCTTGGCGGGGGGAAGTGTGAGAGGAGTGCAGGGGGGTGATGCTTGAGGGGATGGGGGGAGTACAGGGATCATGAGAGTTGATGTTTGAGGGTGTGGGTGTAGTATAGGGGCTCCGGGGGGGGGGGGGGGGGGGTGATGCTTGGGGGGTGTGGGGGGCACGGGGTAGTGATGCTTCAGAGAGGGTCGGGGGAAGGAGGGTGCAATTCTCCCAGCCCGTTGTGCTGCTTTAACAGTCTGTGCTTTGGCGGTGCACCGGACCGGGGGACTCAAGCAGAGGCCGTTTAGTGGGCTCCATGCTGGGCGCCATGGTCTCCGCGTGAATCCGGATTTCTGGCATCGTCAGCTCTTCGCTGATTTCTGGTGCAGAGCTGCATAAGTTATTCAAATGGTCATTTTAATACAATTTGCATCCTGTGAGCTATCCTAAGAGTGAAATCTCTGGGCCCACCAGCCTGACCTCCCCAACCCGTCAGGAGTGTTTCATTCCAGCCGGGTTTACAATAGCTCCCCACTTGAAAGGCCAAATGGCTCCTCCTGCTCCTATCTTCTATATCTCTACATTTCTACCTAGGAGTAGGAGGAGGCCATTCAGCCCTTCGAACCTGCTTCACCGTTCATCACGATCATGGCTGTTTGTCCAACTCATAGTCTAATCCTGCTCTCTCCCCATAGCCTTTGATCCCATTCACCCCAAGTGCTATATCTAGCTCCCTCTTGGACATATGAAAGCAGTAGCGACAGGGAGCACATATCTGTGACATACGTGGCACATGGGATCTTCTTTTGAACAAGAAAAGCTAAGTTCAGGAAGCAGTTGATGCCAAAATATTGAATTTATTCAACAGGCAGCTCGATATAGTACCTGGGGTGAATGGGATCAAAGGAGATTATGGGGAGACTTAGGCTATCGATTAGAATGATCAGCCACAATTGTGATGAATGTTGGAATGGACTGAATGGCCTCCTCCTGCTCCTACCTTCTACATTTCTGTGTCACAAGGATCCTATCGAATGGTGGAACATGTTTGAAGTGTTAAATGGCCTCCTTTTGTTCCTATGTTCCCATGGGCCAAAATTCACAACACAACTATTGCCACTAGCCATTGTTGCTCAGCAGGTTACATGAGGGGGTGTGGGGGTAGGTTGCAGGGGAAAGGTGGATTGAGGGGGTGTGTGTGGCGGGGGGGATAGGATGCAGGGGAGGGGTGCCCGGCGGACAAGGGAAGCAGGGCTTAAAAACCCATTGCTTTAAATTAACCGAACAATCATTTGGACCACCAGCCTCATAGAAAATTAAATTGGGCCAACCGTCCTGCCTTTTCAGTTTGCAATGAAGCCCCTTCTTGCACATGGTTGCGTTGGAGAAGGGCTAATTAATATTGAAATGAGGGGATGATTAATATTCAAATGGGGCGATGGTGATATGAATGCTACATGAGCCTTCCCTTTGTGTCAAGCCCATCAGGGGACTTTGAAAATTGCCGGCAAACTCCTGCCATCGCTGCCTCTGGGCAGAGGAGGTCAGATTTATTATATCTGTGCACAAAAAAAAAGAAGAAAATCTTTGTAATCTGTTCGCTACCACTCAGGGGAAGGGGCGGTCGGGGGAGCGGAAGGGGGAAATACATCTATTAAGTGTCTGGGATAATCATGCGGTTTTGTCTGGAGGGGTTGGGGCCCAATGACAATTTCATGTCAGTTTCGGTCTGTGTGTGTGTGTGTGTGTGTGTGAGTGAGAAATTGGCATTCAGCAGACCAACCACAGGAACTCCACAGTTCATCTGAAAATCAGCCAGTTCCTGGCACACCTTTCGGCTAAAAGCAGCAGTGACAGGCAATACATATCTGTGACATATGTGGCACAGAGATCTTTTCTTTGAACAAGAAAAGCTGAGTTCAGTTTGTTTGACGTAGGCTCGGCCTAGCATAGTAAATACTGAACATCATCCCGAAAAGTAAGGTTGTAAATTTAATCGTACAATAGTGAAAAAGGAGGACTCCAGTAAAGAGTTATATATAGTGTAGAAATGAAGTTTATTTATTTGTGTCACAAGTAGGCTTATATCAACGCTGTAATGAAGTTACTGTGAAAAGCCCCCAGTCATCACACTCTGGTACCTGTTTGGGTGCACTGAGGGTTAATTTAGCATGGGCAATGCATTTAGCCAGCATGTTTTTCAGACTGTGCGAGGAAACCGGAGACCCAGAGGAAACCCTCGCAAGCTTCATACAGACAGTGACCCAAGCCGGAATTGAACTCGGGTCCCTGCTGCTGTGAGACAGCAGTGTCGCCCTAATTGCCCATTCAGCACAACTGATCCATGCTGGTGTTTATGCTCCAGGTGAATCTTCCTCCTTATCTAAACCTATCAGCACATACAGTGGCACAGTGGTTAGCACAGCTAACTACTGGGTTTGATTCCGGCTTGGGTCACTGTTTGTGCAGACTCTGCATCCTCTCCCTGTTTGCGTGGGCTTCCCTGGGTGCTCCGGTTTCCTCCTACGGTGTGCTGGTTAGATGCATTGGCCATGCTAAAATCTCCCTCAGTGTACCTTAACTGGAGTGTGGCGACTAAGGGATTTTCACAGTGACTTCTTTGTATTATTAATATAAGCCTAATTGTGATGCTAATAAATAAACTTTAAACTTCAAGAACTGTTGTGGAGAATGAAGGAAAGTTCAGATAGCACAGCTACCTCACTATCCAATCTGAATTTTCCTGAACTCATCCCTGCTGGAAGCTGCTTGAGGTATTTCCTTCCCTGGCTTGCATATATAAATGGCAGTAGCAAGGATGGCAGGGGTGCGGATTCAGCTCTCTGGAATATCCTTTGTTCCACGAATCAAACTCCTTAGCATTGACATGGGACATGAGAATATGGCTGCTAGGTTCTTCAAAATGTGAGTGGAGTTCCCGAGGTCCCCCCACCAATGGAAAAGGAGAGAGTCCTGAGTGCTGGTCTTTGAGTTGCAGGATTCATCCGCTGAAGGCCTGGTCTGGTCTCTGAGATTCTTTTAGTACCTTTTAAGGCCACCTTTGGCAAAAGTGTAGAGGGGACTTGAGGAAGAACCTTTATATGCTGAAAGTGGTGGGTGTCTGGAACTCGCTGCCTGAGTTGGTATTGGACGTAGATATCTTAAATTCTTTTAAAAAGTACTTGGACCTTAGGTGCTGTAAGATACAGGGCTGTGGGCTGGATTAGACAGGACACGTACATTCATTGAATTCCTATAGTACAGAATGAGACCATTCGGCTCATCGAGTCTATACTGACCACAATCCCTCCCAGACCCTATTGCCGTAAACCCACACATTGACACTGCCAATCCCCCTGACAGTAGGGTCAATCTAGCATGGCCAATCAACCTAACCCGCATATCTTTGGACTGTAGGAGGAAACCGGAGCACGCGAAGGAAATCCATGCAGATATGGGGAGAATGTGCAAACTCCACACACAGTTTCCCAAGACTGGAATTGAACCTGGATCCTGGAGTTGTGAGGCAGCAGTGCAAAAAAATTGTGCCACTCTGCTGCACGTGTATGCCTTCAAACTGATATGGACTAGATGGGTTGAATGGCCTCCTTATACAATGTATCTTTTCTATGATTTCTATGGTCAGCATAGTGAGTGGCTTGGAGGAGAACTTGCAGGTGGTGTTCCCATGCATCTGGTGCCCTTGTCCTTCTGGGTGGCAGATGTCACAGGTGGAAACCCTCTTGAGCTCCAGTGTGAAAAAGATAATGTCAATGTTAGTATCAATAGCCGAGTGCCACTTTATATTGGAGCACCAGTGGCGTAGGCACTGGGCACATCTGCTTATTCACAACTGTAAATGCTTGACCTTGGTTGGCCTTTTTGGCAGGAGAAAATAGATCACATTCCAGAGTTTTTCAAACGGAGAAGAAGTGAAATTCAACAGACTCGTGGAATTTAGGACTAACTGCTATCTTCAATCATCTACCATTACTGATGAAGGCCGCAGAGCAAGTTCACTGTCCACTTTCTCAACCAGAGAACGATTTCTCAGCTAGAGAAAGAGCAACTGGAATAGACATAAATTACATGTTAAAACATAAATCGAAATAAAAGACTCTGTTGAAAAAATAAATATTATTTTGTTTGACATGCAGTGGGAACAAGAATAGAATCCTTGTTAGAATACAATCTCGACAGCACAGAAGAGAGTATTCAGTGCACAAACTCACTGAAAGGGTGTCTCATCTAGGACCTCCTTTCTCTCCTATCTCCATAACTCATGCGCATTTACCCTGGCTAATCCATCTAACTTATACAGCTTCAGACAATAAGGTGCAATTTAGTGTGGCCAATCCGCCTAACTCCGACATGTTTGGACTGTGGGAGGAAACCAAAGCACTGGAGGAAATCCATGCAGACACGGGGAGAATATGCAAGCTCCACACAGACAGTCACCCAAGGGCGGAATCGACCCCTGTTTCCTGGCACTGCGAGGCAGAAATGCTAACCATTGTGCCACCTTGTTGCCCTATTGTACAAAGTACAAATAAATGTCAAGATGATTCATTAAGTGGGAGCTGAGATTCGTTTTTCCTTACACTATTGGTTATTATCACCTTTTCTGCATTCTCTATTTTGTCCTTGCTCCAAATGCGTGCCCTTAATCTACATGAGAAGTGGTTTGGAGAGTCTGTGATAACCCAATTCAGATATTGCCAGGTACCATTCAATTCCGGTGGTATTGAACAGTGTAGTCTGTTGGCACAAACCCTCTGCTGAAGGTAACCACAGTGCAAGGACCAAATGATCTTGAACTGTTATAGTTTTAGCCGAGGAGGTCACAGTGTTGTATCTATCAGCCCGCCCAGTGTTCACCCCTCCTGTGATCAGACATCATCTTCTTCCACCACATCATGAAGATCTTTTATGAAATGGTATTATTTCAAATAAGTGAGCTGTGTGCTGCCTTGTAGGGTTTTAAAAGAGTCAAGTCCAGTGCTTCACACAATTGTGCCGTGATCATTTTTTCAAACTATGCTTTAGCTGCAAAGCAACACTTTGCAATTCTGGGTTGACTGAGCATTCCTTTTCGTGTGGAACAGCTGCAGAATTAGCAGTCACTTTATGCAAATACTTATTTCTCTGCTTCCCTTGGCCAACAAAAGTGCAATGACTAATTTTACGGATCCACCCTGCTGGGTAGCACAAGGCCATTGCACACAGAGGATATCTTATTGTTAACATTCAAAATATGTATTTATTGTTATGGGCCTGGGCTGCGGAAAGTGCACTGCCTTTAACTCTTGCTCATCTGAACGCATGTCCGAGGGGTAGGGAATTAGTTGCCTTTCTGGTCCACAGAAGTAGACCATTCAGCCCATCGAGTGAGTCCATACTGGCTCTCTGTGGAGTAATCCGATCAGTGCCATTCTCTCATGCTATTCCTATCACTCTCTAAGTTTATATCATTCAAATGCAAACCCAACTTCCTTTTCATAAAATAGCATCATAGAATCCCTACTGTGCAGAAGGGGGCCACTCGGCCCATTGAGTCTGCACGACCACAATCCCACCCAGGTCCTATCCCCATAACCCCATGTATTTTTTTTTAGAGCAACACAGCACGGGAAACAGGCCCTTCGGCCCAACGAGCCCGCGCCGCCGTCATAACTATATAGTAGCAAATCCATTATCCTATTTTAATATTCCTATATAATAATATATATATTATTCCTAATATGGAAAATTCTCACCATAGGGACAATTTGTTTCCCAATCAGCCTAAGAGCGAATTTTTGGGTTGTGGGAGGAAACAGGAGTGCCCGGAGAAAACCCACGCAACCACGGGGAGAACGCGCAAACTCCTGCAGACACTGGCCCAATTCCAAGTGTCTGCACAGCCACATTGATAGTCTCTGAGCTGTCATGGTGCCCTTCAGATGGTCCACATAAAGCACTCATTTACGACATGAGGTACCAGGCAACCCATGAATCAACATCCAAGAGCTGTACCCGCACCACCTGCCGAATGCATGCTCAATGTTGGTCAAGTATGGACCAAATTACCTGTGGAAAAAAGCCGTAGTTAAACAGTCCTAATATATCCCTCTATCTGCATACCGCTCATGTGGCTGTCCAAGAGACCCTTAAACAGCCCCAGCGTGCCTGCTCCCACCACCTTACTCGGCAGTGCATTCCACACCCCCACTACCCTTTGTGTGAAAAACTGCCCTCTAATATTCGTCCTATACATAGCCCCCCTCACCCTATGGCCATGACCCCTCGTCCTATCCATTTCTAAAGGTGGAAAAAGTTTACCTCCATTTACTCTATCTATACCCCTTATAATCTTATACACCTCTAT